>OX451216.1:154128023-154788325 GCA_949628195.1 Phasia obesa
GACCTGAAACAACTGCAAAACAAAACAAACAAACAAAAAATAAAAAAAAATGTGGGGAGTCCTGCAAGCACGCAATCACGTTTTTGCACGCACGAAATGTCATGTTGGTTTTTGGTGGGCAACACTCGTAAAATTGAATACTTCTGGTATTTAATCTGTTCTTAAGTGGCATAAATTATGATCTTATTGAAAAAACGTTTTTGCCTAAAATAATTTGCTTAACTTAATTTAATTTTATTGTATTTTCGTTTTCTAATTGCAGGTTAAACGTCCCAAAACTGAGCATACGGATACAAATGATAGAAATCGGTAAGTTGAGATGGGTTTAATTCGTGAAATATATATATATTTTAAATGTTTTTAGAAAGATTCTTTATTAAAAAGTACTTTTTTCATTAGACGTATTTTTTTCTGAAAGATAATTCTTTTTTAAAAGTTACTATTTTGAAAAGTACTTTTTTGAAAGGTACTTTAATCAAAAGTACTTTTTAGCGGTATTTTTTAAAAAACACTTTTATAAACGTGCGTTTTTTAATGTACCTTTTCAATGACACTTTTCTAAAAAATAGTTTTAAAAATTGTTCTTTTTCAATAATCTTGTTCAAAAAGTACTCTCTCAAAAGGTACTTCCACAAGCCTTCTTTTTTAAAACAAACTTCTTTAAAGGGTACTTCTTTAAAGGCTACTTGTTTAAAAGAAATTTTTAAAGGTACTCATTTGAAATGTACTGTTTTCTAAGCTTCTTAAAAGGCCATGCTTTTTCGAGTACTTTATTAAAATAAATTTTTCAAAGGAAAATTTAAAAAACACTTTTATAAGTTTTAAAGGTACTCTGTAATATGTACTTTTTCAATGACACTTTTCTAAAACATACATTTTAAAAAATGTTTTTATTTTTTAAAAAACTCGTTTCAATTAAAAGTACTTTCATTCTTTCATACTCTGTAATATGTACTTTTTTCAATGACACTTTTCTAAAACGTACATTTTAAAAAATGTTTTTATTTTTTATTAAACTTGTTTCAATTAAAAGTACTTTCATTCTTTCATAAGACACTTTTTTTAGAATAAACTTTTTCAAAGGTTTTTATTTAAAGGGTAACTTTGTAAACTATACTTTAAAAGGTACTCGTTTAAAAAAGTACTCAGAGGTACTCTAATGAAAAGTACTTTTTCTAAAGGAATTTTTTAAAAAACACTTTTATAAACCTGTGTTTTTAAAGGTACTTTGTAAACTATACTTTTTCAATCGCAGTTTTCTAAAAATTTTTTAAAAATGCTTTTATTTGTTTAATAAACTTTTTAAAAAAGTACTCTCGCAAAAGTTACTTTTATAACACAAATTGCTTAAAAAAGCTTTAAAAAGCAGTTCTTTTTAGGGTACTTTTTTAATATAACTTTTTTAAAGGTACTCGTTCAAAATATACTTTTCTCGGAGGTACTTTAATGAAAAGTACTTTTTCTAAAGGAATTAAAAAAACACTTTTAAAAGATACTATTTTGAAAGGTACTTTTAAAAGCCACCTTTTTTAATGGTATATTTTGGCAGTTCTTTCTTTAAAGGTCCTTTTTTAAATATTGTTATTAATGATAGTTTTATGAAAAGTAAAAGGTACATATTTTGTATATTTTTAAAGGTAATATTTTTTTAAATATATCGAAAATTTTAAAGTTATGTACATTTTTTTTAATTTTTCCTTAGAGTAGTTTTGCATAAGGTCTCGTACCTAGTTTTCTGAAAGTAGTATTTTTAAATACTTTTTAAATACTTCAGGAAGGTATTTTTTTTTAAGTTGCTCGTTTTTAATTTTGTATTTTAGTCCTCTTACAGTACATTTTTAAACGTTTTTCATAAAAATTTATTTTTTATCGGAACTTTTATAAATTAAGTTTTATTAATTTCATTTTTGAAAGTACCTTTTTTAACAAACTTCATTTTATATTACACAAAAGGTACTTTTTTAAAAATGAACTTTTTTTGAATTTTTTCTTTTGAAAACTTTTTTTAAAGGTACCTTTTAACGTATCTGGTTTTCAAATGTATTTATTTTATAAAGTGACTTTTTTAAATGCACTTTTCGAAACGGGTTTTTTAAAAAGGTACTTTCTAACAATGTATTTCTTAAAAATTAATTTTAAAGTTTAATTGAAGGCCTATTTTTAAAATACTAATTTTAAAAAAAGGTACTCTTTTAGAAATACATTTTTAAAAAATATTTTTTTAAATGGTACTTTTTTAAAACTTTCTTAAAATATAGATTTTTAAAAGAAACTTTTTTTAACGCTTACCCCCATATTTATGAAAAATAAAACTTATTTGAAAAGTATTTTAAAACAACTTTTGTTTGAAAAATTTGTTCTAAAATAGATTTCATATATATATTATTTTTTATAAATATGGGGGTTATCTTTTAAACGGAAATTTTGTAATGGCACCTTGGAATAAGTACTTTAAACGGGTTTTTTTTGTAAAGCACATTTTTAAGTTAAGTTTCTAGGTTATAAAGATGCATTTTTAAAAATGTAGTTTTAATAAAGTACGTTTTAAAAAGTACTTTATAAAAAAGGACGTTTTAAAAAGTACTTTATGATAAAGTTCGTTTTAAAAGTACTTTATAAAAAAGTACGTTTTAAAGAGTATTTTATAAAAGAGTACGTTTTAAAATGTACTTAATGAAAAAGTACGTTTTAAAAAGTAATTTATAAAAAAAGTACCTTTTTTAAAAATATCTTTTTTAAAAATACCTTTAATTATCTCTACTAAATAATATTAAAAAAAGTATCTTATATAAAAAGTACCTTTATAAAAAATCTTTAAAAAAAGTACCATAGGTTCTCTTAAAACCAACTTCTTAAAATCTTATTAATACAATAGTTTTTTCATGACAAACTTTAAGTACTTTGTCACTTACTTTGACCTCTTATGACTTCCTTGGAATTGTACTAAAAATGAACAATAATTTGTATTTAAGTCCTTTTCCCCTAAATCTTCAAAAGCAATTTAGGTGTCAAATATCTCAACTAGTTACTCGAAAACACTTTCATTTTAAAATACAAAACGCGTAAAGAGCATTAAAGAATATTATATTAATATTTGATTTCAATATTCCTCAAAAAGTATTAATAATAATTTTTATATTTAAAAAAAATATTATTTAAAAATAAGACTAGAAAAAAGAAAACACATGCAATAATTTCGTAGAACTCGAACAGACATATGGCAGACTAAAAGGTGGCTACTTTTTTTTTTTTTAATTTGTATTTCAAAATTATTTTCAGTGCCATGACAAAAAAAAACTCTAACAAGAAAAAATGTGTCATTCTGAAGAAGTATTTAACACTTGAACATCAGAGTTTAACGAAGAAAAAGAAACACGTATTCACTAATCATGTTTTTTCTTTCTCATATTTTTAAAAATCTTAAAGCCAAACGATGCACATAATTAGTTTTAAAGATGCGCCCTTAATACTTCTTAAGAGATTATGGAAAAAAGGATGCAATGCCTGTAATGAAAGGCTGTAAGGTGTTAAGAATAATGAAAGGAATTTTCAAATTCTTAACAAAAATGAAAACTAAAAATTGTTTATTTATCATAATTATTGTGGCATACATATACCCGTACATACATATGTATGTATGCCCCTTTGTTAATAAGTTGTATCCAAAGTAAAAACGCCCTTCTTGTCTTTGTCTTTTAATTATTCGTTTTTTCTTTAATTTGACACCTTTTTCTTAGTGTCCCAAGGTTTAAACAAAACACTAAAGACACAAAAGATTTTGTTTATTGTCACGTGGTTAAACAAATAATTTCTTGGGATTAGGTAAATGGTTTTGGAGGATATAATATTTAAATGAACCATTTATAATATTTATAAAAAATACCTTATGCCTGTAGAAAAGTACTCTACTAACTAAATACATAAATTAAAATGTAACGTTAAAATGTAGCCAAAACAAAGGTTATTTTTAAAATCATACCTTTATAAAACAGGACCTTTAAAAAAGATATCTTTAAAGAAAGTACTTTTACTCAAAATTATTTTATTAAAAGATTACCTTTTAAGAAAGCAGGTTTTAAAATTTGGAGAGTTTTAAAAATTATGTTAAATAAGTACCTTCAAAAAAAGATTATTTTATAAAAATGTACATTTCAAAAAAGTATGTTTAAAAAACACATTCCCATTAAAATTTATTTTTAAAAGATAACCTTTTACGAATGCAGGTTTGGAAAAATCCTTTAAAAAAGGATCTTTACAAAAGCACCTTCAAAAAAGCAGCTTTTTAAAAGTATCTTTTAAAAAGAAATGTTATTTTTTTATAAAGATGTACGTTTTAAAACCAGGACCTTTAAAAAGTTCATTTAAAAAAACTGACTTTTCTTATTTTAAAAGTACCTTTTAAGAAAGTAGGTTTTAAAAAAGGATATTTAAAAAAGTCCCTTTTACAAAAGTACTTTAAAAAAAAATTACTGTTTTCAAAACAGGACCATTTAAAAAATACCTTTTAAAAAATACATTTACGAAAAGTTAATTTCATAAAATAGACATTTAAAAAAGCACCTTTTACAAAAGTACTTTAAAAAAAATTACCGTTTTTAAAACACGACCATTTAAAAAATACCTTTTAAAAAATACATTTCAAAAAATATAATTTTATAAAGAGTATCTTTTAAGTAAGTAGCTTTTAAAAATGATCTTAAATAAAGTACCATCCGACAAAAGTATCTTCAAAGAAATACCTTTTAAAAAGATTTTTTTTTGTTCTTAAAAGTGAACGTTTTACAAGCAGGGCCTTTAAAAAAAGTACATTTTAAAAATGTGTTTGCAAAGAATTAATTTTCAAAAAAAGTATGTTTTAAAAAAGTACCTTTTAGAAATATACATTTCCGAAATGTTAATTTTAAAAAGAGTATCTTTTAAGTAAGTAGCTTTTAGAAAAGATCTCAAAACGAGTACTTTCCTAGAAAAGTATCTTCGCAAAAGTATCTTTTAAATTTCCTTCTTCATAAAAATGTACGTTTTAAAAGCCAGAGATTTACAAAAGGTACATTTAAAAAATATGCATTTATAAAAGTAATTTTTAAAAGAAAACCTTTAAAAAAGTAGGTAGTATTTAAAATGGATCTTAAAAAAGTGGCCTTTAAAAAGTACGCTTCGAAAGAGTACATTTTAAATATATATATATTTTTTTTTATAAAAATATACGCTTTTAAAAGTATACCATAAAAAATGAAAATCGTTATTTCCAAAGTAGTTTATTTAAATAATTATTAAGGTAATTAATTTTTAAGACAGTTTAAAAGGGATCTTTAAGAAACAACCTTAAGACGGAAGTATCTTCACAAATAAAATACGTTTATTTAAAGTACCTTTAAAGAGATTAATATTTTTATAAAACTAGTAACCTTTGGAAAAAAAAGTGCTTTTTAAAATATCATTTTTAACAAATGCCATTTAACATTTTAAGAAAAGTACTTTAAAAAATGCCTTATTTATAAAATTTCTTGCTTAAATGGCCGGTTATAAATTCTTCGGACTTTCGCTCCTTAATTAGTTTCTCTAGAATTTTATTTAGTCTTTCCATCGCAGATTTTTGGTCGCCCTTAATGCGTCTTTCTACAGGATCGAATTTGAAAGATTTTCTTTCTGGACCATCTCTATTCGCACGACAAAGGCTTTTTTTGAAGCATCTCCACAATTTTGTTGTATTAAACTATGTCAATGTCTGCATATAACTATGTAACTCATACAGCTCATGCTTTATACTAAACCGATATTCTCTTCTAACGCAAATCGGGCCATATATAATGAGAATAATTTTATTCTCGAACACTCCTAGCAAAGCTTCATATGCTAGCGCAATTATTTATGTTTTAGTATCATATCACAGCATGGTACTGAAGCCTGGGTACTTTAAAACTTTTAAAACCAAGTAACGTTAAAAAATAGACTTTTTTAAAAAAAAGTACCTTTTAAAAATTTTATCCTTAAAACATAATTTTTTTTTAAAGCAGTTGGAAAAATAATACTTAAAAGAAAAAATCCTTTAAGGATGAATTTTAAAAAATACCTTTTGAAAATGTATTATTCAAAAAAGTACCTTTTGAAAAAGTATTATTCAAAAAAGTACCTTTTGAAAAAGTATTATTTAAAAAAGAAACTTTTGAAAAAGTATTATTCAAAAAAGTGCCTTTTAAATATATTCAAATATTACCTTTTAGGAAAATTGTTTTTGATATGAAGTTGTTTTAAGAAGGTTCAATATATGTATTTGAAAAAGGCCTCTTTTCAAAAAATTATATTCTAAAAAGTACTTAAAAGAAGACATTTTTTTTTAATTAAAATTTCGGAAAAAAAATTATTCTACTTTAGTTGCATTTCCATTTGTCACTGCAGGAATGGCAAATGCTTTGACGCGGTTCACTCGGGGAAAATAGGGGCACCAGACGCTGGAGTTCCTAGAGCCTAAATCTGGAAGAAAAGGTCTGTGATAAAAATCGCAGGTCCTCTTCGAGGCCCGACCAGTGCCCAAAGGACTGGTACCACGGGAATCTGTGGCCCCACAGAGAGCCTATCCTCTCTGTGACCGGTTATTGGTGATGTCCCCTTCGGGGGTACACGTTTTTGTTGTGGTTTAAGATCGATTTATGTAGGTATGGTGAACGGTCGATCAAGTGTGCTGTTGCACTCCCAACAGACGGAGTTTGGATAGTCTCCAAACCCCTAAGCAAGAGGTTATAATGTGGATCTAGGCTTGCCTTGGAAAGGCTTGCCATATTATATAAATTGCTACTCATTGTGACTGTATCACACACAAAAAGCGATTGGTGGCAATCGTAAAGTGTTGTTATACTACACAATGGGGGCGCTAGTCTACGCCTAAGTTTCACTCGGTGGTAAGACCACCGTGAGGTTAGGCCGAGTAGGCAGGTACTCACGTTAATCTTTTTCCACAATTTATTTGCATATTCGGCGTTGGAACGTTGGCGAACAAAATAAAATTAAGATGCCTTTAAAAAGTACTGCTTTTAGATACTTTTATTTAAAAAGAAATTAAATTGAAAAAAGTCCTCTGAAATATTTGTGATTAAAAAAGGACATTTTAAAAGCAGCACATATTAATACCTTTTAAAAAAATTACCTTTACAAAAAGCAACATTATAAAAAAGTAAGATTTAAAAAAAGTATTTCTTGAAAAAAAGTACTTAAAATACATTTTGGTAAAATTTAAATTTTACACTAAGTACATTAAAAAAAGTTATTTAAAGAAACTTTGTGAAATCAGCTTTAAAAAAGTTCCTTTAAAAAAGTACAAAATATCAAAAAGTACTTTTCAAATACCAAAAAGTACTTTTAAAATACCAAAAAGTACTTTTAAAACTCCAAAATGTAAATACCAAAAATTACTTTTCAAATATACCAAAAAGTACTTTTCAAATACCAAAAAGTACTTTTTTCGAATACCAAAAAGTGCGTTTTTAAATAAAAATGCCAAATAAATTTTTTTATAATATTTAATGAATAACTGCTTTAAAAAAGTACTTTTGAAATACCACAAAGTACTTTTGAATTGCAAATGCAACCAAAAGATATTTATAACATTTAAAGAAAAGCTCCTCTTCAAGTCCCTTAAAGTACTTTTCACTACAAATACCGACCAAAAGATTTTTATAACATTTTTTTTAATTACTAACTTTCAAGAATTTACCTTTTTTACCAGTCATAGGTAAAGGATCGCATTAGAAAAAATACTTTATAAACTTCAAAAAGTACTTTTTAAATACCACATAGTACTTTTCAAATAAAAATACCAACTAAAAGACTTTTATAACATTTAAATAAAAGCTCTTTTAAAAAAGTACTTTTCAAATAACTAAAAGTACTTTTCAATATAAATGCCTAACAAAAGATTTTTATAATATTTTGTTTTTTAAAGAGTAGTTTTTTAACTAGTAACTTTCAAAAACTTACCTTTTCCCAGTCAAGAAGAAAGGATCCTATTAGAATAACAGTCTATAAATTTCATTCCGCTTTCCTTCGTTATTTTTATCTGCACTAATCTTGTGTGGTTGTCAGTCAAAAAATCTCTTCAAAATCAATCATGTATTTCTAATTTCATTTGCTGTCACTTTTCTTAATTTTTTTCTGCTTTTTATTTAATCCTTAATTCACTTTTCCTTTTCCACATTTGTTTTAGACATGTTTAAGATTTACAACATAAAAAATCCTTAAAAAATTTTTATTACAATTTTCTAACTCAAATTTGTCGCAAAAGACACTTTAGTTAAACAATAATTATTTTCTTAAATTATGTTTGGGATCTTAAAAGAAAAACAATTAAAATAAAAAAAAAAAACAAAAATTCAAAATAACAGAAAACCCAACACTTGACAAAATCTATAAATCTATTTGAGGGAGTTTTAACATAAAAGTGTGTGCATGTGCATGTGTGTGTGTTTTTTAACCACTTGACTTAAAGATTCATGGGTACAATTTTATTGAGAAAAAAAAAGAAACAAAAATATTTTATTTATTTTTAATTTCCTTTTTAAAGAGGCCCATAAACTAAACGCAGTGCTCGTTATTACAAATAATTTGTTTTAAACTATTAATGACTTTTAAATGGGATTTTATTTATGAGGCTGTTTTAAATAAATTTAAATATTTAATTAGAAATGATTTGATTGCCAAAAACTAAATAGTATTTGAAATTATTTTACTCTTTTACAGTCTCTGCACACAAACGGCTCCACAATCATCATCAATAATAACACATCAGTCATCTTCAGCTCATCTTCCCCACTTACAGGGTCCTTTGCTGGCCTCACAGTCTGCTTTAGCCTCCTCGGCCGCAGCAGCAAGCCAATGTAGTCCTTTATCTTTGCCGCCACAAACACAACCTCTGCAACCCACCATTACCTCTTTGGCTTCACTATCATCGTATCATCATTCTCTGCAGTCCTCACCACATCATCATTCTCATCACTCGCAACATCTGCAGACTCAAAACCACCACCACCACCATCAGCAGCAGCAGCCACAACAACAACAACAACAGCAGCAGCATCAACAATCCTCCACACAACAACTAAACTCAAGTAGCTGTAGTTTGAGTTCTGCTGCGAGCGCCTCAGCAGCCAGTAATAATCTTCCCTCTCTTTCCAACACACAAACCTCTCAATTTGCTCACACTGCGGGCAGTAGCAGTTTTTCAACATATCAACACACAGCTAGTTCGGCGGCGGCTAATGCTAATGAGAATACCAACACTCTGTCGGTGTCTTCATCCTCTGCGGCTGCAACAACGAATGCTTTAACAGCTAGTGGCATGTCCCACTGGTTAACGGCCGATCAGTCTGCTACACAGTTGCCTTCAGTCAAGACAGAAAATCGTTCGCCCGGCTTAACGCAAACCACACACTCACAAGCGTCTACACAACAACAACATTTACAATCAGCAGCGGGTGACCACAGTTCGTTACATTCGTCTGGCGGTTTAATCAGCCACTTGGATAACGGTAATCCCAATACGGGTTCAAATTTGTATAGCTGCGCGTCAATTGGCAACACAGCTACCGGTTTATCGGGCTTGGATTCACCCAATAATTCATTAAGTTCCTCTTCCATGGCTGCCGTTAACTCTTCAGCAGCTGCGGCCGCTGCAGCAGCAGCCTACGATACTAAACATGATTATTATAATTATTACAACAGCATGCAGCAATATACGCCACCATTTTATTCCACCTATGGCACCCCCTTTACCACAGCTGCGGCGAGGGCACCCACCAAAATCGAGCCAACTTCACCTTATTTAACCTCTTCATATACATCCAGCAATAATAATGCCTCGCAACTCTATTCCTCTGCTTATGGCTACAATAATTTTGCCCAATTTGGTTCGGCCTCGGCGGCAGCTGCTCAACAGGATTATACTTCGTATTATAACGATCAGTATGGAAATTATTATAATCCGGCGAATTATTCGCCTTACGCCGTTAGCTCTCCTAGTTCCAGTGCCAGTCATGGTTTTCATGTAGCTGCCTCGAATCTCTCGGAAAGTCCCACAGATACTCACTCAACTACACCCATTTTGCACAACACCAATTCACCACATTCACCTCTACCGATCTCACCCAACAACAACAACATGAATGCCTCAGCGAATGTGGGCTCAGCTAATAGCTCGGCGGCTTTGCCAAAAACCACACCCACCGGCAAAACCGGCAGATCGAGAGGCCGCCGCCATCAACAACCTAGTCCCACCCGCAGCACCACCTCCGATACACCCAACAGCGAAGCAGTTAAACCACCAGAACGTGTATTTATCTGGGATTTGGATGAGACTATAATCATTTTCCATACTCTATTGTCGGGCTCTTTTGCCAGCCGTTATACCAAAGATCATAGTGCTTTAATGACTATAGCGTTCAGAATGGAAGAAATGGTTTTCAATTTGGCCGATACACATTTTTTCTTTAACGAAATCGAGGAGTGCGATCAAGTACATATAGACGATGTGTCGTCGGATGATAATGGTCAGGACTTGAGTACGTATAATTTTGCTACCGATGGCTTTCATACGGGCGCTCCACCCGGAGCTCCGCCCAACCTGTGTTTGCCTACGGGTGTTAGGGGAGGAGTGGACTGGATGCGCAAGCTGGCTTTTAGATATCGTAAGATAAAGGAGATTTATAACACCTACAGGGGAAAGTAAGTAGATGAGTTGTTTTTTATTTTTATTTTTCTTTCTCTTTTTCGTTTCAATTGAAGGTTTATTTTGTTTCGATAAAAAAAAATTTTAAAATTAACTATTTTTTTCTCACTCTTCTTTCGGTTCAGTGTTGGAGGTTTATTGGGTCCTGCCAAACGTGATGCTTGGCTGCAGATAAGACAAGATATAGAAATGGCTACCGACAATTGGGCCTCTTTGGCCACCAAATGTTTAAATATGATTGCTCAACGTGAAAATTGTGTTAATGTGCTGGTCACCTCTACCCAGCTGGCACCGGCTCTAGCCAAAGTTTTACTTTTTGGCTTGGGAGGAATTTTTAATATAGAAAATATCTATTCAGCTCATAAAATAGGTAAGTTAAACTACTTAGAAGTTATTTAAAATTTTCTTTATCGCTCTCTCTCTCTCTCTCTCTCTTTCTTTAACTGTTTGTAGGGCAAGAAACCTGTTATGAGCGCATAGTTACCCGATTTGGTCGTAAAAGCACTTATGTGGTAGTGGGTGATGGCGCCGAAGAGGAATCAGCGGCCAAGGCCATGAATTTCCCATTTTGGCGTATTTCTTCCCATAGTGATATAAGAGCTTTATACACCGCCCTGGATATGGGTTTCTTATGAAAAACTTGTATAAAGGATTTTTATGTAAATTTTATTTTTAAATTTAATTCTTAAAAGAAAAACGCACTAAAAACCCCACAAAAAATTTTAAGACTAAACACATTTAAGGAAAATTCAATGGAAACAAATTTTTGTACAAAATCAATTTATTTTATTTATAAAATAATTTATTAACATTTTAATTTAATTTACAATTTATAGCAAAAACAAAAAAAAAAAACAAACGAAATTTTAAGAGCAGAGTTCAAAGCCGTAACAATTTTTAAAAGTTTAGCACAAAATAATTTAATTATTTTGGTTTTTTTTTTTTTTTATAAAATGCACATTTATAACTATTAGTTTTTTATTTTGTTTATTTAATATCTATTGTAAAGTTATTGTATATTTTTTTTTAATTGTGGTAATTTTAATAACAAGTAAAAAAAATTAATTTTAAATTTAAGTAATTATTTTTATTTTTAATTATTTTATATAAAGCACATTTAATAAATAGCACTATTTGAGTATTTTAATGTTTAAATTTAGAAATTTATAAAATATATAATTAATATTAATTAAAAAAATAATAATAAAAAGTCTAGTTAAAAACTGTAGTATTCAAAATAAAAAAAAAAAAAAAAAATAATTTTTAAATCCTAAAAAATTAAATTAATTTAAAATTAAATAAAAAATCGCACTATTATTATATTATGAACATTTTCAGGGATTTTTATTTGAATAGTGGTTTATATTACTTTTGCCTAAACAAAAAATACAAACTTCAAAACGGACAGTTATCGAATCTCAAACAAAAACTTTAACTGAAGCAATCCCTACATTTAAAAGCAAAATATTAGACGTTATCTTTTAAAATCACACAATTATGGGTGTATACCTTTATTTTAAGGGTTCCCTACCCAATGGGTAAAAACGTAACCCTATTGTTTTCGCTACAATGTCTGCCCGTCCGTCCGTCTGTCAGTCAGTGCTATTTATCTCTGGAACCGTAATAAGTAGACACGTGAAACAGAATGTGTAAAAAATACTAAAACTTATAGGGTTTTCCGAAAGTGACGTGTTATTTGCGTTTGTATTTATTTCTCGAGCTGTAGGAAGCAACCACTTAAAATTAGCAAACAGTAATTAAAACAATGCTGCTTTATAAACAAGTTTAAAACAAAATTAAACCTAAAAATTAAAGGGCGTTCCTACAGTGACGTGATTTTCATGAATATGGCCTAATTTTATAACCCTAGTAGATAGACTATTGAAATTTTCACAGATGGTATTTTACGGACTCTACAATAAATAGTAAAAATTAAAAGGTTTTCCGACAGTGACGTGATATTCATGAATATGGACTAATTTTTTATCTGTGAAATTTTCACAGATGGTATATTACGGCCTCTATAACAAATACAATTACAATAAAGGGTTTTCCGACAGTGACGTGATTTGCATTTATATGGCTTAATTTTTGAACTTTAGTAGATTCTTGAAAGTTTCACAGAAGGTGTGTTAGTATGGCCTCTATAACAAATAATAAAATTAAAGGGTGTTCCGACAGTGACATAATTTCGACTAATATGGATTTATTTTTTGAACCGTAATAGGTAGACTCTTGAAATTTTTGTCGTAGATGTGTTTGCATCGCCGCTATAACAATTAAAGGGTGTTCCGCAATAACATGTTTTTCACTTATATTGCCTTATTTTTCACAGAAAGTCCTTATATTTGAACAGTAATTGGCTGACACTTAAATTTTACCCAGATTATATTTTACAATATCTACTGTAACAGCAAGTAACAAAAATATATGTTAATAAAAATAAAAGGGTGTTCCCTAGATGTCGCGAATTTAAGGAATTTAACCTTCACTTCTAAACTTTATAAGCAGACACTTGATATTTACTTGCTCTAGTATAAAAAATAAAAATAGTACGCAACCCTATGTGTGTGAGTTTGACTCGCATTTGACTGATTTATTTTTAACCAACTTCAAAATAAGAAGGAGGTTATCAATTCGTCTGAATGTTGCTTTTTTTATGTTTGTGCCCGCAGAACTCAGGCATTTCTGAACCGATTTTAAAAATTTTTTCTTTATTAGAAAGGAAATGCTTGGTCCCATTTTAAAAGAAGTTCAGAATTTTGAAAATTAAAGGGTGTCCCCATACAACATACGTGTTTTTTACGTGTATTATGAACCGTAAAGGGCACCCTTTTAAAATTTTAAAAAACTGCATATCACTATAGCTGCCAATAACAGAAATTAATAAAAAAAAAAAAATAAACTTAAAAATTAAAGGGTGTCCCCATATATGACGTCAATTTAAATATTTGAACCATTGTAGACAATCACTTGAAAATTGGACAGAATGTCCAATATTTATAATCAGAAATTAAATATTCATAATTAGAAGTTAAAGAGTGTCCCAATAGTTGATGTAATTTGATGTATATTGCCAAACTTTTGAGCCGTAACAGAGAGACGGTTGAAATTTACAAAGAATATACAGGTCCTAAGTCCTTTATAACATTAAGTATATAATTTAAATTTGGAAACTAAAGGGTGTCCCCATAATTGATATAATTTAACCTATCTAGCCCTATTTTTTGAACCGTTATAGACAAACACTTGAAAATTAGACAGAATCTCCACTACTATGTCCCGTATGATAACCTTTATAAATATTTAAAATTTTAAAGGGTGTCTTAATAGTTGATGTAAATTGATGCATATGGCCAAACTTTTGAACCGTTTTAGCGTTTTAGACAGACATTTGAAATTAACAAAGATGTGTTTAATTTAAAATTGTACATTAAAGGGTGTCCCCTAGGTGATATTGTTTAAGCTATATGGCCATATCTTTGGAACCGTTAATTTTTATTACTGTGCCAGTAATAATAACTGTAAAAAAATAAAGGGTGTCCTCATATCTGACGTAATTTGTCGTTATGGATAGACATTTGAATGTACAGAACGTATATTACTCTTCCGTTATAGAAGTATTTGAATTGAGTACTATTTCTTACAGATTACTTCCTTTTAAATTTTTAGTTTAGAATTGATGCACATATATTTGTTTTGTGTTTTTTTTTTTGCAAGAATTATAAAGTAATATTTTTATATCATGTTGTTGTAGTGGAAATAGTAATACACAGTCATACAATGTCCTCGATTGGGAAACCATTTAATATTTGTTATAGCACCCATTATGGGGATACCAGTTAATTTTACAAATTTTGTAGCGAATATAAAGAGTGATTTTTTAAGAGCTTGAGAACTTTTTTTAAAAAAAAAACGCATAAAATTTGCAAAATCTCATCGGTTCTTTATTTGAAACGTTAGATTGGTGCATGACATTTACTTTTTGAAGATAATTTCATTTAAATGTTGACCGCGGCTGCGTCTTAGGTGGTCCATTCGGAAAGTCCAATTTTGGGCAACTTTTTCGAGCATTTCGGCCGGAATAGCTCGAATTTCTTCGGAAATGTTGTCTTCCAAAGCTGGAATAGTTGCTGGCTTATTTCTGTAGACTTTAGACTTGACGTAGCCCCACAAAAAATAGTCTAAAGGCGTCAAATCGCATGATCTTGGTGGCCAACTTACCGGTCCATTTCTTGAGATGAATTGTTCTCCGAAGTTTTCCCTCAAAATGGCCATAGAATCGCGAGCTGTGTGGCATGTAGCGCCATCTTGTTGAAACCACATGTCAACCAAGTTCAGTTGTTCCATTTTTGGCAACAAAAAGTTTGTTAGCATCGAACGATAGCGATCGCCATTCACCGTAACGTTGCGTCCAACAGCATCTTTGAAAAAATACGGTCCAATGATTCCACCAGCGTACAAACCACACCAAACAGTGCATTTTTCGGGATGCATGGGCAGTTCTTGAACGGCTTCTGGTTGCTCTTCACTCCAAATGCGGCAATTTTGCTTATTTACGTAGCCATTCAACCAGAAATGAGCCTCATCGCTGAACAAAATTTGTCACATTTGAACATTTCGAACCGAACACTGATTTTGGTAATAAAATTCAATGATTTGCAAGCGTTGCTCGTTAGTAAGTCTATTCATGATGAAATGTCAAAGCATACTGAGCATCTTTCTCTTTGGCACCATGTCTGAAATCTCACGTGATCTGTCAAATACTAATGCATGAAAATCCTAACCTCAAAAAAATCACCCATTAGAAATACGTAACCTAAGATTATTATTTCACGTCTTCTACACGATTGCCCTTAATTTTACTATATACACCTTCACAATATTTCTTCTATTCGACCACCATTTAAATAAAAAGTTTTATTCTGTCAGATCTTATGGAGATAATCCATAATTTTTAATTTAATTTTTATACTTGTTGTTATAGTGGCTTTAGTAATATGTCACTTGCGTTGATTTTACATCCTTTATGGGACACCCTTTAACTTTAAATCATAAGTATAAAGTTCACGTCTTTCATGATGTCACTCTATATTTTTCTGTTTTATACTTCTTTATACTTGTAGCGGTCATGTTGTCCTTAAAACATACACACATGTAAGAGCAGGAATTTTTACAAAAAAATTGTAAATACTTGAATTTGTTGAAAATCGTTTGCTGTGGGGGTCATTAGTATATTCACCATATATTCACCATAATATAATTTTTACAAAAAGTTTTAAGTTCAAAAATAAAAATATTCTTCAAATAAACTTCAGCGTCCATACACCTCGTACGGGTAAAACTGTCGGTTTGTGACCAAAAAACCGTCGTTCTTGCACGTATAAAAAATATCTGTTGCTTCTTGATTTTAATCGCCGCACGTTGGGTTGAAATTCCCAATAATGGCTCTTAATTGAAAATTGAAAATTTACATTTTTAAAAAGTAATCTATTTCAGGTTAAAGTAAACAAAATTGTGCATCACTAATTATCTTTTAAATGTTTCTTTGTTATCTACTTTTCGTGTTCTGCATTGTCAAAGTTGATTTTTTTAAGTTTTTGAAAACAGTGGTAAAAACTGAAAATTTTTTTTTTTTTTTATTAAATTTTTCCTAGTATAAAAGTAATATTTTTTCAATGGAACCTTCAACTTCAGGTATTTGGAAACTCAAATATGTTTCTCAGTTAAATATTTTTGTTGTAGAAATATTTTTAATATTTTTTTGAAAATTGGTGTAAAAATCAATAATTTTTCACTTTTTTCAAGTAGAAATTCAAATCCGGTTTGGGGAAGCTTAGGTAAAAAAATTTTTTTTTGGAATTTTCTATGATATGTCTACTTACAAATCATATAAAAACATTTTGCGGGTTTTTTGCGATAAGAAGGAAAAAAATTGTTTTCAAAGAAAAATTCGTGTATGCTTAGCAATGCACTCACTGCATTAATCATGCAGGTGAAAAAAAGTAGTGAAGGAACCAGTTCAAAAACACACAACGAGTTCAGACAAAAAACCGGACTTATAGTTGACCAACCAAAACCAGAATTTGGAAATTCAAATGACTGGAATACAGCCAGACGTTTTTTTCAAAATCCCGAAGTTTCTGCGGAAATTACAAAAATCGGCGTTGAACTAATCAAAAAGTTACATACTATTCTAGTTGCTGTTTCGTGCTGTCAACAGATTAGTGTTGAAAAATTTAGAAAATTTACTTTATCGACTGCAAAATACTTTGTTGAAAAATACCCATGTCATAACATGTCTCCCATATTACATAAATTTTTAATACATGGTCCGCAGATTATTACTCATGCACTGTTAGCTATTGGCCAGTTATCGGAGGAAGCACAGGAAGCTCGTAATAAAGATTTTAAATCATACAGAGAACATTTTTCACGAAAATGCAGTCGTGAAAAGTCCACTGAAGATATTTTCAATAGATTTTTAATAAGCTCTGATCCTGTTATTAGTAATGTGAGCAAACATTACAAAAAGAAAATTAGCGTGTTACCACAGCAGGTATTGGACCTTCTATTATTACCTGAAATTTCTGAAGAAAATAATTCCGAAGATATTTATTTTTGTGACAGCGAATATTAAGACTAATAGTATTAGACATAAAATGTTAATTTATATTAATAAAAACTTTTTAATAATTTAAAGATTAGTATGGTCTATTTCCGGGAAAATTTTGTATGGCGGCTATACGAAATCATTTACCGATTTTATTGAATTTTTGTATGTTGAGTTACTAGCCTAAAAATAACAAATTGCCCAAATTTCATTCATTTATCTTTAAAAATAGAGCTTCCAAAGCAATTTAAATATTCATACGAGCTGACAAACGTACACCCCTGGCGTTTAAAAAATTTTTTTTTTCAAAAATGATTTTTTTTAAGTAGTAATGACTCACTTAATACTACGAAATGAAAAAATAAGTGCCATATCTAACGCCTGAATTAAGAGCCGTTTTTAGCAATTGCAACCCAATGTGCGTCGGTTTGAAACGTGTTCGTTCAGAACAGCTCGTGTGTGTGTTTACACAGTTAAAAAGAACGGGTTTATCCGTGCAGTTAAAACTGACAAAAAATAACGACGTGTATGAGCGTGTAGGCAATATGTTATTATTGCTTACAGCGCCACATCGAGTTAATCAGGCTGATACGTGAACCAACTATTAGAATTTTTAATACCGTAGCATAGACAAGAACCGACATGACTTGGTTTTAAAAGTAACTAATAATTTTGCATTACCTAAGTTATGCATTACCAACCTAACAAAATGAAACGGTAAAATGTTGACGTTGATATAGAAAGTCAAGCTAAGTAATTTTTGTCGTAGCGCAATAGAATGAAAGTCAGACGAAGTTTGGGTTGTGATGTGCGGTAAAGTGTGTAATATAGGACTGAGTGTCTGTAGTAGAAATTTATTTGGTTTATCGTTTCTACCTTTCTCAATTATGGTTTTGTTGTTCATATTATTTCTCTGATGTACGGTCATTTTAGTCCTTACTATAAAGGAAGTCCTTTGTATGTTAAAACATAAGTATAAAAAATCCATGGTTTTACACGGCGTGTGTTTGTCATATGACTTGTCAGTTTGATAACCCATATGTAATTTCACGTGTTTGTCAAAATAGCCATTTTACATACGTTTTATAATTTTTGCTTTCAAACGTACATGTGTAATTACATCTGACATAACCTATAATATATAATTTTTCCGCCACACAGTTTTGTATTGCCAACCACGGCTGATGCAAATGTGCAAACGTAGTGCTTTTGCCACGCTTTTAGTGCTTTTGGTATCATAAAAAACCTAAAATAGCTAAATATCAAGTTGGCATTACAGAATGTCAGATGCTTTGTCACATCGAAATAGAACACGGTCTAAATGAAAAATGTCATATGTATTGTACACATGAAAAATACACATGTTATGTTTGAAAGGGTTTACACGACGTGTATAGAATTACATGGAAAAGTGACAAGTCATATATGACAAATACACGCCGTGTAAAAGCACTTTTAGATAGAATGTCATATTTTTTATAATCTTTCGATGAAAGTAAATTAACAAATTAACGAAAAAAATTTAAAAATCTCACCAACTGACGATGATTGACTGCGATTCTCTCGTATTCCTTTATCTGAATTTAACACTACCCAAAGTTGTTAGATACGAAGAGTGCTGATGACGGACGTAGCTGTTTAGAAAATGCACTCCATTCTGCTGGTGTCTAAAATCAAATTTTCCAAATTTTGTCTTTAATATTTGCAATTGAAATTATTCTTTCTTAGAGAGAATATATAAAACCGAACTTAAGCTTGACTTGAAAAAATTAACTAATATGTATGTAAATAAAAAGTTTTCGTGATAGGTATATATGTATGTAGGTATTTGTCAAAATTTACTTGGCTTTTGTTTGTTTAAAATGTATGCAAGAGTTAATTAAAATGTTAATAATGTAAGAAGGTCAAGTAAATATACCGTGAAAATGCATGAAAAAAGAATGCGATAATTTTTTGCTAGTTTCAAGCGTAAAATCTTTTGGCAGGATCAAAAGAGTATTTATTGCCTTTTGATTGCTGTAATTGCTTTATTCTTTAAAGCGCTTTAAATCTTATAGAAGAAAGTAGTAACGAAATGCTTACTCACTGCTCAATCGTGTGTGAAAGACTGGAAAATATTTTATTTTTGTTCATTTAAGGCCAGGATTGACTAGCTTGCAGAGTTTCCATAAGTAAGTTTGAATAAGTATAAGTAAATGTTGAACATGGGTGACTCGGTAGGCTAGTAGGTAGTGTGCTAGTCTATCAGTCAGGAGTTCAGGATTCGATTCCAACTAAATACTCTTTATTTTCTCACTACAGGTTGGCAGGAAAACCAAGAAGGAACTTGTATAAAATCAGCGTGCCTACAAATGGTCAAGCACTTTCAAGTATGAATGGATATGTGAATAAAGAGAAGAGTCAGTCGGTTCTGGCCAATTGAAAACCCTCAAATTATTCATCAGTCACCTTTGCATCCATTATTTGGTCAGGAGGCATCGTTGGACCTTACTTCTTTGAAAATAAAAACTGAGTAACGGTATGCGAAGAGATATCGTGATATTATTTAAAATTTTTTTAATACCACAACTGCATCACAGCTGTTACCATTAGCTTAGGAGGACAAATTTTAAAGGGGACCAAACCATTTTTGTCGGAAAGTAATATTCTGAAAGGAAATATATAGTACTATTTTTGAAAATTCTGGGAGGGGAAACAGCAAATTTGATGAGGTCGTTACACCCTCCAGAATAGTCTTTCTATGTCAATGTCTGTTATCATATCCTACCCTATTGCGATTATGGTATTAGACACGTAGAAAATTATAGGAAATTATATTAATAAATTAATAAATTAATTATTTAGGCTTAAGTTCTTAATTATAAAGAGATAAAGAAAAATTAGATACCAGCAAAGCAGAATGCATTTTCTAGACAGCTACGTCCGTCATCAGTACTCTTTGTATCAATCTACCCGGTAGTTTCAATTGTTATTAATTTTCTATTTAAACAAACTTATCAAAGAAATAGAATCTGAGAAATTTTAATTATTACATCAGGCTGTTTTTTAATTTAGACTGGATTGAAGTTTTCAGAGTTGGGTTTTCAGAGTTACCATTAGTTGCTTTTGCTGATCATGTAATTTCTGCAGTCGTCTCCTCTGTCATTTATTTTTTGATATTGATCAATAACCTCTTATTAAATTTAAACAAAATTTACACACATCTAATCCAATACGAGCTTTTCTAGTCACATCTTATTTATAAAAGGCTCATTAATTACAATCTTAAAGTTTAACAAGTAAAAGTGCTATATTCGGCCGTGCCGAATCTTCTATACCCTTCACCACGCCGATTTTATTTATACAGACATGTACAGCATTATCCATATTGTTGACTCTTTATTTAAATAAAGTCGTATAAGAAAAAATCATTATTCATGAGTTAAAGAAATAGAAGCCAAATGAAAACAAATTCCGTTTGCTACAATTATCGCCGTGTTGTCAGCTACTTAATGATATTGAAGCCGACAGCTACATCGTAAACTCTGACATTGTTGTAGAAATAGTTATTTTACTTTTATAAAATTAAATAACTTTTTCAAAAAATTATAAATATTTCCTCCAAAACTTTTTGTTTGTATATGAATTTGTAATTTACAATTTTTTTGTGACATTTTCTTTTGTTGAATAAAATAGAAATTAACCTAAGTTGACGACAGCCACAACGGTTGCCGTGTAGCCATGTAGCTTTGCTGACTTCAAAATAATCGTTTTATTTTTGACAGTTTGTAGTCGGTATCCTGATGATGTCTATGTGTTTAGTGCACCTAGGTTTTAAAACAGAGATATCATCTATTTAAAAATCAAACGCATTTAAAAAAAATATGTTACTCTATATACACACATACATACATATGAATATTCTTGATAATAAATATATGTTATGTTACAGTCATGATTTTCATTTTCAAAGAAATATTGAAATTTTTGTTTTAATTTTTTGAAAATTATGTGTAAAAATTTTTTGTAAAAAATTTTTTTAAAAATTTTTTGTAAAATTTTATTCGAAAATTTTTTGGAAAATTTGTAAAAAAAATTTTTTCGAATATTTTTCTGTAAAATATCTTTTTGAAAATGCTTTGTAAATATTTTTGAAAAAAAATTTTTAAATTTTTAAAAAAAAAAATTTTTTTATTTCTTTTTTTTAAATTTTATTGAAATTTTTTTGTTAAATTTAGGACCTTTCTGCAATCTATATTAAGTTAGAATGGTCAGACTAAAGCAAAACGATATCCTTACAACTGCTTACAACTGTCCTTTTAACTGCTCCTATTTATCAGTGTGTACCCTGTGGGTACATTGGCTACCTCTATGCGTATTGCTTTCTATTAAGGTCTCTAATGCAAATCAAAGCAGAAAAACCCTACCAATCTAAAAACAAACAAAAAGCGCCCCTCGCAGGGGGTTATTGATCCCCCGAGATCTGTATGCACTCCTTGCAATCTACCTGTCGCAGTCTAATATTTATTTGACAAAAAAAGGCAAAACAGAATCATTAAAGACGAAAAAAATTAAAAAAAAACGTAAAACAAAATATAGGTGGGCGTGGTTTTTGGCCCGTAGCCTCCAAAGGAATGATCCGATGTTGCTGAATTGCAATACCAAAATTTTCGAAACTATGCCTGACAGATTGGTGCGCTTAAATTTTTTGTATCTCTTCTGGTGCCTTGGCAAATGACATTACCACACTAACACGGACAGACGGACAGACGGACATCGCTTAATCAACTTCTCTATATATAAGGATCCAGAATATATATACTTTATGGGGTCGGAAATGAATATTGTAGAAATTACATACGGAATGACAAACTTATATACCCTTTATACCCTGTGAATGGTATAAAAATTAACTTAAAATACATTTTCCCACATCTGTCTTATCATCATTTCAATCATACTCTATACATAGCTTTCAATCCTTTCCTCGAACCCATTATGTTTTTAACACTTATTTTCTTTAAGTTATTAGACATTTGGTAACAACCTTTTTTTGTGAGTATTTATGAACTTGGCCCTTTATTTAATCTGTTGCCATTATGTTCATAATGAAAATAAAAATATATTACTCGTACAACTCTTAAAAGAGGTGAATCAATTTTCAAAAGTAAGAAAGAAGCAAAACAGAAAATCAAAATCCTCTTGTAGAACTAGTCTTACTGGAAGACTCCTTTTGTCTATCTTTGGCCAGAGATTTAAACAAATTGCATGGGCACTGTTTACAGCACAATAACAAAACATCACAACAATGCAACATTTTTTTATTAACAATAATTATTATTCATTGTTACAGTAACAACAACAACGTGATGTTCAACAATGATGAAAGACTAAAGGAACAAAGACCTTAAAAAATTTTATTTATGAACTTGTGGATGATGATGATGATTGAAATACAAACTTATTTTTTGAGTTATTATTTTTTGAGAGAGTCTGTTTTAAATGTTTTTCTTTACGTTTGTCATATTGGGGCTAATTGTCTTAATTGCGTAAAAGAGGATACTGAAGCAGATTACTACTGCTTTGTAATGCCTTTGCAACCACTCTTCGTTTTACCATGGTTTCCGTTTAAAAGTCACCTTTAGCACTGAGATTCTGGTATCGCTATCCTTTCAGCTGAGCCCCTCCATAGCATTCACATTCAGTTCATGTTCTTTTTAGATATTTAAACAATAATGTGCACTGCCATCTTCTAGTTACTTTTAACAATTATAAGTTTCCTAAATTTTATCTCGATCATATAACACTTGAACCGGCATACAGGATGAATTAAGCATCTTGCTGTAGTTTTGCCTAAGGGCAACACTAGCAACATCCGAGCAGCTATCACCTTTTCAGATTTAAATGTTCATTTATATTTTATGTGCCAATTTAATAAAAATAGAAACTGATTTTGTTATATTATTTTCTATAAAAATTTTGTCCTTCCTCCTTCTGTTTAGAGCCTTTTAATTTCAGAGAGTACAATATTCTAAGCTGAAATACATGTATTTCACATGATACGCCGCTTGTTAATTCTTTACAGTTAGATATTTCTCCTTGAAGGCACATGCTGTCGATTTGTTTTCATGGCGTTTAAAATAGATGTTGGTGTCAATAATGACATATTCGTTTGGCCGAAATTTCTTATCACAGCCATTTCTTAGAATTTGCTCTTCTGAGGCCAGAATTATTCCGCCTTCATTGTTCTTTGGCCCATGATGTGTTGCGGATTTTGTGGAACAAGATTAACGGAGTACCTGCCATACTCGGCCTAACCTCACGGTGGTCTTACCACCGAGTGAAACTTAGGCGTAGACTAGCGCCCCCATTGTGTAGTATAACAACACTTTACGATTGCCACCAATCGCTTTTTGTGTGTGATACAGTCACAATGAGTAGCAATTTATATAATATGGCAAGCCTTTCCAAGGCAAGCCTAGATCCATATTATAACCTCTTGCTTAGGGATTTGGAGACTATCCAAACTTCGTCTGTTGAGAGTGCAACAGCACACTTGATCGACCTTGCACCTTACCTACTTAATCGATCTTAAACCACAGCCACCACGTGTGCCCCCGAAGGGGACCTCACCAATAACCGGTCACAGAGAGGATAGGCTCTCTGTGGGGCCACCGATTCCCGTGGTACCAGTCCTTTGGGCACTGGTCGGGCCTCGAAGAGGACCCGTGTTATAAAACAACAGACCTTTTCTTCCAGATATAGGCTCTAGGAACCCTAGCGTCCCCGAGTGGACCGCGTCAAAGCATTTGCCATATTCTTGCAGTGGCATTTGGAACCCCCGGGGGTAGATGTGTTGCGGATCCGCTTATGTCCGACTGTTATCAAACGTAGCATACATCGTGCAAAATGTAATGCCTATTCGGTTCAGATGCCTACAGTCTTATTCGCCGATAGTTCAATATTATTTTAATGATTTTATCAACTATATCTGGCATGCCGACTTATTTTGGGTGGCCGGTGACCACAACGTTTTGTTTCATTTGAGGTGATACTCAGTAAACCACTTTTTAACCATTAAAAGCTCTTGATGTTCTGGGCATGCAAATTCAGTGAGATGTTCGATGGACTAAACACATTTTTCAAGTTTCGAAAGAAGCTTTCAAGTGCTTCGGTTTTTTGCAACGGTGTAAAAGATACTACACTCCATCCGATCTTCTTGCTATTTATATCAGCTATATCCGGCCTAAAATGGAATACAACTGGGCTGGCGTCCCAAAGTCTATATTGGACCTACTCGTGTCCAGGAGAGGGCGAAGAAGCTCATCGGTGACAGTTGGGTATTCAACTCTATTGACTTACTGGAGCTTCGCCGCATTGTGGGATGTGTTTCGCCGTAATTTAATGAAATCAGGGAACTTGTTACCGATACCAACATATTTTTTTCTTTTACGGCCCATTCATTTATGGTCGATTTGAAAGTGATTCGCACTACGTATTATATGGAAAATTCGTTTTTCCCCCGAACATTTCGTTGTGGAATAAACGCCCTGCAGATATCTTTCCTGTCCAACTTCAATATGAGAAGGTTCAAGTCAAATGTTCAGAAACACTATCCAAGTCAAATGTCTATCCTTCTACCCATAGCCAAATTTCCTAGTTCTGGCACAAGACTTCGTTAAAATAAACGAGGTTGTCTGACTTCATTGGCTGTCAAAAAGAAACTAACAAACTAGTTAAAGCAAAGGCCCCCAACCAAAAAAAGTGGTTAAAATGAAAATGCATTGGCTTGCTAAATATTTAGCAAAGTGACACAAACCTACCTTGTTGAAAGATGGTATGCTACTGATTTAAAATTTTTACAATTTTTCTTCTCTTTGTGAGATTCTCGTAGAGATTGTGTATGTGCTCACAGACCCTTAGGGGTTTGCGTGGGGGCTTTTAGTTAAAGTGAGCAGCGTTGCATTGAAATTACCGCGCTGGAAATACAAAAGGTCTCATATCTGCAAAAAAAACATTTTTTTGATCTCCCGAGTAAAAGCCACAACTGTAATGAGAGAAGTATGGCAAAACCTCCATCAAAAATTCGAAAGTGACACTTTTGTAATCACTACAGATACGAATACATTATTGTTCAGTGAGCGAAGGAATTTAATTGTTTCTGATAGTCCCCCCGGGGGTTCCAATTGGCACCAGACGCTAGGGTTCCTAGAGCCTAAATCTGGAAGAAAAGGTCTATGATAAAAATCGCGGGTCCTCTTCGAGGCCCGACCAGTGCCCAAAGGACTGGTACTACGGGAATCGGTGACCCCACAGAGAGGCTATCCTCTCTGTGACCGGTTATTGGTGAGGTCCCCTTCGGGGGTACACGTGGTGGCTGTGGTTTAAGATCGATTTACGTAGGTATGGTGCACGGTCGATCAAGTGTGCTGTTGCACTCTCAACAGACGGACTTTGGATAGTCTCCAAACCCCTAAGCAAGAGGTTATAATGTGGATCTAGGCTTGCCTTGGAAAGGCTTGTCATATTATATAAATTGCTACTCATTGTGACTGTATCACACACAAAAAGCGATTGGTGGCAATCGTAAAGTGTTGTTATAATACACAATGGGGGCACTAGTCCACGCCTAAGTTTCACTCGGTGGTAAGACCACCGTGAGGTTAGGCAGGTACTCACGTTAATCTTGTTCCACAATTGTTTCTGATAGTCAGGACTTACTTAATAAATTAAACAATACAAACTATAAATTAAAATATCACAGGTAATTAATTATTCATTAGATCACAGTTTCTTTTACTATAATAAAAAATAAAATTTTGTTTGCAAAATTCCAAATTTTTTACTTTTATTTAATAGTTTTTATTTTCAATTATTAATGTTTTATAATGTTTACTTCTGTGAACATTTTCTATTCTTCCTCCTAATGACTTGAAAGTTTTGAAAAATTTATTACTTAAAACCTGTGTATCCTTTTTAGTCTCTCAAATTCAAATTAAGTTCTTTGAAGATAAATTTCGTATGTGATCATAATTCTAATTTTAACTTTATGACTTCAAACTCATAAATAAATCTCCTCGTACCACATTGAGGTTTTGAGGTCTTAAACCTGTTGTAGGGTGTTTGATGGCAGCAAAAACATAATTATATAGTGGGCGTTTATTGCGACAAGTGTGTGCAAGCATGTATTTTATATCTTTTAAGGCTTAAATCTGTGTGTAAGGTGGAGATACACACGTGCTTAGTTTCTTTTTACGTATAAAAGTGTGTATAAGTACTTGTTTGTGCGTTGTAATCTTTGTTAGTAAATATATAATTATTCTTCTTAACATCTATTTATTAAAGGAATATAAAGTCCTGTTTTTGTTGAGCTGAAAAATATAGATGATTTCAGATGTGTTGTGATTTTCTAATAAACAAAAAGTTTGGGTCAATGTGATGAAAAATGAGCAATTTATTCCCACTTAAATAAAATATTTACTCTTTGCAACCAATGCGATTTACATGCAGCCTAGAAGGAGAAGGTGGTAAGTTAATCCCATTTTTACAGATAAATAGAAAAGAAAGAGCGGTCAAATTGCCGGACCTTTTAGAGAAAAAGTAAAGAAAAAAAAAAACGTCAATAAAACTAAGTAAAGAGAGACACACATTCTGCCAAAATATCTCTATTGTTTAGATTCCTCATTTCCAACTGAAACTCTGATGTAGAAACCTAGTTGTGTTGTCGATGGTCTGGAGATCATGTGAAATGTGCGAGAACCCAGAGCAAGAGAGACAAATAGGGACATAATTTGTCTTTACTTCATCATATGGACTCAGATAAATCCAACTTTTTGGACTAAGACTAAGATTAAGACTAAGACTAAGACTAAGACTAAGACTAAGACTAAGACTAAGACTAAGACTAAGACTAAGACTAAGACTAAGACTAAGACTAAGACTAAGACTAAGACTAAGACTAAGACTAAGACTAAGACTAAGACTAAGACTAAGACTAAGACTAAGACTAAGACTAAGACTAAGACTAAGACTAAGACTAAGACTAAGACTAAGACTAAGACTAAGACTAAGACTAAGACTAAGACTAAGACTAAGACTAAGACTAAGACTAAGACTAAGACTAAGACTAAGACTAAGACTAAGACTAAGACTAAGACTAAGACTAAGACTAAGACTAAGACTAAGACTAAGACTAAGACTAAGACTAAGACTAAGACTAAGACTAAGACTAAGACTAAGACTAAGACTAAGACTAAGACTAAGACTAAGACTAAGACTAAGACTAAGACTAAGACTAAGACTAAGACTAAGACTAAGACTAAGACTAAGACTAAGACTAAGACTAAGACTAAGACTAAGACTAAGACTAAGACTAAGACTAAGACTAAGACTAAGACTAAGACTAAGACTAAGACTAAGACTAAGACTAAGACTAAGACTAAGACTAAGACTAAGACTAAGACTAAGACTAAGACTAAGACTAAGACTAAGACTAAGACTAAGACTAAGACTAAGACTAAGACTAAGACTAAGACTAAGACTAAGACTAAGACTAAGACTAAGACTAAGACTAAGACTAAGACTAAGACTAAGACTAAGACTAAGACTAAGACTAAGACTAAGACTAAGACTAAGACTAAGACTAAGACTAAGACTAAGACTAAGACTAAGACTAAGACTAAGACTAAGACTAAGACTAAGACTAAGACTAAGACTAAGACTAAGACTAAGACTAAGACTAAGACTAAGACTAAGACTAAGACTAAGACTAAGACTAAGACTAAGACTAAGACTAAGACTAAGACTAAGACTAAGACTAAGACTAAGACTAAGACTAAGACTAAGACTAAGACTAAGACTAAGACTAAGACTAAGACTAAGACTAAGACTAAGACTAAGACTAAGACTAAGACTAAGACTAAGACTAAGACTAAGACTAAGACTAAGACTAAGACTAAGACTAAGACTAAGACTAAGACTAAGACTAAGACTAAGACTAAGACTAAGACTAAGACTAAGACTAAGACTAAGACTAAGACTAAGACTAAGACTAAGACTAAGACTAAGACTAAGACTAAGACTAAGACTAAGACTAAGACTAAGACTAAGACTAAGACTAAGACTAAGACTAAGACTAAGACTAAGACTAAGACTAAGACTAAGACTAAGACTAAGACTAAGACTAAGACTAAGACTAAGACTAAGACTAAGACTAAGACTAAGACTAAGACTAAGACTAAGACTAAGACTAAGACTAAGACTAAGACTAAGACTAAGACTAAGACTAAGACTAAGACTAAGACTAAGACTAAGACTAAGACTAAGACTAAGACTAAGACTAAGACTAAGACTAAGACTAAGACTAAGACTAAGACTAAGACTAAGACTAAGACTAAGACTAAGACTAAGACTAAGACTAAGACTAAGACTAAGACTAAGACTAAGACTAAGACTAAGACTAAGACTAAGACTAAGACTAAGACTAAGACTAAGACTAAGACTAAGACTAAGACTAAGACTAAGACTAAGACTAAGACTAAGACTAAGACTAAGACTAAGACTAAGACTAAGACTAAGACTAAGACTAAGACTAAGACTAAGACTAAGACTAAGACTAAGACTAAGACTAAGACTAAGACTAAGACTAAGACTAAGACTAAGACTAAGACTAAGACTAAGACTAAGACTAAGACTAAGACTAAGACTAAGACTAAGACTAAGACTAAGACTAAGACTAAGACTAAGACTAAGACTAAGACTAAGACTAAGACTAAGACTAAGACTAAGACTAAGACTAAGACTAAGACTAAGACTAAGACTAAGACTAAGACTAAGACTAAGACTAGGACTAGGACTAGGACTAGGACTAGGACTAAGACTAAGACTAAGACTAAGACTAAGATTAAGACTAAGAATAAGACTAAGACTAAAACTAAGTCTAAGACTAGGACTAAGAAGTAGTACTAAGTAAGATATCACAGAACCTGTACGTAGTTGCCGAGATTTATACGCCCAAATAAATCGCTATCCCATGTACGGATACTCAGGATTGCCGGATTTATCATTCAGATGAACTATATTCGTCTTAAAGTATGCCAATAGTTCAACTACAAGGATGCTACATTAATCCAAAGGATCTTCTGCTACCCATCTCTCGGGTAGAAAAATTATCATAATGCTGATATCGTTTGACATCTATACCAGAAGATTTGACATCAATACACGGCAAAGACACTTGTCATAGTCTTAATTTTTTTACCCCGTGACACTTGTCATCCTTGTAATGTTAATCTTTACATCAGTTGGTCATTTTGTTATCAATGGCAACGATCCTAATTCTGTCATTAACGCTATGACATACATATATACACCAAACAAAGCACTAATATTAATCCATTTAGTGACAAGATGACATCAATATCTGTATATATAGAGGACAAAATGTGTTTGTAAACCAGTTTTATTTTTTATTATAATGTTATTTTTTATTATAAATTATTTTTAATTTAATGAATAATTTGTGATAGAAGTGTTTGCGAACACAGCTCATGTTATTTATATTTTTTTATATTTTAGTAAAATATTTTGACACAGTCGGGCAAAAACAGGTTGCTTAGTTTTTTTGAATTGGCCTTGCATATACCTGTATTATTCTACCATGATTACTAGACTACACATGGTATAATAATACAGGTTTGGTGGGCTGCCTATAGCCCTAGTAGCAGGATCAAATCCACCTGACCATGTTATTTTATTTTATTATTTTCAGGTTATGCCGAATACCAAATTTCCGCCTACGCGAACTGATTTAAATTTAGTTGACAAACATACATATTTTTTCTTTTCCTTATGTAAATATTGTAAGTTAAATAAAAGATTGAATAAAATACAGCAATTAGTTTACAATGCACTGATTAATATAAAAAACAAAATAAGCAAAAGGAAAAGAAATCAATATTTCACAATACACTTTTCTAACTGAAATAATCGTATCAATAAAATTTAATTTTAAATCGATGGCTCCAATAGTTTCAATGAAAATGTGTATGTATTTATGTGAGTGTATCTGTCGTATTGTTTGTATTTTATACTCCACTCTTTTTTTGATGTAGAAAAAAACTTCTAAATTGCCTACAAAATGAAGTTGGGAAAAAAGTTGGGTATTGTCTCCATATTGTGGGTATATTTTTTTTTCATTAAATCACCAATAACGCCTTTATGTCGCACACCTTCTGGTTATTTTTGAATTTATGATGTTGACTTGATTGAAAATTCACGGTTGCCTTAATGGATGTGGCATTTGTAGTAAGCAGCTTGTGCAGACTGGCGAACACAAAATAGAACTGTGTACCAGTGTAAAGAGGAAATCTTAACCAAAAGACATAAATGAATACAAACAATAAAGTACTCGTACAACCTCAAAAAAGCTGTTTTGCAATTGCAACATGATTAAGTAATAAATTATGACAAGAATTGTTTGTATTTGTATGGGGCGGGGGCTTATTTGTTGCAGTTTAAAATTTGTCTGTGTTCATAATTTACTAATAATAATCATAATGACTTAATTGTATGCATGCCAGTTATATACATATTTATTTTAGAGATAAAATAATAAATGAAGTCATTTATCACATACAAAAGCTTTTTTGAGATAACGGTATAGTAGAAGTTTTTTTTTTGTAAAGTTTAAAATAAAAGTTAAAAATGTGTTTACATTAAGAAAGTATTCTAAAAAACAAATACATCTTATACTAAAAGCTTGCGAAGCTTTAAAGCTAAGTACTAAAACTAAAGCTTTTTTGCAGCAACTAACTTGAAGTTTTTAAACTTCAAGTTTTGTGTTAAGATTTGAAAAACTTAGAGTTTTTTAGATTGAAAAAAAAAAAATTTAAATGAAATTTGAAGATGAAATTTTGAAGTCAAGTTAAAGTTCGTTTTATTCTGTCTAAGTTGAAAGAAAATTATTTATTACAAATTTGAAGATTTATAGAAAAATGGGAAAAGTAATACATCGTTTAAGTGACTCATATCTACTACAATTAGAATTTATTGAAGCACAGAACCGTGCCATTTGTAATCGGTGATCCATTTCGAGGTCCTTTTTTTAATAGTCTTTTTGATAGATCGCGTATGAGTCGTGTCATGCTATTTTTGTTTAAAAGTATTGTTTGGCATTTCATAATGGAAAGACTTATGCTCTATGGGCTCTTGAAAAGTTCCAAAAAGATCCGATGTTTTCAAGGAAAATTTTGTTTAGCGATGAGGCCCATTTCTGGCTCAATGGGTATGTAAACAAACAAAATTGCCACATTTTGGCCGAAGAGCAACGTGAAAAGATTCAAGAGCTGCCACTTTATCCAGAAAAAACAACGGTTTGGTGTGGTTTGTGGACCGGTGGAATTATCGGTCCATATTTCTTTAAAAATGATGCCGGTGCGAAAGTAACCGTCAATGGCGACCGTTACCGTGCCATGATAACCGACTATTTGATGCCTAAAATTGAAGCTCGTGATCTCGGCGACATTTGGTTTCAGTACACATCCCACACATCGCATCAATCAATGGATTTATTGAGAGAACATTTCGGTGAGCACATAATTTTACGTTTTGGACCGGTCGATTGGCCACCAAGATCGTGTGATATCACACCGTTAGACTTTGTCCTGTATGGATATGTAAAGTCTAAAGTTTATGCGGACAAACCTGCTTCGATTCAGGCCTTAGGGGAAAACATCACGCGTGTCATTCGCCAGTTACCAGTCGAAATGCTCGAACGAGTCATCGAAAATTGGACTCAACGGATGAACCATCTGCGACTTAGCAACGGCCAACATTTGATAGACATAATCTTCAAAAAATAAATGCCAAAGAATGTTCTTTCAAATGATAATAAACATTCTCCATTCAATTTGAATTTTCTGTGTTTTTTTTTTTTGTTTAAAAAAGTAGGGAACCACGAAATGGATCACCCTTTAATATTGCACTTTGCAAGGTCGTAGATTATAATAAAGTACCAAAAGGGATCATAAAACTTCTAAGGGATGATAATTTGGATATATAAGGCAATAATACTCGTTAAGCGGTTTTACTGAAGCAGGCCTCTGGTCTGCAGCCTAGCAACTTTACATCAGGATTATTTGGGTTCCAGTCGACGTGCTCAGACAGGTTGAGAAGGGTTGTACAAGAAATGGCACATCCACTCGGAGACCACAAGGGACTATTGTAATTCCCTTAAGCGACCTAAATCTATGAAACAAAAGAAAAAAGACAGACTTGCTACTCATCATTCAGCCACCCGATTTTTTTGATAATGCCAATGAGCGATGTCGTAGAGCTCATCGATAAATCTTTTACCTAAGTCTGAGGCTTTATAATAGTCTTCGCACATCCTACAGAAGTACAATGTACCGGTTACCCATCTACTGGCTCTTGTCATTGATATTCTGATCACACCTGTCACAACTTTTAGAACTTTCCAGTCCAAACCTAGAAGTAGCTTAGTTTCTGTAGCTTCAAGTCTCGGCCAAATTGCCCGTGAGACACTGTAATCCTCCCTAACTTCCCAAGACCAGTCAGTTCTCTCTAAAACCCTGCAGAAGTGACTAACCGAACACAATCTTGTGAGTTCGTCAGCGATTTCGTCAACGCTAGGAAAATTCAGTATGCTAGGCTTGGTTAAGCTAATTGCCCTTGCTAATTCATAACTTGCATCGTAGGCTCAGGAGATAAGCCTTACAACTAATTCTTTTTCTGAACAGCATTTGGGTGATCTTCCTTGCAGCATTTAAGATTCTATTCAATCAAATTTAATCAAATGAAGGAGCTTCGTGAGTGATATCTTTGTTTATTTCTTCCATAAGACCGAGGCGTTTTATCAGTTTTATATCACATATAGTTTGTTAACATACGATTTACGTAGTTTTTCTATCGATTACCAGGCTGTATTTTGTGTTATATAATTGCGAATAGCAAGACAAAAGCTAATCAAAATTATTGTACTAAATAATTAGCTTCACTTGAGCTGAAAGAAATTTTAATTATAAAAATATAATTTTTATGCTCAATCATGTAATGTGCAGTTATTAAATGCATTTCTCTATTCTGTTGTTGTTTATTTCAACGACATAACTGGGTCTCATCCGCATGAATACATGTTAAAAAAATACATTTTTCAACTGCTCCATATTTTTATCAGAAAAAAATAAAAGAAAAGGAAAAGAAAAGAAAAATAAAATAAAGAAAATTTATGCGAACGAGTTTCATAGAAGAAAGAAAAACAAAAAATAAAAGTGAAATGTCATATTTGGTAACGTCAACTCATAAATAAGTTTTTCATAACATGTTTTAGGTGCCTTAAAGATAAATCTATGTGTGTTAGAGTGATTTAATATTATGACTTTTAAAAGTCTTTTGTTTAAGTTAAAACATTTTGTTGAAAGCGTACTTTGTCCTGCTATTTTTTAATATTTATATATATTTTTTGTCATATTCAGGTGCCGTTTGCTCTTAGCTGTAGTAGAAAATGTCATCATCAAGATCGTGTCACGTTGGCTTTTTGCAAGCCCTTTAAAACAGATAGTGATAGAGCGTTTGTAAAGGGTGCCTTTTTAAAGATTTAATTTTAACTGCCACACGGTTCTTAGATCTGGCAACTCTGTTATTATTTATGCTTAATTTGATTTCTTCATGAATAAACTAACCTCAGAACTACGTTTGCAAATAGTTTCATGCCAATATGGTATAAGTGAGAAGAGATATGGAGACCATTGAGGCATTGCTATAAGTGAGAAGAGAGAGGGAGACTATTAAGGCACTAAATAATTAGCTTCACTTGAGCTAAATTCAGAAATAATTGCATTTTGGTATGCTATATGGTTCGAAGGACCATTTTTTTAAATGGTAAATTTCCAACTACTTGAGGCTACACGTAAATGAAATGTTGGTTAAAAATATGTATGTTTTTTCACAAGATGACACCACAGACCATACAGCTCATCAAACAATCGACTAGCTAAAGAAAATATTTTGCGAACGCTTTATTTCTTGAAATGGTCCAGTCAAGTTGATCACGAGGGTCTAGCAATGTTAATCACGACTTTTGCTAACAAACCCGCAATTTTAAACGGAATGGTTATCGAGAATCGACCCAAATGCTTAAATAAATGGTCGTCAATTAGACATACAGAGTACGGTACACTCGACAAATCATATTCAATTACTAAAGGTACGAGGGCAGTTTGATAACTCCGTGAACTTTTATATTTCCAGCGCAGTTACTTTTAATTTAACTTGCCTGCGTTAACTGTTATCTCTGACTGGACTGGTGTCTAATTTTTAACAAGCTGCATCTATTAGATTGTATTTGAGAGCCATTGCAAGGCAGACAACATCGGTGAATTTAACGCAAATGAAAAATATGGCATTTCGTGTGCTAAACGTCAAGTTTTTTTCTGCATTTAATTTGACATTTCTTAATTTCAGACTAACTCAATTTGGACCATGGAATCGCTAATGGCTAAAATGGTGGCAAGAAATGGCAACGTTGGATGATAAATTTTCAAAGAATATCATCTTCAGTGATGAGGCACATTTTCACCTTAGTGGATTCGTCAATAAGCAGAATTGCCACATTTGGGCGAATGATAATTGAAGAGTGATTGTCGAAAAATCAATGCAGCCACAAAGAGTGATTGTTTGGTTCGGTTTATGGGCTGGCGGTATCATCGGGCCTATTTTTACCAAAATGAGGCCCGTCGGGCAGTTACTGTGAATAGTGTTCGCTATCGTGAATGATAACGAACTTTTTATGGCCCGAATTGGAAGATTCGGATGTGGACGATATGTGGCTTCAACAGGACGGTGCCACTTGCCACCCAGCTAACGAAACAATGGCTCTTTTGCAAAACAAATTCAATGGCCGTGTTATCTTACATGGTGGCGATGTCAATTACATGTCAAAGATCATGTGATTTGACCCCATTGGACTTCTTTCTTTGGGGTTATTAGCAAGAAAAGGTGTACTTCGATAAGCCAACAACAATTCAAGAGCTAAAGGATGAGATAATTCGGCACATTTACGGCGTAGAACCTCAATTATGCTTCAGCGTTATCGAAAATATGGAGCATCGGATGGAGGTGTGCCGCTGAAGTCGCCGAGGCCATTTGGCCAAAATTTTGTTCCATACATAATTGAACGATACTAATATTATCAAAATAAAAAGAAATGACAATAATTTCCTAAATAATTCAACATCGGCCCTTAAAATTAACCACCCTTTATTTTGTGTAAAATCATGTCACCGAAACCAAAGAAAGCTCGGAACTCTGCACCATCAATTTCAGTGGTTAAAAGTGTTTAGACTCCGTTGCGCTGTAGTCGTACTAGCAAAAATGATGCTAAACGCCCAGTTCGCCCCAAACAAGTCTTAACGACAGAAATAGTCACTAAAATCCATGCAATGATATTGAACGATAGGTGAATGAAAGTGCCTAAGGTGACTGAGGCTGTAAGCATCTCAAGTGAGCAGTTACATCACATTTTCAATGATGTGGAGGTTGCAACTATTACTCACGCTCAACCTTAAGCTGACTGTTGTGACTACTCCAAAGGAGTGCTCAGTTCAAACCAATTCGAAGTTCAGTCGCAAACCAATTGAATTTCTGCGCTGTTATTCCGAAAACCAAAGAACAATCAACACAATAGATCACAATAGATCATTTACATAGATTGCCTTGAAAAGGGTTCAACGATTACCGGCGAATATTTTTCAGAGATTTTGGATAGATTCAATATTGATTTCAAATAAAAGCGACCTTTTCTAATACAGGAAAAAGGCTCTTCCAGCAATGCACCATTTATTGGGATACGAACCCTATGCACGAGGTACTCTCTAGATTTAGACCCTTGTGACCATTTACTGTTTTCAAATTTGAAGAACTGGTAAGACATTTGGGTGAAACAAAGGGGTCGTCATTAAAATAGTTGTATATTTTGAGGGCCTTGAGATATATTATTTGAAGGGATTTAAAAAATACGCGGAACTAAATGTTGGATATTCTGGAATCTCAACATATAGATTCAAATTTAAAATTCTGTACCTTAATAAAACACCCTTTATTTTTTGAAGAACTTGTATGCTGAAGCATTTTTAAGATACGCAGCTGCCCTCACTTTTATATTTATAATGTGTTGTCATTCTTATCATCATTCTTGTTGCTGTTCTGAAAAAAAAGTTCGCAGATTTGTTGCATTACAAAGAACACAAATAAATAGAATGTCATACGTGTTGTAAGATTTAGTAGGGAGGCCTAAATTGAAACTTGTAAAGTCCGTGTTTATTTATTTTATTTATTTATTAAATTTTAAAATACAATTACAAATTAAATTATTCCGCATAGTAACGAGACTTTTACTCGTTGTAGTGAAACACCCAAAGTCTTTGTTGGGTATCGAACCCACAACCCACAGATTGATATATTAGTACATTATCCACTAGTCTACTGGGGTACCAATTATACACTTTCCTTGGGTAATACAAAGCTGTTTTAAAATGTATTGTTTTGAAAATGCGCTCCACATAAGCACTCTGGGCATTTATCTCGATCGCCTGTTTTGTTAATACGTTTGGTTAATTTGAACATGTTCTTCCGTTACGTAATGCTCGTTCGTCGAACTTAAAAAGTATCTAGAATATAAATTGCAATACTTTTGTGATTTTTGGAAAATGTTTGCACTCTCTTGTAGAAAGCTATTTTGTACTACCCTTAATGACAATTTCGCTTTTTGTTGGCATCATAACGGAGAACTGTATGACTGGAAGTACGTCGGAGCATATGGAAATATCTCGTGGTAGGAAATGCAAAAGCTGTACGGATGAGCAGGAGAATAATCAGTTCAACTCCCTATCTGCGACTGCCCGGCTCAATTAGGCCAATGATTCTTTCGGAATGCGCCACCGATTAGTCTACTAGGTTTTATGAGAAGCTCCAGGTGGTTCTTAAGAACTGGAGGTACTGAGAGAGAGAATAGCGGTAGAGGCCTTAATGGCCTCCGAGAGAACTCACCTTGTGCGCTCCGCCCGTTCAACCTAACCTAATGGCATCTAATGCCGCAGCCGCAGCAAATCTTCGCCTCTTCTTCCAAAGTTGTCATTATAAATCACTAAATCTCTCTCCTGGTCCAATTGTTGTCCGGAGTTCTTTAAACTAACTGATGTTCTTGCTTCTTCTTATACATATGATTAAATTGTAACACATTTTCGCTCTGTTTGTCCTTCTTTTTTGTGTTTGCATCACATAAAAACTACTGGATGGTTTTTAACAAAAATTTGTGAGGAGGTATCCTAGTACTTGTTTCCAATATAGGAGTCTTTTTTTTTCCTTAAAACTGTCTTATTTCCAAGTGAATGAGGAAAAAAAGCAGTAAATGTACACCGATTTTTTTACCGATTTAAAGATACTGCATACTTTAAGGCATCTTTTATTTTTGAAAGCAGTATATTTTAAGCAATGTTGTGCAACAGATGGCGCTGTTTTAAAATAATGAGTAACTCATTTCCTTTTACAGTCCTTTACAATAATTTTGAGAATTTTATCCATGGCTGGGTACCTTCATATAAAGTAAATACGTAAGAGTCTTAAAATTTACTAGTAAATCGTCGTCACGTTGTGGAAAAACTCTATCACCTGATGGCTTAGATGTCTGTATAATTTTCAACACAAGTTCTTTTAAAGGTAAGACTTGGTGCAAAGATTAAGTCATCTACTTTGTCTTTCGCTCTGGGGTAACTCATCAAGAAGATTCTTTCTTATGGCCGTATTATCCCCTTGACAAGATACTAACCGTAGAAAATAGTCTCCGAGGCTTTTTAGGGACCAATGATACACAGACCTTCGACCATTGACAGCCCATGGGTACCCTTGGCTCAATGCCGTATTTTTGTGAGGCTTTTCGTGAAGCAACGTAGTGGCTGTAGTTTAAGCCCAAATTGCAGTGTTAACCATCCGATGTGCAGTTGCATGACAACAAAAGCCGCCAAAGAAATATGAACATTCTGTGGTGCAGGAATCCTAATCATCTAGTTGTGACGCCATCCTTAGGTTAGTGCAAGCTAGGTTCTGATGTAAATCTATGTCACACATCTCCCTAGCCGATGTTCAAATCAGACGATGTGATGAAACAAACTTATCTTCTATGTAGGTGATGTCAATAGACTCAAGGACGCTTCAAATAACTTTACGTATCGCCTCGAAATTCTTAGATGTAACGACTTTTTTCACAATGCAGAAAATATGTAAAAATAATAATACACAGAAAAAAATTTGTGCACCAATAAAATTTTTATTTAGTTTCAGAAACAATTTTAATTAAATTTTTACTTTATTCAATTATTTATTAAATTAGTATAGTAGTTGTTTTCTTTCTTGATTAAGTATTTAGTCGAATTAATTAAATAATTAATTAAATCTGTTTTTGAAACTAATTAAAGGATTTAATTTAACTGTAGCAAACATCTTTTTCTGTGTAATAATAATTCTAATAATAAAATTATTGCTTTAGCTTCGTTACTTTTAAGTTATTTCGCAATATGAACCGCCTTAATATTTTACACTTCAAACAGTTTCTTCCTTAAAATTTATATGCAAGCCGCAACATTTGCTAGCCTTTCGACAAGATTCAAGAGCATTATTTAAGTATTATTTAAGACTTCTTTTTATACCCCTCGCCACAGGTGGAAAAGGGTATATTTAGTTTGTCATTCCGTGTGTAATTTCTACAATAATCATTTCCGACCTAATAAAGTATATATAGTCTGAATCCTTATACATAGAGAAATTGATTAAGCGATATCCGCCTGTCCGTCTGTGTTCGAGTTGAAATTAACCAGAAAACATACAGAAAATTTAAGCCCACCGATCTGCCAGGCATCATTTTGAAATAATGGAATTCAGCAACATCAGACCCTTCCATTCGAGTCTGTGGACAAAAAACCACGCCTACCTATATTTTTTCACGTTGTTTTTTATTTTTTTCGGTTGTAATGATTCTCTTTTACTTTGTTTGTTTAATAAAAAATAGACCACGACCAGTAGATCGCATGGAGTGCATCTAGATCTCGGAGGATCAATAACTCCCTGCTAGGGGCGATTGTTAATTTAAAAAAAAAAAATTTAAAAAAAATTACAAAAAATTAAGAAAAGAAAATTCTACAAAAAATTTCTTCAAAAATTTTACAAAAAATTTTTACCAAAATTTTTAAAAACAATTTTACAAAAAAATTACAAAAAATTAAAAACAAAAATTTCTACAAAAAATTGTATTCAAAAAATTGTTACCAAAAATTTTTATAGAAAAAATTTCAAACAATTTTAACCACAAATTTTTAGGAAAAAATTTTTAATATAATTTTTACAAAAATATTTTCTATAAAATTTTTACAAAAAATTTTTTTATAAAATTAAAAAAAATAAAAAAATACAAAATTTATATAAAGTTTTTGTTCTATAAAATTTTTACGAATATAAATTTCTATAAAGTTAAAAAAATTCTAAAAAATTTTACAAATAATATTTTAAAATAAATATTTAAAAAAAAATTTCTAAAATATTTTCTAAAAAATTTTTACAAAAAAATATTTTCTATAAAATTTTACCAAAAAAAATTCTATATCATTTTTACAAAAATATTCTATAAAATTTTTACAAAAAAAATTCTATAAAATTTTTACAAAAATAAATTCTATAAAATTTTTACAAAAAAAATTCTATAAAATTTTTACAAAAAAAATTCTATAAAATTTTTACAAATAAAATTCTATAAAATTTTTACAAGAAAAATTTCTATAAAATTTTTACAAGAAAAATTTCTATAAAATTTTTACAAGAAAAATTTCAATAAAATTTTTACAAGAAAAATTTCAATAAAATTTTTACAAGAAAAATTTCAATAAAATTTTTACCAAAAAAATTTCTATAAAATTTTTACATGAAAAATTTCTATAAAATTTTTACATGAAAAATTTCTATAAAATTTTTACATGAAAAATTTCTATAAAATTTTTACATGAAAAATTTCTATAAAATTTTTACAAGAAAAATTTCTATAAAATTTTCACAAAAAATTTCTATAAAATATTTGCAAAACACTTCTATAAAATTTTTAAAAGAAAAATTTCTATAAAATTTATACAAAAAAAAATTTCTCTAAATTTTTACAAAAAAAAAATTCTATAAAATATTTGCAAAAAAATTCTATAAAATTTTTACAAGAAAAATTTCTATAAAATTTTTACAAGAAAAATTTCTATAAAATTTTTACAAGAAAAATTTCTATAAAATTTTTACAAGAAAAATTTCTATAAAATTTTTACAAGAAAAATTTCTATAAAATTTTTACAAAAAAAAAAAAAAAAATCTGTAAAATATTGCAAAAAAAATGCTATAAAATTTTTACAAAAAATATTTCTATTATATTTTTACAAAAAAAAAATTTCTATATAATTTTTAAAAGAAACTTTTTATTTACTTACTGATTAGTGGAAAAAACAAAGTTCTTTTTTTTAATGCGTTTGTCTCTTAAAGTAAATCAATTTTGTACTTATGTCTGTAAAAATTAAATCACCGTGGTGAAGGGTATAGAAGATTCGGCACTCTCGACTGTAGCACTCTAACTTGTTAATTCTCATTTAATTTATTTTTTTATTTAAAGTTCGAATATGTGCAACAAAAGTGTCTGTTACATGCGCCGACATGTTGTAGTGATGAACACCATTCACTGCTGTAAACTTTATGTGTCAGGAATTAAACATAACTTTAAACATTGTTTCATTTTAATTCCAGCGCATGTAATTCTACACATGTTTAGAATTAGATGTTTAAGAAGAGAAAACAAAAAAGTTTAATTAACTTACTCGCAATACAAAAGCAAGTAGGAATTTAGAGGAAATTAGATCAAAGGAAGATGGTTGAAACAGGAAGTGTTAGTGATTAGAGTGGGTATAATTACTTGGAAAAAGTTTGAAAAACTTAAACGTAGGAAACAAAATTACGAGGGTTTTCTACTTTTTAAAAGAACAGCGATTTAGAAAATAAAAAGGTTTACTATAAAGGTAATCAGGTCTAAATTAAAAAGGGTGATTCGGTTTGAGTTTCCAGATGACAATGGAAAATATTTTTTGAACATTTATGTAAGTATATGGATCACAAACTAAACTAAATGAAATTTATATTAGAAGTGCCTTTACAAAATTAGGTGTAGAGACATCCACAGAATACAGAAGAATTTAAAAAGTAATCGTATTAAAGTATCATCTTGGCCAGATAAAGTTTTGACAAAGGGTGCAAATAGTGCTTTGATGTCTAATAATCCACTTTTTTTGGCGTATAACTCGGAATTTGGTCTAGAAGTTTAAACCAGTTTGTTATATCAGTATATAACGAAACAACTTCAATATTGTTCGAACAATTTGTGATAATGTTGACAGGGTAAAATATGGCCGACCAGGAACATTAATGTGCCCCATAGCTTCCACATTTATTAGTATGTGTCTGCCTCTAATTCTAAGTCTAGTGATAATGCTAGCCAGTTTAATATGGGCATTCACACAGACTGCAAATTTCATCTTGTTCCATTAGTCCAAATGATACTTAATATTTCCATGACCTGTCACTAACGCATTTTACCAGCTTAAGGTACTCTGATTATATCCAAGAGTCTTTCTGGCCTTTCTATCGATCTTATAGTAAAATAAACCATATTCTTTGGTGGGAATAGAACCCACAACTCCAGACAGAAAGACTACCACAGTATCTGGTGTTCCGCCGGGGCATTCAGTAAGTGTTGTTAAAAAGACCTTTTGATGCTTTAAATCATCATAAACTGTTGAGAGTTATTTGACCAGTCGTAAGTTTATGTAATCAAAGTTTCATCTACTTCCAATATCATGTTGGCCAGATGATACTTGAAGTTTCTATGACCCGTCACTAACGCAGTTAACCAGCTTATTGGCCTTTCTCTTGACCTTGTAGTAAAATAAGTCACAGTCTTTAGTGGGATACAAAACCACAACTCCAAACTAAAAGTCTAGCACATAACCTACTGTCCTGCTGGAGCATTTATCCATTCGTAATCCCAAGTGCCTCAAGGAAATATCTTGGGCCTATTTTATACTTATATATAACTTATATGTGACCCGGTCTATGAAAAGGTGGCTTATGACTCAAAAACAAAATTTCGAAAAATTAGTTGTTAAAGATAAACAATGCATTTCATCAATTTCTTAGTAGTTTTTCTTTTTTTGAGTCATAGGCCACCTTTTCATAGGCCGGGTCACATATATACATCGGAAGATCTAACTGGCAATCGAGTCTACGCATTGACATTTGCTGATGGTAATGATTTTTTAAACATTAATAAAAGTTCCCAGGAAGTATCCCGATATTTGCAGGTCCATACGAATATATCATTTGGAAAATTAGTTGAATAAATGGAGAATAAAAGTGAATGAAAGAAAATATTTTAACATCACATTAACACTCCTTTCGGAATAAATAACCAAACATAACACTCGGAGGTTAAATAACTTAGTATACATTTGGATCGACGCACACAGGAGTATTTCACTTAAAAACCGGACAAAATTATTTTATATTTTATTTTACTATTTTATGAAATAAAAGTCATTTATACAAATCTAAGAGGGTATTTACTCCTAAAACAGGATTTGTTTTCAAGAGGATAATCATAAGGAGGCCGATTCAACAGGTGATTTAGTTCTCATCATCTTCGCCGTCGGAACTATCACACTTCAGTGTTTTCGTGAGAAGCATACTAAAGCTTCCTGGGAAAAAGATTTTTTTTTCGCCTTCTGTTTTATTATGTTGCAGCTGAATAAGGGATCAGAAATATCTCTATTGCAGTCCACTCTTGAAAACACTGATAGATATGGGATGCCAACTATACAGTTCTACGAACAGTTAGGCAGTTGTGTGAGCAAAGTCATTGAATTTCGCTTAATATCACTTCAATAATGATTTGTAACCTTTTTATCAAATTTATAATTATTCCAGTAATCCGAGATGAGCATTCAGGATTGCCAAAAAAACCTTCTCGACGTATTTCCGCCGTTACTAATCCCATAATCGACTTAGGGCATGTCAGCAAGAAGGACCATCTCTTGTTTGAAGCTTGTTTGTATTTTCTGTTTTGTTTCTTTTCGAAAATTTTTGTCTTCTGCTCTATATTTGGTGTCCACATATATAACATCTCTTTGTTGAAGCCATATCAGTCGCGGCATTGCACACCTTTCCATCGACCATTGTGAGCAAAATGGTGTGATTTATTTTAACGGAATCTTCCTTGCTTGTTCTTCAATATAGCTGATTTACTCCTTTTTGATATCTTTTGTTTCTTGAATGAACAGAGCCCGTATAGGACGATAGAATCTCACTGAAGAAGGTACTAGATTTTGACCCAAAATTTTTCTTGTCTCTTCCTGAATAGAAACCACCATTCTCACAGGTAAAAGAGAACTTAAAAATATATTGGAATGCAATGGAATGCATCGCAACTTGCGGGACCGTAAAATTCGAAGAGATGTATAAGCTCTTCTAACTCCAATTGTAGCATAGGGCGCCATTAGCGATTTGTAAGCAAATTAGATTTCGGTAGATGTGGGCTTCTCACCATCTTCCCCTAGATTGGTTATAGGGCTGCCATCTGCACGTCCAAATCCACTGTGCAACCATGTTTCAGCGAAATCTGTCTATTTTCCTGAGACGCCCATTTGTCTCCTAACTCCAGCTAGCTTTGAAACGTATCCCACAAAGCCATTGCCCGGGGAATACTTGGTCATAGACCGCACAGAAAAACATTTTTGCACCAATTAAAGGTTTTGATTGGTTTCAGATGCTACTTTAATTTAATTTTTAATTAATTCAAATATTTACTTAATTGAAATATTCATTCTTAATTAATTATATAATTGAGTCAATTAAAAAATAAATTAAATTTGTATCTGAAACTATTTAAAATAGTTAATAGGAGCAAACAATTTTTTCTATGCGGAAGTAGTTAGCTGCTTGAGTAGTTCATAAAAAAATCGTCCTGGCCACTACCAAGTGAGTGACAAGAAGAAACTTTCGGGTCCATTCCCCTAACATTCGACTTAGAAAGAGGAATATAACATTTATTGCCCAAACACATTCGACGTTTTCGAGGTAAATTTTGTTTAGCGATGAGACCCATTTCTGGCTCAATGGGTATGTAAACAAACAAAATTGCCGCATTTGAGACGAAGAGCAACCTAAAGAGATTCCAGAGCTGCCACTTCATCTAAAAAAAAAAATGTGGTTCATATTTCTTTGGAAATGATGCCAGTGCGAACGTAACCCTCAAAGGCGACCGTTATCGTGCCATGATAACCGACTATTTGATGCCTGAAATTGAAGCTCGTGATCTCAGCGACATTTAGTTTCAGCAAGACAGCGCCACTTCTCACACATCGCATCTATCAATGGATTTATTGAGAGAACATTTCGGTGAGCACATAATTTCACGTTTTTTGCCGGTCGATTGGCCACCAAGATCGTATGATATCACAACGTTAGACTTTTTCCTGTGGGGATATGTAAAGTCTAAAGTTTATGCGGACAAAAATTGGAGGAAAACATCACGCGTGTCCAAACCGAACGAGATTGTTGTATGTAGAAAATAGAAGATACGAGTAGAGCCGATATCGAAATTGAACTTTGCTGAATAGTCATCGAAAATGTCGTTACGTTTTGACAAATGTCAGATCAAGACGTGTTGCTCATAGGGCCGCTATAATATTCAATTGTAATAAATTGAAAAGAGAATTTTACATTAAAGATTGCATTTGTTATGGGCAAAAATTAGGTTATGTGTTTAAATTTATTACGGAAGCCCAAATTGATATTCAATTGGGATTTCGAGTTTATGGAATTTAGAGATTTTGATTTAGTCTATTTAAAAAAATCACCGTTCTTGTTTTTGATTAAATTTTTGAATCAACTTCACAAAAATAATCATGTTTCAGAATAATGTAATAAATAACGTGGTAATAAATAACTTTTCTGGTTAAAAAAATACTACAAAACATTTATGTCATGGAAAATTGTTATATAAATTGTAAGCAATAGAAAATATTATGTGGGCCTTTAAATTAATACAAAGTAATTCGTTTTTATTTTATTTTATTTATTTTTTTTTTTAAATCTCAACACTTTAAATTAACTCATCACATTAATCAACACATCAACGTCAAGGGCAGTTATAACACTTTTAGAATTCTATAAATCATATTGACTCTTTACGAAATATATGAAGACAGACAGAGGGGGCATTGAAGTGGACAGACTTGCATGCAGACAAGAGCTTAAACGGCATAATGTTTTGCTAGACAACTTAAACTGAGTGGCTGGCTGACTGACTGACTGACTGACTGACATTTATTTAACATTACGGACTCTTAGCCGACAAGCATGATGACCACTTTTATGTCAATTATAACTATTTTACTATGCAGCTCACATTTAGATAAATAACTACAACATGATTAAAGAATTTCTTGTTAAAAAAAAAAACTAAAGTAAAATCAAAAGAAAAAACTTTAGTAATTCTTGCCACTCTCTGGACGACAGACAGACACATCGTTGTCGTTTACTTCTTTTGGCATTTAAAAAGGTATGATGTTAATTTCTTTAAACTTCTTTTACACATAAATGATTTTGTCTTTTACTGATTTTCTTCAAAACCACAACTACTAAGAACTGGCTACTCGAAGATCAAAATGATGTTGCACATATCGATGATGATGTGTGTGAAGTTGTGCGGAAAGGATGCATGTGTAAGAAAGCACGCAATGAATTTGATTTATCAAACTAGACCTCAGCAGACGAAGTGATGAGAATGGAGGTGGGTTACAAGAGTGTGGAAATATAGAAAAATAGTTACATAATTATCAAGACCATAAGAGACAGTTTTAACCCTCGGGGAAACAAGTAATTAGTGGGACATGAAACTTCGTATCATTTAAAAAAATTAAAATATAAAAAAATAATAATAATTAAGTGGAAAAATGCCTAAAATATGTTAGGGAAAACTAGTTTATAAATTATTTTCTAGGACTTAGGTAATCTTGTGTTTGTTTAACAAATATGATCACGACAGGGTGCACCACATTTATACTTTCCAACAACCATGTTAGAGTAAAAGAAGAGACTTAAGGGAATTGTAGCGAATTCTGTAACAGAATTAAAATTCAGCATTATGAAGTGAAAAGAGAGAGACTTGGTTTTTTAAAATAAATCAGTCAAGTGTGTGTTAGCCTCACACACTACCCCCCGGAGGCACTAACTATCATTGCGGTACATTCTCAAAGCTTTGATGCAGTACCATCGGGGAAAATGGGAAGAACCGCACTTGTAAGGTTAATGTGGTTGGTAGCTGTGCGGAGAATCTGAATGACTAGTTAGTGGCTAAAGAGGAGTAGTCGCTAACAGCTTCCATAATTCACAGTGGAACAGCATACGCAAGGGATGTGTGGTCAAGAGGATGCTTGACCTTTAGTATGTGAACTCTGGATACCGGTCCACCTCCAGTTTCAATCTAGACTTAACCATTTTCGGAAGCACTCGCCTAATAGTGCTGGAATATGTTCTAAAACTTAACAGATGTGCCCCGGTTAATGAGATAAAATTTATGTGGGTTAAGGAACACATAGGTACAGCTGGGAATGAAGCAGCAGACCTACTAGCATCTAGGACCTGCTGTAAATTTCTGTGGACCGTAACCCAGAGTAGTGCTGGGTAATGGCATAATGCGACCTAAGGTCCTACAATAGATCGAGTTGTTAAACTTGAAAAGGTGGTGGGAGACGACTACGTGTAGGCAGGCTTGAATGGTACTCAAAGAGCCCATGCATGGGCAGGAAGGTCAGCAAGGTATCCGGTTACAATAGAAGTACTCTAAGCTAGATAACTGCATTAGTGACAATTTCAGTGTCTGCATTAGTGACAGCAAGCAATTACCAGAATGCGTGATTAGGAAGAAGGCCGACAATTACCAGTCGACAATTTGCAATCACTAAAGTCAAGATTAAAGGCTGGTTGTAGCACGTGACTCTATGAGGGTAAGATTGTTGTAATTACATTTCGGTTGTCTATATTCATACAGGCCAGAAGGGGTAGAAAAGAGACCCGTTAAGGAGGTGGTCTGCTTCATTACTCCCCCTACATTAAAAAATAATAGACTCGCACACGTAGGGTTCCGTACTATGTTCAGTACAATTTGAAAAATTCAAGTTGTTACTTTTTTCATGTCTTATGGGACACCCTTTATTTAAAATTACGTTTTAAACTAGAGCATAGTACTAAATACCCTGTGCAAATATCAAATATCTGCCTATAACGTTTAGAGGAGAAGGTCAAATTACTCAAATTCGCGACATCCAAGGAACACCCTTTAATTTTTAATAAATTAATTTTCGTTACTTGTTGTTACAGTAGATATTATAAAATATAATGTGAATACATTTTTGTCAGCCTATTACTGTTAAAAAATATAAATTTATATATGCAAAATCATGTCATTATCGAAAACCCCTATAAATTTTAAATTATAGATGACAAATTTATACATAATCTGAGTATATTTAGAGGAGCATAAACATAAAACGAATTTTCGACTTTAACGAAGGATGTAAAACAACAAAAACCGGTTTATCGAATAAGTCGACAACCGGATAGAGAAAAAACCCGGGTTGCAAACAATTCGCAACCGGTTTAATAAGTCTACATTTTACTAATTCATCATTAAATGTTATAAATTTTAGGTTTTACTAAAGTTATCAATTATCCGATATATTTGAAAACCCGGTTCTCACATACACATATTTAATCTCAAAAATGATAGAGCAAAACACAAAATGAATATTCAACCTTACCGAATAATTTTAAATAACAAAAACCGGTTTATCGAATAAGCCGACAACCGGATAGAGAAAAAACCCGGGTTTCAAACAATTTGCAACCGGTTTGATAAGTCTGCATTTTCCTAACTCATCATTAAATGTTGTAAATATTAAATTTTACTAGAGTTATCAATTATCTGATATATTTGAAAACCCGGTTCTCACATACACTTATTTAATCTCAAAAATAATAGAGCAAAACACAACACGAATATTCAATCTTACCGAATAATTTTAAATAACAAAAACCGGTTTATCGAATAAGCCGACAACCGGATAGAGAAAAAACCCGGGTTTCAAACAATTTGCAACAGGTTTGATAAGTCTGCATTTTCCTAACTCATCATTAAATGTTATAAATATTAAATTTTACTAGAGTTATCAATTATCTGATATATTTGAAAACCCGGTTCTCACATACACATATTTAATCTCAAAAATAATAGAGCAAAACACAACACGAATATTCAACCATACCGAATGATTTTAAATAACAAAAACCGGTTTATCGAATATGTCGGCAACCGGATAGAGAAAAAACCCGGGTTGCAAACAATTCGCAACCGGTTTAATAAGTCTACATTTTACTAATTCATCATTAAATGTTATAAATTTTAGGTTTTACTAAATGATGATGATGAATGATTTTAAATAACAAAAACCGGTTTATCGAATAAGTCGACAACCGGATAGAGAAAAAACCCGGGTTTCAAACAATTCGCAACCGGTTTAATAAGTCTACATTTTACTAATTCATCATTAAATGTTACAAATTTTAGGTTTTACTAAAGTTATCAATTATCCGATATATTTGAAAACCCGGTTCTCACATACACATATTTAATCTCAAAAATAATAGAGCAAAACACAAAACGAATATTCAACCTTACCGAATGATTTTAAATAACAAAAACCGGTTTATCGAATAAGTCGACAACCGGATAACCCGGTTCTCACATACACATATTTAATCTCAAAAATAATAGAGCAAAACACAATACGAATATTCAACCTTACCGAATGATTTTAAATAACAAAATCCGGTTTATCGAATAAGTCGACAACCGGATAGAGAAAAAACCCGGGTTTCAAACAATTCGCAACCGGTTTAATAAGTCTACATTTTACTAATTCGTCATTAAATGTTATAAATTTTAGGGTTTACTAAAGTTATCAAAATCCGGTTCTCATATACACACATTTAATCTCAAAAATAATAGAGCAAAGCACAAAATGAATATTCAACTTTACTGAATGATTTTAAATAACAAAAACCGGTTTATCGAATAAGTCGACAACCGGATAGAGAAAAAACCCGGGTTTCAAACAATTTGCAACCGGTTTGATAAGTCTGCATGTTCCTAATTCATCATTAATTGTTATAAATATTAAATTTTACTAAAGTTATCAATTATCTGATATATTATCAATTATCTGATATATTTGAAAATCCGGTTCTCACATACACACATTTAATCACAAAAATAATAGAGTAAAACACAAAAAGAATGTTCATCTTTAACGAATGATTTTAAATAACAAAAACCGGTTTACCGAATAAGTCGACAACCGGATAGAGAAAAAACCCGGGTTTAAAACAATTTGCAACCGGTTTGATAAGTCTGCATGTTCCTAATTCCTAATTAACGAATGATTTTAAATAACAAAAACCGGTTTATGGAATAAGTCGACAACCGGATAGAGAAAAAACCCGGGTTTCAAATAACTAGTAACTGGTTTAATAAGTCTACATTCTACTAATTCATAATAAAATCTAAAATATAACTCTAATGAAATTGCTTTATATACTGACTTTTTAAACATAAATTGGGCAAATGCGAGTCGCACAAAGCATTACGTACCATTGCCTAATATCAAACTTTCTTTTAAAATCATCATGAAAATGACAAAGAATTTTGGACGTATTGTAATAACTTTCATTTCGGATCTTTTTTTTCGCTTAATTTGACGATTTTTATCTGGCAATTGTGAATGTAAATTTATATATTATTTAAAGCATATTATAGGAAGCATACTTTTAGGATTTAACTTTTGAACTTTATTATTTAATTATTTTTATTGTCGCACTCTTTGTAGGGTTAGAAAAGGCAGTAATTATATTATGCATAATATTTGGTAATCTTTTTATATCTTTTTCTTATAAAACATTTATTTTTTAGATTAAATTTAGTCAGTTCTTCTATTACCCATTATAGTTCAGATTTTGATCGTCACCCGGCAACTACTTCGTACTCTCAATCCTCTCAGCATAAAAAATTTGATTTAACAGAATCAAAATCGTTACCTTTTCGTGTGATCCCAAAAAATCTCTATATTAATCTTCAAATCCCTTGATGATATTTTATATCGACATGTATAAGTAAAGATTCTGAAGAAGCAAACATATTTATAAATTCCTAATACCTTTTCTGGCACGCTCTTTACAGGGTTAATAAATGCAGTTATTTAATTATGCTCTTCTTTACGCATAATATCTGTCAATCAATTTATGTATATATTTTTCTTATAAAACATTTATCTCTTAGACACCTTATAAACGTCACCCTGCCAGCAGGACTTTGACACAATTTTTTCCTAAACATTGACCATCTTTCTCTCACTAAACAAGTTAACAAAACTATTTTTTTTTTATTTTTCTTACACTTCTACTACTATTGAGTTGGTTGGTTGGTTGGCTTCGTTAAAATATTTATTTTTTTCTTGTTGACTTTAATTTTTTATTTGTTGATTTTTGAGAGACAAAAAAAAATATGCAATAATATTTCATGGCTTGTTTATGCTATCGGAAAAATGTGATAAAATAAATCACAAAACAAAAAAATAAAATATATATTATTGTAGAATTTAAAAAATATAAATACAAAATGTTGGGAGAAGTATGTGTTGCCTGAAGTTGGGTTGGTTGGGTTAGGTCACCTCATCAAACACAATACAACCAATGAAAAAGATAAGGAACAACACTGCAACATGTTTTATACAGTCTTCATTTTTTTGTCTTTTGGCAGGCACTGGAATTAATGTCACATTATGCTATGCCTGTTGCTCCTTGCTCCACAGCTTGTTGTGTGTTTTTAAAGTGTCAATTTTTCTTTGTCTTCTCACTAATACTAAAGCCTGCAACAAAAACCTCAGGGGCCAACCCGTTAAGCATATTGTTATGCTTCTATTAAATTTCCGGGGATTGGAAGTGTTAATGATTTGTTACACGTACAACCAATTACTATTCCCTTTTCGTGCGGTAACTTAGAACCAGGGAAAACAGATTGATGGCTGTTAAGAAGTGTCATTATGAGAAAAAGGGATATACATATATTTTTTACATAAATAGTATCACACAATTTGTAAGGTGGCTTGTCTTTGTAGATGTTATTTTATATATTAGCGATATGTAGGGAAATTTAACATTATGGTGATTACATGTGAAATATCTTTTGTTTTGGGTGGTTGTTTGTTAAGCCCAGGATTCATTATCCTGCACAATCGCAAAAAAAAAGTCTGAAAAAATTCTGCCCGACAGATAAATCGTTTCAAAATTTCGTTGCACTATTATGCAGAAAAAAATTTAAATTTTCCAACTCTGATGGTATGGAGAAACATATTTTAGGATAGTTTTTCAAGAGAATATCAAATCTTACAGACTTGTCAAAAAGACTGTCACAAACCTATACACAAGTATAATCACCACTATCATACTTTTTGAACGCACATGACATATTTGACAGATCAAACGACTAAGTGTGATAGGGAATTATGGCGCTTATAGTAGTGCTGGCAAAGTACCGAGTACCAAGTATTATTATGATTGTTTTGAACTTTTAGTTTAATATTTTTTTAAAATAAATTTAATAGAATTTTTAGCGACTACAACGATATTGTTATTTTAACTTCATTGGTCCCCTTTCGACCCCCTTCCTCAATGTTTTCTGGTATCAGACTTTAAATTTTACGGATACCTAACTTTCATTGAGTCTCGTGCTGTCGCTAGCCTTTTAATTAAATATTAAGATTCACAGCAAATCGAAAAATGGGATCACGTTCTTCTATACCCTTCACCACGGTGATTTTACTTTTACGGACATAAGTAAAAAATTGATTAATTTTAAGAGACAAGAGACGCATTAAAAAAAAGAACTGCACTTTTTTCCACTAATTAGCAATATTTCGTATACGGTATATATCGTGTCCTCCTGACCTGACATGGCTACTATATAAAAATTATATAGAAAATTTTTTATAAACATTTTATACATTTTTTTTAATTTTATAAATTTTTTTTCATTTTATACAAATTTTTTTTTGTAAAAATTTTATAGAATTTTTTTTTTGTAAAAATTTTATAGAATTTTTTTTTGTAAAAATTGTATAGAAAATTTTTTTGGATTTTTTTTTTTTTAATTTGGATTAAAATATTTTCTGCAAATTTTTTTTAAATTTTATGAAAATTATGTTTAAAAAAATAATTTTTTTGTAAAAATTTTATTGAAACTCTATTGTAAAAATTTTATTCAAAATCTCTTGAAAAATTTTATATTTATAATTTTATATTTTGAAAAATTCTATATTTTTTTTTAGAAAAATTTTATTGAAAATAATTTTCTTAAAAATTTTACGAACAATTTTCTTGAAATTTTTTTTTTAAAAATTTTGTAAAAAATATTTTGGAATATTTTTTGTAAAAATTATTTAGCCTTTTTTAAAACAAAAAAATTTTAAATATTTAGAAATTTTTAGTAAAAATGTTTAGTTGTTTTTTTAAATTATTTGTAAAATTTTTTCTAAATATTGTTTTTGAAAATTTTTGGTTAAAATTGTTTGAAATTTTTTGGTAAACATTTGTTGGAAAATTTGTTAAAATTCTTTTGAAAATTTTTTGTTAAAATTTTTTTTAAAATTTCTTGTTAAAATTTTTTGTAAATTTTTGTTTTAATTTTTTTGTAAAAATTAGTAACATCCTGCAATCTAAACTGCGTTAGAATGTTTAGACAAAAGCAAAATAATCCCTTAAAAAAATTTCATCATCTGCTTGCTTCTGGTTACCAGTGAACACCCTGTGGGTCTATTTGCTACTTCTATGTGTATTGCTTTCTATAAAGGCCTTTGTATTAAAGGCCTTTAATACAAAATAAGAACAAACAAAAATCGGCTCCCTCAGGGGGCTATTGATCCCCAGAGAACTATATGCACTCCATGCGATCTACTAGTCGTGGTATAATATTTATTTATATACAAAAAATGTAAAATATAATAATTGCTACCGAAAAACGAATTACATTTGAATAGAAGGATCTGATGGTGCTGAATTCCATTAGTGGAATTTTCAAAACGATGCCTGGCAGATCGGTGGGCTTAAATTGTCTGCATATCTTCTGGTGCCTTGGCAAAGTTAATTTCATCCCGAACACAGTCGGACATCGCTTAATCGACTTCTCCATGTATAAGGGTTCAGAATATATATAAAGTATATGGGGTTCGGAAATGAATATTGTAGATATTACACACGGAATGACAAACTTATATATACCCTTTTCAACCTGTGGTGAAAGGTATAAGAATTACTATTCTCATAAAAAAGATTTTAAAACTTTTAGTTGTTAAATTGATATCAAGCTATTTACTTTAAATGTTTTGGCTTTTTAGAAAGAAATTTTTTGCAGTGCCTCATGTTTTCCATGCCATATTTCCAAGCAGACATAACACAGCCAAATTTCTACTATATCAGGACATGTTTTAAGGGAATTGAAAGATGTTGCAACTCACTAAAATTTGATTTCAAACATGTTGTTTGACAGTTTCCATAACATTTTTTAATGATGTCTGTTTGAATTCAAGCATGCAACAGTTTAAATTTAACAAAAGATAAATTGTAAGAAAAAAAAAAAAAAATAGTTACTGATGAGCTGCCATAGATGTAATATGTACAGTGGTGGTGCGGTTGTTGCAAGAATCTATTGTGGCAAAAAAGTCAGTAACAATAATATGTATTGCGGTTAGTAAAATAAGATGCAATTTTCGATTTTAAGGGACTTAATTTGAAAAAAAAAAAATTAAAAAATTTTAAAATAAATTATAATTTGTTTTTACTTTTTATTTATTTTTTAATATAGATCGACTTGTCTTGCAGCCTCTCTGTTAGTTTAATACCTTTCTACTGCTAGAAAATCTTTTTTATTTTAATTTAAACATATGATAACTACGAAATGTAGTAAAAAAAAATTTATTGCTAATGCAAAGTAAACTTTATCTCATTGTCATCTCTTAAAACCTAAATATCCTGCAAAAAAAAAAAAAAAACACTTAAAATATGATTCCGAAAAATTTCAAATTTTTATGTTACATTCATGACAAAAATTTTAAGCGCCTCCAATGTAAAATATATGAGGATTATGTATGTATGTGATATGTATGTCTGTATGTATAAGCATGTATATGTACGTACGTGAATGTAAAATAAAGCATTTATATTTAAACAAGAAATCACGACAGCACAAGAAAACATAAAATATTTAGATGTGAAAAGTTGTGTGCCCCCAAACTACTCGTACCACACCAGCTTTGAATTTTTAAATTTTTTCAAGGGATTTTATTGTCATCGTCCTCGTTGACATCATTTAATAATATTTAAATGAAAAAATCTGCAATCAAGGTAAACATCTTGTTTAAGATTTTATTTTTGTGTTTACTTTAATAGGAACTTTAAAAAAATTCGCTTTTATAAAAGATTATTTTTCAAAAATTAATCTCTTTAAAAGGAACACACGCACCTACTCTTTCCAAAGTCGCTTCAAAATTATTTTTTTTTTAATTTAAAGCCTGATTTTTAGAAAGTATAACTGTTACATTTTTGGAAAATTATATTTTTATAAATGTCTGGAAGTATCCACCACAACGTCAGCGTGCTCAAAATATTTCTTTCAAACTTAGCTTTTGTTTTGAAAGAAATTTTTCACAAAATTTTCTATAAAATTTTTCACAAAATTTTCTATAAAATTTTTCACAAAATTTTCTATAAAATTTTTCACAAAATTTTCTATAAAATTTTTCTATAAAATTTTTCACAAAATTTTCTATAAAATTTTTCACAAAATTTTCTATAAAATTTTTCACAAAATTTTCTATAAAATTTTTCACAAAATTTTCTATAAAATTTTTCACAAAATTTTCTATAAAATTTTTCACAAAATTTTCTATAAAATTTTTCACAAAATTTTCTATAAAATTTTTCACAAAATTTTCTATAAAATTTTTCACAAAATTTTCTATAAAATTTTTCACAAAATTTTCTATAAAATTTTTCACAAAATTTTCTATAAAATTTTTCACAAAATTTTCTATAAAATTTTTCACAAAATTTTCTATAAAATTTTTCACAAAATTTTCTATAAAATTTTTCACAAAATTTTCTATAAAATTTTTCACAAAATTTTCTATAAAATTTTTCACAAAATTTTCTATAAAATTTTTCACAAAATTTTCTATAAAATTTTTCACAAAATTTTCTATAAAATTTTTCACAAAATTTTCTATAAAATTTTTCACAAAATTTTCTATAAAATTTTTCACAAAATTTTCTATAAAATTTTTCACAAAATTTTCTATAAAATTTTTCACAAAATTTTCTATAAAATTTTTCACAAAATTTTCTATAAAATTTTTCACAAAATTTTCTATAAAATTTTTCACAAAATTTTCTATAAAATTTTTCACAAAATTTTCTATAAAATTTTTCACAAAATTTTCTATAAAATTTTTCACAAAATTTTCTATAAAATTTTTCACAAAATTTTCTATAAAATTTTTCACAAAATTTTCTATAAAATTTTTCACAAAATTTTCTATAAAATTTTTCACAAAATTTTCTATAAAATTTTTCACAAAATTTTCTATAAAATTTTTCACAAAATTTTCTATAAAATTTTTCACAAAATTTTCTATAAAATTTTTCACAAAATTTTCTATAAAATTTTTAACAAAATTTTCTATAAAATTTTCTATAAAATTTTTAACAAAATTTTCTATAAAATTTTCTATAAAATTTTTAACAAAATTTTCTATAAAATTTTCTATAAAATTTTTAACAAAATTTTCTATAAAATTTTTCACAAAATTTTCTATAAAATTTTTCACAAAATTTTCTATAAAATTTTTCACAAAATTTTCTATAAAATTTTTCACAAAATTTTCTATAAAATTTTTCACAAAATTTTCTATAAAATTTTTCACAAAATTTTCTATAAAATTTTTCACAAAATTTTCTATAAAATTTTTCACAAAATTTTCTATAAAATTTTTCACAAAATTTTCTATAAAATTTTTCACAAAATTTTCTATAAAATTTTTCACAAAATTTTCTATAAAATTTTTCACAAAATTTTCTATAAAATTTTTCACAAAATTTTCTATAAAATTTTTCACAAAATTTTCTATAAAATTTTTCACAAAATTTTCTATAAAATTTTTCACAAAATTTTCTATAAAATTTTTCACAAAATTTTCTATAAAATTTTTCACAAAATTTTCTATAAAATTTTTCACAAAATTTTCTATAAAATTTTTCACAAAATTTTCTATAAAATTTTTCACAAAATTTTCTATAAAATTTTTCACAAAATTTTCTATAAAATTTTTCACAAAATTTTCTATAAAATTTTTCACAAAATTTTCTATAAAATTTTTCACAAAATTTTCTATAAAATTTTTCACAAAATTTTCTATAAAATTTTTAACAAAATTTTCTATAAAATTTTTAACAAAATTTTCTATAAAATTTTTAACAAAATTTTCTATAAAATTTTTAACAAAATTTTCTATAAAATTTTCTATAAAATTTTTAACAAAATTTTCTATAAAATTTTTAACAAAATTTTCTATAAAATTTTCTATAAAATTTTTAACAAAATTTTCTATAAAATTTTTAACAAAATTTTCTATAAAATTTTTAACAAAATTTTCTATAAAATTTTTAACAAAATTTTCTATAAAATTTTTAACAAAATTTTCTATAAAATTTTTAACAAAATTTTCTATAAAATTTTTAACAAAATTTTCTATAAAATTTTTAACAAAATTTTCTATAAAATTTTTAACAAAATTTTCTATAAAATTTTTAACAAAATTTTCTATAAAATTTTTAACAAAATTTTCTATAAAATTTTTAACAAAATATTCTATAAAATTTTTAACAAAATTTTCTATAAAATTTTTAACAAAATTTTCTATAAAATTTTTAACAAAATTTTCTATAAAATTTTTAACAAAATTTTCTATAAAATTTTTAACAAAATTTTCTATAAAATTTTTAACAAAATTTTCTATAAAATTTTTAACAAAATTTTCTATAAAATTTTTAACAAAATTTTCTATAAAATTTTTAACAAAATTTTCTATAAAATTTTTAACAAAATTTTCTATAAAATTTTTAACAAAATTTTCTATAAAATTTTTAACAAAATTTTCTATAAAATTTTTAACAAAATTTTCTATAAAATTTTTAACAAAATTTTCTATAAAATTTTTAACAAAATTTTCTATAAAATTTTTAACAAAATTTTCTATAAAATTTTTAACAAAATTTTCTATAAAATTTTTAACAAAATTTTCTATAAAATTTTCTATAAAATTTTTAACAAAATTTTCTATAAAATTTTTAACAAAATTTTTAACAAAATTTTCTATAAAATTTTTAACAAAATTTTTAACAAAATTTTCTATAAAATTTTTAACAAAATTTTTAACAAAATTTTCTATAAAATTTTTAACAAAATTTTTAATAAAATTTTCTATAAAATTTTTAACAAAATTTTTAACAAAATTTTCTATAAAATTTTTAACAAAATTTTTAACAAAATTTTCTATAAAATTTTTAACAAAATTTTCTATAAAATTTTCTAAAAAATTTTTAATTAAATTTTAAAAAAAATAAAATTTTTACCAAAATATAAAATTTTTACAAAAATTTTCTATAAAATTTTTAAACATTACTAAGGGTATTCGGGATGGTCGATACATATACCACTCTAACTTGTTTTAATATAATTTTTGCTAATTTAGCAACTAAGCTTTTTAAAATGTCTTTTATGTTTCACGAAAACCAAATTACATCCAAAATAAAGATTTTCTGAACCACTGTGCATTAGGAAATATGCAGGCATTTCGTTTATTTAATGTTTATCATAGAAAAACCCCCAAAAATGGTAATTGAACCACACATAAGTTAGCATTTTGTAATTTGGTAATTTAGAATTGCGTGTTTGGAAAATTTTTAAAAACATAAAGATTAAACCAAACAAAAAAAAATTTGTAACAAGAATAATAAATGACCTCTAAAAATATCAATTTTGCAAATATTTTGTTACAATTTTTCAAATTACTTTAAACAATATGGGTAGGTTTACTGTTGTGGTACAATAAACAAAAATTAAAACTATTGTTTCAAATGTGTTTTTTTTTTCTCTTTTAAAATATTGAATTTAGAGAAATGTACTTTTGTTATTAATGAAATATTCAGAATTGCAAAAAGGAGGTGAAGGGAATTAATACCTTCCCTAATTACAAAAATTTATTGCCATCAGCGTCGGCATCATCATTATCATCATTAAAAGCATATTGTGTTTGATGTAACAAAAGAGCTTTTGTCATTGTTATGTGTGGGTTTGAAATTATGACAATGACAATATTAAAAGAAAAGGGGTGATGATGTAAAATTTATTATCCTGAAGTGTATAGAATGAAAGAAAGTGAAAATTATATCCATGAAATATTTAAATAATTTTTGGTTTAAAATATTTATTAAAAAGAGAAACATATTTTATATATTTATTTAATATAATCGGAAAGCCTATGAAATTATGTTGAATTATATCCATGCCGAGATTTTTTTTGATACTTTCTATTCAGGCAAGTTCAATCAAATGTCCATATATTGTACTTCTTCTATTAATGACCTTATACGTTTTCTGTAAATCGACCTTATTATTAGAACTTTTTAAGGGAGAATCTGCGGTAGGCTACCACCCTTATAAAACTCTGATCGTTCTCCAGTGATCTCATTGATATTCATATTGTTTCACAAGTTCATTCCGCTTAAATAATTTTCTTTTTTTTTGTCATCTGGAAGTGGTCAATATCCTTACGTTTTTACGAAGCATGAGCAATCGCTGTAGCATTTGCCTTAGCATGAGATCTCCCTACAGTTTTATGCCAGCCAGTTCTAGACATTTTTCCATAAAAGGTTAGCTACTGTCTTAGCTCCTTACAGTCACAGCTCAAGAATTTTATCATCATCTATATTTGTCTGATGATATTTGAAGTTACGAGGAAAGTTATCGAGCTTAGGGTACTCCAATTTGTTTAAAGTACATTTTTTGTTGTAATGCGTTAAACGATGCTCAGTCACCACTCGAAATTGTCAATAAGTGAGTTCTTTATGCTTTTTCTGCTTTACAGTGTCCAACCATACTTTTAACTGGCTTGAGCAATCGCTAGCATTGCCTTTAGCCTGAGGTCTCCTTACTTTTACACTGGTCTTCATTGTAATGCCGGTCAGTCCTGTATATTATTACATAAAATGTGAGCTGCTGTCTTAGGTCCTTACAGTTGCACCCTAAGATTATTATCTTTATCTATTTTTATATTGGTCAGATTATATTTGAAGTCTTGTGTCGAGCTTAAGGTCTACGTTTGTATCTTAATTTTTTGCTTTAAGGCGTTAAAAGCTCCTTCAGCACTATTCAAAATTGTCCATTAGTGTATTCTCTATATTGGTCTGCTGATATTTAAAGTTATCATGTCTTGTTACCAGAAAACTTATCGAGCTTAGGGTACTCCAATTGTGTTTAAAGTACTTTTTTTTTGCTGTAATACTTTAAACGATTCTAGACCACTACTCGAAATTGTCAATAAGTGCACTCTTTATGATATTTTTACTTAACAGAGTCCAACCATTCTTTTAACTTAGCGTGAACAATCGCTACATTGCCTTTAGCCTTAGTTCTCCTTACTAATACACTGGGCTATATTGTAATGCCGGTCAGTGCTATATTTTTTTGCATTAAACGTGAGCTCCTCTCTTACCTCCTTACAGTGATAGCCTAAGAATATTATCTTTACCTATTTTCATATTGGGCAGATGATATTTGAATTTTCCGAGTTACCGAGCTTAGGGTACTCCGATTTATTATTATTTTTTTTGTTAACAGCATCTGAATCACTATTCGAAGTGGTCCGTTAGTGTGTTCCCTATATTGGTCTGATGATATTTGAAGTTATTGTATCTTGTTACGAGTAAAGTTATTGAGTTTTGGGTACTCCACTTGTGTTTTAAGTGCTTTTTTTTGACCGTTTATAACTTAATTGCTTTTTTGCTTTAAAGGATTAAAAGCTTCTTGAACACCATTCGAAATTGCCTTTAAGAGTGTTTCGCTTGCGAGAGCCCACTTAATAGAGTTCAGCCTTAGCTCCTGCTTTGCTATTATCTACGGCGAATTCGTTTTATGTCCCGCATGAAGTCACAGTAATTTAACTTTTGTTCGACTTGCTACGCCTAGGTTTACTAATGTCCATGATTTGACTGAGTTAAATTCTGTAGAGTTGTCACTCTTGAGTTAATTCTCTTTATTTTTGTACTTCCTCGATCATTCTAAGCTGGATTTCCGTTTTGGGAATAGATTGGGGGATTCTTTTCGCACCTTGAAAGGCTTATCGTTTCGTTTGATTCCATGTAGTTCATTGTAGATAATAAGCAATTCCTCTCAAGTACAAGCGACCAAGTTGCTCTTAAATGAGCATCTTTTGGCTTACAATGTTTCATAGTGGATAAGGTTGGTTTTTGTTAACGATTATTTACTTCTCTTTGCCCGTCTTTATTCAGTCTACCTACTGCTTCCGGGATGAGGAAGTCAAAGGCGCATCTTTGACTTTATTAAAATTATAAATACTTATTTTTAATCTCATTATTGGTATATCTTTTTCGTTTTTTTCATACTAAAGCAGCCAACATCTTTAGTACATTTTTTATTATTATTCTTTTGATTGCTTCCTTTTCTCTTCTCTTCCTTTCCTTTTCTTTTCTCTGCCCTCCTTTCCAATTAGTCATATTAGATTTTTCTAATTTTCCCACCAAGTAAATGCAGTCAGTCTGTCGACGAAACAATTCAAAAAGCGAAAGAAAAAATGGAAATTGTTCCTATAAAAAATTCATTTGTTTAAATACGTGCTTAACTTGGAAAGCGCTACTGAAGATGTTTAACTATTTATTGTTGTGCGTAAAGCTTTTCCAAGCCATTGGTCGGTCGCTTGGTTGATGGTGGCAGAAGTAATTGTTTTCAGTATCATCATTGTCAGCCGTCTTTCATTCAAGATTATCATTAAATAAAAAATGATGTAAAACATAAATTGTTTTCTTGTTGTTAGTGTTGTGTGACCAACCAACCGACCAACCATCAAACCAACCTTCCGACCAGCCAACTTTTTAATTGTGTTTATAATCCCTGTGTAATGGTTTTGTACAGGAAGCTTTTATTTTCTTTAAAATATTTTGAACGTTTCGTTGAATTGTTTTCATTAAAGATGATTTGTTGTGGGTTTGATTGTAAGAAAATTCCAAATAAATTGAATGGATAAAATAAATTCGAAGCAATAATGTTGTATCAATATATTCCATATAAGAAACAAAAGGAAAGGAATAATTAAAGTAAATTACGAATTAAAGTAATTGCAACTTGAGATCTTCTGTAGAGGGAATACTAAAGCACATTACTGTTATATTGCGGGTCCCTTAAAAAAAAAAAACCTAATGTTGTGGAGCAACCACCAGAGATTTAAACAAGAATCGAACCTCCAACCCCAAAACTGATAGACTGATAAAACACCACCGACTAGTCTACTGGACAACGTTTGACTTATATCTCTCTTCATGGTTGCAATAGAAAGCAGCTTACGAGTACGTTTGAATAAGTTGGGTGGATAGAAGTAAGCAGCATCCTTCAAAAGATACATGCCAAACAACGAACTATGGATAACAGTGAATAGAGTGCCTCGATAATCCGATTGGTAGCATGCTAGTCTATCAGTCTGGAGGTTACGGGTTCGATTCCCACCAAAGACTCTGGATGTTTTTTTGCAGTCCAGCAAAAAAGCTTCGCAGAGGTGGTTTTTAAAAGAAATTTCCATACACAGCCTTAATAGCATAATGCAGAGATCAGTTTCTCTACTGTAAACTAGAAAAAAATGAACAAGATAGCCCATTAAGCCTTGTCAGGGGTGAGTAGGGTGCCTCGGTGGGCTAGTAGGTAAGACTCTAGTCTATCGGTCTGAGATTGTAGGTTCGATTCCCACAAAAGACTCTGGTATTTTTTACCACAAGTTGGCAGTAAGACCAAGAAGCTGATTGGATATAGTCTGGGTGTCTGCAAATGGTTAACTGCGTTTTAGTGACTTCAAGTATTATCTGGCCAAGTTAAAAAGCAAGGAAAGACGATACTTGCAGGGTGCGCCTGGATAAAGACTAAAATGGCAGAGCACATTTTGTGTGGATGTCCAGAAGATTGACTATCATAAAAGGCTTTGGTTGACCACACTAAAATCACTACAGTCGTTTGTAAAAGGATAATGACAGCTCGAGACTTAATGAAAGTAAGGTAGTCCTAAATTACCAGTCGGATACCAGAGAAGGAAAGTAGGAGGTCAAAAAGGTATCCATAAAGTTAGTAGTCTGACTTAATGAAAGTAAAGTAATCGTAAATTATCAGTCGGTTACCAGAGGAGGAACGTAGGGGATTGAAAGTAAGTGGTCTGCATTGGTATCCCAACTACAAAATATAAATATATAGGGGTGGGTAATTTAATCTTTAGGTAAGGTTGTAAATGATGAAATTAACGTCGGTGGGACTCTAACTCCGAATCCCCGACTGGTAAACTAGCGCATTACCAATTAGTCTATGGAGCCACTTCGAGTATCATGAAGTGAGTGAGAAGCTTATTCCCCCCTCGGTTACAAACTCTCACTGCAGTATTTCCAAAAGCTTTAACGAAGTGCTTTTGGGGATAGTTTCTAAATAGGGCTTAGGTCCAGGCTTACCATATCTCTATAAATTGATACTCATTGTGACTGTGCGGTACACCCGAATGCGATATTAGATGTTTTTACACACAAGTATCGTATGATGTTCTGTACAACACAATGTGGTGTCTATTCTTTCTTTTCATTCGGTGTTAAGACCACCGTGGGATAAGAGCCAATACGGCAAGGTGCCGACGTTAATCTTGATTACATCTGAGAAGATTATTACGGAAATGGAAAGATTGGGAAAGAGATGTATTTCAGATAATTACGGCTGCTCCAACCTACTCGAAACACGAAGAGTAAGAAATCAAACAGTGGAGAAAAAAACCCGCAGATCGGCCTTAACTCTCATTACACAAAGGGACCAATACTTGGACCCAAGTGAGCTGTATTGGAGCTGCCTGCTTAACCTAACCTAACCTAACTTAACTCTCTACGAACCTGATTTCACCACTAAACTCGGTTATGTTTTCGTATTACCGAAGGATATTGAAGAGATTGAAGGTAGGTGGCTGGGGTCAGAGACGTATTTACAAGCTTTAAAAGGCGGGAAAAACTTACACTTAACTTAAATACAATTTGAATGGCAATGAAAAAACTGGCCAACCTTAAATTTTTTAGAGGATTGAAAAGGAAATTGGGGAAAATGAAGTGAATCTATCACAGAAAAAAAATTTTTGCACCAATTAAGGGTTTTAATTAGTTTTAAATTAAAGTTCAATTAATTTTTTAATTGATTCAAATTTATTTTTGTTTAAAACAGAACAAAAAATAAATCCTTATTAAACATATAATTGAATGAATTAATTATTTAATTAAATTTTAATCGGAAACCTTAATTGGTCAACATATTTTTTTTTCTGTGATAGCACTGACAGGAATAAGACTCAGGAGCTCAGGTAGACACTTGCTAAAAGGGAATGCACCATAGGATTGATTAACCTACAGTCGATATAAAATACAACCAATAGACTATTTATTTATATGTAAATTTATGTATGATTTCTGTATTGCAAGCGCCGAAATCATCTGGAAAATTTTTATGAAAAACACCCAACGATATTCGTGATTCTTACACAAATTATTTATTACAGAAACAACACATAATATTAAATTTAATTGAAAATTGAAATTGTATTAAAGAAAAAAACCTTCAAATATTTGGGAGTTATGAATATAATTTTCTTTGAGACTTAAATGATTTAAAATTTACTGTATCGCATATGTTTTGAATTGCAACCTTTTTTCTATTTTTCCCCTAAAATCTTATTTCATAAATTTTATTATTATTTAAAATATCATCGATATCTTCATCCTTATCATCAGCAGCACCGTATGCATTGCATTCATATTACATTGTGATTTAATTCAATATTATTTCTTACATGCGAGGATGGTCCCAAAATTACCCAACAAAACGTATAGGTTGCTGCAAAAAATAAAAAAAAAAATTTTAGTTCACTAGTTTAGAACCTCCATTTTCTATTTTAGAACTTCCCATTCACATTGATGGAAAATTTTTCGGATTTTGTTGAACCAACATTTGTGTTGAACACACTAGAATTGTGCTTGTTAGCTCATTAAAGTAAGCGATCTTTTCAGTACAGGTCACTTTACTGAACTAAGTCGGTATTTTAGTTCATTTGCTCAGTAGATCAGTTATAGTTGCCATATTAGTACACTTTCTGTGGAAGCATCTACCTACTATGGTTCAACAAAAAGGTCATATACATGCAAATCGAATCAGAGTCGGAACACCCTTTAATTTTTATTTATTATTATAGTTGCCATAATAATACACCTTCTGATAAAAAGAGTCTACCCTTTACGGTTCTAGAGATAGAAGGCGCTGACAGACGGACAGGCATTATAGCGAAAACAATAGGGTAACGTTTTTAAGCTTTGGGTACGGAACCCTAAAAATAATACATTTTACTACCATCATGTCTAAGACAGACAGACACACTGACAGACTTCTAAAATCGTTTGATGTTTATCAAGCAAAAGATAGTGCAATAATATTTTTTATATAAATCATCATTGTGGGTACTAAAAAGGAATATGAATTAATGAGCTGAACTGAACTAAGGAGCTGACTGAACTTTTAAGCTTAACTTAAGATCTGAACTGAACAAAGGAGCTGACTGAACTAATGAGCTGAATTGAATTAAGGAGGTGAAATGAAGTAATGAGCTGAAGTGAAGTTATGAGCCAAGGCGAACCAATGAGCTAAACTGAGCTAAGAAGCTGACTGAACTAATGAGCTGAACTGAAAAAAGGCGCTGACTGTACTAATGAACTGAAGTAAACTAATGAACTGAATTGAACTAAGGAGCTGACTGACCTAATGAGCTGAAATTAATTAAGGAGTTAAGGTGAACTACTGAGCTGAACTAAACGAAGAAGTTGAGCTGACTGAACTAGTGAGCTGGCTAAACTAGTGAGCTAACTGAACCAAGGAGCTGACTGAACTAATGAGCTGAACTGACCTAAGGGGCTGATATTAGAGATGCAATAATATTTCTAAAATAAATCAACATTGTGGGTACTAAAAAGGAATATGAATTAATGAGCTGAAGTGAACTAATAAGCGGAACTCAACTAAGGAGCTGACTGAACTAGTGAGGTGAACTGAGCTAAGGAGCTGAAGTGAACTACTAAGCTGAACTGAGCTAAGGAGCAGAAGTGAAGTAATGAGCTGACGTAACCTAATGAGCTAAACTGAACTTAGCAGCTGAAGTCAAATAATGAACTGACTGAACTAATGAGCTGAAGTGAATTAATGAGCTGAACTGAACTAATGAGCTGCTATGATATGTCAGTGTGGTGATCAGCTCACTCAAGAGATTAGTTCAACTGAACTTGGTCGTTAATGAACTACACGACTCTAGAATACACACACATATATCTGCCAATGTATGCGCAAGTAAGTCCCTTTCCACACTTGCAATTTTTGTTTCTAAAACATTTTGTTAATACTTTAAAAATAGTTTTTCTCACGACTGTATACTTTTATACAGCCATTTTCATGTCGAAGAGAACAAACAACAACAACAATAGAGAGTCACAGCAGATTTTAATGAACATTTTATTTTATCTCCCAACAAGAAATACATGTGTTGCAGAAACAAAAGTTGCAAGTGTGGAACGGGACTAAGTTGGATGATTATTAGAACAATGAAATGCCGACTGTGATTATCAGTTAAGCCCACGAAGATAGTGCTGTCTTTGTTTAAAAAAAAAAAAAAAACAACTGTGTAAGTTTTTCTAAATCAAATATAGAGGAGAAGGATGCATAAAAACAGTGAACTAAAAATGATGTTGATAAACAAAAAACTTGTGCCGTGTTTTTTAATCTTATAGACTCCTCACATTGTCAAATTAGTTGTAAAAATATTTGCCTTGAATACACCCATATCCGCCAATATAGGGAAGGTTTTTTTGTTTTCGCAAGCATGTTCGATTTAATTTGCTTTTTAAACTATCGTATGGCAATATGTAGGCCCATTGGCTCACAATAAGTTTAAGTGGAAGATTAATAAATTATGAAAACAGAGACCTAAAAAAAATAAGTCACGTTCGTAGCGGTCAAAGGCCGTTTCATTTGCCATCATGATTATCACTGAAGATGCTAAAAAACTCTAAAAAAATTGGAAATTCTTTACACAATAGTTTTTGTAGCATAATCATGAAAACCCCCTCGTACTTAGGACGAGCATACAAAGTGTGTTGCATTACATTTTAAATATAATATTTTCATGTAACATATTTTTTAACTTTAATATATTTTCTTTCTTACATCATTTGATGGTTGATGAAAGAAGAAAAAAAAAAAGAAATATCATCGAAATGTAGTTCGGAAAAATATTATAAATAACAGTGCTCTACAACGTTATGTTCCGACTGGCATATTTGTTGCTTAAATTTTTTGAATATTTTTGCTTGGAATATTTCATTTACAATATAATGTGGTTTAAGTTTTTGAAATCATTATAATCACTAACATCAACTTCACAAATATTTAGTGGTGATGGCTTGTCTATCGGTTTAGTTGTTGAGGCGTTGTAAAAATTGTTTTCGTGGGCAGACATTACGATCAATGGTGAGCGTTACAGAAGAAATAATTCTAACTTATTGGTGTCTTAATTGTAAGGCATTTATATTTTAGATTCATATATTATTGCAGCAAGATGAATTTTAATGCTGCAAATGCACCATATTCTTTTTAAGTATTGTGAGCAAAAAATCTGTAATCTGTGATTAGCCTAAATGCCCTGGTTATATTTACATTGTTGTTAGTAAAATTGTTATATTGTTTGTTTTTCTTTTTGTTTTAATTTTGTTTACTTTTATTTATTTGCATTACATTTTTTGTAAATTTACAAAATTCTCAGAAAAAAAAAACTATATGTTATGACAATGCACAGTGGGGGATTTTATCACATAGTTTGAAATGTTAAAATTTAAAAGTCGACATTTAGAAAGTAATACGAGAGCTGCATAAAAACTCTGTAACTTTTTGAAATTTTCTCGTACGTAATTCAAAATCTACTTCTGTGAACAACTGGCTATTAACAGACTGTTACTAAATATAAAGCAACCTGCGTCGTATAGTTTGTTATTAGCAGCTAGTGGAAACAGCCGATCTGGTAAATTATTTTTGATATAAAAGATATCGCCGATACCAAGGAAAGGCTGGATAAGTAATTGAGAACACTACTATCAGTTTAATTAAAAACAAGTAAGAGTTCTATATTTGGCCATGTCGAATCTTATATACCCTTCACCATAGTAATGTTAAATATTCCCTTACTCTATTACGTTTCCCAATTTCACAATAATATACATTCGGTTTTTACTTTTATGATTTTCAACTTCATTATCTATACTTATAAGAAAATAGTAACTGCTTTCCTATCTGTGTTCGCATCACGTTAAAACTACTGGATGGATTTTAATAAAATTTTGTGAGGAGGTACCTCAGCATCTCGATTCAAATTTAAGATACTTTTTTCCGCAAAAATATATTATTTCCAAGAGAAAGTGGAGAAAAAGCAGTTAAAGTACGTTATTTACGCAATTAAGGCGCCTTTTACTTTAAAATCGGCATATTTTAGTAGGGATAAGACCCCTTATATAAACTAAATATATAGATCATAACTGTAGAAATAAAAAAGTAAGGGTCTTTGGTGTGGATTGCTTTTAGAGCAAAATTTAACAAAATATTGTAAGGACGCTGATGAAGTGGCGGGCACAGCTAGTTACAAATATAATATAAAGATATGGAAATTCTTGGTAAAAGTTTTATAGAAAATATTTTGTAAAAATTTTATTGAAAATTTTGTCAAAAATTTTTTCTAAAAATTTTATCGACAATTTTTTCTAAAAATTTTATCGACACTTTTTCTAAAAATTTTATCGACAATTTTTTCTAAAAATTTTTTGACAATTTTTTCTAAAAATTTTATCGACAATTTTTTCTAAAAATTTTATCGACAATTTTTTCTAAAAATTTTATCGACACTTTTTCTAAAAATTTTATCGACAATTTTTTCTAAAAATTTTTTGACAATTTTTTCTAAAAATTTTATCGACAATTTTTTCTAAAAATTTTATCGACAATTTTTTCTAAAAGTTTTATCGACACTTTTTCTAAAAATTTTATCGACAATTTTTTCTAAAAATTTTTTGACAATTTTTTCTAAAAATTTTATCGACAATTTTTTCTAAAAATTTTATCGACAATTTTTTCTAAAAATTTTATCGACACTTTTTCTAAAAATTTTATCGACAATTTTTTCTAAAAATTTTTTGACAATTTTTTCTAAAAATTTTATCGACAATTTTTTCTAAAAATTTTATCGACAATTTTTTCTAAAAGTTTTATCGACAATTTTTTCTAAAAATTTTATCGAAAATTTTTGTTAAATTTTGTGGGAAATTTTTTTTAAATTTTGTGGGAAATTTTCTGTAAAAATTTTGTGGAAAATTTTTTGTAAAAATTTTATAGATTTTTTTTTTAAAAGTTAGCGCCTTCATGCAATTTATATTGGGTTTGAATGTCCTATTGACTGCTCCTGGTTCCCAGTGGGTAACCAGTGGGTCCATCGACTACCTCTATGTGTATTGCTTTCTATAAAGGCATTAAATACAAATCAAAGCAAAAAACTCTATCAAGCTAAAAGCTAACAAAAATCGCCCCTCTCAGGGGGTTATTGATCCTCGGACATCTATATGCATTCCATGCGATCTACTGGTCGCGGTCTTATATTTATTTAACAAGAAAAAAAAAGCAAAAGAGAATCATTACAACGGAAAGAAATAAAAACAACTTGAAAAAATTACAGGTGGGTGTGGTTTTTTGAACGCAGTCTCGAATGGAATGGTCTGATGTTGCTAATTGCCTGGCAGATTGGGGGACTTAAATTTTTTGAATCTCTTTTGGTGCCCTGGGCAAAGTTGATTTCAACCCGAACACAGACAGACAGACATCACTTTATCAATTGACTTCTCTATATATAACGATTTAGAATGTATTTACGTTATGGGTTCGGAAATGAATATTTTAGAAATTTCAAACGGAATGACAAACTTATACATATATAACCTTCCCAGCTGTGGTGCAGGTTATAAAATTGTGTGTAGTTGCCAATGCATGTAATGGGCTACAAATTCTTCTTTATCCACTATATATTTCAGATTTAACTCCCGGTGATTATTGCCTGTTTTTAAAAATAAAGAAATATATATCTCAGCTGCAAGAGCTGAGGCAACCATCTATTTTGAGGATCTACAGAAATCTTATAAATTGGCACGACACGAAAAATAATGAAGCTGTAGAAATTATGAACTAAATCTATCAATCCACAAGAGGACTCAGTTAAGAATAAAAGCTTTTTTGCCCAAAAATTTTCTTAAAAAGAATTACATGTTTTTTTTGCTGCCGTGTTTTAACAGTAATTTTTTTTCAGATCTGAATTATAAAAATCCATATGTGACTGCGCAAATAGAAGGATAAAAAAGTAAAATTTACAGGAGAGCCGTTAATGCTGTTTTGCAGTTAAAGTAGCTGTTGTGACTTCGAAATTACCGATTAGGACCGATTTAAAATATTTTTTCCTGTACTCCAATTACACACTAAAAAACAAATTTTTCGACCTCAGAAATATTTCGCGGGTGTCTGGGAACACTTCCAAATTTTCACAAAATTTTAGACCATTAACAAAATCACTAATGCCCTTATGCAAAATAAATAAAGTCTACTTTAAAACAAATTTTATATGCAAATTTTGTCTTAAAGTACACTTCAAGTAGACTTTATTTCATTTGCATAAGGGCATAAGCCTGTAAAAAGGTTTACTGAAAGTTTTCAGTTTTCAAAAAAATTTTGAAATTCAAATTTTCGATACGAATTCTCCTTCGTCCGACACCGCACCCATTCGATTCTCTAGTATATTTTACCCAAATTGCAACAAAAATTCTTCGGACAACTTCGGACAAAATCGGAGTCATTATGACACCTCCCCTCTTAAGAATATAATTCCACAGCTGATGCTTAAAGATCTACTAAACTAATAAATTATGTTGTTTTCGACCATTTTAGCCCGCATGATGCTAGCCAAAGGCGTAGCGAAATATTGGCATATTTAATATTTTCTATTAATATTAAATAAAATATCTTTATCTTCGATCTACTAAAATAATATCAAGTTTAAGTAAAATTAGACAACCCATTTTATAACTGTACAGAAAAAATTGTTTGCACCAATTAAAGGTTTTAATTGGTTTGAAATGAAAGTTCAATTAATTTTTTAATTGATTCAAATATATATTTGTTTAAAACAGAACAGCAAAAAAATTCTTAATTAAACAAAAAAATTTTAATCTAAAACCAATCAAACCCTTTAATTGGTGAAAATATTTTTTTTCTCTGAATCGATATACATTCAAGTTTTTATTTTAAAAATTCCCACTGTTCATTGCATATGAAGGACATGTTTTGTTTTATAAAGCAGCAGACTGAGAGAAATGTATGCACAACATTTTCATTTTTAATTTAAAATGCCTTTAAGGTTCTTCAAATACAACAAATTTTAATAGAACGTTTTTTTCTTTCATTGCATATTTGCTTATGAGTAAGAGGCAAAAAAGTTAAATTGTTGTTAAAATGGCTTTAAAGCTTTAAACTTAATTGCAAGATGAAATGAAATTAAAGAAAAGGTTATTGTTGTAGCTTTGCTTTGTATTCTTTGGAGGAAAACATTGATGCATATGTATGCATATTTATGCATAATTTAATTTGATATTCTCTGTTATTTTCTTTAACGTCCTCTTCATGTCCGACCAACTCACAAAGTTTTCTTTCTTAATGCAATTTTTCTGGTGGTCTTTTTTTTGGTTTCATCTCGGCTGACCATGTCGTAATAATGTTGTTAAAGAATATTTTTGTTGTTTGTTATTGAGACATGCATAAATGCATTAATATGGAATTTTTTGTCAACTTAACTTTTTGGTTAAAAACATATTTTCCCCGTGTGTACTTGTTAAATGAAGTGAAGAACGAAGTTAAGATTTGTATGAAAATTCAAATGCAAATAAAAGTATGCATGGAAAGAAAGAAAGAAAGTTTCTTAGATTGTGTTTATGCTGAAAGTTTTTGTCAACTTTATGGGATTGACATTTATAAGGAGACTTGATTCTTCCTGAGCTTTTAATTATTTTTAAATGGAATATATGGTTTTCTAAACTTTTCCTGCTTTTAATTTCTCATGCTATCTGTCTCTAAATAGTCCCCATATGCTCCAGTTTTACTCTTTTGTAGCAGCACAATATTTTTGAGAAAATTCTTGGGGTCGCACAGTGAGTCATTTCATAAAAAATGTAAACATTGAAATTGATTTTCTGAGTTACCTATACTCCTTACGTCCATCATCCTTGGCACGCTGATCTGGAGACATAACTACTAAAAATTTTCTTGAAAGTCGGTAATATTGGTCTTTACATGCAGAAGAAAATAAAATGGTTATGGTATGGTTACTAGAACCATCTTATGTTCTCTGTAACAATATGTGCTTGCAATGAACAACTTATAATTGTTGTAATCATTACTATGATCACAACAAACAGGGTTTTGTTACTATTTGGTTACTAAACCCAGCAAAAAAACCAACATGATTGATAGGCTCTATACATTTTCACACCACAACCAAAGTTTTTTTAGTATTCCAAAATAATATTTTATTTACAACCATAATATTTTATATTGAATATTTTTAAATTTTAATTGTCAAACTATTTATTAACATACAAATAAATTTTTGAAGTCAGCCTTAAGTTCGTTTAATCCTCTCTAAGTTAAAACAATATTTATTACAAATTAGGTGATTAATTTTAAAGAAAAAATAGTAATGCATTTTCTGGATCGCTATATTCGTCTTCAGCATTTTTCGTATCCATTTTTCTTCTTAAGGCATAAGGCTTTAGAATAAATATATTCAACACAAAGGTAATGCGAATAAATCCTCTAACGCGACTGACTAAACACCAATTAAAGATGAAATCCTCAGCATAAGAAATTGGACACATATCCAGAACACGTACAAGCTGCGTAAACCCGATGATGATTTGTACCTAAATGGCCATATTATTGCCCAAATTACCTTTTTAAGAAAATATAATTATAAATGCATAGTTTTTAAAAAAGTACTTTTGAAAAAGTACCTTCATAAAAGTACTTTATTTCATGTACTTAATTCCAAAGAAAAATAAAAACCAAAATGACTCTTTATTACTGTAAAATTTTTTTATTTAATTTCAAAAAAAGAAAATTTTCAGAAAAAGTACCAATTTGAAAAAGTACCTTTTAAAAATGACATTCTAAAGAAAATATAAATATAAAAATTAAGAAATGCATAGTTTTAAAAAAAAGTACTGTTTAAAAAGTGCGTTCATAAAAGTACTTTATTTACAAAGAAAAAAAAAAAAAAAACAAATTGACCCTTTATGTATTACTTGTTGTCAGATAAGTAACCAATTGTGTGATAAAGACAGACCAGATAATGTTGGCCATTTTTTATAAAATTCTAATAATTTTCATTTGGTCTTGAAAGATATTCTTTTTAGCGTTGTTTTTGGAAAAACCTCAAAATAAATAAAACGAAATTAACCCTTTATGTATCACTTGTAGTGAGATAAGTAGCCAATTGAGTAATAACAACAGATAAGTTAGTGCAGGCGCTTAAAACTAAACGAAGCTCTCATTATAATAATTCTTAATAATTTTTGATTCTGATGTACTTGTACTTGTCACCGTACTTTTTAGAAAAGTCTCAAAATGAAAAAACAAACAAAAAAAAAAAAAAATTGACCCTTTACGTATTACTTGTAGTTAGATAAGTAGCCAATTGTGTGGTAAAAACAGACGGGATATTGCCGGCCCTGAAAACTGAATGAAACAAAAAAATTCAAAGTACCAAATTCAGCGTAGTTTATAGAAAAACCACAAAATATTAAAAACGAAATCGACCCTTTACATAACACTTGTAGTGAGATAAATAGTCAATTGAGTAATAAAAACAGATAAGGTATTGCAAGGACTTAACATTAAACGAAGCTCATTAAAAGTGCAAAATTCTTAATAAATTTAATTCTGGTGTTCAAAGATGTAGTTGTCATCGTACTTTTTAGAAAAATCCAAAAAAAAGAGAAATGGCCCTTTACGTATTACTTGTAGTGAGATAAGTAGCCAATTGAGTACTAAAAACAGACCGAATATTGCAGGCCCGGAAAACTAAATAAATGTATACAATTCTGAATTATTTTTATTCGCATGCTAAAGGACGTTCTTGTTAAGGTACTTTTTGGAAAAAGTACCTTCGATATAACGTATGATTTTGAAAATATGTTCTTTAACTTTAACTTTTACTCATTTCAAGCGTTTCGAATTAACTGAAAATTAGAAAACTAACTATATATATAGACCAGTTTTTCATCTTAAGAATCTAGGTATATTGCTGCTGTACAATTTTATGCCCTTAAAGTGTCTCAATTTCCCTTTTTATGAATTTTTTTATGAATTTCTTCATCATTCCAACAAGAAAGAGTTAAAAAAACTATATTTCAGTTAAAGTTTGTGCATCTTTATGTTCCTTTTAAAAATTTCCGCTTGACTAGATTAAATTGTATTTTATATGCTTTTAGTTGCTGTTTCTTCTATGCATGAGAGGGAGTGTGCTTAAAAGCACAGGATTTACCCTTTAACTATATTATGGTGGATTATATGATGTTGTTTAAATAAAGTTGGCAGAATAATAAAATTTTGTTGCCAAAGCAAACTCATGTGAAGTAAAAACATTTGAAAAATATGAAATGTATAAAAAAAAGATTCAAATAAAATCGAGTTGCTAATGCAACAGCTGGTTTTATTGCAAAAAAATTACACAGTTATAACAGTTAAAACGTGATTTTAAAATATGCTTTAAAAAAAAGCAACTTAAAAGAATTGTCCAGATTTAACCAGAAAAAAGGAAGGATAAAATATTTTTAATAATGTTTAATGTTAAAGTTAAAAAATAAACGGATTTAAAATTTATTTACACTAACTGCCGGCCCTTATTTAACATGCCTTCTCGGACTTAAAAAAATAATATATCACTAACACAAGCTGGCACTGAAATTTACAGCCTTAACAGCATTTATTGAATTTTTTTTTTAACAAAGAATATTTTACTGCGTTTAAGTGAAACAAAATACATTTTATATTTGCTGCCTACTATAAGGGGCTCTTGAAAAAATATTTATATGGCCTACATTTAAAGGCATTTCAGCAAGTTCATTTTATTTTTGACTTTTAAGAGGTTGACTTTGTAAGAGGGAGTGGAAGAGATGGTTTAATTTTGTGTAGCTTAATGCATTTTCGAACATTTGCTGTTGATTGTAATTTTATTTATAGCATACCTTAGGGTGGTTTTTCTTCATTTCATTTCATAAACTGCACGTTTTTCAACATTTGGGATTTATATATTTAAAGAATTTTGGGGTAAACATAAAAACTATTATTATTTTAAACCTTGTTGGGGGAATTTAATATTAATTTCGTTTTAAAATGAAATTAAATAACGCATGTTGTTGGGAAAATATTAAAATTTTCTTTAAGTATTTAGCCTGTCTATTATTTAACCAATTAAGAACAGTCAATTAATGCTTCTATGAAGAATATAAAGGCTCAGTTAAGCTGTCAATCAAATTAATTAATCAATATAACAATTTATTAGGCTTTCAAACAAAACCGTGATCAGAAAAAGGAAAATAGTGATTAATGAAGGTCACTTAAAGCCTAGTTCATGATGTCTGGATATAGTGAAACATAATTGACGTGGAGTATTGAGAGAATTTAGCAGAATACACTAGTGATAAAATCAAAATAAAAACACCGGATCCCTAAAATAAAGAAAGTGATTTGGACATCCACTGAAAGCATCGTTTATATTAACGAGAATAGAAAATTAATTGGTCGTTTGAAAAACGAAAGTAAGTAAGTGGCTGCGACTGTACGAATCTCAATCGAGGGCGTACATGATGACATTTTGCATGAATTTTCGGATATGAAATGAGTGCCGCCATTGATAATGCTCGACCATAAGCGCTACTGTTTAAACACTTCGAAGGATGTGGATGTGGATTTCTTTAGGCGCTGAGCCGTTTTGTAACTTTGAATGAAACATAGATCCACACAGAAAAAAATATTTGCACCAGTTGAAGGTTTCTAGTATTTTCAAAGAAAAATTTAACTTAAAATATTAATTGACTCAATCAGAACTAATAATTACAAAATTTTTAGTTCTGATTTTAATAAATATTTAATTGATTCAATATAAAAATTAATCGAAATTAAATTTAAAATTAAGTAAAACATTTAATTTGTGTAAAAATTTCTTTTTTGTGCATCAACGAGATCAAAAACTGTTCAACACAGTGGGACTCTTTGGGCAGCGAAAGTGCCTCAGTGAATGATAAGTTGTGTTTGTCATGGCCAGCAACAGTTTTTTTTAGATAAACGCGGTATCCTTCACATCGATTACTTTGAAAAATGAAAAGAGATTATTGGAGAATATTATTTATAGCTATGGGACAGATTCAGTAATATTTTAAAACAAGAACGACTTCATCTAGTGAGCACATGTGTATTGTCACTATAGTAAAAATTCTGAAATTGGTCCAACCCATTCAGCATATTCTCTAGATTTAGCCATTTAAAAATTAAAAAAGGCCTAAGTCGTAAGAGGTTTGAGTCAAACAAAACAAATTCCCATTTTAATGGCCTTGGGAAATTTTATTATTTGGAGCGAATAGAAAAGCTAGATTGGGTTAGGTAGGCAGCCGTGTACACTCACAGCTCACTCGTATGCAATATGCTGGTCCCTTTGTGTTGCCTGCAGAATAGAAGAGAGAAGAGAAAAGACAGCATAGAAGGAAAATAAGTGGGGAAAGGTTTTGAATAGAAAATGATGGCTCAAATAGTAGAAAAACAGTTGAGCAGACAGTGAGGAAGAAAATTTGCAATAGAAGGCTAAGTAGTCCGGTTGTACGACCAGTATAGTAGCTGTGTCTCGCTAACTGACAGTGGACCATCCGCTACTGCTCAGAGAGGAATTGATTCTGTTTGGTTATAATTATCAGACATCGGATAGGCGCTCAGAATACCGTAGTTCAAAGTACTGAAGACGTCGGTATTCCAGTGTAGGGCATAGCCAGAGAATTATAATATAATAATAATATTATAATTATTATAATTATAAATTAATAATTATAATTATATTTATAATATTATAATTATAATTTATTTTAATTGTAGTTATATTATAATTATAATTATTATTGATATATAATAATTATAATTATAATATTATAAATATAATTATAATTATTAATTTATAATTATAATTATAATTATAATTATTAATAATATAATAATAATATATAATAATTATAATTATAATATTATAATTATAATTATAATTATAATTATAATTATAATTAATTATATTTAACATAATTAATTTAATATAATTATAATTATAATTATAATTATAATTATAATTATAATTATAATTAATTATATTTAACATAATTAATTTAATTATATTAATATAATTAATTATAATTATAATTAATTATAATTATTTTTATTATTTTGATTACTTTCACACATGGAAGATGTCAATTACAGGTTGTCATGAATTACACATGCAATTACGGAATTATATGTTATTTTAATTGAAATTTTTCAGTTACAATTGCATTCAACTGTTTGTAATTATAATTGAGATGTATTTTAATTACACATTACATGTAATCATTTCTGTAAATCTTTAGCACTAGACTTTATGCATGACCTTTAATCAAATCTATTTATAAAAAATTTATTCATCACTAATATTTCATGTCTTATAAATAACTCGTAAATTAAAAAGCTTTATTGTGCAATTGTTAACAATATCAGTTACAAAAGCCTACAAATATAAAAGGCAGTTTAATAAACCATCTATTGTTTGGCAGAAAATAATCAGACAAGCAAACAATAACTACTCAAGCGATTGAGGCAAAATGTTTGGTGAAGAAAAAACTAAAATATTGATATAAAACGTCTTTAAAATATTTTGCGATTTGATGATTATTTGTTGTGTAAATGTAGGTCATCAATATGACGAACAGCAGGAATATGATAATAAAGATACACAATACTCAGCTTTACCATTCTCATTCTCATCATCTTCATCTCCATCATCATCACCATCTCTGCTGTCATAAAGCATTCATCAACTGCATAAAACCTCAAGCAGATGCTTGATAACATATATTTTTTTATTAATTATTTATTGTGGTATTTTTCTTCTTTTCATTGGAAAAAAGTTCACAATTTTTTCTTTTTTTGGAACTTTAATTTGTGGCAAATATTTTCAGAATTCATTAATTTGTGCAGAATTTGTGAAAATGAAATTGATATGTGATGCTTTATAGGTAAAATTATAATTGAAAGCAATAAGTCAATGTAATTACTTTAGGTTAAAAAGGCCAAACATTGGAAATTTATACTTTTTTTAAATAAACGAAATCGATCTTTAAATAATAAATAAATTCTAGCTTTACACAGACAAAAATATTTTTACCAATTAAAGGTTTTAATTGCTTTCAGGTTAAAATGTAATAAAGTAATTAAATGATTTCATTATTTGTTTAATTAGAATTTTTTGTGTTCTGTTTTCAGCAAATACCTCTTTGAATCAATTAAAAAATTAATTGTACTTTAACCTAAAACTAATTAAAACCTTTAATTGGTGCGAACAATTTTTTTGGTGTAAAAGATTCTAATTTTTTACACACCATTTTTACAATATGTATATGAGGGCAGCTTGACAACTCCATAGCATTTAGAAATTCACTCGTAGTTAATGAAAAAAAATAATTCTTTAGCAACTACCAGCTATCCCCGGTGTGTTTCGCTACACCCATGCTTAAAAAACACAATCAACACTTTGAAGCAAAATTATAGTCAAGTTCTAACGTACGTTATTCTTATACGTAGCATATGTCAAATTTAGAGCGTATCAGTATTGCACTTTTTTAGATATATGTAGACTAGTTACTTTTTAATGGGGGTACCCCCGGCTTTGTATAAGATTTTTTCACTTTGTGTGGGATGTAATATACGCTTCGATGCAACTGAGCTTTTTTTTCTGCCTGGACTATGCACTGCAATATGAAGGTTACTCGTGCAAAATTTCCAGACTCTACCTATTACAGTTCTCTAAGTATACTAAGTTAATTTTTGAATAAATAGGGAAGGTACCATGCCCAAGGCCCCAAACCATCCAGTTTTTTGCCTGACTTTACACATTAATGAGGGAGCTATATGTCCAAAATTTCAATACCTTAGGTGTTATAAACTCCAATGTTTACCATAATAGTTTCCTACTTTATATGGGAAGCACCACGCCCATTGTACTAATCCAACCAGTTTTTGTTAAACTATGCGCCTGTATAAGATAACTACTTGCAATTTCAAGATTTTATATCTCACAACTTCCAAGTAACACCATGTTATACTTTACTTTTTATGGGAGTACCACGCCTACTTGAAATAAATATATAAAAATATATATCCTATTTGACCCATCACTGTAAAAAATTTCAGCAAGTGGTGTAGGCAGCTATAGCTGTTCGGCAAACAAACAGACACATTTTAAGCTTTATATATGTAACGCAAGCTGACGAAAGGGACTTTATGTTGCCAGGGTAAACAATTTTCACTACATGACAAACCATAAGTTCATATTTCCTACTGCAAAAAACGAAACCTTGAAATCAGCTATAAAAAAGATTTTATTTCATATTTAATACATGTAATAAGGCAGTCCTAACAAATGAAAACTAAAATCTTCTAAATGCCATAACTTTGTCAATTTCTTAGATATTTGTCAGATTTTTTTGCGTTCTGTCCAAAATATTGTTCGTTATCGAAAAACATCGAAAACTCGACAGCTTGTGTCAAATGTATAAAAGACCGATTATCTGTTAGCGGGCTAGTGTACCATTTTAAGCATTCCCCCGGGGACACTAATTGACGACCTTATAATGCTACGACGCAGTGCTTTCGGGGTATATGGGGATACCAGATCCCTGAGTTCATGGAACCTGAATCTAGAGAAACACATCTGTGTGCGAGTATATAAGTTTTGTGAGGCCCGACACAGGAACCGGTAGTCTCACAGAGAGGCGCTCATCTCTGTAATCGGTTCTGTGTTGAGAGACCTTCGGGAAGCAAGCGGTGGCTATGGCTGAACCAAGCGGTTTTGCAGGAATGGTGTTAGGTTGGTCTGTGTGCTATTGTACTCTCAATAGAAGGCATCAATGGAGGGGCAGGAGTTTTAAGGTCTTGAAAACTCATAAAAAGGGGTTAGAACATGGGCCCAGGCTTGCCATATTCTATAAATTGCTACTTATAGTGGATGGAGCACAATAAAGGGGCTAGTCTACGCTTAAATTTCAGGTTAGCGCAACATGTTAGGTACTGACGTTAATCTTGGTCAGATTTGTTAAATTTGTGTTTGTGATGGCGTAATTGGTACTTACTTTTTTAAAGACAAAGTGTTACTACAATCAATGGCGTACGCAATCGGAACTCAATAACCAACTACCTGTGGAACTGATTAAACTATATGGATGTTAGGAACCTTTACTTTAAACAACACAGTGTAAACATCAGCAGAAACTAACTTTGCATCAAATTACCATGTAGCATCATTAAATGTTCTGCGAAATCTTTTTATTTAACACCTTCGGATATCATTACACAGTGCAACACGGAAAAAAATAACCATATACGGACACCACTGCGTAATAAAAGACCAATAAGATCTCAATAAACAACTTTCTAGAACATATGAACATCCTAGGAATGATTCTTAACACCGTTTAGGTAGCGCTTAGGTAGCCGGGAAATTTTTCACTTTTGCGGCTACCTAAGCGCTACCTAAACGGTGTTAAGAATCATTCCTAGGAAGTTCATATGTTCTAGAAAGTTGTTTATTGAGATCTTCATTTTTGTAGTTGATTGTTTCCTTGAATTTTGAACGGTTTGCTACCTATGGACCTGAACAGGGAAAAAAGGTAAAAAAAATTTAATTTTTTAAAGTTTTTTGCGATTTTGACCTTGAAGATGAAGTTTTTTTGATTTTATATGTTCACAATTTTTGTTCTTTATGACAAGAGCTACAACCTTGCCTTAGAGGATATATCAAAATTCCAAACGGTTTGCAAAATATGAGCTTGAGTAAATGATCATTTTTTTGCAAAAATGACATCGAGGCCCCACATCTTTGAGGGCCCATAAAAAAAACCTGGAGGACTTTGGGCAAAACTGGGAGACAGGGGTCTTTCTTTTTTGGTCTTTTATGACGTAGTGGTGTCAGTATATGGTTATTTTGCCATGACTTAAAAAATTACACAGTGTGTTATTTAATGAAATACAAAAAGTGGAGATTGCCTCGCTAAACAGAACACGATTATGTGTTTGAATAAAATAAGAGTTCGGCCGAAAAGTCATCAAAACTAATGACAAACGAATCATATAATGCCACCTAACCCAAGGTGATGTTTTGGCCCATATAATTTTTTATACAAAATTCTGATCAATTACAAAGAAAGAGAAGGGAACTCTTTTACGTAAAATGTTTCATTGTCGCTTAATTAATAAATGTGGAAGCATTAATTCTCTATTAGGAATTTGCACCATAAATCTCAGTGATAAAAGTCAGTGATTTCCGTTGTGGTGGGAGCGCTACCGCTAGTGATGCGTTGGGCACACAAAATAACTCGTGATAACATTTCTGTTATCAATAAGAATAAGAAACTTAAATAATATTTGACGATCATAGAAAAATAATCGAGGTGGCTAAGACAAAGTCTCTTAATCAATGTATTCAGTAATTTGTCATAAATATTTGGGCATGGGTAACGCGATTTCCAACACTTAAGAATAAGCTTTTAGATCTTACCACTTTACAGACATATCTGGCGATGTTGAACAATGCTCAGCCATTTAGTGGTAGAAGTATGATGGATCTATCATAGCACACCATAAACCAAAGAACAGTCGGGGCAGCATTTGGTAAAAAAGAAGTGCTATTCACCCAGAATAGTGCCCCAGAATACTTGTAATTTAATGAATCTTTGCAGAAGCCCTTAACTAATGTAAAATTTATTTGAAAAAAACCTGACTTTCTATGTAAAACATTTTGTAAAGTGGGAACCCTCATAAAGGTTAATAAATAACCAGGAAAGTCCATAACAATACCAGAGGAAGAAGTTTCTGATATAAGTATAATATACCAAACGCTATTAAAAGTCCATTATGAAAGCACATCAACTTTTCTATAGAAAGGCTGCGGAAGACATACTAGCGAAATACTTCCCAAAAAGAAAGTTGCCCAAAATTTCCATTACTTCAAAAAGCGCAAAACCAATTGACGGGTTTTTAACGTTAAAAAATAAAAATAAGTTTTTTTCCATTCTCCCCATTCAATAAAATGGTTTAGTTTTAATCCTGTTTATTTATCATAAACTCCAAAAAGGTACTCTTTTATTTGATATGGGTATTTAAGGGATCAACAAAAAAAGTTCATGTCGACCATTCCATACCCACCACTCACAGTAACATTCATGTTATATTTGGTAGTGTGCGTATCGGCAGTTGAATATAGATTTGCTCGATTTAATCTTCACATATCAACAAGTTTATAAGCATTTGTTGCTTTATATTGTACAGCATTTTTATACCTTTTTCTTTGATTTGTGTTCCCTTAGAAAGGAAATGTTAGTTTTCCTTTTGCTGCTGGTGTTTGGTAAATAGATTATTTTTATTTTAATAATTTTGTATTGAAAGAAAGTTTGCGTGATCCTGACACAATAAACAGCTGTTATGTTTTCCGTTTAGCTGTCAATTTGATAAGCAGCTTAAAAAGGAAGCAAGAAATAAATGTTTTGTTTGTGAAAGCATACTTTGAGTTGTAACAAAAAAACACTTATTCAACGTTATCTCTGTAACATGTATAGCATACCTTTAGGTGCCTAACAATGTGAAAATATCAAATAAGAAAGAATATTTTTGTTTTTTTTTTTAGTTCTAAAATAAGTTGAGTGTTTTTAAACGATTTAAAACCTTAAAGTGATTTTTTCAAGATAAAACAATTGTTAAAACTTAACAGACATAAAGGGTGGTCCAAATACAAGCATCTGTTTTAAATATTAAAAGAAAACAAACTAAACTTATTTTTATGGATTTATTATAAATAACAAATATTGCCATTAATTATGGAACTCGATTTCATGTAAGTAAGACTAACGCGGCTGGCTTCCACCATTCAAATTTTGTAAGACTTTAACGGCACCCCACAAAAAAATACTAAATGGACCAAAAATCACGTTCGAGGTGGCCAATTGATATTGCCAAGACGGCTGATAATGCGACTACCGAACTTTGCGTATACAAGAACGATTATTAGATGAGCTGAGTGGCTCCGGTTGTCTGAAATTTAGTTTCCAGAAGTGGTTTCGAAAAAAATCTAGTGACATACACTCAACCATACGTCATGGAAACAGATATTTTTATGAAAAAATTACATAAAGAAAAACAATTTCAAATTATTTTCGAATCAAAAAAAAATAATTATTTTCGGTTTGTTGAGTCAAGTAAACTACCCCTTGCCCCCTCCCGGTTATTCCTAAAAACCATTCAGCTCTTTATCTGCATATACCAAAGGCACATACTGTATTTCATTTTGATACATAGGTCAAATGGTATGACCTGTAAAACGTTAAAAAAAAATTGGGGTGTCCAGTAGAATTCCCCTTGCCCCCTCCCGATTATGCCCAAAAAACAAATTCAGCTTTTTGTCTCCCTACATCAAAGGCATATTCGAACTATAATTTTGATATGTCTTACGGTATGACTTGTAGAGCCTCCACAAAAATACAAACCATACAAACCCCACCCACCCACAGACATCATCGCCAAAATAGTCAAAATAGAGTCAAGAGACCTCACAACATAAAAATTCGTAGAAATCCGCGGTAAAGTAGAAATAAGCCATAGATGCCTCCACTAAAAATCCATACGAAAAGGTCACTCTATGTGGATTTATTGGCTTCTCAACAATGATTCTTTTCCGATCCACAGATGCGGGAATTTTTGTTTGTTGGCATAGTCGCCGAGATGAATTTCCTGTCGAGATGAAAATTCAAAAATATAATTCTTTTGTTTAAATTTGATGTACGATTTTTGAAGGGAATCATAAAGTACCTTTAGGATCTCCAAGTTTAGGTCCTATTCTTTGGTACAGACAGTATAAACCTAACCCGATCTCCGATTGGAGCTTCTGTAAGATCCAAATTGGAAAGCCGTGGCAATGTGGATGGTTGTTTGTCCTGAACTAAAGAGTATATTGGAGCTTGTAGGAGCAATTAATTCGAGATATTTGAGATAAACTCTTATTACTCGGTAGCTTGAAATACCGAGTTGTTGCGATCGTTGTCGTGTCGACATACTATGATAAGAGTGTCACATCGCTACAGCTATGTTGGAAAGCAATTATGCTATAGCTCCTGAAAGTGCTAAATTAAAGTCCTTTCAGGAACTATAGGAAAAATTTCCACTTCTACGACGGCAGCTGAAACAATGTTTCGCTTATAAACTTTTATTCAAATTTAATGTCAGCGACATGAATGACTATTTATATGAGGGATGCAACTAACTGCCTGAGTGGAAATCTTATTGATTTTTCATTGAACCAGTCGATTTGAATTTGACTAACAAGCCATGAACAGTCCACTAGAAAATAGACAATGGAATATATTTGTTACAAGCACAACGTAGCTAGAATAACTATAGATTGAACTGGCTATGCCCGCCACGTCGCACTGTGGTCAATATTTTGAGATAGCGGCCAAAACTCCTTTTGGTTTTTGTTCTCCGATTTTAAAGTTATTATACTCATATGAAAGTAGACAGTAGTAAACCTCGGGAGCCAAAAAATTAGAATTCTATTTCAACTATTTCACTGAGAACAGGGTGGTCCAAAATGGGCTTTTTCAGAATTTAGTAAATTTATGATATTTTTAGTTAATTTTTAAAGTTTAAATGATCATAACTTTTTTGTTTTTCAAGATTTTTGGACGAAATAGATTTTGTGTTGTAAGTTAACTTATTTCCTATTACTGTTAGAAAAATTGAAGCTCTACTGTTTTCAGAACAATTTAAATATTTTTTTTAAAAAAGGTCAAATTTCTCGAAAATTTCCTACTTCATAGAGCACAACTCCTGTGAGTCAAGCTGAGTCAAAACACAAATTTACTATTTTGTAGTCCTAACTCTCCCCTACATTCCTATATATACATGTCCATGCATCGGGACTGCACTTTTTGAGCTACAGCAATTTTTCTGACCCAAGGTAAGATATTCGGTACAAATGCACGTCATATTTTTTGAGAAGTTATTTGTATGTGAAAGTGGATATTATGCATATATTTTGATGCAATTTTGTACAAGAGTTCTTATTGACCAAAAAAATAATTCTGTTGAAATTATGAGAAGTTGGCCCATATTTGGACCTAGTCCACATAGAAGGGTGTATCAAAATTTTGACAAAAATGACAATAGAACTCTCAAATTATGTGGTATCTGGCAATTCATTTGGAAAAGGTAAAAAATGATTTTATTGCCATCTAATATTACATAACTTAAATACCTGAAAATTGCAAATAAATTTATAACTAATGGAAATAACTGGTAAAACCAACTACCTGTTATATTATTGCCAGTACCTGTTAACTCTAAATTTATGTGGTATCTAGCAATTCATTTGGAAAAGGTAAAAAATGATTTTATTGCCATCTAATATTACACAACTTAAATACCTGAAAATTACAAATAAATTTAAAACCAATGGAAATAACTGGTAAAACCAAGTACCTGTTATATTATGTTTCAAAGAGGTAAAAAAGATCATGTTGAAACTTCGACCAATAGTATATTAATCCATGCATTCATTTTTTTTCTTCATTATTGTTTAAACAATGGCTAAATTCAGTTATAGTGTTCTATCTGATATATATTTTGAACGGAAAGATGAAAACGACATTATTTTACATATAATGAATAATCCATTCTTCAAAATATGCGACAAACAAGAAATTAAAATTCATAACTTAAAAATAAAAAACTTTTTAAATACTTTAAGAAAACGGTACAATCAATGTTCCAGAAACAAGAAATTGTTTTACTCACGCAACCAAGAATGGCTAAGAAATAAACTTATTTTTAAAAAGCCATCAGTAACTACCACGGAAACTGGAAAAGGTGGTCGACCAGCAAAGCCAATTGATAATTGTAGTGAAAGATCACGAAGACGCAAGCTTAAACATATCAATGAAGAAGTTTCTTGTAGCATCATAAAGGATTCATTTCTGCATCAAATTCAACCATCGAAAACTAAAATGAGTAAAATTGCTATCATTGAAAAAAATAGTGGAAGCAAGCCCCAGACGCACAAAAAGGATTTTAGAAAGTATGCCGACACCAACTGAAGAAAATAAATTTACTCCAGAAGAAGCATTTGCACTATTTTTGGATTTGAAAATGACTAAAAACCAATATACAGAATTGCGAAAGCGAACCAATGAAAAAAATTGTGGAATTTTTCCATCATATCGAGATATAGTTTCTGCCAAAAAAGATTGCTTACCTTCACCAACTGCTATTAGTGTAACTTCAAGTTCAGCAGAAATAAAATTGCAGGATCTTCTTGAACACACTGCAGAACGATTACTAAAGACATTTGATGCTGATTATTTAAAGAAGTTTAAAAATTGCAGCATGACTTTAATTTCTAAATGGGGATGTGATGGGTCCTCTGGCCAGAAACAATACAAACAATGTAATGCGGAAAATTCATCAGATGCCAATTTATTCATGATTTCTTTCGTTCCATTACGTTTAACAAAAACTTATATTGCTTCAGAGCCGTCAACTAGTAGAGCTGCAGAGATAGATGTATGGAAGAATGAAATTCCCTCGTCAACAAAATTTTGTAGACCAATAAAGTTTGCTTACAAAAAAGAAACTAAAGATGTCATAACTGAAGAAGTTGGCAAAATAAGAGATGAAATTAAAGAACTTCAACCAGTGATATTTGAATTTAATGACCAATGCATCGAAGTTAACTTTAAAATGTCACTTACAATGATCGATGGAAAAGTTGCACAAGCTTTAACCGAAACAAAGTCTTCGTCAAGCTGCACCATATGCCAAAAAACAACAAGTCAATTGAGCCAACCACCAACACAAGACGATAGTTTTAATGAAGCATATGAATTTGGAATGTCACCTCTTCATGCTAGAATTCGTTTTATGGAGCATATTCTTAAATTGGGATACGATTTGGAATTTGGCCCGTTAGGCGAAACAGTGAGAAACAACAAAGAAAATTTGGAAAAAAGAAAGCAAAAAAAAAAAGATATTCAAGAAAAATACCGTGAGATAGGCCTTATAATTGACCAGCCAAAGCAAGGAGAAGGAAATTCTAATGATGGAAACACAGCAAGGAGATTTTTTTCCGATCCAGAAACTGCAGCTTCTATAACTGGAGTAGATTATGATTTAATACGACGATTCCAAATCATATTAGAAGTTATAGCATGTAGCAAAAAGATAGATGCAAAAAAATTTGGTCAGTATGCTAATGAGACAGCAACACTTTATAACCAAAAATATTCTTGGAGACATATGCCAACCACAGTTCACAAAATTTTGTTTCATGGGGAACAAATAATTCAGCACAATATGCTTCCAATTGGAGATCTCTCAGAAGAAACGCAAGAAAAAAGGAACAAAGACTACAGATTCTTTCGCGATCACAATACAAGAAAAATTTCCAGATATTGTACTAATGAAGATCTAATTAATATTTTGTTGTGCACATCAGACCCATATATGTCCAGTATTCGACAAAAATGGAAATCAACCTCATTGGAGTTAGATAAAGAAGCTAAACAACTACTGCAAAATGAAAATCAAAGCTATTTGGAAGAAATTTTTACTAATATTGTTTAATTAATATGTACTAGTTTAAAGATTATAATTTGTTTCTAATTTTAGTATAAATTTTTATTAATACACAATTATTAAAAAAAAAAAAATATTATAAAACTTTTTCCATTTCCTGATGATGCTACCCAATGGTGTAGCGAAATATCGAATATAAAAATAAAAGTAAATTGAAATATTTTTATAAAAAGACCTAGAGCATAAAAACTTAATTATAAAATTTTTATTAATACATTTAAATAAAATATATGTGCACTTTAAATCAATAGTAAAAGTTTACTTAAAATTTTATCGATGTTGTGTTCTGTATATAATACATATATCCAAATGGTATTGATATTGTTGGGAATTTCAGTATTATTTTTCAGTTTAATCCACACAAGAGTTAGCTTTCTTCCAAAAAAAAACAACCTTTGGCCCCTGTGAATATTGAGACTAAATAAATGTCAGGGGCCAAATGTTGGCATTTTCTGACACAAATTAAGTTTAAGAATAATAAATAAGTATTGGTTGCAAAATACGATTGAAGAAAATAAGAAATTATAAAAAAAATACCTATTTAAAATGTCAAAATATTCAACTTTTACATGGAAACTCAACAAAAAATTAAAATGCATTTTTAACTCCACATTACTTACGTTCCTATCAGTCGATTTTTACGTTTGAACACGCAAATTGAAGCTTAAAGTCCCTCCTATTAAACAAAAAAAATCGCGTAAAAAAATACCAATCCGGTCAAAAGTTATAGAGTTTTGACCGCTATCTCGCGAAATTGACCACTGTGAACCGGTAGTCTCACAGAGAGGTACTCATCTCTGTGACCGGTTCTGTGTTGAGAGCCCTTCGGGTTGAACCAAGAGGTTTTGCAGGAATAGTGCTAGGTTGGTCTGTGTGCTGTTGTACTCTCAATAGAAGGCATCAATGGAGTGGCAGGAGTTTTAAGGTCTACAAAACTTATAAAAAGGGGTTCGAATATGGGCCCAGGCTTGCCATGTTCTATAAATTGCTACTTATAGTGAATGGAGCACAATAAGGGGGCTAGTCTACGATTAAACTTACTTTTTTAAAGACAAAGTGTTACTACAATCAATGGCGTACGCAATCGGAACTCAATAACCAACTACCTGTGGAACTGATTAAACTATATGGATGTTAGGAACCTCTGGTTAAAACAATACAGTGCAAACATCAGCAGAAACTAACTTAGCACCTAATTATCATGTAGCATCACTATGGGGCACAGCGTCATAAATTGTTCTGCGAAATGTTTTGATTTAACACCTGCGGATATCATTATTTGGTGAAAAAGTGGAGATTGCCTCGCTAAACAGAACACGATTATGTGTTTGAATAAAACAAGAGTTCGGCCAAAAAATCATGAAAACTAATGACAAACGCATCATATAATGCCACCTAATCCAAGGTGACGTTTTGACCCATATAATTTTTTACACAAAATTCTGATCAATTACAAAGAAAGAGAAGGGAACTCTTTTTCGTAAAATGTTTTATTGTCGCTTAATTAATAAATGTGGAAGCATTAATTCTCTATTAGGAATTTGCACCATAAATCTGTGATAAAAGTCAGTGATTTCCGTTGTGGTGGGAGCGCTACCGCTAGTGATGCGTTGGGCACACAAAATAACTCGTGATAACATTTCTGTTATCAATAAGAATAAGAAACTTAAATAATATTTGACGATCAGAGAAAAATAATCGAGGTGGCTAAGACAAAGTGTCTTAATCAATTTGTTCATTAATTTGTCATAAATATTTGGGCATGGGTGACGCGATTTCCAACATTTAAGAATAATCTTTTAGGTCTTACCACTTTACAGACATATCTGGCGATGTTGAACAATGCCCAGCCATTTAGTGGTAGAAGTATGAAACCAAAGAACAGTCTGGGCAGCATTTGGTAAAAAAGAAGTGCTATTCACCCAGAATAATGCCCCAGAATACTTGTAATTTAACGAATCTTTGCAGAAACCCTTAACTTATGTAAAACTTAATTGAAAAAAACCTGTCTTTCTATCTAAAACATTTTGTAAAGTGGGAACCCTCATAAAGGTTAATAAATAACCAGGAAAGTCCATAACAATACCAGAGGAAGAAGTTTCTGATATAAGTATAATATGCCAAACGCTATTAAAAGTCCATTATGAAAGCACATCAACTTTTCTATAGAAAGGCTGGGGAAGACATACTAGCGAAATACTTCCCAAAAAGAAAGTTGCCCAAAATTTCCATTACTTCAAAAAGCGCAAAACCAATTGACGGGTTTTTAACGTTAAAAAATAAAAATAAGTTTTTTTTCACATTCTCCCCATTCAATAAAATGGTTTAGTTTTAATCCTGTTTATTTATCATAAACTCCAAAAAGGTACTCTTTTATTTGATATGGGTATTTAAGGGATCAACAAACAAAGTTCATGTCGACCATTCCATACCCACCAGTCACTTTAACATTCATGTTATATTTGGTAGTGTGCGTATCGGCAGTTGAATATAGATTTGCTCGATTTAATCTTCACATATCAACAAGTTTATAAGCATTTGTTGCTTTATATTGTACAGCATTTTTATACCTTTTTCTTTGATTTGTGTTCCCTTAGAAAGGAAATGTTAGTTTTCCTTTTGCTGCTGGTGTTTGGTAAATAGATTATTTTTATTTTAATAATTTTGTATTGAAAGAAAGTTTGCGTGATCCTGACACAATAAACAGCTGTTATGTGTTCCGTTTAGCTGTCAATTTGATAAGCAGCTTAAAAAGGAAGCAAGAAATAAACGTTTTGTTTATGAAAGCATACTTTGAGTTGTAACAAAAAAACACTTATTCAACGTTATCTCTGTAACATGTATAGCATACCTTTAGGTGCCTAACAATGTGAAAATATCAAATAAGAAAGAATATTTTTGTTTTTTTTTTTTTAGTTATAAAATAAGTTGAGTGTTTTTAAACGATTTAAAACCTTAAAGTGATTTTTTCAAGATAAAACAATTGTTAAAACTTAACAGACATAAAGGGTGGTCCAAATACAAGCATCTGTTTTAAATATTAAAAGAAAACAAACTAAACTTATTTTTATGGATTTATTATAAATAACAAATATTGCCATTAATTATGGAACTCGATTTCATGTAAGTAAGACTAACGCGGCTGGCTTCCACCATTCAAATTTTGTAAGACTTTAACGGCCGCCCACAAGAAAAATACTAAATGGACCAAAAATCACGTTCGAGCTGGCCAATTGATATTGCCAAGATGGCTGATAATGCGACTACCGAACTTTGCGTATACAAGAAGGATTATTTGATGAGCTGAGTGGCTCCCGTTGTCTGAAATTTAGTTTCCAGCAGTGTTTTCGAAAAAAATCTAGTGACCTACACTCAACCATACGTCATGGAAACAGATATTTTTATGAAAAAATTACATAAAGAAAAACAATTTCAAATTATTTTCGAATCAAAAAAAAATAATTATTTTCGATTTGTTGAGTCAAGTAAACTACCCCTTGCCCCCTCCCGGTTATTCCTAAAAACCATTCAGCTCTTTATCTGCATATACCAAAGGCACATACTGTATTTCATTTTGATACATAGGTCAAATGGTATGACCTGTAAAACGTTAAAAAAAAAATTGGGGTGTCCAGTAGAATTCCCCTTGCCCCCTCCCGATTATGCCCAAAAAACCAATTCAGCTTTTCGTCTCCCTACATCAAAGGCACATTCGAACTATAATTTTGATATGTCTTACGGTATGACCTGTAGAGCCTCCACAAAAATAGTGGCATACAAACCCCACCCACCCCCAGATATCATCGCCAAAATAGTCAAAATAGAGTCAAGAGACCTCACAACATAAAAATCCGTAGAAATCCGCGGTAAAGTAGAAATAGGCCAATGGTGCCTCCACTAAAAATCCATACGAAAAGGTCACTCTATGTGGATTTATTGGCTTCTCAACGATGCTTCTTTTCCGATCCGCAGATGCGGGAATTTTTGTTTGTTGGCATAGTCGCCGAGATGAATTTCCTGTCGAGATTTGATGTACGATTTTTGAAGGGAATCATAAACGACCTTTACGATCTCCAAGTTTAGGTCCTATTTTTTGGTACATCCAGTATAAACCTAACCCGATCTCCGATTGGAGCTTCTGCAAGATCCAAATTGGGAAGCCGTGGCAATGTGGATGATCGTTTGTCCTGAATTTCAGAGTATATTGGAGCTTGTAAGAGCAATTAATTCGAGATATTTGAGATAAACTCTTATTACTCGGTAGCTTGAAATGTCGAGTTGCTGATATCGCTGTCGTGTTGATATACTATGATAAGAATGTCACATCGCTACAGCTATGTTGGAAAGCAATTATGCTATAGCTCCTGAAAGTGCTAAATTAAAGTCCTTTCAGGAACTATAGAAAAAATTTCCACTGCTACGACGGCAGCTGAAACAATGTGTCGCTTATAAACTTTTATTCAAATTTAATGTCAGCGATATGAATGTCTATTTAGATGAGGGGTTCAACTAACTGCCTGAGTGGAAATCTTATTGATTTTTCATTGAACTAGTCGATTTGAATTTGACTAACAAGCCATGAACAGTCCACTAGAAAATAGACCCTGGAATATATTTGTTACAAGCACAACGTAGCTAGAATAACTATAGATTGAACTGGCTATGCCCGCCACGTCGCACAGAGGGATATTTTACCAATCTAATCGGACATTAGGACAAAAATTAATTTTCAGAAATGTAAAAATTTAAGACAGACAATAAAATTCTGCATCGAACAGTGAATTTTCAAGACTTTTGCTTAAAATTTGTTGTTTTGGGACACTATTAAAATCAGGAAAGTTGAGTAACTCGCATACGTTTTTATGGAGTTTATACAATTTTAAGAGGTTTGCAATATTTGTTTTTTTGTGGATAAACGAATAAAGATTTTATATTGAATTTTTTTTTCTGTGTAACGCTACCTTTATCAATTTTAGAAAAATTTTATTTAAAATTTTGATGATAAAAAATTTCGATTGGAATTAAAAAAAAATATTTGATCACTTGTTTGTCAAAAAAAAAAAAAAAAAAATAAAAAGTTTGTGAGAGTTACTAATGTAAATTATTTATTATCTATACATATTGTGATTTTCTGCCTGTCTGACTGTTTGTGTTCGCATCACGTAAAAACTACTAAATGAATTATAATAACATTTTTTAGAGAGGTACCTTAGTATCGTGGTTCATATATACGATTTTTCTTTTCCCGTAAAAATATATCGTTACCGAGAAAGTGAGAGAACAAGTAGTGAAAGTACGAAATTTTTCCGATTCAATGGTACTGCATATTTGGCAGCAACTTTTGACAGCGGGTAATTTAAAACACTATTTACAGTAAACTACAATAATTTTGGAATTTTATACAAATTTTAGATTTTTATATAAAGCCCGTGTTTCTGAATTATTACCCAGGGATGGGTACCTTTATATAAAGTAATTACAGAAAAAATATTTGATGCACTACAAATAACGAATCTTAAAGTGGATTACTTTCAAAGCAAAATAAGGACGCTGACGAAGTGGCGGGCGCAGCTAGTTATGAATAAATTAATTGTTCTCAGATAAATTAAATACTATAAAGTAATAAATTACAAAAATGATTTTTATAAATATTCTTCTATTCGACATCAAAGTTTTAAAAATTAATATTTTTTGGAAAATAGCAAAAAAAAAATTTTTAAAAATTCACATGGACGTTTCGGGGAGTGTGATTGGCGGGATACCACTGCCCATAAAAATTTAATTTTTATGATATTTTTAATTTTTAATTTCTTTGAATAATTACATTATTTTTGCAAATAATATTTTATGTCACCGCCCACAAAGGGGGGAGGGGCGAAAAATTTTCGAATCTTCATGGTCCAAGTTTTTGTTTTTGAACATTCGCTGACTATTAAAGTTGCATTTGCTGAACAAATGATTGAGATAACTTAAAAAAAATATTGAATTTTTTACAGGTAAGATTAGTTCTTCTAAGGCGAACTTTTTTCTCTTTGGTTCGATTTTTCTTATTTTATAGCCTTACTAGCCTATGATCATAAGAGATTTTTGTGCCAAGTTTCCTTTATCTAAGTGCACTCAGTAAATTTTCAGAGCCAATAAAAGATTAATGTCCTATTAGATTAGCAAAATACCCCAATGTGCGTCATAGTCATCCTAAAAATATATTGTTCGATTTCCATTTGAAAGTAATCCACACCAAATTTAAAGACATAAGGTAGAATTAGTTCAAACGTACTTTCAAGGAATGTAATACATAAAAATTTTTGTTGTTTAAGTCTCTCTTGCTCTCTGTTTGCTATGGTTATCAACAAAATGAATCAACAAAACGAATTTGTTTCGAATAGATTTCTCCACGTTATTACGTATCTCTCAAAACCCATAGAGAAAGAAAGAAATAAGAGAGGGAAAAGTGCCGAACAACAACAATATTAAAGTGTTACATTCCTTTAAAGAACGTGTTAACTAATTCTACTTTCACTTTTATAGTGCTTCAGTTATGGTTTATGTATTTATTTTTATATTGAGTTACCCATCCCTGGAGAAAATTCTAAAATTTATTAAAAATGCCAAAACTATTGTAGACTTCCAAAAATACTGTTTAAATTATGTCGCTGACAAAAATAAAAGTTGCTGCCAAGTTTGCAGTACGTTTAAATCGATAAAATTGCGTACTTTCACTACTTTTTCTCTAATTTCTTTAAGAAATGAGATATTTTTGCGGAAAAGGAATATACTATATTTGCACTAAGATACGAAGGTACCTCCTTACAAAATTATTATTAAAATTTATTCATTGGTTTTTACGTGATGCGAACACAAACAGACAGAATATTTTATGTCCAGAAATGGTCCTGTTACAGTTTCATTATACGTATAGATAATACATTGTACTAAATACACCTTTTGCACGGCAGTGTAACTTTCTGTGGTAGTTTGCCTTTATTTTCTGGATTGTTCTGTAGCACCCTTCATCATGTTTAACAGCCCCACGTTTTTTTTTCTCTTTATTGTTTAAAAATATTTCACACAAATCATTTTTTTATGCCACAATTTTAAATAATTTTTCAGTTGTTTTACTTTTGCGGTTGTGTGTGTATGGGACAATTTTTGATAAACTGATTTAAGCTGGTAGTCGTGTGGAAAACTGTTAATGGTCACGGATATGAAACACAAAAACGAAAAAAGAATACCACTAGAATTTTATTACACATTGGTGGTTTTTTAAAAAAACTATTAAATACAAGTGTTGGCTTTAATTGCTTTTAAATGATAATTGTTTAAAATAATAATTCAATTTTGTTAAGAGGTTTTTGTTGTTGTTAACAATTATCATGAAACCTCAATGTTCAATTAATTGTGGCCAAGGCGGCGGAAGTCCTTTAGGCATGTAAATCAATGTAGGCGACTTTTAGCTTCTAGGGTAGTGAAAAACGATTTTTTATTATCGTTTAAATGATTGATATATCAAAGAATCTCGGGTAAAGATAATTGTAATTGAATATGTGTTGGCATAAAACTCTGTTGGGTGTCTGTGTATCATTTAAGTTAATTTTTATAAAGAAACGACGAAATATCCGAAGCTAAAAATATCGTGGAATGTAGCGGTGGAAAAATTAAAATTATCTAGATTCCCACTGACTGGAATGAAGAAGGTGTTCTTCCGAAAATTTCTGGCGCCATAGTTGGTTAAATCAAACAACATATATACATTTAATAAAATAGTAACTCATTTCCAGTATGTCTTTCTTATTTGTGTTCGCATCACGTAAAAACTTTTGGAATTAGTTTAACAAAATTTTGTGAGGAGGTACCTTAGCATCCTGATTCTAATACGGGATATTTTTTTCCGTAAAAAGATCTCATTTCCAAGAGAAAGTGGAGAAAAAGCATTGAAAATACGCAGTTTCCGGTTTTAAGGTATTGAAATTTTCGGTTTTAAACTGGGATATTTTAAACCTGGTTGCGCACCTTTTATTTTTGAAAGTGAGATATTTTTAACAAATTTGCGCAATAGATGGCGCCAGTTGAATAAAATTTGTATTTGATTTGTATTTTTTACTTTGTGGAATTACATTGTTAAAAAAATATTAATAAAATATTTTAAACACCTTTTACAGAGCTTTACAATAATTTTTAGAATTTATTATAAATTTTTAAATTTTACCAAGGGATGGGTACCTTTATATAAAGTTAATACATAAACCATAACTGAAGCACTACAAAAGTAAGAGTCTTACTATTGGTGTGGAATACTTTCAAAGCAAAATATTGTCAGGACGCCCACGACGTGGCGGGCACAGCTAGTATAAATATAAAGTAAATACATAAACCATAACTGAACCACTAACCGATATGCTTAAACTATGCATATTGATTAGTGATTTTTTTGAGGTTAGGATTTTCATGCATTAGTATTTGACAGATCACGTGAGATTTCAGACATGGTGCCAAAGAGAAAGATGCTCAGTATGCTTTGACATTTCATCATGAATAGACTTACTAACGAGCAACGCTTGCAAATCATTGAATTTTATTACCAAAATCAGTGTTCGGTTCGAAATGTTCAAATGTGACAAATTTTGTTCAGCGATGAGGCTCATTTCTGGTTGAATGGCTACGTAAATAAGCAAAATTGCCGCATTTAGAGTGAAGAGCAACCAGAAGCCGTTCAAGAACTGCCCATGCATCCCGAAAAATGCACTGTTTGGTGTGGTTTGTACGCTGGTGGAATCATTGGACCGTATTTTTTCAAAGATGCTGTTGGACGCAACGTTACGGTGAATGGCGATCGCTATCGTTCGATGCTAACAAACTTTTTGTTGCCAAAAATGGAACAATTGAACTTGGTTGACATGTGGTTTCAACAAGATGGCGCTACATGCCACACAGCTTGCGATTCTATGGCCATTTTGAGGGAAAACTTCGGAGAACAATTCATCTCAAGAAATGGACCGGTAAGTTGGCCACCAAGATCATGCGATTTGACGCCTTTAGACTATTTTTTGTGGGGCTACGTCAAGTCTAAAGTCTACAGAAATAAGCCAGCAACTATTCCAGCTTTGGAAGACAACATTTCCGAAGAAATTCGGGCTATTCCGGCCGAAATGCTCGAAAAAGTTGCCCAAAATTGGACTTTCCGAATGGACCACCTAAGACGCAGCCGCGGTCAACATTTAAATGAAATTATCTTCAAAAAGTAAATGTCATGGACCAATCTAACGTTTCAAATAAAGAACCGATGAGATTTTGCAAATTTTATGCGTTTTTTTTTAAAAAAAAGTTCTCAAGCTCTTAAAAAATCACTCGTTACTTCAGTTATGGTTTATGTATTTACTTATTTTTAGCGTGGACGAGAACTTTTATATAAAGTAAATACATAAACCATAACTGAAGCACTAAAAAAGTAATGGTGTGGAAATCGAACAAAATATTGCAAGCACGCTGACGAAGTGGCGGGCACAGCTAGTGGACTTGGTAGATGCTTACTAAAACATGTTGCCTACTTTAGGGATTAGAAAATTAAAAGTTGTATTGCCTAATTGAGGAACTTGAAATACTTCTGCAAAACACTTTCATTAAGACCCTTTAAATTTTGTTTGTTTTTTTTATGTCAAAGTCAATCAAAAACTCACCTAATTTTGTATTATTTTTTTTTATATCATTTCAATTATTCTGAGTCTATATTTGACTATTCAATCAACATAAACATCTATGCAGCAAATATTTGCACATTTTATTAGACATGTGTTAATACGGGCTCAAATATTTAAATAGTTTACCAGACATACACCGAAATTAAATGTAATTTGTTCAGCAAACTGAAAAGGGTCTTTGACAAGTTAAAACCCCTTACCAAAGTGGCCAACTCATCAATCATTATTTATTTATAAATCACATAAAATAAAAAATAAACTGATAAATTGTGATGAAACAAAAAGAATATTTTTGGCCTTTAGTCACGTTTTTCTCACACAAAAAATAAAGTTTAACAAAAAAGAAACAACGAAAAGTCAATAATTCCAACCGACTGTAAGTAAATATGAAAAAGTAAGTCAATAAGTGTGCTAAATGTCCTTTTGATTTATTTTTATATATTTACCTTAGCAAGAGCAGAATAAAGTTGTCTTGTATTTTTTAGGGTTTTTGAAACCGTGTGCCTTAAAACACATGGTTAAAGTAGAATAACCTGGCATACATACATTCACATAACCAGCTACAGTGTGATAAAATATGTTTCTTTTATTTATAAAAATAAAATAAAACTGTAACAGGGCCATTTCTGTGTAGGAAATAATTTTTAAAGATTTTGTTGCTGGTACAACAGATAGTAGTCGAAATGACAAATAAAACATAAATTTTTGGATATTTTTATATGTCTGTCCGTTTGTGTTCGCATCACGCCAAAACTACTGAATGTATTTTAATAGAATTTTCTAAGCAGGTACCTTAGTATCTCGGTTGAAATATAGCATACTTTTTTCCCGTAAAAATATCTAATTTCCGGGAGCAAATAGAGAAGAATTACTTAAAGTACTTAATTTTACCGATTCAATGGTACTAAAAACTTGGCAGCATCTTTTATTTTTGTCAGCGGGAAATTTTAAGCATTATTTCCAGCATTATTTCTACAACAATTTTAGAATTTTGTGTAAATTTTAGAGTTTTATATAAAGCATTTCTTGCTGAGTAATTACCCAGGGATGGTTACCGCTATATAAAATGCATGAACCATAACACACTGTGTATTTTTTTAAGTCATGGCAAAATAACCATATACGGACACCACTACGTTATAAAAGACCAAAAAAAAAAAAGACTCCTATCTCCCAGTTTTGCCCAAAGTCCTCCAGGTTTTTTTTTATGGGCCCTCAAAGATGTGGGGCCTCCATGTCATTTTTGCAAAAAAATGATCATTTCCTCAAGCTCATATTTTGCAAACCGTTTGAAATTTTAATATACACTCTGAGGCAAAGTTGTAGCTCTTGTCATAAAGAACAAAAATTGTGAACATATAAAATCAAAAAAACTTCATCTTCAAGGTCAAAATCGCAAAAAAATTTAAAAAATTCAATTTTTTTTACCTTTTTTCCCCTGTTCAGGTTCATAGGTAGCAAACCGTTCAAAATTCAAGGAAACAATCAACTATAAAAATGAACCTAAGACCTCAATAAACAACTTTCTAGAATATATGAACTTCCTAGGAATGATTATTAACACCGTTTGGGTAGCCGCAAAAGTGAAAATTTTCCCGAACATTTTTTAGCTACCTAAGCGTTACCTAAACGGTGTTAAGAATCATTCCTAGGAAGTTTATATGTTCTAGAAAGTTGCACTGTGTAATTAAAGCATTATAAAAGTAAAAGTCTTAAAATTTGGTGTGGCTTACTCTCAAAGGTAATTCGAACAAAATATTGTCAGGGTGCCTACGTTGAGGCGCTCACAGCTAGTATATTATGGATAAAATGAATAAGAAATTGTTTTGGTGTTTAGATAAAAATAGACCCAACTATTTTAAAATTTTAATGCGTATAACTCGTTAACTGTAAGAGTTAATTTGCAAATGCAAACATTAAATTTATATCAGAGTGAAGAGAACGTGTTAATTTTCTTTATATCCCAAAAAAAAATAAAAAAGTTTGAAAATCTCACATGATCCAGATGGCACTCTTTGAAGATACAAGTTTCACAAAGCGGGACTTGTGGCAGTACCCTTCCAGAACTTTGTGTAAGAGAGTTCCGCATTAAATCATAAACTTAGTACTCTTCTCTAAAATTTTGTCGCTAACGGTCGATTTTTTAGCAAAATATTTTTATTCTGTCCCACTGTCGTCAGTTTGAAATATAACCAATCCATCTCTATTAACTTTTTTTTAGTTTATTAACAGCATTCTCTTTTAGTTGCTTTGACACAAACAGAAATATTTGATATTTAATGGAAAAGATGTACCTTTTTAGGGGGGCCACAAAAAAAAATGTCACCTAATGAATTTACAATAAAATCAGGTTAATTTTCAAATGACCTTTTTTTAAGGTACAAAACTAATTTTCTATTAAAAGCACATTAGTTTTGATAAAACTCTGGCGCATTGCATCTCGGTTTTACTTGAAAAGGTTCGTGGGAAGTACGATGTGATCAAGATTGACGTCTGTACCTGGCCGTGTCGGCGGTGAAGTTTAGAATTAGAGAAAAACTTAATGTTTTGGCAATTCTGCGATTGCACTTAATATTTATTTAAAGGGCAGAGCGCCTCTGGTGGCCACAGATGGAAAGGGTATATAAGTTTGTCATTCCGTGTGTTATTTCTACAATATTCATTTCAGACCACATAAAGTAAATATATATATATTTTGTATTCTTTTAACAATTCCGTTAAATAGCTCGCAATATGAAAAATGGGCACATGAGGCATTGGTGTACCATTGCGTTCTTTTCAGGTCAAAATTGTACCAAAAATGTTACAATTGTACCAACTTATCCAACCCTGTATCAAACTATAATATTAGTATTAATACTTTTGAATAAAATGTCATCCTGCTATAATCAGGGTGCTGCAGCATAACTGATTAGCACGTTGACTACTAAAAGTGGTTTTACACGACGTGTGTTTTTGTCATATGACTTGTCAGTTTGATAACCCATATGTAATTTCATGGGTTGTCAAAATATGCATTTTACACGCGGTTTATAATTTTTGCTTTCAAACGTACATGTGTAATTACATCTGACATAACCTATAATATATAATTTTTCCGCCACACAGTTTTGTATTGCCAACCAGAGCTGATGCAAAGATGCAAACGTAGTGCTTTTGCCACGCTTTTAGTCCTTTTGGTACCACAAAAAACCTAAAATAGCAAAATATCAAGTTGGCATTACAGGATGTCAGATGCTTTGTCACATCAAAATAGAACACGTTCTAAATGAAAAATGTCATATGTATTGTACACATGGAAAATACACATGTTATGTTTGAAAGGGTGTTTAGAATTTACACATGGAAAAGTGACAAGGCAATTGACAAATACACGTCGTGTAAAACCATTTTAAGCAATGGTCACGAGTTCAATACTCAGCTGAGCAACATCAATAATAATGCATATCACAACGCCCTCCTTCGCCGGTATTACCACATAGCACTAAATCGTCGGCGAAGTAAAATAATTATAAATTGGCTATGCTAGCTTCAAACTAATTCGCCTAAATAACACCAGAGGCGCTGCAATACTGTTCTAAAAATAATCATAACGTGCAATTGCAGTGTTGCCAGATGCGAAGGTTTACTATCACACTAACCATCTGTCTTATCTACTACTACTATCCCTTTCCGAAGGAAGTAACACATCTAATATAGGCATTAATTGCCTGAGTGTTACTTCTCTTAAAAAACAAAAAAAAAATGCGCTGTTTGAAAAGCAATAACACTTGCGTTATAGTGTGAAGGGGCCTTACTTAATGGATAATTCATAACTAAACGTTTCCCACTAGGAATTATTTATACTATTGGCTTGAAAAGGTTATTATAACTTCAATTAAAATAAAAAATTCCAAATAAAATTTTTCGAACTTAAATGTCTTTTTAATTAACCTTGTGTTTCAGCAAGCCATTTTAATTATTTTTAATCAAATATTGGTCTCTTTAAAAAATGTTGCTTCAATGTTAACATTTTAATTTAGTTGTCGTAATAAATTTCCATAATTATTTAAGTTTTAACAAGAAACTGAAACTTTTAGTTGACTTAAGAAATTTTCTTAACAAATAATTGTTTTTTACGCTTTCTTCATTCACAAAATACAAAGTGTAAAAGAAAATTTGGTCAAAGAATAATGAACAGTTAAGAAGCAATGGTGTGCTCTGAGCATCGTAGTCTTTTTATACAGCACAACGACAATACAGTCATTATGAACAACTTCTTTGCTGTGTAGTATTACGTCAATAATGGTGAAACAAATTTGTTGTTGCTTTTTTATCTGGTGAAATGAAAGTTTTATGATTTCTTTTATTGTCTCTTTTCTTTCCACTTTTGTTAACGAAAAAATTTAAATTTTATCTTTACCAAATGAATTGCAATTAGTTACAATATCACGAGGTCTGGAAAATAATATTATTAAAGAGAAATATAGTTAAAATTAAATGTAAATTAATGTCTTAAATTATTATCAAAGTAAGACCTCATTCACACGGTTTTTACTTGGGTAAATCAGGAATAACTAGATTTTTATAATTACCAAAAATAATTTTTCTTCCGAAAGTCTTTTACGTTAGATGATTTTTTGTAAAAAAAATCTTTTCTTCACCTGAGACTAAAACTTTTGTAAAATGTCCACTTTTTTCAGTGATCTGCTGAAAAGCTCGATTTTTTGTTAAATACTGCAACAGTTTACTTTAAAAGGCAAAATTTGTTCTAAAAAGTGCAACTTTTTACTTTAAAAGGCAAAATATGTTCTAAAAAGTGCAACTTTTTGCTATAAAGTGCAAATTTTTGCTATAAAGTGCAACTTTTTTCTTTAATTTGTTTTTTAATGGAAACTGATTGTAAAGTAAAACAACCTTTAGTAATTAGTATTTTTTTAAAAACGCATGTTTTTTAATATGTCACTTTAAATATGAAGTTTTAGTAAAAGTAGTACATTTTCTGTTGTTGTGAAAAACTGCAATTTTTTTGCAGAAAGTATAAAGTTTTAGTTAAAAATTTCGGAATTTTGGAAAAAAAACTGTAACTTTTTTTGAAAAATATCAGATATTTGGCAAAAAGTACAACTTTTTGTGCAAAAGTGCAACTTTTTGTAAAAGAGTGCAATTTAGCATTTTGTGAAAAAGTGCAACTTTTTGTAAAAAACTTCAGCTTCTTGTGATAAAGTGACACTTTTTGTTCAAAAATCCAACTTTTTGCGAATAACTGCAACTCTTTTCAAAAAAGTGCAATTTGTTATAAAAAACGGTCAACTCTTTATGAAAAATGCAGCCTTTTGTGAAAAAGTACCATTTTTTGTGGAAACACTGCTTATTGTAAAAAAGTGAAACTTTTCTTGAAAAAAGTGCATTTTTTGTGAAGACTCAGCTTTTAGTGAAAAAGTGCAACTTTTTCTGAAAAACTTTAGCTTTTAGTAAAAAAGTGCAACTTCAGTTTTTTTGAAAAAGTGTAACTTTTGGTGAAAAAGTGAGACTTTTTGTGAAAAAGTGCAACTTTTTTTGTGAAAAAGTGCAACTTTTTGTGAAAAAGTGCAACTTTTTGTGAAAAAGTGCAACTTTTTTTGTGAAAAAGTGCAACTTTTTTTGTGAAAAAGTGCATCTCTTTTTGTGAAAAAGTGCATCTCTTTTTGTGAAAAAGAGCGTTATTTTGTAAATAGTACCTAAAAACAAATACTAATTACTTAAAGTGCATTTTTTAAAGTACGTTTGAAACCTTAAAAAACAAGCTTTTCTAAAAAACATTGCAAATTTTCTTGAAAATGCAACTTTTTGTAAAAAAGGCAACAGTTTTTGTTAAAAACTGGAACATTTAGTAGTACGTTGTTATTGTAAACAATTGCCTTTACCTCGTCTTTTGAAAAAGTAAAAATTTTTGTAAAAAATGGATTTTTTCACAAAAAAAAATCCAAGGATATTAAAAAGAGCATATTTTTGTAACAAGATAACATTTTGTGAAAAATATACATTTTGTGAAAAGATTACATTTTGTGAAAAATGTTATCTTGTTACAGGTTTTTATGCAAGAGAAGAGGTTTTTGTGAAAAGGGTAACTTTTGTTAAATAGTAAAACTTTATGAAAAAGGGCAACTTTATGAGAAAATTTGCATCTTTATATAAAAAATTGCAACTTTATGTAAAAAAAAATTCAATATTTTATAAAAAGTGAAACCTTATGTAAAAAGTGCAACTTTATGTAAAAAAGTGACACCTTTTGTGAAGAAGTACAAGTTTTTGTTAAAAAGCATACTTTGTTGTGAAAAAGGTAACTTTTGCGAGAGGTAACACAGTCAAACTGTGAAAAAGGGCAACTTTTGTGAAAAACTGCTAAATTTTTTGTAAAAAAAGTGCAAGTTTTTGACAAAGAAAAATATATTTAGTAAAAAATTAATAATAATGCAAATATTTTCTTTATTTAAGATGAATTATATTACGAATTACGTATGTAAAAAATGTGAAATTTTGTATAATTTTACTTCCAATGAAAAAGTACTGTGATTTTTATTGTAACAAGGCGACCTACATTCAATTTCTTTTATCATAACTGTTGTATAAGAGAATTTCCAATAAAGCTTTATATTTTCTTTTCGAATTCCAATCACACGTATGATGGGGAATTCAAACGTGTCAGAAAAATGAATAACAAACACATCAACATGAATTTAATTTTGTGATTTCGACATCAGACATGAATAATTTATTCTTCACGTGGCAAAATAATTTGCTAAAACATGTTTTATTTGTTTAATAAGAAAAAATGAACACAAATTTGCACTTAAGCATTTTTTCTTCTTTTTTTATCCTTATAATTTTCCATGAAACATTTGCTGTTTTGGTTTTAAATTTTAAAAAAATATTCTCAAACGCAAATTAATCGTATAAACACACAAAAAAAGAAAAGTAAAGAAGAACATTTTTCGTAAATGTAAATTCTTTATTTGCTTGTGAAAGGGCAACATTCTGTGAAAAATTTTTAATTGTTTTAAAAAAGTGCAACTTTTTTGTATCGTGTGGCATTTTGTAAAAGTGCCCAGCGCTTTTTTTTTTATAGGGCAACATTATGTAACTTTTTAAAAAGTGTATTAATCAAATACTTATGGCGTTCTCTTTTCTGAAAAAATATTTTGCCTTATTAATAGGTAATACTTTTTATGGATCACCCAGCCCTTGAAAAATGTGACCTTTTTTATGATTTCAAAAGAACACAAAAGCAAACTGCTTTTACATTTAACATTTATGCCTATGTGACATATAAAATAAAATATTTATTCACATAAAAATTTTAATTCTAAATAAAATTCTTGCTTTCAATAAAAAAATATTAAAAAAAGGGCAATATCTCACCCTTCATAAAATTTGAGTGTAAAAAATGTAGCATATTTACCTGGTTTTTGTGCGATATATTTGGAAAAGAACATAATGTTTATTCACACTCTGATATTTTTTGTAGAAAAGAACACGAAAATTTAGTAAGTGTAAAATATATGGAACATTTTTGTCAGAAAAGAAAACGCCATTAGTTTTTTAAAAGTGCACAAAGCAAATGCCATCTTCCTCAACTTATTTTTGGGAGTTCAAAAACTCTTTGAAATATTGCAATTTTTTTGGAAACGGTGTTAGATTCTTAAAAAAATGAAACATTTTATCAAAAAGCCACCTGATTTTTAGACTAAATATTTTTTAAAAAATTTTAAATTGTTTTTTAAAAAACTGCCACATTTTGCAGTGAAAACCCCACTGTTTTCTTAGAAAAATTAAAAGTTTTGTGCAAGAAAGGGGTAAATGGGGTTGCATTTTGCAAAAAACACAAATATCCGAATTTTGTAATAAAATCAACTCTACAAAGGAATTTGGTAAAATGCTATTTAAATTATATGATACAATTTGGTTTTTTTTTTTGTAAATTTTTGTGAAAATGCTATTGCTTTTTATATTTTGGACCAGCTCTCAAGAAAAAGATTCTTACTCATGCAAGAAATTAGGTTATAGTAAGAAGTATCGAGAGTAGTATTTGTAGGCACTGGATTTGTATTTCCCCACATTGTAAGGAAAGACCTGTGCAGGAAAATGATTCCAAATACGACCTGTACGGCTAAAAACGTATTTTCTCTGTATCGCATAGTGCGATTCACTGGCCAGTCGACCCAAAATATGCAACATGGTTGGCTTGACAATCAAATTATTATAAGCATTCCATTAGTAATATATTAATATAGTATTTGGGCATCTCATTTCTAAGTTTTGATAAGATTTTGATAGCAGTCATTTTAATAAACGCAATTAAAAAAGAATGTTATTAAAACAACTTAATTCATAAAATTCGCTGAAGAGATGAATGCAAAGCCCACCCCCCTTCCCATTCGTCACAATTTTTCTTTCCATTCTTCTACAAAATCAAGATTTACGGAAAGAAACATCAATTTGTAATCTACAAAAGAAAAACAAACAAACAATCATTGAAGCTCAACTTTACCATCTATTCCAGTTAAACCAAGTCAATATTATGTGTGTGACTCTTGCTAAAAGCAATAATTCTTGCAGTTTGAAGTTTTAAAGATTTTTTTATTAAATACTAAATGAAATATCTTTGTTTCTCTGTATAGGAATGACATAATTTTGTTTTCATTTCAATTATTGTTTATGACATGTTTTACTTTCTTTTCAATCTACGAGTATCTTTTTAGTTGTTTTGTAAATAAATACTTTGATAGACAGTTGCGATAATAGAAAAGGAAAAGGAAAGGACATTTCTAAAGCATTCAAAAGTAAGAGTTGAATTATAAAAAATTTATTATTTAACAGACTTCTGGAGCGCTGGAAAATTAATGGAATAAAATACGTGTATGAGTGCTATATTCGGCCATGCCGAATCTTATATACTTTTCACTATAGTTTTGTTAATTATTCCCGTACTTTGCTATGTTCCCAATTTCACAATAATATACATTCGGTTACTTTTAAAATTTTCAACTTCATTTTTACTAATCAAATAAAAAGATAAAGATTTTTTTAAATCGAAAATTTTTTGTTAAAATTTTATCGAAAATTTTTTCTAAAAATTTTATCAACATTTTTTTATAAAATATTTATCAACAATTATTGTTAAAATTTTATCGAAATGTTTTTCTAAAAATGTTATCGACTTTTTTTTGTAAGAAATTTATCAAAAATATTCGTTAAAATTTTATTAAATTTTTGTTGTTGTTTATTTATAAGCTAGTCCAGCCTAACTTCTTTAATGTAAAAAAACAATAGTTTAATTATATATTTCCCGACGTTTCGTCAATTTCTTGTTGACTTTATCAAGGGGAATAGTAAAAACAATATTATTAATTACATTAAAACGTAATCTAACATATTACATTTAACAAAAAACATTAAACATTAAATTAAATTTGAACATATAAAAACACAACTTAAATTTATATCACAGTTTATTTAATGGCGACTATGTAACAAGAATTTTTGTTGAAATTTAGTCGAAAATTTTTGGTTTAAATTTTATAGAAAATTGTTTGTTAAAATTTTATCGAAAATTTTTTGTAATAATTTTATGGAAAATTTTTTGAAAATATTTTATCGAAATTTTTTTGAAAGGATTTTATCGCAAATCTTTCTCAAAATTTTATCGTAAATTTTTTGTAAAAAATTGTTCGAAAATTTTTTGTAAAATTTTGAGAAAAAATTCGATAAAATTCTTTCAAAAAAAAATTCGATAAAATATTTTCAAAAATTCTTTGTTGCAATTTTATCTAAAATTTTTTGTAAAAATGTTATCGTAAATTTTTTCTAAAAATTTTATCGAAAGATTTTGTAAACATTTTATATAAAATTTATTTGAAAAATTTTATCTAAAATTTATTTTTAAAAATTTTATTGAAATTTTTTGTTCAAAAATGTTTTATTAAAATTTTATCGAAAACTTTTGTAAAAATTTTATCGAAATTTTTTTCTAAAATTTTATCGAAAGATTTTTGTAAAAATTTTATCAAAAATTATTTGTAATATTTTATGGAAAAATTTTTTTAAAGTTTTATAGAAAATTTTTTGTAAAAGTTTTTGAAAAATTTATCGAAAAGTTTTTGTAAAATTTTATATAAATTTTTTTTGTAAAAATTTTATCAAAAATTTTTTCTAAAATTTTATTTAGAATTTTTTGTACAAAATTTATTATAAATTTTGAAAAAATTGTATCAAATAACCCGACCCAATGATTTGTGGTAATCTGGCAGACTGGTAATTTACGACTAGCTTACTTTCACTGAGTGTTGTGATATCACTAGCCTTTCACTCTAGACTTTATGACAAGATTATTTCATTTACTGTCGGAATAAATCCAATTAACTTATTATCAATAGCGTACTTATTGTACCGTCCCTGTATATAAAGCAGACATAGGGAGATTCAATTACAATTAAAATTATAGGTAATGTGTAATTGCATATTCTCAATTACAAATTACAACTACTTGTAATTTAAATAAGGGTATAAAGTCAATTACAGCTTCTTGTAATTTTTAATTTAAAATATTTAATTACACATTACATGTAATTGTAATTGGAAATTTTCAACTACAAGTAATTGTAACTAGGCAATAATCATTACTTTCAATTACAATTACATGTAATTTGTAATTGAAAAATTCTAATTACAAATTATAAGTAACTGCAATTGTAATTTGTAAATTACGAATTACATGTAATGTGTAATTAAAATAAATCTCAATTACAATTACAAATAGTTGAATGTAATTTTAATTGAAAAATTACAATTACATATAATTGCGTAATTACATGTGTAATTACTTAAAAACTGTAATTGCCATCCCCCAACTCTGATTATGTCTTAAGCAAATATTTAGTGTAGTTTCTTCCGGTTTACCCATCAGAAATTAAGAAAGATTGAGCTCACGTTATGATAAATGGGCCAAGGATCAATGATTTTCTTATCGAAAATATGGATTACATTGACTCGGGCGAGATGTAGTTTCAACAGAATGGTGGAATCTATTTATTACAGCATCTACTTATTACAATCAAAATTTCACGATTAGTTGATTGTGATAAATTCGCGATTTGACAACCTTTGAATATTTTCTGTGCGGCCAATTGAAAAGTGTGATTTATGCTAATAAACCGCCAACAATCCTTTTGATCCTTTTGCGGGCCAACAAAACAATGCTCGAAAAAGTGCCACAATTTTAAATGTCCGAAATTGTCTTCATCAAGAACAGCCGCGATGTCGATCAGAGAATGATAAAAGTATCATTTTTAGTACTTATTAAGTATTTGAGGCAAAACTTGTATAAATGTGTATAGCTACAGCTCAAACAACATACCATACACACATACTCATATCAATTTCAACTTAAATAACTACAAGTATAGGCAGATAATAAGTGTTCGCATACTTGTTCATTATTTTTCGCAATACAACCAAGTATAAGTAAAAGTTGGATAAAGTATTGGCTATACCCATACTTGTAAGTATAGAGTGAGAATAAGTACAAGTATGTAAATACTCTAAGTATACTTATGTAAATACTCTGAGTATACTTAGAGTATACTTAGAGTACTCTAAGTATACTTATGTAAATACTCTAAGTATACTTAGAGTATACTTAGAGTACTCTAAGTATACTTATGTAAATACTCTAAGTATACTTAGAGTATTTTATAAATATATGTAACTATATGTATTAATTATTTCACAATTTCAAAATACGTTCATTCCTTCATCCTAATTATTTTGGTTTTTCATACTTAACCAATGTTCGGTTATAAACAAAATATTGCCAACCATCACCGTTTTATACACACAATTCCTAAAAGTAGTTGTTTCACTTATAAGTATACTTAGAGTATTATAACTACTTTTCCCTACTTGTAAGTATTAGGTAGTTATAAGTATGGGTATGACAGATACCCATCACATTATCTACCTACAACCAGTTGTACTCATACATGCATTACGTATACATTTTTAAGTTCGTTGTGTATAAATAATGTTTGTTATAAGTATTGAGTTCACCCATACCCATAATTTATACGACATTAATGATAATGTGTTCAAAAAAACGCCCATTTAAGCAATTAAAGCTACTAATTTTTCAACACCAAAACACTCAAGGTATTCTCATATTTAATGCTACATTTACCTTTAACTTGAGCGCACACTTCCGGTTATACAAATCCTTAAACAATTTAAACATCAAACGTAAGAGTTCGTATTAAAATACAATAATTTTAGTACAGATGTGAAAAAAAAACATTCTATATTTTTCTCAGTTTGTCTACATTTCTGGGCAGAGAGCAGGAAAAGGATACTGAAACCATGAAAAGTGAACAAGGACATGGACATTTAAGATAAAAAAACTTGTGCTTGAAAAATAATGCCTAAATAGACAAGAATATTTTATGTGACTAGTAAAAGAGTAGATATGAATGAAGGTCGTTATTATGTGATTTTAAAATGTAGCAGTTGCAAAGTATTTAGGAAGGTGTGAGATCAAGGAAAATTGTTAGACAACTCGGATTAAAAAAAAAATAGTCCTAAACCTATACGAATTAAAAAACAAATGAGTCAAGTGCAAGATATATTTGTGAATACTACCTTCGAGTAATAAATTTATAACGTTCTCTATGGGACACCCTTTATGTTTAATAAGTTTATTATTTGCTTTTAAGATATTTAACGGTCTAATTGTTACGATATAAAAGTTAACCACATATACGACACAATAACGTCTTCTACGGGCGCACCCTTTAAATTTTAAAAATGTTTAACTTTTCATTTTTAGCGTATATACTTATGTATTAGCCTGTATAAAGATTTCAAGTGTCTGCGTATAACTTTTACAAGATAAGGACAAATTCGTCAAAATCCCGCCTTTTAAGGAACACCCTTTATTTTTTATTTAATTTTTTGTTTAATACTTGTTGTTATAGTAGATATTGTTAAACATATACTGTATCAATTTAATGTGTCTGCCTATTATGGTTCAAATATAGGGGGACATATGGGAGAAAATAACGTCCCTATCGGAGCACCCTTTTTCTTTTCATAGTAATTATTGTTATAGACGCCACAGTAACACATGTACCTTCTGCGAAAATTTCGAAAGTCTACATATTACAGTTCAAAAATAAGGCAACATATGTGAAAATTATGTCGCTATCGGGACACCCTTTGATTTTGAATTGTATTTTTTATTTGTTGTTATAGCGATTATAATTTTTAATACTTTGTGTAAATTTCAAGGATCTCTTCAGGGTTAAAAAATAAGGACATATGTATAGGAAAATATCGTTACTATCGGAAAACTCTTTACATTTTTATTAGTTGTTTTTATAGCGGCAGTAACATACCACTTGTGAAAATTTCAAGTATCTACTTATTAAGCCTAAAATATGAGGCAAGATACCAGAAAAACTTGTCACTATCAGGACACCCTTTGATTTTGAGTTTTGTTTTTATAAATATTTTTTTATTATAGTGGGCATAATTTTAAATATTCTTATGTCTGACTATTACGGTTCAATAAATAGGATCATATACGTGAAAACAAAGTCTCCATCGGGTCACCCTTTAATGTTTAGTACTTTCTGTTATAGCTGCCATAGTAATATAACGTTGTGAAAATTTCAAGTCTACTTATGGCGGTTGAAAAATAAGGCAAGCTACGAAAAACTCTTATCACTATCGGGACACCCTTTAATTTAGAGTTTTGTATCAGTTGCTGTAGCGATCATAAATTTAAATATTATGTGTAAATTTCAAGTGTGTAACCATTGTGGTTTAAAAAATACGATCATATATTTAAAGTCATATCTCTATCGGGACACCCTTTAATTTTTAATAATTATTGCTAAAGCGGCCACAGTAATATTTATTTTGTGAAAATCTTAAGAGTCCAAGAGGTACGGTTCAAAAATTAAGAAAGTTACGTGAAGATCACGTAACTATCGGGACACCCTGTAACTTTGAATTTTAGTTTAGTTGCTGTAAGGGACATAATTTTAAATATTCTGTGTTAATTTTAAGTTTCTGACTATTACGGCCTTAAAAATAGGGCCATTTACATGAAAACCAAGTCGCTATCGGGTCATCCTTTTAATTTTTAGTAATATTTGTTATAGGTGCCACAGTAACATAGCTTTGTGAAAATTTCAAGTCTACTTATTGCGGTTTAAAAATAAAGAAAGTTACGAAAAAATCTTGTCACTGTTGGGATACCCTTTAAATTTGAGTATTATATTAGTTGCAGTTCCAGCGGACATAATATAAATATTTTGTGAAAATTCCACGTGTGTGAGTATTATGGCTCAAAATATAAGGCCATTTAAATGAAAATAACGTCTCTAACCGAACACCCTTTAATTTTTAGTAATTGTTGTTATAGCGGCCTTCTGCGAAAATTTCAAAAGTCCATTTATTACGGTTTAAAAATAAGGCAAGATTCGCAAATATCTTGTCACTATCGGGACACCCTTTAAATTTGAGTTTTAGTTTAGTTGCTGCAGCGGACATAATTTTAAATACTTGTGTAATTATTAAGAGTCTGACTATTACGGTCTAAATAATAGGACCATTTACGTAAAAGCTATGCCTCTATTGGGACACTTTTTAATTTTGAGCATTTGTTTTTATAGTGGAAATAGTCCCTCTAGCATTTTAGAAATAGCGGGCTGTGGCAGTCAGTCAGATGGCCAGAGATAGTAGCGAATATAGCAATAGGGCCAAGTTTTTAGTCTGCAGGTTCGGAACCCGGAAAAGAGAATTAAAAGATAGAGCCGGATAATTAAGAAACAAAATAAAAATAAAATGGACAGAAGAAACAGTGAGAAAAGATGGGAGTCGATGTTTCTTAATATAATTAAGTAACAAAGATCAGAAAATCGTAACAGCATAAAAATGCATTTAAATAAGAAAATATGCAGAAATATGCCTTTTTAACAAAAAATATGCTTTTCTATAGGCTAAGCTCTACAAAATATAACCTTTGTTATGTTAAACTTAGGACTGTTTTAACTTAACGCCTGCCTTATAAATTTGCTCTCCAACGAATCTCCTCAAGATGATGTTGCATTGTTAACACAATGAACAGAATAAGAAAAAGGAAAAGAAAAAGAAGAAGGAAATGGGTAAATAAAATAACAACTTGTTGAGTATTTCCTTGTATGCGTTAGATTAAAAATGAAAAGTCTCTGGGCACAAGTATTTCACGAGCAATAGAAAAGCACACAATAGCAAATAAAAGTTTTTTAAAATGTAGCACACACTCACACATGTACATAAATGGCAACCAGTATGTGTGCTTTTCAATGCTAAGGTAACTAACGATATCATGTGTTTTGAATGAATGAATGAATGTATGAATTACAAAAGTAGATGTTTCACTGTTACGACTTGTTGTTGTTGTTCTCTTTGTAGCTGTACGAGTAAAAAGAGATCAAGGTTAAACTTTTACTGCATTAATAATGCCTAAGGAAACGTCCACACAATAAATATAAAAGAAGTGTTCATACATACATAGAAGCAAATACGCAGTCAAGCATTTTCGTTTCAAAATATCGTGATAAACAAAGTCATGGAGACAGGCATTAACAGCAAAGGGATAAAATTAAAGTGAGAGATCATTATTTTTCTTTAGGCTAAACAACTTTCCTACTGATGTGTTTTTCTAAGTATTTTTGTTCGACGATTGCCGCTTTAAAATCTCCTGAGTATTCTTTTCATCGATCTACAAGAAATACTGCTAAAGATTATACTCCATATTTATAAAAAACTAGCTCTCCACGGTGGGCTTCGCTACACCCATCCACAAAAAATACAATAAACACTTAAAGGAAAGTATGGCCAACCTTTAACTCTAAAACGCACACTATTCTCACATAAAAAATGTTTTAGTTTATATGCAAGGTCCGACACCTACTGTTCCCAACCAAACTGTTTTTTGCTTGACTATTCATATTTATGGGAGGTACCACTATCCTAATCCTTTTTTGCTAGACTATGCACATTAGTATGAGGGTTACTTGTGCAAAGTTTCAAGACTCTAGCTATTGTAGTTCCCTAGGTATACGAAAATAATTTTTCACTTAATATGGGAGGTACCACGTCCATTGTCCCAATCAAGTCAGTATTTTGCTACACTATGCACATTACTCTGAAGGTTACTCGTGCAAAGGCTCCATCTGTTGTAGTTATCCAGGTACACGATAATAATTTATCACTCTGTAGTGATAAATTATTATCGCCCTCCATTCAAATTCAGTCAGTATTTCTCTAAACAATGTATCTTCGTATAGGGATTACTAATGCAAAATTGCCAGACGCTACCTATTGCAGTTCTCTAGATACAGGATAATAATTTTTTCCATTGTATAGGGGGTACCATGATCACTGTCCCAATCCAGCCTATGTTTTGCTAGAGTATATGGGTATGCGGGTTACTTGTACCTACTTTTAAGATCCTATCTATTATACGACTCTATGTACACGATAATAAGTTTTCACTTTATATGGGAGTACCACGACCACTTTCTTAATTCATTCTGTAATTTAGTGGATTATACGTATTTGCACAGGGGTTACTCATGTAAAGTTTCAAGGGGCTATCTATTGTAGTTCGCCAGGAACACGGTAATAATTTTTCACATTGTATAAGAGGTACCACGCCTTCTATTCCAATCCAGTCTGTGTTTAGCTAAACTATATACGTTAATATGGTGGTTACTTGTGCGAAATTCCAAGGCGCTACCTAAGGCAGTTCTCTAGATACAGTATAATAATTTTTTCACTTTATATGGAAGGTACCACGCCCACTGTCCCAATTAATTTTGTATTTTGGTAGACTATTCACTTTAGCATAGGGGTTACTCGTGCAAAGATGCAAGGCTGTATCTTTTTAAAACAGAGTCTAATCGAGAAAAGGACAAAAATCTGCGACGACCTATATTTTTCATAAAAAATCTATTTTTTATATAAAAATCTTATTTTTGCTGTATCTTCTTAAAACAGCGTCTAATCGAGAAAAGGACAAAAATCTGTGACGACCTATATTTTTCATAAAAAATCTATTTTTTATATAAAAATCTTATTTTTGCTGTATCTTCTTAAAACAGCGTCTAATCGAGAAAAGGACAAAAATCTGTGACGACCTATATTTTTCATAAAAAATCTATTTTTTTATATGAAAATCTTTTTTTTTTATATGAAAATCTTATTTTTGCTGTATCTTCTTAACAGCGTCTAATCGAGAAAAGGACAAAAATCTGTGACGACTTATATTTTTCTATATATAAATCTATTTTTTTTATATGAAAATCTTATTTTTGCTGTATCTTCTTAAAACAGCGTCTAATCGAGAAAACGACAAAAATCTGTGACGACCTATATTTTTCCAAAAAAATCTATTTTTTATGTGAAAATCTTATTTTTGCTGTATCCTCTTAAAACAGCGTCTAATCGAGAAAAGGACAAAAATCTGTGACGACCTCTATTTTTCAAAAGAAATCTATTTTTTATATGAAAATCTTATTTTTGCTGTATCTTCTTAAAACAGCGTCTAATCGAGACAAGGACAAAAATCTGTGACGACCTATATTTTTCCAAAAAAATCTATTTTTTATGTGAAAATCTAATTTGTTTATTTTTTTTTTGCCAGAAACACGATAAAAATTTTTCACTTTGTATGGGAGGTACCACGCCCACTATTCCAATCCAGTCTATCTTTCTCTAAACTATGCATGTTAATATAGAGGTTCCTGTTGCAAAATTTCATGGCGCTACCTATTACCGTTACCAAATTATACGATGATAAATATTTACTTTGTATGGGAGGTACCACGCCCACTATTCCAATTTAGTATGTGTTTCGCTAAACTATTTACGTAATTATAGAGGTTACGGGTGCGAAATTTCAAGATGCTACTGTTACCAAGATATACGATGATTATAATTTACTCCTGAAGGTGCCACGCCCACATCGAATATCAAAAATATACGTCCCCTATTTTATGAACTTTTTTCATAAGTTTCTAAAATGATTTTTTCATTTATTTTCGTTGCGTCTTTTTTTTAAATATTTTTAAAGGCACATTTATCAGGTAGCCTTACTACGGAGCGGAAATATTAAGGCGAAAAAATAAAGGAGAAAATTTTCAATTTTTTATATGGTTTTTTGACAGGTTAACTTACAATTTTCCCCTTAAATGGAAGTTTAACTGTCAAACACCATATAAAAATTGTTTAAATGTTCGCCTTAATATTTTCTCTCCATAGTAAGGCCACCTGATAAATTAGAATTGATATTTTGTTTAAAAAATTTGTTTCTTTTTTTGTTTTGTTTAAATAATTTTTTTTTGTTTTTAATATTTTTGGAAATGCTGTCTTTTAATTAAACAAAAAAAATCCTGACGCCGTAACTATTATTTTTACCTCATACTGTTAAAGCTGGTTTCCATTTTTCTATATGTATTATACATTTTATATCCTTTTGTTCAGTTCACATTGTCACCATTGTGCCCGCATTTTCTCAGTAAATATTTAAACAGCCTGTTCTTTTTCTTCATTTGGCTTTTAGTTATTGTTGTAGTTGTTATTGCTGCCGCTATTGTTGGTAGCAAGTAGATAGATATTTTTGTTATCCTGCAGAGGCCTTTATTTCCGTTTATTATTTTTCCTGTTATTTCAAGTACTAAAAACAACAACAAGCTCATTATGTGCTTTTCACTTTCAATAACACATCGTTACATACACGCAAACACATCTCCTGCACACAGTTGAGTGTGGGAAGTTGGCTGGGTGGCTATATTGTTATGTCGTTATTTCTACAGCTTATTTAGTACTTAGGCTGGCTACACCAACCTAAATCCAATTTCCTTAACTTTGGTTCATTTAACACTTCAGTATCGTTTGCTATGGCATGGCAGTGGAGGTTAATTGGCTCCGCCACCATGCATTACCTGGGATTGAGGGTAAAAAGTAGCCAATTGATTTCGTTATGTCGACTAGTGTAAGGCTTCATTTAATATCTAATTTAAATTGTAAGAAATAAATTATATAAATTTATTATTTGTTATAGAATTTGTTAAAATAATAGAAGTCGCTCTCTCCCATCTGTTACTGTTTGTTTTTAATTCATGAATTATTCAACCAAAAAAAGATTTATTCTGTTTTGTTTTTCGATTTTTTAAATAAATACACGTGACTGATTAAATGGAAATTGGAATGGAAAAAGGGATTGATTTATTTGTTTGCACGTAAATAACAGCTTATTTTGCTCATAACAAAACATATAGACAGAAAATAATTTTTCCACCAATTAAAGGTTAATTAGATTTAAATTAATTTAAATACGAGTAAAGCTCAATTATTTTTTTTATCGATTCAAATATATATTTGTTTAAAACAGAACAAAAATAAATTATTAATAATACAGATAGTGGAATCGATTAATTACCTAATTAAATTTTAATCTGAAACCAATTAAAAGTTTTAATTAGTGACAATAATCTGTTTCTGTGTAATCTTTTAATTTTTTAAAAATGTTTTGTGCAAGGCTCAGGCATCCACATTTTACAGACTACTCCCAGTGGTCCTGAGTCTTATGCTGCCGTATCAGCCTCTTTCCTTTTCCCGGCCCCTTTTCTGCCTCTGCTTCTCACTTTTAGGCATGACCTGTAGAGACTCCGACTCGACGTTGAAGGAATTTTTTGAGGATTTACGTTAGTTCACAGGGCCAGGTGCGTCAAATTCATCATCATTTACCTCCTTAGAGTATCTTCATAGACTGACCAGTCCACCACTCGCGAGGTTTCTTTGTCATTCTCTTTTGATTTCCTCCCTTGGGCAATGGCAACCGGAGTTCTTAAAGGGATTAACCTCTCGACCTCTAACGAGGCTTCCTTGTCCATCCCTATCGAAATATCTCGGTTCAATGCCATAGGAGAACCTTTAGAGATTAACCTGTTCAGCCATTGCAAGGCGTTCCTGTCCATCCCTTATGAATTCTTCCCTAGGCCATTATTGGAGAAAACGATATCCACCCACACAGAGCTCCTTATGCATGGGTAAGTCTACATTAAAACTGGGGGTCGACCGTTATCCAGAGTTCGCATACTAAAGGCTAAGCACCCTTTTGACCACACATCTCTGGCGTATGTTGTTCCACTGTGGATTAGGGGAGTTGTTAACGGCTAGTGGTTAAAGAGGACTAGTCGTTAACAGCTCCCCTTATCCACGGTGGAACAGCATACACGGCGTCCTAATAATATTTAGTTCGATTTTGCTTTGAAAGTAATCCACGTCATATTTTAAGACTCTTACTTTTATAGTGCTTCAAATATAATATATGTATTTACTTTATATAAAAGTACCCATCCCTGGGTAATTACTCAGAAACATAGACTTTAAATAAAATTCTAAAATTTATTAAAAATTCTAAAATTTATATAAAATTCTAAAATTATAATAGATTTCCGTAAAAAGTGTTTAAAATTTCCCGCTGACAAAAATAAAAGGTGCTGCCAAGTTTGCAGTACCATTGAATCGGTAAAATTGCTTACCTTCACTACTTTTTCTCTACTTTCTCTAGGAAATGTGATATTTTTACGGGAAAAAAGTATCTTATTGTTGAACCGAGATACTAAGGTACCTCCTTACAAAGTTTTATTGAAATTCATTTAGAAGTTTTTATGTGATGCGAACACAGACAGACAAAAATTCAAAATTTTGCTGTTTTGTATTCTATTTCGATTATCGTCTGCACCAGCAACAAAATGTTCAAAAAATATTTCATCTACAGAAATGGTCCTGTCTGTCATCCATTGTTCTGTCAGAGTCTTCTATATCTGCCACTGTAATAGGTGGACTCTTAAAATTTCCACTGAAGTTTAAAGGGTGTTCCGATAGTAACGTGACTTTAACGTTTATGACCTTATTTTTTTAAACTTAAATGGCAGATACTTGATATTTACACAGAATATTTAAGACTATTTTCTCCTTATTAAGAAGTAAAAAAAAATTGTAAAATATAAAGGGTGTTCCGATAGTGACATGATTTTCACGTATATAGCCTTTATTTTTGTAATCCTAATAAAATATAGACTCCTGAGATTTTCACAGAATTGTGTATTACTCTGGCCGCTATAACAAACATTGCTTAAATTACATAGTGACATAATTTACACGTATATGACACTATTTTATACATTTTAACAGGTTTAAAACAATTAAAGGGTGTCCAAAAAGTGACGTTAATTTTACTTATATGGTCTTATTTTTGAACCATAATTGGTATACCCCTCAAATTTCCACTGAAGTTATATTTCTATGGCCGCTAGAATAAAAATTACAAAAATTATTTGTTACACTTACATTATTATTACTTGCTTGTAATATTAACAGGTTTAAAAAACCTGTGATAGTGACGTGATTTTAACACAGAATAAAAAAATTTTAACATATAATAAAAACTAAGGGGTATTCCGATAATGTCGTAATTTTCACGCATATGGGATGGTTAAAAAGGTTAAAAAGTTTGGAAAAATTGTTCTCTATCTGCTTAAAAATTATCTTTAAATTGATCTTGAAATTTGACGAGTTTTCCTTATGATAATTCTTATAGACAATTCCCAAATTTTATTTTTATTTTCTTTTATTAGTGTCTAGTAGTTTCTATTTTATTTCAATAATTTCGCTTTACACATGAAAAATAGTAATTTTCTTAACAAAACACTTGTCACTATTACAAAAGAGCAAAATTTATATCCCTTTAAATTTTTATTCAATGTTGCTACAACTCCCACATAAATTATAAAGTTTTTCTTGTTCATTTATTTACTTCTTAAAAGGACTCTTGTTACAATAAAACTTTAATGCAAGGATTATGTACCAGTCAAGAGATGTGGTAAAATTGATTTATATTGTGCAGTTGCAAAGATAAAAATTAAAAATGTAAAGGGTATTCCATTAGAGATGGTTAAGAAAAAAATTGGTTGAATGGTCTCTTAATATTACAGTGTGTTTAAATCCCAGGTTTTTAATGAGTTGGATGCATAAATAAAATTGAATTTATATAATCACTAAAGGCATATAAGACTCTGAGGGCATCTGTAATTTATGGTTCCTCGGTCTATAACTGTTATTTAAGAAAAGCTCGACAATAACAAAGGAAAACTCAAAGAGTTTAAATCTGGTTATATAATAAATTTCTGGTGGTATGCATAAAATTTTTACAAAAGAATTTTATTGAAATTTAGAAATTTTCGATAACATTTTACAAAAAACTTTCGATAAAATTGTACAAATATTTTCGATAAAATTTTACAAAAAATTATCTATATAGGTTTCGATAAAATTTTTACAAAAACATTTCGACTAAATTTTAACAATAAAATATTCGATAAAATTTTTACAAAAAAAAATCGGTAACATTTTTACAAAAAAAATCGATAACATTTTTATAAAACATTTTCGAAAAAATGTTAACAAAAAAATACCGATAAAATATGTATACTTTAGCAATAAATTGTTGATAAAATTTTTGCACCAAAAATTCCATAAAATTTTAACAAAGAAATTTCGATAAAATTTTTACAAAAAAATTTTGAAAAATTAAAAAAAAATTTAAAAAATTCAATACAATTTAAAAAAAAATCAATAAAATATTTAAAAAATTTCGATAAAATTGATAAAAACCATTTTCGATTAAATTTTTACAAAAAAATTCGATACAATTTTAACAAAAATATTTCGTTAAAATATTAAAATTTCAACAATAAATTTTCTGTAAAATTTATAAAAACAACATACATATTATATAATTTTTACAGAAAGAAAACCATAAAATTTTAATAAAAAAATTTTGATAAAATTTTTACACAAAAATTTTGATAAATTTAAAAAAAAATTCGGTAAAATTAAAAAAAAAAAACAAAAAAAAAATATTTAACATAAAGTTTGCGAAAAAATTTGTATAAATAAATTCGAAAAAATTTTAACAACAAATTTAAATTTTTAACAATATATTTAAATTTTAACAATAAATTTTCCATAAAATTTTTACACAAGTTATTACATAATATTTTTACACAAAAAATTCCAAAAATTTTAACAAAAAAATTTCGATAAGATTTAATAAAAATTCGATAAAATATTAAAAAAAAAATTCGATAAAAGATTTAAAAAAAATGGCGATAAATTTTTTACAAAACAAATAAATTCGATAAAATTTTAACAAAAAAATTTTATATATTTTATTTATTTTAATTTAAAATTTTTACACAAAAAATTCCATAAAATTTCAACAAAGAGATTTCGATAAAATTTTTACAAATAAATTTCGAAAAAATCGATAAAATAAAAAAAATCTATAAAATATTTATAAAAATATCGATTTTATATAAAAAATTACATAAAATATTTACACAAGAAATTTAATAAATTTTTAACAAAGAAATTTGAAAAAAAATTTACAAAATATTTCGATAAAATTAAAAAAATAATTTTATAAAATTTAAAAAAAAATCGATAAAAAATTAAAAAAAAAATTGGATAAAATTTTTACAAAACAAATAGATACCATAAAATTTTAACAAAAAAACTTCTATAAAATATTTAAATTTTAATAATAAATTTTCGATAATATTTTTACAAAAAAATTACATAAAATTTTTACACAAATATTTCCATAAAATTTTAACAAAAAAATTTAGATAAAATTTTTCTAATAAAATTTCGATAAAATTAAAAAAAAATCAATAAAATTAAAAAAAAACATAAAATATTTTCAAAAAATTTTCGATAAATTTTTAAAAACATTTTCGATATAATTTTTACAAAAATATGTCAGTGAAGTTGAAAATCATAAAAGTAAATTATGATGATACAGAGAATCTGAAATGATTCGTAAGAAACATACTATTCGTATTCATAAGTAAACATCTAGGATTTCTGCCTAAAATCACGTCTGCTGGCGATTGGTTATTATTTACACCCTATGGCTTGTATTGAAAATTATTTTTTTTAAGAAAGATTTCAATACATATGTCATTTATTTGATGTGACAGTCGATTTAAAGTAAACTTTGTATATTCGAATGGTATGAAGGACCATGTAAATTAGGTTTAACGGCCGCATCGAATTTGAAAAAAAAAAATAAAATTTTTAACTATTTTTTATTTTTAACTATCGTTGTTCCTAGAGGAAAATCCTTTATTTGCTTTTATAGTATAAATAGTATATTTATACTTTATATTTACATTTAAATAAAATTTTATTGTTCATATACAGGAGTTAAGAATTTCTAAGAATTTTTTTTTTGTTTAAATTTAACTCATCCATGAATCAAGTGTAAATAAAATTCCATTCAAGTCTTTAATTTTAGCAAAAACCTAAATTAATTTCAAATAAATAAATGCTTATTGTTAAAACAAATTAAATATTTCTTAATTCATTTAACATGAAGAATGTAAATAAAACGAACTATAAAATTTAATTCTGCTCACACAATTTACGTTCATGTTCTAAGTTTAGACAACAACAAAAGAAAAGCTTCAGTCTCTGTTGCTGCAATTGAAGCAAAACATTTTGAAACACGTGTAAGACAATAAGGTTGTACAAAGTACAACGTACAACGTACAACGTGCAAATTCAAATACCAAGTGCCTGTACAAGAAGTAAAACCTGTAGGATGATTTTCTTTATTCGTTCAGAACAAACAAAGGTTTTTTATGAACTGATTTTTACTAAATTGAATTTAATTTGATTAAGTTAATAAAGATTTTTTGTTTGTTATTAAATAAATTTAGAAAAATGTAAATCGACTACAGAATAATTGAAATTTAAAGGAATGAATTCCAAAAGCATCATACAGTGTTAAGAGAAAAAAAGAAACAACAAAATTAATATCCTTTTTATTTTTTCTAAACGGTTCTATTTTGACAGCGAATAATCCTTAAAATGATTGTAAGATCGAATTGTCAGATTGTCATTTTGATTTAGTTTTTGTTTAGGCATATTATCTCAAACAGACTAACGCCAGAAGGACGCTGGCGTTAGTCTTTTCAATGCCATACGTATGCAACCTACAAAGGCCGTTTATTATGAGAAATAATTTTCTTTATCATTTATTTAATCTAATAAGAATCTATTTTATGTTGTATTATATGCTTTGTGCAGTTGACAACACAGTCAGGCGTACTTTGTATTTGAATTGAATTATTATGTTGTTATTGTGAAACTGCCTAACAACTTCAATAGAATGGAAACAAAGAGGAATATTTAACATAAACAGTAATTCTTTGCAAAGAAGGCGATTATAGTAGGTGATAATAAGTAGCAAAGCTTGACAGTCAAACGACCAAGCAACCAAGACAGGAAATTGTAAAATCATATAAAAATTGGACATTATTCCTGCACTCGTATAACACAGTGCAACACGGAAAAAAATAACCATATACGGACACCACTACGTGATAAAAGACCACAAAAGAAGACCCCTGCCTCCCAGTTTTGCCCAAAGTCCTCCAGGTTTTTTTTATGGGCCCTCAAAGATGTGGGGCCTCGATGTCATTTTTGCAAAAAAATGATCATTTACTCAAGCTCATATTTTGCAAACCGTTTGGAATTTTGATATACTCTCTGAGGCAAAGTTGTAGCTCTTGTCATAAAGAACAAAAATTGTGAACATATAAAATTAAAAAAACTTCATCTTCATCTTCAAAATCGCAAAAAACTTTAAAAAATTCATTTTTTTTTACCTTTTTCCCCTGTTCAGGTCCATAGGTAGCAAACCGTTCAAAATTCAAGGAAACAATCGGGTATGATAATTTAACACAGCGTTCTTCGGACTGACTGTTCCCATAGCAGATTCGGCTGACTGTTCCCACAGCGGAGGGAAAAACGAATGTCTGTTATTACTTAAGGTTTGGGAATCCGTAAGTAGACCCTGCATGAGACTAAGCTAGTTCAGACTATTTTAACATAAATGACCTACGCATTCACTTCAAATCTTTTTTGGCGACACATTTCTTTCAGTTTTTAGACAAAATTTCAAATCTGTTCAAGTGCCGGCAAGGAAAAAACATAACCAGAGAGCAAAATGTAATGATTGGATTATATGGTTGTAGATAAACCATATTATTATGAAACATAACAATAATATAGTTAAGATGGCCTGAATGGGCCAAAACAAGCGATACTGGAGCTGGAACAGCCTCCAGCAGGTAATGAGCAGTGGATTTAATCACTGCATCCTTAGAATAACCATCCGCATGACCATAATATTATAAAAATTTATAATAATAATAATTTGAAAAAATTAACAGAAAATTCAAAAAAATATATTGTTAGTTTTAAATCATACTTTGGTTACATACAAACATACTTTACATATTTTGTTTATTAATAATATATTATGGTTATAAATGATTTCTCTTTTGTTTACAGTCACAATTTAATTTTAAAATATCAATATAAATAATTTCTACAATATTTATTTCCAAACCTATAAAGTATATATATTCTGGATCGTTATACATAGAGCAGTTGATTAAGCGATGTGTGTCTGTCCGTCTATGTTATGGTTGAACTCAACTTTGCCAAGGCACCAGAAGAGATACAGAAAATTTAAGCCCACCAATCTGCCAGGCATAGTTTTGAAAATTTCAATAATCCAATTCAGCAACGTCAGACCATTCTATTCAAGGATGTGGGCAACAAACCAATCCCACCTCTATTTTTACACGTTGTTTTTTATTTTATTTTTTTCGGATGTAATGATTCTCTTTTGCTGTTTTTTTTGTTACATAAAGATTAGACAGCGTCCAGTATATCGCATTGAGTGTATACAGATCTCAGGGGATTAATAAACCCCTGCGAGGGCGACTTTTGCTTGTTTTTATTTGTTTGCTTTGATTTGTATTAAAGACCCTTATAGAAAGCAATACAAATAGAGGTAGCCGATAGAACCACAGGGTCCTCACTGGGAACCAGGAGCAGTTAATAGGCTTAAGTTTGACCATTCTAACGCAATATAGATTGAAGTGAGTTCCTAACTTTTACAAAAAATTTTCGATAAACTTTTTCCCAAAAATTTTCAATAAAAAAATTTTCGTTTAAATTTTTACAAAAAATTTTCGTTCAAATTTTTACAAAAAATTTTCGTTCAAATTTTTACAAAAAATTTTCGTTCAAATTTTTACAACAAATTTTCGTTCAAATTTTTACAAAAAATTTTCGTTCAAATTTTTACAAAAAATTTCCAAAATTTCTATAAAATTTTTACAAAAAAATTTCGATAAAATCTTTACAGAAATATTTTGATAAAATTTTTACAAAAAAATTTCTATTAAATTTTCGATTTAGTTTTTACAAAAAAATCATTCAATAAAAGTTTTACAAAAAATTTTCGATAAAATATTTTAGACAAAATTTTAACAAAAAATTTTCAATAGAAGTTTAACCAAAAAATTTCCATAAAATTTTTACAAAAAAAAGTTTTCGTTTACTTTTTTGCAAATAATTTTTGATAAAATTTTTACAAGAAAATTTCCATACAATTTTATGTATATTTTTGATAAAATGAATAAATTATTTATTTGGGCTTAAGTTCTTAATTATAAAGAGATAAAGAAAAATTAGACACCAAGAAAGAAAAATTGGTGTCTAAATTTTCTTTATCTCTTTATAATTAAGAACTTAAGCCCAAATAAATAATTTATTCATTTAAAAATAGTTCAAATAAAATTCATATAATTTTTGATAAAATCCTTAAACAATTTTCTATAAAAATTTTTTGAAAAATTACAAAAAAAAATTTTTTGGGGAAATTACAAAAAAAAAAATCGATACAGGTTAAAAAAAAAAAAACCGTACCAATTTTTACATAAAATCCTTTGGTAAAATTTTTACAAAAATTTTTTGATAATAATTTTTACAAAAAAATTTTCTGAAAATTATAACAAAATTTTTACGATAAAAGTTTACAAAAACATTTAACAAAATTTATTGATATAATTTTTACAAAAAATTTTCGCCATAATTTTTACAAAACATTTTCGATAAAATTAAAAAAAAAATGTTCTATATCTTTATATTTTACTAGCTGTGCCCGCCACTTCGTGAGCATCCTTGCAATATTTTGTTCGATTTTGTTTTGAAAGCAATCCACACTTTTTAGTGCCGCCTTTAACTACCCTTCAGTTTGTATTTATTTTATAAAACAGCGCCATCTGTTAGTGGTTGGTGCTTCAGTTGTGGTTGATGTATTTACTTTACTACTAAAATAAATACGTACTTTCACTGCTTTTTCTCCACTTTCTCTTGAAAATAAGATATTTTTGTGGAAAAAAAGTATCCTTTATTGGAATAAGGATGTTAAGGGACCTCACAAAATTTTGTTAAAATCCATCCATTAGTTTTTAAGTGATGCAAACCAAAATAAAAGTAGATAGAGAGACAGACGGGAATGAGTTACTATTTCTTTATATGTATAGATGTTAAAACATATAAAAGTTAAAACCGAATGTATATTATTGCAAAATTGGGAAACATAGCAGAGTAAGGGAATATTTAATACATATTACTATGGTGAAGGGTATATAAGATACGGCATGGCCGAATATAGTATTCTTACTTATTAAATTTATTTGTGATTTTTCCTGCAGTTATGGATTTTAATTTTTGGCTTTCGTAAAATATTTTGTTTTTATTTTTTGCTAAAATTTAGTGTTTTAATGTCTTCAATTTTTTGGGTTTTTTATTTAATAAAGTATTTTTGAATTTCTGGTGAATTTTACGTTTTTTCATAAATTTTTAAATTTTAAAAATAAAAATATACATGTGTATATCCTGTGGGGTGTTAAATTATTATTGTAAAAATAACAAAAGGGATGACAGAGAATATACCCTTTCCGACTACCTGGAAAAGCCACCATTAATATTCTTAAGAAATTCTTGGTATTAAACAATGGCTGTTTTAACTACTTGAACATTAAACTAAGAAGAACATGAGAACAATGATATTAGGTTTCCATAAAACCGAAAGTAAAATACAAATAATTATTACCCAGAAGCTGGGGTTCTGTTCTTCTGTTCATGTGCTCGTAAAACCATTTCGCGTTCAGCTTAAAACTGTTAAATTACTTTTTTATGGTTGTGTGTGTTTTGGAGTGTTTGAGTCGTTTTTATTGCAAAGTTCTCACACAAGTCGTTGTGAAATTATTTTTTATTTCTTGTAACATACCAGAAATTAAACATGGATGATTTTTAAATTTTCTTTTTTTTTTTTTGCTATCTTACACTTGTTTGTTGGTTCGGTCTGTGGCAGTTTATTTGGGTAGATTGGGAAACAGCAAAAAAAAAAGGTAGCCAAAAAAATAGTTAATTTTACGGTGCTAATGAGCTTTACCATGTTTTCTTTTTTGCAGTGGTTAAAATAAAATGAATTTGAGGATGTTATAAAACATAAAATCTCTATAGAAAAATAAAAAAAATAAAACCTGCAAGTCTTTTGCACATTACATATAATAAAAGGTTTTTTTATACCAAAAATTCCTTGGAAAAATAACTTGATGTTTTAAATTGCATATTGGCATTGAAAGAGAATAACAAAAGTAAATCTATTATCCATTTTCTATAATTTTCTGTTATTGGATTTATGTTTGCTTAGAACAAAAAGAATTCGAATAAACTTGTGGTTTCTGTTGTGGCTGACATGTCAATTAGGTGCACGTGTGTGTTTTCTAGAAATTGTGTATTTCTTTTTATGGTTTTCAAAAGCATAACAATATTGTTTTTCTGAACGATTTTGTTGAGGGACAACAAGATAATTAGGAAATGTAGGGTATAAGACCGTAGTATATATATTTTAAATCTACTGTTTTATTTGCCGTACCATACTAAGAACTGATCAAGAAAATATTGTATATCCTCGGAATTAATATTAATCATACGTTGTAGTGGAAAATGTCCAAAATCTTATTTTTATTTATTTATTTATTTATTTATTAAATGTTACAATACAATTACAAATTATATTCTAAATTAATTATTGAGCATAGTAACAAAGACCTTCACTCGTTGTAGCGAAACACCCAGAGTCTTTGGTGGGAATCGAACCCGCAACCCCCAGACTGATAGACTAGCACACTACCCACTAGCCTACCGGGGCACCCTTATTTTTATATTTTATATTTTTTGAAAATTTTGTTACTGGTGCATTTAGTAATCGAAATGATACACAAAACAAAAATTTTTCAAATTTTTTATGTCTGTTTGTCTTTCTGTGTCAGCAAACTACTGAATGAATTGTAATTTTTTTTTTAATTTTTATTTTCTTTTTTTGAGGAATTACCTTAGTATCTTGATTCAAATATAGGATACTTTTTTCCGCCAAAAATATCTTATTTCCAAGAGAAAATTCTACAACAGCTTTAGAGTTTTATTTAAATTTTAGAATTTTATACAGTGATGGGTACCTCTATATAAAGAAAATACATAAAACAAAACTGAAGCATTATAAAAGTAAGAGTCTTGAAATTTGGAGTGGTTTACTTTTAAAGCAAAATCGAAAAAAATATTGTCAGGACGCCCACGACGTGGCGGACACATCTAGTTTTTAAATAAGTTTAAAACCACTTACATTATTTGCAATTCATGCACTGTATGTTAGGGCGAAGGTAGTTTTTGTGACAATTTCGGTAAGAGCTGTATATGGACGGTCAGGAAATATTTACCCAAATGTTAGTTAAGTCCAAAATATCTGTTAGTTTTTCTGACTGTACTAGTATAAAAATGAATCAGTATTAAAAATTAAGCAGGAAACCTTTATACAAATGTAAGATAAGCGTTAAATACATGTTATTTTTTTCTGCTAAATATATATTAAGTTATAGAAGTTAAATAAAAGAAATTAAGTAAAAAATTAAGAAAAATATATTTAAAAATTAGACGAAACATATAGTATTAGAATCTGACACGCTGTCACTGGATTCTGACAAACTTTCTTCCAGCTATTACGCTGGCCAGTCCGTAGTAAAAAAACGAACAATGAAACTCTCTCTTAATACTTTAGTAACTCTTTGTTTACAAATTTTCATTTATTTTTAAAATAATAATTTATTTTCCAATAATTAATTCAAATTTTGTAGTAACTATCTGTGTTTATATTAAACCCTTATTAGTTTATTTTAAAACTTGAAATCTTTCTTTTTATTTGATGCATCGCACCATTTTTTATGTGTATTACTTGCAGAAATATTAACATAAACATTCTACTACATCGGAATTAATATTAATCATACGTTATGGTGGAAAATTTCAAAACAAAATTTATATGCTTTAAAAATACTTTTTATTTTCAAAACAGTTCCGGCCCTGCAAAGTACTGAGTATTTGATCCTTTTTGTTGAATTCTCAATACTTAAAAGTAGTGCGGCGATATTTTTACGGTATTATTTTTAGCAATGAATTAAATAGAAATATACACAGCGTTGAAAAAGCATTAAAAAATTTTGTTTGGTTAAGCAGTAAAATAAATTCAACTTGTTTGATTTACTTAAAAAAATCCTATCAACTTATCTGTAGATATTTACAGCATCTCACAAGGTTTTTATGAATCTATGTATAGCGTAAGAATGTAATATTAATGGCAATATAAACAAAAGTAATGCTGTGTAATTAATATTAATCATACGTTTAATTAAAAATAAAAAATAATAAAAATAAAATGATAATAATAATAATATTTTTCAAGTCGGTGTTTGTGATATGTTAAAAACTAATTTTTAAACTTATTAATGACTAGCAGTCCTGTATGATTTTAATTTAAAACAATTTAAAAGTTTCACATATTTATTTCCTATAGTTTTCTATAGATGGGCTTTCAAGGTAAATTTTTTGTGTAAATAAAAGGACTATTTATTTAACAGTTATTCCGACGTTACGTTGGCAGTTTTTTCCAACATCATCAGGGAAATTTTTATTAAATATATATTCTTTTTCGTCAAGTTTACATTATTCTAAATTTTATCACAGTTTTGTAAAAGTGGGACATTACTACAAAAAACTTAAAATAATCAAAAATAAATGTAAAATGAACTTAAAAATAAAATATCACAGTAAATATATTATTATTTGATCACAGTTGATTTTATTACTAAAGACTATTTCACACTATTTTAAAGCCTCGAACCTCCTTTTTAATTTACTCAATCACTGGATTTTAAATGTTCCTTTCTCTTTAAAATATGAACAACATACTTTAAAGTGCACAAATTTCCATAAATTAAACAAGTTTAAAACAAATAAAAATTAAAAAATTACCCCTTTGTTGATGCAACAGGATTGCTGTAAGCATTTCTGGCTGATAACTTTAGCTTAACAATTTCTAGGGAACGAAATTCATTCGAAAGTCGAGCCGCCTTTAATTCCAAAAAGACAAGATTGATTTGCTTTTGCAGCAATAAAGTGAAAGCAGTTTTAATTTCTTTAAATATTTTTAGTTCCTAAAACATATTTTCAGAATTTGTGATACAATATTTTAAAATTTGTAAATTGCTATCAGTCCTCTCTCTCTCTGTTTGCAAATATATTGCAAGTTTTTTATAATTTTACAACTTGAAATGTTTGCTTTCATTTGCTGTATTAAACGATTTTTTGGGAGTTTTACTTAACAAGATATTGATCAAAATGTCTTGCAGTCCCGAATTTAATATTAATCATACGCACTAGAGGATTGAAAAAATAATTATTGTAGTTTTGAATTTAATATTAATCATACGCTCTAGAGGAATATTAAAAAAATTAATTATTGTGGTTTATTTATCTTTTTTTATAATTTTATAATAACATTTTTTAAGTTCAGGTAGTATTTGTATCGACAATAAATAAGTTTATTTTACAAAATTGAATTACAAATACTTTTTTAAACTAATATTTATTAAAAAATAATTTACGTTACCGACTCACCATATAAGACAACTTCATGGCAGTTATAAAAGTGTTGTTATTATAACTTCCTGTCTTCAAACAGTGAACTGTAATAGCTTGAGAATTTATAGTCTTAAACAATTTAGCTTTTATTACTTCTACTTTAAAAACAACTTTTCATTTTGCGAATGATTTGATGTCTTTAAATTTATGTTGTGAAATATTTTTATTTTTAAAACACTACTAAAAACTCTACAAACCAAAGTGCACTATTAACTATATTTACTTACATACCTCACTGTTATATTTGCCATGGGAGTAATACTTGTAGTTGTACAATAGCCGTGTTACACTTAAATTGTAGTTTGAAGCAAACTTTCGTTTCAGCGAATAAATGAGCTAGCAGAACGTGGGTGTAGTAAAAAATATTGAAATGTAAATAACGAATTACTGTTTAAAAACAATAAAAATTACTGAATGGATTTTAACAAAATTTTCTGCGAAGGTACCTTATTATCCTGATCCAAATAAAGGATACTTTTTTTACGCAAAAATATATTATTTCCAAGAGAAAGTGGAGAAAAGGCAGTAAAAGTACGCAGTTATATTAGTAGTAAAGTAGATACATAAACCATAACTGAACTGAACTAACCGGATATGCATAGTTTTTTTTATAAATTAAATACATAAACTGATATGCGGCATAGTTTGAGGTGGCACTAAAAACGTAAGGATCTTTGGTGTGGATTGCTTGCAAAGCAAAATCAAACAAAATATTGCAAGGACGCTGACGAAGTGGCGGGCACAGCTAGTAGAACATAAAATTAAAACAACAGAGTTAGATATTTGTAATTAAATAAATTACTTACATTTTATTACTTCTATGTAACCTAAATTAAAAATTAAAAGTGCAAAAATTAAATATCAATCATACGCCCCAAATATTAAATATTAATCATACGCCCCAAATAATAATTTTAAAATGTATTTCTTTAACAGAATTTCAATATTAAATTTAAATTTAACAAATTTAAAAAAAAAACTAAGCTTTTACAAATTGTGGTTTTCAATAATTATGATCTCATTATAAAAACTACTGTAGTTTCGTTAGAAAAACTATTTTCATCTATCATCTACATGTTTTGGTTACTTCCACTTCCTTTTTTTTAAGTTTATTTGAAAGTCAAAAACAAGCAACATTATTCATCGTTTTCACAACTACAAATTATTTGTAATCTTTTTGTTACAAATCGAAAAATAAAAAATACAGTCTATGGAAAGCTTTTGTTCTTAAAGTTTGTACGGTATTTGGCTTTTGTTTAATAGAAAGGATGTGTTTGCTCTATACATTATTTATTAAGAACTATGTCCTAAACAAAAATGCGAAAAAGAGGTTAAGAGAGAGAAAGAGAGAGACAGAGGGAAAAGTACATAATAAGAATTTGAGCGTGAATAAAGTTGTAAATGTTTACAAGTATTCTTCAATAAACTTAAGGTTGTACCTAATTGGAAAATATAAAATAGAAAACATTAGCAAAAATTTGGGTCTACAACATGCTTGGTTAAATTATGAAAATATTTCACGTTTGTTACTCTATAACTTGATATCGGCGATGAAAAAATATAAAAAACGGCTATGACAGGCTACGACAGGCTTGTTTAAATTATGAAAATATTTCACCTGTGTTACTCTATAACTTGATATCGGCGATGAAAAAAAATAAAAAACGGCTATGACAGAAAAAAAATGTATGCGTCTACTTAATGCAAGGTTCGTTGCAATACTCTTTTAAAAATAGCAAAATGTTCAAAGCAATTATTAAAAGAAATTGTTCTGCCGCTTTACTCTAAGACCAAGGACTGGTATAAATTATGCTATGGGATAGTAGACACGAAGCCTTTTTAATATACTTTTATTTGTCAGTAATTTCCGGCTTCCGAATTATTATAACTAGGCCCTGTATAATCACTAACATATACTTTTGTATATTCTTTCTCAACACTAAGACTGCGTAAACGCTAATCTTAAGGTCGAGATCATCCATTACTTTTCTTTTTTTGTTTCTAAAGCAAATCCTATTTGTCTGTGGTCATTAGTATTAAGCCAGTACTACACACTAACATAATACACACCACTACGTCTCAGCATTATTCAGGCATAGCAACAGAAATATTTCTTGATTTTTAGGTCGGGCATTTGCTTGGGGCACTCTATTTATTTACAAAACAGAGCAACCCAGGTTCTATTCCTGGCAGAGGACAAAAAACATTCAACATCGTCTTTATCGAAATTTAAAATTAAGTGGATTCAACTCCCCCACCAGACAAACCATTAAAGAACTTCCCTGACCAATTTTTCTGGAAAAATAGAGGATAACACATCAGGATCGGCAGCCGCCACCAACAACGTGTATAATAAAAGCAAAATGTAGAAATTAACTATCAGCAATGTTTCCCACCACTACACCAAATACAAGGGGGGGCGTTCTTTTAGGCCCTAGAATAACGGCAGCACCATTATTCTAGGATAGGGTATAGCAGACCAATCATCTACTTAGCTGGAACAACAACTGATTAACGAAACTGAAACAAGGCAAAAATAAGAATAAACTGAATCTTTCACGGCAACTCAAAAAACAACTGGGACAAAAATGAAGATGATTTATCGATGCCATTTGCTCCCAAGAGGAGTAATGAAAAAAAAACTCTATTTATCTCTAAGTAGAGCACATTAAGCACTTTTCAAGTTTAGCCAGGTTTATAGGCAGTTTAACCAGCTGCAAGTTGCTCCTTCACCCTTCTTTGCGGAGATTTTTCATCATTTGTTTTTTTTTTTTGTTATCATATATGCCTCGTTATTAAACCTCTTTCTTAAATCACACACTTTTGCAGTCGTCGTACTGATCTGCAACTTTCTTGCTTTATACATCCGATGACATATTTCGTTTTTTATTAAAAATTATAGTCAGTTTTGAGCTTAATGTGATTCTGTACACATAAATTTGGTCCGGTTTTCGACAGATCTTAGTTGATTGTTGATAAAACCAATCCACCGCTTATAGAAGAACAGTTGCTTCCAGATTATAGCTAACACAGAAATCAAAGGTACCTTTTAATCGCTCACTAATTGAAGGCTGTCTGTTTGGACCGCCCTTACAGAAACTTCAATATGCCATCGAATTTGGGCAAAGATTCATATTTTCTGACGAGGCGCATGTCAATAAACAAAATCGCCTCATCTGGGTGATCGAAAAACCAGCACATTATTGACGAGAAGCTAAAGAATCAACAGAGAGTGGCAACATGGGCCCATTTTTGCTGCTGAAGGTGCCCTTTCAGACAACGTCGATCGCTACAGAGGAACGATTACGGACTTTGCATGGCTTGAAATGGGAGATATAGAATTGGATAATCTTCGTTTTCAGCACGGAGAGTCACGCAGCACACTGTACACTAACATCGGTAGTCATGCTATCAGCCGTCATGGCAATGAGGATTGGCTACCTTGTAGGTGCGATTTGACACCTTTAGGCTCTTTCTTATGGGATGCCGTTAAAGATCGATATTATGCGAATACTCGAAAAAAATTAGTACCTTAATTGCTTATGTCGCCCGAGGCTTTTGGGGAATAGAACCAGTAACCGATATCAAAGTCTTGTACATTTGCAACAACAACATAAACTACTGCGAATATTTGTTATTTATACATATAATAAAACTGTAACTAATTTCCTGTCTGTCTGTCTGTCTGTCTGTCTATCTATCTGTTTTGCTGTCTGTGTTCGCAAGACGTCAAAACTACTAGATGGTTTTTAATAAAATTTTGTGACGAGGTACCTTACGTGATTCCAATATAGGATTTTCCGCAAAAAATTCTTATTTCCACGAGATGATGTGGAGAAAAAGGTGTGAAAGTATGCCGATTTTTTTACCGATTGAAAGGTACTGCATACTTTAAGACATCTTTTATGTTTTGAAAGCAGTTGGTCAACAGATGATGATGTTTTAAAATAATGACAAAATATGAATGATAAAGCGAGATATTTTAAAAACGGTTGCGAAAGAGATGGCGCTGTTATAAAATAATGACAAAAAGTCCATAAAATTTTTATTTGATCTGAATTTTTACTTTGTGGAATTAAGTTGTTATTTAATTATTTTTAAACACCTTTTACAGAGCTTTACAATAATTTTTAGAATTTCAGAATTTTATATAAATTTTAGAATTTTATCTAGGGATGGGTACCTCTATATAAAGTAAATACGTAAGAGTCTTAAAATTTGGTGTGGAATACTTTTAAAGCTAAATCGAAAAAAAATATTGACAGGACGAACACAGCGTGTGTTTATAATAAAGTCATAATATACCAAAAACAAATTAAGTTTACTAGGAGCATCCGCTACAAAAAACTATTGTTTATAATTACGCAACATAAATTTAAATTTTTTCAACAAACTACCCCCTAATACAAGTATTTTTAGAGCAATTGCTGCCATTAAAACAAGTGTAGCAACTTAAGTACTTGTTAGGTAATAAACAAAACAAAGATGTAATTTAATAAGTTTCAAGTGTAAATGTTATAATGTTGTTTGAGTAAAATTGAAAACACAAGAAAATTAGTGCGAAATATTTTGTCTTAATAAAATATTAGAAAATTGAATAAAACAACCAAAAATTTAATTCGACAAAGATTTACTTAGAAATATATAGTAGACAACTCTTGTGCGATTTATCCGGGTACTCTTAACCTTTTGTTACACAATAAAATGTAATACAAATTTTTTTGTACTAAAAAGTTCGTCGTCTTTGTGGCTGACAAGAACTTTAAGTTCAAGGTCATTACTGTTTACAATGTCAATATTGAGGATTTTCTTTGTAAAAGAAACCAACTTAGAATAACAGCAGGATACTCAAACTCAAATTTCTTAAGTTTAAAAGTTTTAAAAAAATGCTTACAATTTTTAACTGAAATTTGAGAAACCAAGTCAAGGACGAACATTTCTTTTAAAATAAAAAATTTTAAATATAAAGAATGTTTATTATTTATCCTTAATATTTAATTTTTAACATAAATGAAAATTTTTTTAAACTTTTTCATTTCAAAAGAAGAATAAAATTGTATTGTCAATTTTTAGAAAAACTTACGATGAAGGATATAATATTAAATTAATGATTATTTTTTCTGATTTCTTTACAATTAATGGCTCAAAATCGCGTCCATTAATCTGAGTGACTATTTCTAATTCATTGGTAATACAAATTTCAATAATTAAATCTTGAAATTTTGAACAGAGGAACAAAACGGAAAAGGGTGAAACACATGAAAAGATATTTTAAATAAATTTTAAACAGTCTCTTTTGCAAAAAAATTGCAAAACAAAATATTCATTATATTGTTACGAAAGAAGAATTTATTAATTATAGGCTCTGAACCACACATACAGGTATAAAGAAATAAACAGCCACACATACAGGTATAAAGAAATAAACAACTACACAAACAGAAAACAAGAGCAATAACAATCGAACCTGCCAGATCTGTCTGGAATAGAACATTCTGGTGCTTTTAAATCACCTATATAAACGAATCGAGCTGGCGAGTAGTATGACAGTATTAATTTAAAAGTCAAAGAGTTACGTTGTCGAATTTTAAGAGTGTTTAACAGTTTGCTGTATTTTTGAACAGTGGTGTTAAATAAATAAGTGACTTACAGTAAAAGTAATAACAGTGTGTATTTATTTTGCAATTAAAAGAACCCAACGTAAAGTAAAAACGTAACAATATCATTTAAATCAGGGAAACGATATGGAATAGAGTGAAACACTGCAAAACTAAAACTAAAATATGCATTACAATTTTCTAATTTCGTCTAGATTTTTTTGAAATAATGAAAATTTATCATATTAAATATGAAAAAGGATAAAATATATAATTTTTTTAGTAAAAAAATGTTTTAAAACAATAGTTTGCGTATACAAATGAAGTTTAAAGTAAGGCTTAAGTTCATTTTAATCTCTCTAAGTTGAAAGAATATTTTTTTTGCAAATTATGTGATTAATTTCAAGGAAAAATGGGAAAAACTTTATTATGACAATAACAGAAATAAATGCATTTTCTGGATCGCTATATTCTTCTTCAACAATTTTTGCATCTATTTACAGAAAAAAAGCAAAAATTTTATTTTACGAAATTTTTACAAACAAAAATATTGTAAAAGTTTTAATTATTAGATATTTTGCAAGATATTTTTCAAAAGCTTTTTTGCAAATTTCTGTAAAATAAAAAAAAATATTAATATAATTAGTTACAATATTGTTAAAAAAAATAATCGAAATAAATATTTACATTTAAAGAGAATTTTTTATTTAATATTTAACATTAAATTGCTTAAAACAAATACAATAATCATTTTAAAATAGAAGGGAAATTTTTCTTAAAAGGAAATTTTTTACCCAGAAAAAAAATATTTTTTCTTTCATATTTTTTATTGAAAAAAAAACCTGTGGCAATTATGAAAAAAAAATTCAGAAATATTTTCCCTTGAGGGGAAATTTTTTTAAAGTTAAAATTTTGTAAAATAATATTTCAAGAAATTTAAAATTAAAATTATTTTCTAAAACGTACAGCATTTATAAAAAAATGTTAGTAACAATAATTTTATTTATTAAACTTAATTAAAAAAAAACTTATAGCAATTATAAAAAAAAATTTAAGAACTTATTATTTCCCTTAAGGGGAAATTATAAAAAAAATTCAAGAAATTTTATAATTGCCGAAAAAAAATTTAAGAAATTATAATTTTCCTTAAAGGGTTTTTTAAATAGAGAAATTAAAAAAAAATATTTAAAATTAAAATTTTTTCTAAATTTTCTAAAAGCGAAATTTTACGCAAAAAATTCCTTTTATATAAATTTCCTTTTAATGGTTTTTTTTTAGAATAGGGAAATTTTAAAAATTATATTTTTCTATTTTATTTATTTAAAAAAACGTTACGAAAGAAAAATTTATTCTTTATAAGCTCTGAAAAGAAATACGCCATAACTTTGTATGCAACAACAACAATAACATTACTGGTCTATTTTGTTACAATAATGAATGAAGGAAACAACAAAGAACATCGATAAGCCTGTTGTTGACGATCTTTCTAGAAATACCTAGAAACAAACATAAAATGAGTACATTACAACAATTACATTAACACAAATATAAAATAAACATAACTACAGCAAAGGTACACACACGTATGTACGTAGACACGAGAATGAAAAGGAATTTGGTAAAGATCTTTCTGGTATAGAACATTCTAGGGCTTTTTGTTCTAATTTCCTTGTATCGAGCGGCATGGCAGAATTGTTTAAACGTCTAAGAGATCGTTTGTCGTGTTCTTAAGAGATTGTTAAACGATTTGTGTATTTGAGTAAAAACGTAAAATTTATTATAAAAACAATTTCTCAAAATGCTTTAAATTAAAATTTCCCTTAAGGGGAAATTTAAGCAAAATTAGTTCATTGTGATTTAATTCAATTTCACTTAAATTACTTTAAGTACACATTTTCCTTAAAAGTAATTTTAAGAAAATGCAAATTATAAAAGTACAAATTTTAATTGTTAATGTTTTAAAAATTAAATTAAAAATTAAATTTTTCTATTTTATTTATTTAAAATAATATAACAGTTTTTTCAAAATGCTTTAAATGAAATTTTCCCTTAAGGGGAAATTTAGTCAAAATTAGATCATTATCACTTAATTCAATTTCACTTAAAGTAGAAATTTTCCTTCAAAGGATTCTTTAGGAAAAGGCAAATTAAAAAGTACAAAGTTAAATTTGGTTTATGGAAAATATAATTATTGCATAAAATACTTCAAAAAATAAATTTACTTTTAAGGGAAATTTTTTTTAATAGGGATATTTTAAAAAAAATTCCTAGAAATTTAAAATTTTTTCTAAATGTGAAATATTTTTCGAAAACATTTCACATTTAGAAAAAAAAACAAATTTAAAAATTATAATTTCCCTAAAAGGGATTTTTTAAATAGGGAAATTTTGAAAAAAAAAATTCATGAAATTAAAATTTTTTCTAAATAAAAAAAAATAATTACACAAAAATTATATTTTATTTATGTAAAATAATATAAAAATTTTGATCAATATTTTTCTAAAAAAGATTTTTTAAAAAAAGTCAAATTAAAAGCGTACAAATTTTAATATTGTTTATGGAGAATAGAAGTATTGTATAAAAAATTAAAAATTAAATTTTCTTTTAAGGGAAATTTTTTAAATAGGGAAATTTTGAAAAAAAAAAATTCAATAAATTAAATTTTTTGTAAAACGTTCAGCCATTAAAAACAAATTAAGAAGTTATAATTTCCCTTAAAGGGACATTTTTAAATAAGAAAATTTTCAAGGTACATTTTTAAGAAATTTAAAATTTTATACCAAATATGAAATATTTTTCTAAAGCGTTCAGCAATTAAAAAAAATTAAGAAATTATAATTTCCCATCAAGGGATTTTTTTTAAATAGGGAAATATAGAAAAAACTATTACGCGAAATTTAAATTTTTTCTATATAAGGGATAAATTTTACACAAAAAAAATCCAGATGTAAAAATTTCTTTTTTTAGTTAATTTTTTAACTAGGGAAATTTTCAATTAATTATCTGTTTCTATTTTATTTATTTAAAATAATATAAATTTTTTAAATTTTCCTTAAAAGAATTTTTAAGAATAGGCAAATTAAAAAAGTATTAATTTAAATTTTATTTTTTTAAAATTTATTGATTTAAAAATTAAATTTATCTTTTAGGAAAATTCAGTAAAAACTTGGGGAGTTTTTTTTTATTCAGTTTTATTTATCTCATTTTTTGAAGAATTCGATATAATTAGGAAAATAATAAAATTTATCGAAAACTATATATTTTTTTTAAATATTAATAGTTAAGTCTTCCTTAGATTTTTTTAGTCCTACTCTACCTATTCCATAGGATTGAAGGAGAATTTTTTATATAAATTAAACATACAAATTTAAAATTTTATATTAAATTTTTGTACAAATTAAAATTAATCATAAGCAATTTTAATTTTACAAATTAGATTATCTTTTACCCCCATATTCATAAAAAATAAATCCTATTTAAAATGTATTTTAGAACAACTTTTGTATGAAAAATTTGTTCTAAAATAGATTTAAAATATATTTTATTTTTTATAAATATGGGGGTTAGTGTATAACACCAATTTTCCCATTTTATTCTTAAATTTATTAGCTATAAAAAAAAATGTCAACCCTATGAAGTAAGTAGACGGAATGAACGACCTTAAGCCTGACTTTAAGTAAATATTTCTTTTGACTAAAAAATTTATATGTTAAATATATTTTTTGTAATTTTTTACTTTAAATATTTTTTTATTTAATCTGAAATTTGTTCATGTTTATTTTTAAATTTAACAATTTTATTCACAATAAATTTGAGTAAATAAAAATATGTTAAACAAATATCCCAAGGAACATTCAAAAGATTCTATGAATAAAATGTTTTAATACAAACAATTTACATCAAAATTTGTTTTAAAAACTTAAAGAACAACTTTTAGGTTTCAGCAAAAAATAAAAGTGATTTTTCTTTTTTTATACTGTAGGAGTAGATTTGGTTAAACAATGGTTTTATTACAGCCAATGAAAACAAAAGGAAAATAAAAACAAAACCCATACATGCAAACATATAATGAAAGAATCCTTGTTTTTATTTTGAACAAAAAAAAAACTACTTGAATATTATTTCGATAGTCTTCTTTCTGTTGCCATTTAAGTATTTTAATAAAAAGAAAATTTTTGTTTTATATGTGCATTTTTAACAAAATTGTCTTGTCTAGCAGTCATGCAAGAAAAAGTTGTGAGAATAAAAAAAAATTAGAAAAACTTTTCCTTGCACTTGGCAGAAAATTGCTTAAGTTTCTGCTTCCTGATTTTGTTGGCTGGTGTTTGCTGCATTTTAAACACTTCCTCACAGACACACATACACAGACTTTTATACGTATGCCATATGACATGTATAATTTTACTGCAACTGTTGGGCGAAGTGTTGCAACTTTTATCTTCATTATCATTATCATCATCGTCATTATTCTTCTTATCTGCTTAAGGGTATTGATGTAAAAACTGTGCAAGACTGAAATCTAAAATAATAAATAACAAGAAAAAAATTATTAAAAAAAAATGAAAATAGAAGAATTAAGGTAAGTAAAGTAATAATGGGTTAGAATTTAAATGTAAACAGCTGTGTACTGTATTGTGTGGGTAAAACACATATGACAAAAAGTAAAAGTTTTAAAAACTTTTAAAGTTTTAAATTTGGAAGAATGTATAATTTTATTTAACACACGTTTCTTTATTTGCTATAAAACCTTAATTTTTAACCCCCATATTTATAAAAAAAAATAAAATATATTTGAAATCTATTTTAGAACTAATTTTTCATACAAAAGTTGTTCTAAAATACATTTCAAATAATTTTTATTTTGTATAAATATGGGAATAAAACTTTATTAAAAAAGTTTCACACAATAATTTGATGAACTTAAAACAAAAGTAAAACGACTTAAACGTTAAATTTAGGAAATAAATAAAGGAAATACAATTTATTAAAAGCTAAAATGTAAAACCAGGTGTTAAAAATGATGTTTTGTTTACTAAATTTGATTTAAAAAAGAAAAATTGAAAATTAATTAAAGTGGAATGAAATGGAATTTAGTGAAACACAAGAAATTAGATTATTTTTTCTTATTTCTTTGCAATTAATGACATAATGTAACAAACGTAATATATATTTTATTTTAAAATTATTATTAACTAAGAAATAGAACGAATAAATTGTAAACTTATTTTACAAAAAAAAATGAAACTGAAGTATTAATAGAAAAGAAACTAAGTAGAACAGTTGGAAATACATACTTCAAAATAGCATATTTTTTTTTTAGCAAAAATTTAATTGCATTAAAATAGAGGAACAAAATGATATTTTTTGAAACACATCGACAGGAACTAAAAGGTAATTTCAAAATTTTTCTATAGCTAAAGAAAAATAGAAACGAAATTGAATTTTGTGACAGTTTTATTTTTATACCCTTCACCGCAAGTGGAAAAGGTATATATGTATGTCTATATAAGTTTGTCATTTCTTGTGTAATTTCTAGACTTTGCCAAGGCACCAGAAGCGCTACAGAAAATTTAGTCCCAGCAATCTGCCAGGCATACTTTCGAAAATTTCACTAATGCAATTCAGCAACATCAAACCATTCCATTTGAAGCTGTGGGCAAAATACCAAAAATATAGAAATTTTTTTCATTTTGTGTTTACTTTTTGTTCGGTTGCGATTTTTGTTTGCTTTTTTGTTAAAGAAATAATAGACCGCGACCGCTAGATCTCACGGAGTGCATACAGATTTCGCGAGCGGAAATTTTTGCTTGTTTTTAGGTTGGTAGGATTTTCTGTAAAATTTTTATAGTAAACATTTTATCATAAAATTTAAAAAAAATTTTCAATAATATTAAAAAAAAATCAATATAATTTTTACAAAAAAAATTTGAAATAAAATTTTTAAAAAAAATTTTTGATAAAATTTATACAAAAAAATTTCGATAAAATGTTAAAATAAAATTTTCGATATAAATTTTTACGAAATATTTTTATAAAATTTTGCAAAAAATTTTCGATAAAATTTTTATAAAAATTTTCAATAAAATTTTTATAAAAATTTTCAATAAAATTTTTATAAAAATTTTCAATAAAATTTATTTTTGCAAAAAATTTTCTATAACTTTTGCAAAAAATTTTCGATATAAATTTTTACAAAAAATTTTCGATATAAACTTTTACCAAAAATTTTCGTATAAACTTTTACCAAAAATTTTCGATATAAATTTTTACCAAAAATTTTCGATATAAATTTTTACCAAAAATTTTCGATATAAATTTTTACCAAAAATTTTCGATATAAATTTTTACCAAAAATTTTCGATATAAATTTTTACCAAAAATTTTCGATATAAATTTTTACCAAAATTTTTCAATATAAATTTTTACCAAAAATTTTCCATATAAATTTTTACCAAAAATTTTCGATATAAATTTTTACCAAAAATTTTCGATATAAATTTTTACCAAAAATTTTCGATATAAATTTTTACCAAAAATTTTCGATATAAATTTTTACCAAAAATTTTCGATATAAATTTTTACCAAAAATTTTCGATATAAATTTTTACCAAAAATTTTCGATATAAATTTTTACCAAAAATTTTCGATATAAATTTTTACCAAAAATTTTCGATATAAATTTTTACCAAAAATTTTCGATATAAATTTTTACCAAAAATTTTCGATATAAATTTTTACCAAAAATTTTCGATATAAATTTTTACCAAAAATTTTCGATATAAATTTTTACCAAAATTTTCGATATAAATTTTTACCAAAAATAAATAAAATTTTTGCAAAAAATTTTCAATAAAATTTTTGCAAAAAATTTTCAATAAAATTTTTACTAAAAATTTTCAATAAAATTTTTACTAAAAATTTTTACTAAAAATTTTATTAAAAATTTTTAGTAAAAATTTTCAATAAAATTTTCAATAAAATTTTCGAATAAATTTTTATAAAAAATTTTCGAATAAATTTTTATAAAAAATTTTCGATAAAATTTTTACAAAAAATTTTCGATAAAATTTTTACAACAAATATTCTTTATAAATTTTTACAAAAAATTTTCAATAAAATTTTTACTAAAAAATTTCAATAAAATATTATTTGTTTTTATTCACGCATGATTCCTTTTAAAAATTTATTTAAATAAATATTTTATAAGTATAAAATATTTATTTTCAAAAAATATAATAATCGAAATTGATTACTATGGGGAAAGCCTATCCAGATAGCTATTTCGCTAGTGCTCAACTAGCTCATCAGTGGATTTTTCCCAATTTTTCTGAATAAAAACTCAGAAAAATTGGAAAAAATCCACTGATGAGCTAGTTGAGCAATAGCGAAATAGCTATCTGGATAGGCTTTCCCCATAGTAATCAATTTCGATTATTATATTTTTTGAAAATAAATATTTTATACTTATAAAATATTTATTTAAATAAATTTTCAAAAGGAATCATGCGTGAATAAAAACAAATAATATATAGTTATAACCGATTCCAAATATAATTTTTTTGTATAATTTCAATAAAATTTTTACAAAAAAGTTTTCTATAATATTTTTACAAAAATTTTCTGTAAAGTTTTTTAAACAAATTTTAAATAAATTTTTTTCCAAAAAATTTACAAAAAGTTTTCGATAAAGTTTTTATAAAAATTTTCTGTAAAATTTTTTGATATAATTTTTACAAAAAATTTTTAGTTAAATTTTTAAAAACATGTCGATAAAATTAAAAAAAATTCGTTAACTTTTTGCTAAACATTTTACTAAAAAATTTTAAAAAACGACGATAAATTTTTTACAAAAAATTATTGATAAAATTTTTACACAACATTTTCGATAAAACTTTTACAAAAAGAATTGTCTATATCTATTGTATTTGTAATAATGAAGTTGAAAATCATAAAAGTAAAAACCGAATGTGAAATTAGGAAACAGCAGAGTAAGGAAATATTTAACATTACTATAGTGAAGAGTATATAAGATTCGACATGGCCGAATATAGCGATATAACTTGTTTTTTATTATTTAGTTAGCAGAGGACATGGGGGCTTCTCTGGAAAAGGAGCTTCTAGAGAAGTCATGCTTTTTTTATATTTCGACTTATCAGGCCTGCAAGCAATGTACCTGAGATTATGAGGTGAGTTTTTGAAGGAACTCCTCTTTCTATTGACGAATGAAGAAATCTGCGATAATATTCTCTCGGCAGAATAGACAGAAAGTCGCCAGGTTGCTGGTTAGCAAGTTAACTGCTTTAGCGAAAGTGTTTATCAATTAGTTAAGATAAAAGTCGAAGAAGATGATACTTGCAGACTGTGCCTGGCTAGCATAGGGATTAGGACCTTAGCTTTGAACAAATATTGGCGAGTGCGATAGACTCTGTAATGAGAAAGCAGATCCGCATTTAGCCAACTGTCCGAAGTCACTAAGGTCGAATAAAGGGCTAGTAACATCAATTGCTTATCGGGTGACAAAAGCCATTAAGGAAAGGAAGGGATCGAGAAGAGCCTTATGAAGTTACTTCAGTACATATAGAGAACAAGCAAACCGCAAACAATTACCCTGTAAATGTTAACAAATTTAGTTTCTAGAAAAAACAGCAACATCAGCTTTATGCTTACAAAACATTTATTAGATATTAAAAAAAAAAAGAAAAAAAAACCTTGTAACGCATTTATAATTGTGACATTAAATAAGTTGAAATACGAAACGAAACAAAATGACTGTCATTTCAATTGCTGTAAAACCATGACAGGTAGTTTTCTATGCTGGTCCAAAGCCTTCACAACTTAATGATGAAATAAAAGGGAATAGCTTCCGTTCTACTCTTTTATGACTTTATGAGTCTTGCTGCAACCATCTTGTCATTAATTTACTACAGCCGTTATGGCAAAGCGCAAGCTTAAAAGCTTTGACGTGTTACAAGCGAAACAAAATTAAATTTGAAATGGAAGAGAAAAAGAAAAAACAATCATAATAATGGTCCGCCAATTCAACAATTTAATCATAAAAAAACTTATTTTTTAATTCAGGCATTAACTAAAGTGCACTTAAGTAAAAGATAGAACTTTAGTAGTCACTCAGTTTGGCTTTTTTCTTCGTAGCAAAAAGGCCCCAGCAAGGAGAAATAAAACACAACCAGGTATTTCCAAACAATTATTAGCAGAAAATTGATTTTAAAAACCATGAAGAGCTGAAACTAAACAATGTTTAGGTAAAACTAAAGATAATTGTTTTTGTGAAATGACTTTTGATTTCTGCGGAATTGTATTTCAAACTGGCCAATTACAGACACGAACAGGAACCTTTTAATAAGTAAAAAGGAAAAGAAAAAACTACAGCTTCATCAGCAGCATAAAACTGCAGCTTATAAACTTAAAGCAAAGTTCAGGTTAAAAAGGAATCAGACTTTTTTTGAAGAAACACAATTTTTGGCAAAAAATTATTACTAACACAGGTGATTTAGGAACATTTATAGGGTTTTCCAATAAGGATCACTATATGAATCACATTGCAGCATAATCTGTATAGCTTCTTAAAATAACCACATATAATTCACATCCATCTATAGAAAAGAAGTGGGTTAGAACAGATCTGCATTATTTCTGGTTATAGGTTGGCCCCCTAGAAGACGTATTTTTACAGAGCCTTATTTTTTGACCCGTAATAGGAACACGCTTTTTCAGATTTTCAGAGAGCTTGGATTCGTCTGACCGCTAGGATAAGTATTAAATATTATTTTTTTTTTTTGCCCAGGAAATATGTTGACCATTGATGTGAAGAAATGAAGCTGGGGATTTTTTTTTGCAAAAATTTTTTGGTTTCACTGTTTACACTAGCAATTTCGTAGTTTACAAGTTATCGTTTCAAATATTTCAATATTATTATTTATTTACCTTTCACCCTTTTCAATAAAAGCTAGTAGTGATGAGCGTCCTGGGGCAGTTGCTGGGAGACCCGAACTATCTTAGTGATACAGGGACATGCTTTGTCATAGTATGTGTCTTTTATTATATTTACATATTAATTTATTATATTTACCGTTTTCCCCGATGAAACCGGCCATAATCTGCAATTTACACCGTGAAATGTCGTCCAGCCCGTCATGAAATCTATCGCCGAGTCATTTAAGCCTGCGGTCTTGCAATACCGTGCACTGACACGAGATGTGGTCCACAGTTTCCAACTCCTACTCATTCTACAGAAATCCGATGTACCAGTAACCCATCTACTGGTCTACCAGTTTTAATGGCTAAGTTTTTGGCACGTCCAGTCTGGATCAAACTGCACGCGTGAGACACTGCACTCATCTCTATCTTCCCATGACTGATTAATCTTACACCCTATCGGATAGCAGTCTATAGTAGTGACTAATCAGTGGCTTTATCGATTCTACTCTATATAAGTTAGTCTCCTCCGAGCTCCATCTTACGATTGCGTCAGAAATTTCGTTAACCTAAACATCGTAATGATGCGGAACCCAACACAACTTTTTGGACTTACCTACTTGCCTTTTTTCACGCTGTCTTCTATCAAGACTTTAGGCGAAGCTGGGCTGTCGACGTACAAAGTAACACGAGCCCAGACACCAATTCGGTGGCCTTCAGAGCCACCAGCACCTCTGCCTGGAATACCCTACATTCATCTGGGAGCCTTTACGACCTGCCTATACTAGTTCCTAGAATGTGAACCTCAGCACTGGTGAGAAGCTTCTGGGTTGACTGCAGCAAACACCCGGAGTCATTGGCGGGAGTCGAACCCGCAACCTCTACACTAATAGACTAGAGAGTTATCAATCAAATTTAGGCATCTATCTAACATCTTTGCTCTTTCTAGACGAACTGCCTTTTGTAAAGGTGTGAAATTTTGTACTTTTTGTTTTTTGTAGAACTTCAATCGAACTTCAAATGTTGCAAGCGGACATGTTGGAACATTTTGCCAATTGTTTTTAATGTTCTTTTCTCATTGCTGATTCCCGCATTACCGCCAGCGTTTTCATTAGCCATTCGCCCTAATTATGTATTAGTATATGGTCTCAGCTTCCTTTGTGCAGAGCCTACAAACATCATCTTTCTTAGTTATACAACCCGAACCAAGGTGCGCTGTTTATTTTCCAGTTACACTTATATGGCTCACGAACTCCATCAGTATAACTTGTTTATTCAGGCACGCCAATTCAGCTTTAATACACACTATAGGATAATTTTAAGACCATATTTGATGCGTAATGTCGCCATGCATACTGTCGCCGACCCTTTGCCCAGTGCAAAAGGTTTTTTTTTATTCTAAGCTGATTTGTTGCAGGAGGTAAAGCGAAAAAAGGGTTTTTTTTAATAGAATATATTTGCTTTTGATGTTGTCCAACTTTTAAGAATTAAAAAAAAAATTACAAAAAAATCATTGACTACTCTTTGGACTACTTGGGACTTTATAGGTAACTAGTATTAAAAAAGAAGCTCTAAAATTGCCATTAAATTTATAACGTTTCACATTTATTATTAAAAACCTTATTTAACCAACCGCGACTGTCTTCAAACCATCAACCAACAAGTTGGTTGGTTGTTCGTTTACAACTTGTAACAATTGAAAAGTTATGTTATATCAATTTCTTTTAGGTTCTTATTGTTGCATTGTATTTAAAGCCTGTTGCATATTTAAAGCAAAAAAAAAATAAGTAAAACTAAAAAAATATATAAAACTATTTTCAAGGTTTATTAAACAGATGTTTCTTTGCAGATGATACGAGTACGACTACTGTGGATTATGATGTCGATGTTGGCAGCAGGGTTCCGCCTTCCAGTAATGAAAACAAATAAAATCTGGGGATTGGAAAAGTAGTAGCCGGATTGGAAAAAAGCTAGTTTAAAGTGTTTGTTGTTTGTTCTGTTGGGCGTGTGTGTGTGTGTGTGTGTGATTTTTAATGACGAATTTTAAAGGATTTTGGAAATATTTAAATGCAATTTTAAGAGGGTGCAGTATATAGTATAAAAAATAGTATTTGTGTCTGCTTTAATGAACTCCACGTGTAATGTACTTAATTAAATATATTTTTAAGTGGAAAGGAAAGTTTATAATTTTTTTTTTATTTTGCTTTTAAATTTTCAAAAAGAACCAGTTATTTATTTTAAATTAGGAATATGCTTCTAAAAGCAATATATTTGCACTTGTGCATAAAAGTGTTTTTTTTAATATTAATCGAGAATCTTTCTTATTTCGAAGTTAAGTTCGAAATTTCGAAGTTAAGTTCGAAATTTCGAAGTTAAGTTCGAAATTTCGAATATACTTGTAACAAATAATATTTATTTATTTTTTTTTAATTTATTCAATATTACAATTAACCCAATTTCACCTGAAAATAAATGTTTATTATTTTTATTACGTGTTTATTAAATGATAAAATATGATTTCAAATTATTTTCGAACTTAACTATCGTGTATAGTAACGTAGAGCTTCACTCGTTGTACTAAAGCACCCAGAGTATTTAGTGGGAATCAAACCTACAACCCTTAGACTGATAGACTAGCACACCGGGGCACCAAAATTTCGGCGGAACTGCAACCTGAGGAAAATTAAAAAGCGATTCCTTAGCTCCACCCTTTTTCGTATTAAGACTTTAAAATAGGTATTATTTTTCATTACGAAGACAAAGTTTGGATTTTTGAATAAATTTATAAGAACACATAAAAAGATAAAAAAATTTTAAAATACTGCCGAAATCATTTGAACATTAAATGATTTCTGAAATACCCAGAGTCTTTAGTGTGTATCGACCTTATAACCGTCAGACTGATACACTAGGACTCTACCTATTGCCCTACCGGGGCATCTAAATTCCATACAATTTCAAAAAATGTAACTTTCTCATATGAAAGACTTTAAAGCAGGTATTCTTTTTGATTATCAAAACGCAATACCTTGAAAATAAAAAATTTTAAAATACTGGGCTATTTTCTATAATTATCAGTGCTATAGCGAAAATCGTTTAAACATAAAAACAATTTTTAAGAAATTATTTAAAATTTACAATTTGTAATAATCATTTTTATGGAATTATAAAAAAAAAATATATTAAAAACTGGCGATTTTTTATGACTTAAAAAATATATCTGTTTGTGTTTTAAAACTCATAATAATTAGTATATACAGATAGTTCGTAGGGGGATACCGATGCAGACCATTGACTTTATGGTTCCCTTTGCGACCCCCTTCGTTCCTCAATGATGTCTGGTATCCGACGGGTAATTTACGACTCCCTACTTTCATTGAGTCTCGTGCTATCACTAGCCTTTTACTCTCGACTGTATTGATTTCAGACTGTTGACTAATACATTCCGACATTCTTCCTCATCCCAGAGTCTATGACAATTGGTAAAAATTGCCTAAGGTTAATGTCTCCACATCATCTACATTTAATAAAAATGCTTTTAGCCAGTTTGCTGAACATCCACACAAAATTGGGACCTGCCTTCTCTGGATTTTTCCAGGCACAGTTTGCAAGTCTCATCTTACCTCGATTTTTTAACTTGACCACATAATAGCTTAAGTTTTCGTGACCTGCAACTAATTCTGTTAACCATTTGAAGGCACTCAAATTATATCCAAGCACCTTCATGGTATTCCTGCCAATCTGTAGTGAAAAATACCAGATAAATGATAAAATTCTTAAATTTATATAAAATTCTAAAATTCTAAAAATTATTGTAAAGCTCTGTAAAAGGTATTTAAAATTTTTTAATAACAATGTAATTCCAGAAAGTAAAAATACAAATTTTCTTAAAAGGCTATTTGGCAGTAAGTAATTCATATTTGATCATTATTATAAAACAGCTCTATCTGTTGCTCAACCGTTTATCCCGCTTTCAATTCACATTTTGTCATTTACCTAAAACAGCGTCATCTGTTGCGCAACAGTGTTAAAATTATTCCGCTTTCAAAAATAAAAGATGCTTTAAAGTATGACGTATCTTTAAATGGGTAAAAAAACGGCGTATTTTTACTGCCCTATCTTCACTTTCTCTTGGAAATAAGATATTTTTGTGGGAAAAAAGTATCCTATATTGGAATCAGGACACTAAGGTACCTCCTCACAAAATTTTGTTAATATTCATTAATTAGTTTTTACGTAGCCCTGTGTATTTGAGCTTAAATTGTTTATTTAGAGCGATTCTAGGTGTCCATGTAAAGTATGAACTATTTATTTATTAAAATACAAACTTATAAAGTTCGGTTTAAGGATTTAAAAAGTTTATAGCTGCTGCTTTTTCTTAACAGCCTTTTTTATTACATTTTTTTATATTTTTCATTTAAATGGTCCTTCACTACTTAACAGTTATAAGTTATAACATGTTGCAGTTAATAAACACTACCCCCAACATTTCGTTACAACAATGTGGTTGTGTTTTTAGTATTGACTGGGTTTGATATTAAAAACTTCCAGCTTAATCGAACAATTCCCGTCACATTATCAAACTTGTTGCTGGCATCTAAAACAGGGCAAACTATATTGTATGATTGTGTTTGAGTTGGAAATCAACTGGTTTGTTTAACAACACTCTCTTCGAACACTTGTAAGATGGTTAAAGCATCGACCGCACAACCACCGCCATCACAACATTTTGGTCAACTTAATAACAGTGTGTCTGTCGTCTGTCGTCTGGGTTTTATTTCTAACCAAAGTTTAGTTTTAAAACGAGTATCAATGTGTTCGGTGGCCGAAAAAGTTATGAAAATAAGCGCTAAAACAGTTAAAAAGAGAAAAAGATATTTATAATGAATGAATGTGTCTTAAATCTTTAAATCAAAATAAAAAAGTTATAAATAAAATTAAATAAAATGTGTAAAAAGGAAATTAAAACAAAAAATGATTGTCGACTGCCGAAAATAATATAAAAAATAATTATTTATTTATAAACAATAATAAAGTTTTGTGGGCAGTGAAAAATTTTACAAAAAATTTTATTAAGAAAAATATGTAAAAGTGAATTTAAGAAAAGCTGCTGTTTGCTTTGTTATAAAACTTAAAAAAATAATTAAAAAATTAAAAAAAAAACATGAAAGATTTTTACAAATTAAATGCAAAATTATAAATTGCTTGAAAGCTCCCAATGTCTTAAAATATTTATTTTAGTAAACAAATGCTTAAAAGTATAAGTGTTTGAAGTTAATGAGAATCTAAAATATAAGAAAATTTCTGCAACAAAAAAAATTGATTTAAAAATTAATTTATTAGTCCTACAAAGTATTAACAAAAAAGTTCTTTAAAAAAAAACACACACAAATTACACAAAATTAAAAACAAAAGAAACATTACTTATTAAAGCCCTTAATCCCCTACTGCATCAACTGTTTTAAGTGCTGCCTGCCAGAATCAAGCCGAAACCAACAATTTTCTAACAACAAAAGCTGCAAGAAAAATTTGTAAGTAGTTGCTGCTGCGCTGCCGTCTGTCTGGCTTTTCTTCTTTCTTCATCTCATTTGCTTTGTTGCTTAAAACTTTAAATGTAAATTATTTTTTTTTCGTTGTTTCAAAAATTCAAAAGAAAAAGTTGGTTAAAATAATAGTAAAAAAATTGTTTGTTATTTATTTTGAAGTGTAACAAATGCATAAATTATAATACAAAAAAAAAAAAAAAGAAAATGCAATGAGCTTTAGGGAAGTAGGCTAATGAATGAAAGTGTTTTTTTAACTGGAAATTGGGAGTCTTAAGAATACTTTACACCGGAATAAATTTTTGCATCAATAAAAGTTTTGAATCAATTACAGATCCAATTTTAATTAATTTTTTAATCAACTCAATTATGTATTTAATTAAGAATGTATAAAATAATATTTCAATTAAGTAAATAATTGAATTAATTAAAAATTTTATTACACTCGTATCTGCAAATAAATAAAATCTTTAATTGGTGGAAAATTTTTTTTCTGTGTAGAATATTGGAAAAAAGAAAAAATTTCATATCTGGTTTTAATTAATTTTTTAATTAACTCAATTATATATTTAATTAAGAATAAATAAAATAATATTTCAATTAAGTAATTAATTGAATTAATTAAAATTTTTATTAAACTCGTATCTGCAAATAATTAAAATCTTTAATTGGTGCAAAATTTTTTTTCTGTGCAGAATATTGGAACATAGAAAAAATTTCACACCTGGTTCTAAGCAATTGGTTACGGATGTAATGCTGTCGGATAGTGCTGGGAATTTCTACTACTTTCAGTTACTCCATACAACTCAATACCTTTCAATTGGGTACTCAATAGTACTTCCGTTTACATACTAGTAGAGAAAATTTATCATTGTAGTTGTCAAATATTTTTAAAAATTTATTTCTAAAAATACTACCGTAAAAGTATCGATTAACTACTTTTGTGTATTGAGTACCCAAAATAATGATCGAGTATCGAGTACTCGGTACCCACTACTCAATACTTTGCTAGCACTACTGTCGGAAGCGTTTAAAGGGCTTCTAGCAATGATAATATAAACTAAAAATATTATAGACTAAGTAATGTATGTATAGGTTTGTTTGAATACGGTTTAGTGCTTGTCGGCGGCGCCACTTGTTCAAATGTAGTGCCCAGTGAAATTTCAATTACACAGTGCAACAGTAAAAAGAAAATACAAGAAAATGACAGTATGGGTACGATTCTACTATCAAAGGGTACTAAAACCCTATACTCCGTTTAGCGAAATTGGTGATCAATTTTTATTTATGAGTCTCGAAAAATTCGCAAATCCAATGGGTCCATCAAAAAAGGTGTCATCAGTTTTTGTCTAATATCTCCTTCAAACTATGTGATAGAACTTAATTTTGTTCGGCAATAATGTAGCTGAAGATTCGTTGAAAAAATGCTATTAATATTTTATACCAAAAAAATAATTTATTCCTGCACTTGTTTTGAATAAAAAAATTAAAAAATATTTTTTTTTTTACTTTTTTTAGCATAACTTACAGAGACTCTTCAGTTTTCACTTACAATATATAGGAAAATTGTAGCCACGGTAAAACTGAACAACTTTTGTAAACATACCAACACAATATAAACATGTCTCAACACCTTAAATAGCACTTTCTACCTTAAAAGCAGCAGTTTTTTTTATTTTCACCAATTAAAGGTTTTAATTGGTTTCACATTAAAATTTAATTAAATATTTAATTGATTCAATTATTTGTTTAATTAGGATTTTTCTTTTGTTCTGTTTTAAACAAATAAATATTTTAATCAATTAAAAAATTAATTAAACTTTAATTTAAAACTAATTAAAATCTTTAATTGGTGCAAACAATTTTTCGGTGTAGCTGTTGTAACGTTGGTAGTTTTTTTTAAAGCTGGAAAGCTATTTATATATTATTTCGGCGATGCTACGCTAGAACGTAACACTAGAATAGGGAGTCCATATTGTGGTTATGAAAACCAAGATCATAACACGAAGTTCTGCGTACTTTTGCAAGTCCTTCTAAAGGCTCTGGTAAGGCTCTGATGGTCCTTTAAAATTAGTTTTGGCTGTAGTGTTCCAATAATATTAGACACTGTAACTTACATACGCTCGGGTCAAGATATATACGTCTTGAAACTAGAGCAATCCCCTGGTGGAGTATAAAATAACCAAGAACCCACACCTAAGAAAAGGTAGAGGCCCTTGTGTTACTAGGTATATTGATTTACATATATGTTCTAAAACCATTAAATAATTATATCTCTATGTCGGCGATTTAATAATCATATTATAAAGCAATGGTTTTTCGTTCATTTGCAGTCAGTTCTTAGGTTACGATCTTACATAAGGGGCGTTCGTTAATAAATTTCTTACAATTATACCCTTCATAACATATAAATTTTGTCAGTCAAATAATTTTTAAGACAATACTATATGTAAAGCTACTGGCATGTTTGCAAGAAAACACCCAGAGTCTTTGGCGGGAGTTGAACTCGTAACCCCCTTATATGACTTATATGTTTGCGAAATACCAACTATTCTATGAAGCCACTCCATAAAACAAGTAACTTAAATTTTTTTTTGAATTACTTACGATCAAGAATGATAAAAACGAGGTTACGTCATCCTAATGATTTCCCGTTAGATGACGTAGTTTGTGCGATTTAAAATAAACAGGCCATGTCAAAGGTGTAATAATCTTGTTGTATTGGATTACCATAATGAAAAAGTATGCAACCAATAACAGTCTGATGCAGTAATTGATTTCATTTATGAGCTCCAAGGCTGTCGCATCTCCTTATTGAAATTATATATCTTTCCTATTAATTATCAGTAATATATGGGCAGAAAATGCCCGGATTTCATGTCGCGATATCAATAGTAATCAGTCCACAGATGCCTTAAAAATAAGATCTGTACCAAAGAGTTGTTATATATATGTATATAAAGGGTGTTTTTTTTAGAGGTATAGAACTTTAAGTTGCAATAAAACATTGATGGATTATTCGATTGGCATGAATTTTATTTATCCGAAAGATAATCTTGTGGCATTACATTTTAAATATGATTTCTGGCATATGACCGCCATGGTTAGCGCGGATGTAGTCCAATCTGGACATCCAATTTTCGATAACTTTTTCCAACATTTGTAGCCGTACATCGGCAATAACACGGCGAATGTTGTCTTCCAAATGGTCAAGCGTTTGTGGCTTATCCGCTTAGACCAATGACTTTACATAGCCCCACAGAATGTGGTGTTAAATTACAAGATCTTGGAGGCCAATTCACAGTTCCAAAACGTGAAATTAGGCGGTCACCAAACGTGAGCAATTGTGGCACGAGCTGTGTGACATGTTGCGCCGTCTTGTTGAAACTACATCTCCTGGACATCAGGGTTATTCAAATCAGGAATGAAAAAGTTAGTAATCATGGCTCTATACCGATCACCTTTGACTGTAACGTTCTGGCAACCATCGTTTTTGAAAAAGTACGGACCAATGATTCCACCAGCCCATAAAGCGCACCAAACAGCCAGTTTTTCTGGATGTAACGGTGTTTCGACGACATACACTTGAGGATTACCTTCACTCCAAATCCGGCAGTTTTGTTTGTTGACGTAGCCATTCAAGTGCGCTAAACAAAATTCGCTTATGAAAATCGGGAACAACGGTAATCTCGTTTTGGGCAATATTTGCAAGCATTGTTCAGGCGTGAGTCTATTCATGATTAATTGCCAAACCAAATAAATAAATCACTTTACAGCTGTTAAATCGGTCGCCATCTTGAAAAGTAATGCCAACTTAAAGTTCCATACCTCTATAAAAAACACTTTTTACTTTAAGGGGATACCGAAACAGACCACAAAATTTACGACTACCTAACTTTTCATTTAGTCTCGTGCTATCACTAGATTTTTTTTCGACTGTAGTGATACGTGTAAATATTCTTTTATCGTAATTACTAACATTTGACTAAGGCTAAGGTCTCCACAGCATCGTAACTGAAATATTTTTAAGGTTTTTCCAATGTATTCAGATTGATATTTATTTTATGGGGTTTTCAAAGCCTATTCGAACTTTTCCACATTGCCTGCCATACAATTGAAATTGTTGAGAATTTTTAAATTTAAACTTTATAAAAAGACTTTTGTTTTTCTATTTGCTGTTATTCCTAATTATCTTGTTAACGTTTTCGAAGAAACTGGCTTTTGACAGATTTGAACACAAGCTATTGTTGTTATTTATGTTTTTTTTTCTTTTAATTATAATAATATTATTTAATAATTTTTACACACAGCTTGAAGCAATAAACATCACTTAATTAACTTTATTTTTCTTTCCTAATAAAATGCTTTTGTTATGGTTTTCAATAAAACTACTTTAAGTTAAAAGAGAAAAATATTATTGCAAATAAGAGAAAATTAATAGATTTTTAAATTGAAATGGAATTGAAGAAAATTGTTATTATATAATGTGGGTATTCTAAAAGTAAAGCAAAACAAAAATTTTCAGCGATTTGTGCAGAAAAAAATATTGCCTACAAAAAAAAAACCAACGAAAAACCACTCCAAAAACTTTAAATGGATATGCAACTACTCACTCGTCAAATAGGCTTCTTAATGTTTTTTTTACTCTTCTGTCACAAGTGACCAATACGTCTGCGATTGTAGACGACTTGTAATAACTAGCACTACACTTCCTGACCTAAGGAATTTGAAATATCACTTAAAACTTGGACGACTAACATACTGCTATGCATACATATAATAAAACAGTAACTTATTTCCGTGTGACTTTTCATTTGTGTTCGCATCACGTAAAAACTACTGGTTGGATTTTAACAAAATTTTGTCAGGAGGTACCTTAGCATCCTGATTCCAATATAGGATACTTTTTTTCCGCAAAAATATTTCCAACTTTTTTTTCCAAATTTTCCAACATTTCCAAGAGAAAGTGGAGAAGAAGCAGTGAAAAGGTTTAAAGGCAATATCCGGTTTAAAGGTACTGAAATTTTCGGTTTAAAACTGGGATATTTTAAACACGGTTGCGGACCTTTTATTTTGGAAAGTGTAATGTTTTAAACACTACTGCTCAACATTAGGCTCCAATTGAATAAAATTTGTATTTGATTTGTAATTTTACTTTGTGGAATTACATTGTTATTAAAATATTTTAAACACCTTTTACAGAGGTTTACAATAATTTTTATAATTTTTTTTTATAAATTTTAGAATTTTATCCAGGGATGGGTACCTTTATATAAAGTAAATACATAAACCAACACTTTTTTTTAGTGATAAAAGAAAGAGTCTTAGAAATTGATGTGGAATACTCTCCAAGCAAAATCGAGCAAAATATTGTCAGAACGCCCACGACGTGGCGGGCACAGCTAATTTAATAATAAAGATATGAAAAAGAAATAAAAAAATGTTTAAAAATTATTTCTTAATAGAAGGGGAGTCACAACACAATTAAGTCTTTGACTCTGGATGTTTCACTACAACTAGTGAAGATCGACAAATGATGTTATAATTTAATTTGAAATTGTTTTGTAACATTTAGTATACAAACAAAGAACAAAATTGGCGATCTAGCTTTCGCAACAGCAAAGATTGTTCAAAGACCCTAATTAGTGAAACTTTAGAATTGAAACTGAAACTATAAAAATATGAATTTAAATAAAAAAAAAACAAAGGTAAATTTAAACGAAAAATCGTTAAGTTGTAAAACTAAATAGAATTCCACAATTTCCCAAAAAAATTTTTGAAAATTTCCAAAAATGGGATTTCCCAGATTTTTTATGGTATTTGCCATGCTGGGAAAGCTGGGAAATAAAATTTGATTTCTTGATAATTAAAAACATTTAAATTTGAATGAAAAATGATTTAATTTATAAAAAAATTCCATTCCACAATTCCCAAAAAAAGTTTTCAGAATTTCCAAAAATGGATATTGTTAGATTTCTTGCGGAATTTATCACACGGAAAGCCGGGAAAAAAAAATTTTTATATGATTTATAATTAAAAACGTTTCCTGACCTAAGAAGGTTTCCTTTGGAATTTTGAAATACCATTTAAAACTCAGAGGACAAACATAGTTTTGATTTATTGATTTGGTGGAGTACCATTTTCACAGCTAATTTATATTAAAGCATGTAGCGTTCGTTGAAGTTTATACAGTTTTATATGTTCAATATCTTTTTGGAGTAACATTTAAAGCTAAGTTGATTAATTTCAGCATGTTTATGCCGATTGATTTACTTGATTGAGCACTAGGTAAACTTAAGAGAAAAATTGGTGGAGACCAACATACTCCATAAAGGGAAATTAGGGTTTCTGTTTTATATGGGAGGATCAGGGTAGATTCGCAGGATTTTTAAGAGGCTCCTATCACAATGTAACAATAGGTGCCAGAGTAAAAATGACTAATAATAACTAACACTACCAATTCCTATCATAGGGAAGCTACTTTGCCCTAAAAAATTAAAATATCCAAAATATGAGTAGAGCAAATAAAAAAATTCACAAAAACTAGATAATTTCGGGATGCCAAATACACTGGCACTTCCAAAGTTAATATCGAAGTATTAAAGAAAAGTGTTGCTATTAGCCACCAAATATTTATTCAGCTTCGAGGAGAAACATTTTAATCTCCGGAAGCTTCTTAAACAATATACTCACTAAGCACATCGCACTTGTTACTCAAGAGAGTCAACTCAAAGATTTTCACTTTTTGCAAGAAATCGATGTACAGTGGTCATATCTCTCTACTCTTTCGCCAAAAAAATTCATTTTTATCACTCTTCTTGATGTGAAAGTGTATCAAAAAAAAGTTTTTTGTCTTTACTGAAGATTTTGTAATTTAAGTTGACTCTCATTATCTCTAGGATAATGGTAAATGAAGAATACTTAATTAAGTAGAAAGGAAATCATTTTAGCCAAGGTACCCTAAGCTCAATTTTACCTTAATAGTTTCTTTATTCATCAAAATTGCCAAATTTTGGTTATCAAAAAAAAAATATATTTTATCTACAACGGCTGTTGGTTTCTCGGTAGGCTAATAGGTAGAGTGCTAGTCTATTAGTCCAGGGTTATGGGTTTAATTCCGACCAAAGACTCTGATATGGTACTTATCATTGGCAGGAAGACCAATAATTTGCTTGGATATAATTCTTGGATACCTACAACTGGTTAGCTGCGTTAATGACAGGTCATGGAAACTTCAAGCATTATCTGGACAAGGTGAAAATCGAGTAAAGACAATACTTGCAGAATGTGCCTGGAAAAAGGCTAAGAAGGCAGTGGTTAACATAAAAGCCTCGAGCCACGGCAGACAGATTACAAATGTAGATGCTGTGGAGACCTTAACCTTAGGACAAATAGTAGCAATTACCATATCCTCTATGATGAGAAAGAATGTCGACATGTATTAGTCGCCAGTCTGAAATCTCTACAGTCGAGAGTGAAAGGCTAGTTGACAGACTCAATAAAAGTAAAAGTAGTCGTAACTTACCTGTCGGGTACCAGAAATCCTTGAGTAACGAAGGGGTTGGAAAAGGGACCCATAAAGTAAGTGGTCTACTTCGATATCCCCCAAAAGAATATATGTAAAACAATTCTTTGATACAGATCTTATGTTTAATAGCTCACTGATGAGGGTTTATTACTTTTGCTGGATATAGCGATATGATAACCGGGCGTTTTCTGCCTAAATAAGATGATAATTAATATAAAGGATATATAATTTCAAGAAGAAGATGGAGCGACAGTCCTACAATTCATTAAAGAAATCAATTACTGCGTGAGACTGTTACTGGTTGCATATTTCGTTGCGGTATTACCATCCACAAACCTTTGAATTTCGCTCAAATTACATGACCTGTTCATTTTAAATCACGCAAACTGCGTCATCTAACAGGAAATTATTCAGATGACGTTACCTTGTTTTTGTCATTATTGATCGCAAATACTTTATGCTTCAATAAAAAATGATACAAACTCAGTTTTCTAATTATTTCAAACTTGAGTAAATATTGAGTCTCCCTTTATTAAAAATAGTTTATATTTCGTATATTGTTGGTTCTAAAGCAATTGTTTTCATACAGAACTTTACGCTATCAAAGTCTTTAGCTAAATTTAATGTTAAAAATAAGTTTATAAAGTAAAAACAAACAAAATTAAGTGGAAAAGCAGTCACTTAACATCTGAAAATCATCTTGCAGAATGAAGCAATGAAATTCTGTACTCTAAAGTGAGAGGTAAAGAGTTTTGATTCTGTTTATTATGAAATAATGCTGCTAGCGTAAGGCTAACTGAAGGTTTATTTGTTTTTCAAAGAAACTTAATATAAATTGTTTTAGTAAGCCAACTTGCCAGCGGGTATTTCAATTAACTGATGCTCTTTGTCGGCAACATCAAAGCCATTTCTATTTAACTTTAATGTCGCTGCTTAAAAATTTTAAATATTTTTTTTTATTCACTTAATTCTTTTTCTAAAGGCCACAAGACTTTTTTCATTTAAAATTAATTTTTCTATTAAAAATTATATTTACTTAAGAATTTCTTATTCGTTATCTTTAGTTGTATTTATTACTCAATTTTTATATTTATTTTTTTCTTAAAATATTTGTAAAAAAGAGCTGTATTAATACTGCATGAGGAAGCAGTATGCTGCCTAAAAAGAAACTAAAAGCAATACTTAACTAAAAGGAAAGATATTCAAATGAAATTTCCGGTGTAAGTAAAATTAATTGTTCAAAAAAAAAAAAAATAGATTTTAAACAAAATTTATTATTAAGATCAAAAATAATCTCCCTTTTTAATTTCATTTTAAATCCTTATATAGAAATATAGAAGTGGGAATTTAATTTGAAAATGATTCTCTAAAAAGTATCAGATTGTGATACAGATTTACATCAGCGTCTTACTTGATGCCTTAACCTGACGTTGGTCTTTTTTTTTTGCATTACCCCTCTTAGAAGCATGTGTCTTCCCCAAAGCATCGCCATCTTATACGATTTGTCGCAGCTGTTTACGCGTTTTAATTTTCGTGTGCCAAAGGTGTTGCCGTAAGATTCAGTCGATTGTTATTTTGCCTTAAGTTAGTTTTGTTAATCGGTTGTTGGAGTGCTATCTGTTGTTGCCTAGAAACAACGTGTATTTGGTGTATAGGTGGGAAACCTTGCTAATATTTGATTTCAACTTTTTCTTTTTGCCCTGCCTGACCTTTTCCCAAGATGTTTTACACTATTTTTCCAGGGGGGTGATCAGGGGGTTTCTTTGATGAATTATCTGGAGGGGATTGAAGACATTACATTTTTAAAACTGGAAAAAACACCACGGTGAATATTTGTCGTCCTCTGGCAGGTACGTTGGTCTTAGCACTGGGTTAATACAATGCATCTACCAACGCCCTCATTGCGTATAGCGACACAATAAAAAGCAATATTAGAACATGGCTGGAGGGACCATGCTAATACCCCTCTTTAGAATTTGGTGATCATCCAAACTCCCGCTACAACAATAGTAGCCTTTGTTGAAGTGAAACAGCACAACGATCTAATGGTCCAAACCATAGCCACCACACAAATAATAACTTCTCGAAGAAACTTACTAAATATCGGTCTCAGAGACGGGCATTAATTCTGTGGAGTTAACGGTTCTTGTGGTACCACTAGTTTGGACACTGGTTGGACTCCGAAGTCCGCTATCTTCTTGGTACACGATCCGAGCAAGCCTCAGGCACTTGTGACCATATATACCCCGGAAACTTTAGTGTAAAGGATTTTTTATACAAATATATGATGGATCTACACGAACTAAAATAAAAATTGAAAATCTCCCTTTTACGCGTCCGAAAATTTTAAAATACTTCATCACTTTATTGAGCTTAACTGCACTGAAAGTGCGGTGGTGCCAATAGTGTAAAGATCACGTGGCATGAAATTATAGCGAGACATTGAAATACTTCTTGATATGAAAAATGTGTTTATTTCATCAGACTTAATATTTGTTATTAAATTAAATGTTTTCTTAAATTGAAAAAAGAATTATCTGTAATTATTGTCCATTCACGCAATATTCATACTTATTACATTTCACCGAATACATACTACCTTTTGTGCTGGAATCAATATTTTTGGCGGGTGCCATTTTAGCTGAAAAAGTTTTTTTAATTCCCCTCCGAAATGAAGCGTAGCTTATAGCCTAAAAATACTGCTCAATGCCCGATTTTATTTATACAGAGAAAAAAATATTTTCCCAATTAAAGCTTTTAATTGGTTTCAGATGAAAATTTAATTAAAAAATTAATTGATTGAATTATTTGTTTAATTATTATATTTTTTTGTTCTGTTTTAAACAAATATATATTTGAATCAATTAAAAAATTAATAGAACCTTAATTTTTAACCAATTAACACCTTTAATTGGTAGAATAAAAATTATTCTGTGTATTGAGGCCAACAGCTTTGCGGATAATTTCCAAGCTTTTAGGACATTTTCCTACCGTTAATTAATCAACTCATAATGGTATAAATATTTTTTAAGCTAATAATCTTTTGTTTATATTTCTCAAACATTAAAATCGGATGATATGTGATTCCAAAAGGAAAACTATACTATCTAATGCCCTACAATTTACTTCCTACACCATCAATTTTTGGACATGGTTATCTCATGCCTACATCATGCAGCACAACATTATTGAATTATGACAAGTTCCCTGCCAATAAGTCACAAGAGCCCGTTGCACTCAGACTAATTTAAGCTCTGCCACAGTCATCGAAAATTAAACGTTTTGATTGCTATCCATCCAGCAATCCCTGACGACCATTACCCTAAGACTTCCATTTCAGACACTGTATCACTATAGTCCTTTCATATAAAACAAAAAATCCGTTGATCTTTCAAAGTGATTTTTTCACTTCTTCTACAAACAACATTTAAACAAAAAAAATCCCTGCTTTAAAAAGTTAGCTTTAAATATATTTAATTTTACAACTAGACTTCCAATTCAATAAAATCCCTAATTTGTTCACTTGCCATTAGTAGTTTTATTCACAACTTAGCCTAATCAGACCCATGGTGTTTGTTTCTCTTACATCTTATATTTAATTTATTATTTTATTTTACAATTTTTGTATAAAAAAAATAAATTGCATTAAATAAGAACAAAATTTATCTATTCTTAAATTAAAAATGAAACAAGATTAAAATAAAACCAAACAAAAAAAAAGAAAAGAAAAAACAACAAATATAAAACAAAATGCAAAAAGTAATAATTTACTTTGAGCAGAAGGCGTTAAGTAAAATGGTCAGAAAATAAATTGAAACCATTCGCACGTTCTGAAAACGATGTGGAACAAATAAAGATGTGAAAAAGAAAAGAAATAAATGTACAAAAAGTAATAAAATATTGGTAATACTAAATGTTGTGAAAAAATGTTTTTTAATAGAAGGGGAAGTGAAACTAAAGACTGCAACAGAATAAAGTCTTAGAAATTTTCAATAAAAAATTCAAAAAAATTAAAAAAAATTGAAAAAGTAGAAAACGGTACAGAGTACCCGGGTAGGCAAGTAGGTATTATGCTAGTCTATCAGTCTGGGGGTTGTGAGTTCGATTCCCACCTAGGCATCTGTGTGATTCCCTACATCGAGTGAAAGTCTTCGTTAAATTCAGTTAAAAATATTTAAATTAAGTTAGAATATGACTAGTAATTATACTCGTATTGTTACATTTAATAAATAAAAAATAAAAAAACAAAAATAAACCAGTGGTCTGGATTTCGCAAGGGAAAGGGAACTAAAGAAGTAAAAGAAATAAAACTGAAACTATAAAAAGATGAATTTAAAACGCAACAAATGTAAATTTTAATGAAAAATGGTTTAAAATATAGAACTAAATACAATCCCACAATTCCCAAAAATTTTTTAATAATTTCCAAAACTGCAATTTCTCAGATTTTTTGCGGTATTTGTCAGAAGAAAAACTGGGGAATACAATTTGTGTTCTTGATAGGTAAACCATTTAAAGTTAGGAGACAAATATTTTAAGTTATAAAAAATTTAATCTCACAATTCCCAAAAAAATTTGAAAATTTTCAAAAATGGGATTTCTCAGATTTTTTGATGTATTTGTTATACGAAAAGCTGGGGAGTAAAATTTCATTGCTTGATAGTTAAAAACGTATAAATTTAAACGCAAAATAGTTTTAAAAATTCCTAAAAAAGTATTGAACATTTCTAAAACTTGGATTTCTCATACCTTTTGCGATATTTGTCATACGGAAAGTTGGGGAATAAAATTTGAATTCTTGATAATTAACAACATTTACATTTAAACAAAAAATGGTTAAAATAATAAATTATTATAAAAATAAAATTCCACAATTCCCAAAAGTTTTTGAGAATTTCCCAAAATGACATTTCTCAGATTTCTTTGCGAAAATTGTTATACGGAAAGCTGGGGAACAAAATTTTATTTCTTGACATATAAAAACATTTAAACTTAAACGAAAAATATTTTAAGTCATAAGAAAAAAAATTTACAATCCCACAATTTCCAAAAAAGTTTAGAAAATTTCCAAAAATGGAATTTTCAGATATTTTGCATTATTTGTCACACGTAAAGCTGGGGGAAAAAATTAGATTTTTTAATAATTAGAAATATTTTGATTTAAACAAAAATGGTTTGAGATGTAAAATACAATCCCATAATTCCCAAAAAAAGTTTTGAAAATTTCCAAAAAAAGGCATTTCTCATAATTTTTACGGTATTTGTCATGGGGAAAGCTGGGTTAAAATAGTTTTCTTGACATTTACAAACATTTAAATTTAAACGGAAAATGGTTTAAGTTATAAAAAAATACAAACCCACAATTCCCAAAAAACATTTGAAAATGTCCAAAAAAGGGATTTCTCAAACAAAATTTTATTTTTTAATATATAAAAACATTTAAACTTTAACGAAAAATGCTTTAAGTTGTAAAAAAAATACAATCCCACAATTCCCAAAATAGTTTTGAAAATTTCCAAAAAATGGGATTTCTCAGCTATTTTGCGGTATTTGTCATACGGAAAGCTGAGGGAAAATTATTTTTGATAAATTAAAACATTTAGATTTAACGAGAAATGGTTAAATTTATAAAACTGAATAAAATTCAGTTTTGAGAATTTCCAAAAAATGGGATTTTTTACAATGTTTGCGGAAATTTAAATTTAAAAATTTAAAATTTAAATGAAAAATGGTTTAAGTCATACAAAATATACATTCCAGAATTCCCAAAATAGTTTTGAAAATTTCCAATGGGATTTCACAAATTTTTTGCGGTATGTATCATACAGAAAGCTGGGGGAAAAATGGATTTTTTGATAATTAAAAACATTTAAAGCATATAAACCAAGTATAAATTTGTGGATTGCTGCTACGCAATGAGTGAAAACTTGGTCTTTAAGTGATATTTTTTATAAAAGTTTTATATTTTAGAATCACTTGGTTCCAGTATTAAACATGTCTAAGCATTTGTTCGTTTCATACCTACTTTATTTATTCTTAAAATATTATATCCACACAAAAAAACGGCTTTGAAGCTTCTGTATTGTTGCTCATAAAATTCTATAAATAGAGAGTAATTAAGTTTTTGTTGTTATTGTGTCTTAAATAAACTTTTTAAATTAATTCTGCTTAAATAATTTTTATGTATTTTGTTTTTATTTGTCATATAAAGTCGTTTTTTATCACTTAAAGTTGTCTACTTGTCAAGGCTTAAGTAAATTTTGGCTAAATAATTTATATTTGAATTAATTAAAAGCATTACCTAAGATCAACAGCAATTATGGCAAGACGCATTTCTAGAATAATAAAAAGAAATGTTTTATTGAGCCCACATTTGAAATGAATGTGTTTTTTAATAATGATTTTTGAGTGAATAAAAAATTAAAAAGCAACTTAAGCTGGTTTTCAAGGCAAATTAAACTCTCTTATTGAGTTTCTAAGAATTTTGTTTTTAGATTTTAGGGAAGCGAATACGAATAATACCAATTCTTACTTAAATTGATTATAAATTAATTTTGTTGATTATTTCCAGTATTTTATATTTGCAATTTAAACAAAAATATCAAATTTATTTAAAGCGTGCCATAAGTTATATTAATTTTTTGTGGCTTAACAACCTCAGACAGTGGGCCGGGGAAAAGAGAAAAGTCATGACTAGCATAAGGGACGAATATGTTATGATGCATATTCGTCGTTTTGATCTCATAACTACGCTTCACAAGCTATTTGCTTTTTTATTTTAAATCGCCTTTACCACAACTGACCACAATCCCAGCAAGACTTGAGAGCCAACATCAAAGCTCCAATTTATACTTTATATATGTTATATGATATTAAAATGTATCCCTTTATTTCAGTTTTAAGTCTAAATTATATTAGTTTTTTTTTAGTTTTGAATGTCTCAATAGACTGATTGGTGTTGCGCTAGTCTATCAGTCTGGGGATTTCGTTTCTCTGCAGACAAGCCAAGAGCTTTGCTGGTAGTGTTGTCTTACAAGAAAAATGCTTGCAATTATTTTTTATCCATTTCTTATAAAACTATATTAACAACAATTTTTTGTTGCATAGACCTGCATATACAGGTCTAACCTAACAACTCTGAGTGTCAACATCTGTAGCGTAAAGGTTTTAATTAACACTGAAAGATCTTTGTTGTCCATTGCGCTACTAGTCGCGCGATTTTAAGTGTTGTTAAAGGTTTCCTTTATTTGAACCAAGAGTTTTTTTAAACACAGTTTAAAATCTGGTGAATAGCGACCGGCAAGGCTGGTATGCTATTTGATGACTTAGTTACATTGTCAGGTTGGTTACCCTAATATGTATATATTAATGCAAAGAAAAGACATGGTTGAGATAATCTTATTACTATTAAAATGAAAAAAAAACATGGTTGAGGTAACCATATTATTATTAAAATTGATAAAAATATTGTTACGTTGGAAGCAGATTATTGTCAGACCCCTTAATGACATTGTAAAATCTATCTATATAAATAAAATCAAATGTTGTACGTTGGTAATCGCAATACTAAGGACGGCTGCACCCATTTGGCCAATTTTTATATTTTTTTTAATCTTCATCATAACCTAACTTTGCTTTTTGCAAAAAGAAAAATTGACCACGCCCACTTTTTAAGTAGCTAGAAAACTATAATAGAGCTTGGAATATGTGCAAGAGTAATCCAGTACCGAAACACCGGCTGGAGAGAAATAGTGGGCGTGGTACCTCCCATACAATGTGAACACTTATTATCGTCTATCTGGAGATCTGCAATAGGTAAAGTCTTAAAACCTTGCGCACGTAATCCTCATACTAATTTGCACAGTGTAGTGGAATAGAGACTGGATTGGGACAGTGGGCTTGGTACCTCACATACAAAGTGAAACATTATTATCGTGTAGCTAGAGAACTACAATAGATAGAGTCTTAAAACTCTGCCCAAGTAATCCTCATACTAATGTGCATAGTCTAGCAGAATACAGACTAGATTAGGAGATTGGGCGTGGTACCTTACATGCAAAGTAAAATGTTATTATCGTGTTAATACTCATTGGATGGGAACAGTGGGCGTCATACCTTGCATATAAATTAAAATAGTTTTGTCGTAAAATTGCGATGTAGAATTGGCCATGGGTTCTTTTTAAGTTTTTATTGTATTTTTTGTGGATGGGTGTAGCGAAGCTCACCGGAGATAGCTAGTGTATATTAATTTTAGATTCTCATAATTAAAAAAAAGAAATAAATTCTAAACTTAAAAAAAAACAAACATTATTTATTTATTTTTAGACATACTATGGTTACATATAAAGCAACTAATCATAATTTGTTTACTAATAACATATTATGGTTATAAATACAATATTATTGTGGAATACTAATAAAACATTTGTTGTGGTTTTAAAATTGCATTAAAACTGCTATAAATTGTTGTCCAAATATATATTGTTATAGAAAACATAAAATGGTTCTTGTGACCATAGTATAACAATGTTTTTTCTCTGCGTATATACAAGGGCTTTCCATTCCTTTTCAAGAATATCGTTTTGAGAAGAGTTAGTCTTAAAAATTTTGTTTAACGTTGGGAGCTAAAGAGATGCATTATTTATCGTTATTTAGACACATAGGCAGTCGAAGATCTTATGATTTAAAGTTGAATTTTTCTTGCTCACATCTATGTGGATGTCTTTTTCTATAAAACAAAATTTTATTTAAATAATTTCTAAAGATGAAGATGAATAAAAATAATTTTTATTATTAATGTTTCCTTCCTAAGGGTGTCCTAAGCTTTTTAAGAAAAAAAAAATAGTTGCGTGCAAATATATAAATATCCTAAAGCTGCTTGAAGTAGATCTATTTATAACTTATTTACAATCAAAATAACATGTAAATTATATGTGTATTTAAATTTTCTTTACTGCACAACTCTTTTGCTTCCTCCCCAAACATCTAACATGATTTTGTAATTTGTAACGTAAAAAGTAAAAACACACACACGCGTGAAAACTTGAAAAAAAACTGTTTAAAATGTTATATTTCTGTGTTTAACTGCTATTAAAAAAAAAATTCAAGAGATACAATTTTTATAAAATTTTTCTACTTTTTTATTTGCTCAGCTTAACAACACTCAAGGTAACACAAGCTGCTGTTAGAAAAAAAACACTTAAACTCATACCCACAATTTGAAAGATTCTTTAGCAAATAAAATCAGCATAAAAGTCTGTTTACCTTCTTAGAACCAGCAACACCCCCTCTCTATCTCTCTCTCTCTCTTTCATCACACTCCTGTAATTGTTTGTAGTTTAATGCAGCAGTCATTGTGTCACTATTTCGTAACGTAAATTTATTAAAAATTTTGTGGTTGTAATAAAGAGTGGTGGTGGTGGTAGAGCGGGATAAAGGGAAACATATTCTAAAAGGATTTTCAGGTTGAACATAAATAATTCATTTCGATTTCAAATTTAGCTGACTGTTCTCTCTCTCTCTGTTAAAAACTGTTACTTAATTTTTTGTGTTTGATTTAACAAAAAAAAAATTGAAAAGAACATTTTTCTTTTTTTACCAAGTTATATGTGGCAGCTTAAAAATAAAATATATTTTAACAAAAAAAAAAAAAATATTTAAAATCAAAGAAAAAATATAATCCTCAGAAAAAAATTTTCAAGGTTAGTTTTATTAATAAAAAATTACTTTGGAAAAAATACTATTGAGAAAAAAAGGAAATCAAACTTATATATAAAATAAAAAACTTTCTTTACCTATAAATGCATTAGTGAGAAATATATGGATTTTCTAACTACCCACTTGACCAAAACTTATGTTTATGATATTGCCACAAGCGTAAACCGAAAGTTTCATTTATCAATTACAATTATATTCAACCATTTGTAATTGGGATTTTTCAATTACACTTAACATGTAATTTGTAATTAAAAAATTAAAATTACAATTACAATTACTTTTAATTGTAATTTAATTGTAATTAAAAAATCCAATTAAAATAACAGGTAATTGCAATTGTAATCAATTACAAATAAAGCTAATTGTAATTAATTCCACGTAATTGTAATTGTAATTGATTACAATTGCAATTACAATAATTGTAATTGATTACAATTGCAGGCAATTATTTATAACACAGTGCAACACGGAAAAAAATAACCATATACGGACACCACTACGTGATAAAAGACCAAAAAAAGACCCCTGTCTCCCAGTTTTGCCCAAAGTCCTCCAGGTATTTTTTTATGGGCCCTAGAAGATGTGGGGCCTCGATGTCATTTTTGCAAAAAAATGATCATTTACTCAAGCTCATATTTTGCAAACCGTTTGGAATTTTGATATACTCTCTGAGGCAAAGTTGTAGCTCTTGTCATAAAGAACAAAAATTGTGAACATATAAAATCAAAAAAACTTCATCTTCAAGGTCAAAATCGCAAAAAACTTTAAAAAATTCATTTTTTTACCTTTTTTCCCCTGTTCAGGTCCATAGGTAGCAAACCGTTCAAAATTCAAGGAAACAATCAACTACAAAAATGAACCTAAGATCTCAATAAACAACTTTTTAGAAGATATCAACTTCCTAGGAATGATTCTTAACACCGTTTAGGTAGCGCTTAGGTAGCCGGGAAATTTTTCACTTTTGCGGCTACCTAAGCGCTACCTAAACGGTCTTTTTTTTGGTCTTTTAACACGTAGTTGTGTCCGTATATGGTTATTTTGCCATGACTTAAAAAATTACACAGTGTGTAACTGTAATTAAAAAAATTAAATTATAAAATTTGTTTGAAATATAATCGAATTTTGTTTAATTTCAAGTAATAATTATTGCCCAATTACAATTGCAATTACTTGTAATTTGTAATTAAAAATGTTCAATTACAATTACATTTAATTTGTAATTGAAAATTTAAAATTACAATTTACAATTACTTGTAATTGACTTTAGTTCTTGAGCTAAATTACAATCACTTTTAATATATAATTGAGAATATGTAATTACACATTATCTGTGATTTTAATTGTAATTGAAATATAATTGAATCCCCCCATGTCTGTTATACAGTACAGCAACAATTGCACTCCATTAGAAACAGAAACTGCTTTCAGTCATGATCTGTATTTGAATTTCGTTAATAATAAACATTGTCATTTGTTTAAGAAATATTAAATTTTGATTTACTGGTAAAAATAACATTGTTATACAACTCTGCGGGCTATTTTCATTTTCTCTTTTATAGTAAAAATTATAAATTTGTTAACAATTTCTAAAAATTTTATTTTCAAAAATTGTTTTAATTAATTAATTCAATATCAATCAGCTCTTCCAATTTATTTTAATTTTTGATTGCTTCTATTTTTGCCAGCAATTGACAAACGAGTTAGTTCATTTGCATGCACAAACATGTTGAGGCTTGTGTGGGAGGCTTTGGTAGCGATATTTATTCCTCATGTTCTTGTTGTTTGTTTAACCCGCAACATATGTGCATCATATTTGTCTAATTTGTACAGCTGTTTGTCCCAGTGTTTGTTTTTTTTTGGCAAAAGACAAAAAAATCATCATTTGACAACGGTGTTGAGATAGCAGCGGTTTGATGTTGACAGTGACAATGAAGTTGGCCAAACTAAACAAATAAAATCAAAAATCCAAATCAAAAACTACAATTCAACGCTATAAAACTAGTTTAAGGACAATTAAATGAACACAAATTAAATTCAATGTTGACACCAATCTAGAGGCATGAAAAATATTAAAAAAATACAAAATATCAGTGATTTAAAAATAATTTATTTAACTCAATTTCAAAAATATAAAATATATTCCCTGATAATTATTATTTGTTCGCTTTGTCGCACATGGATAAAACCTGAGAAATATGTAAAATATGTAAAATAACTTAAAAATCGCAACTTAAAATGCAAATATACCATACAAGCTGCTTGTCAAACAAAGTCGAATTTTACTACAAGCCATTTTATGGTTCGGAATAGCTTGTAGAAAAAAATTTTTATATTTAGTCCGCCGTTTTGGAGATTTTTCAAACCATTTGTAAGACTGCTGTCAAATTGTTTCATGAAAACAAATTATGTGTAGTGTGCAAACATCGGGGAAAACTAAAATGAGTGAGGAAAAAAATATTTTTTAAGAAATCGAAATTTCGAAATTCTCATCATGGAAAAAAAGTACAAGACTACAGCAAGAGAACTACAAAAAGTTATTATCTTTTAGTTAAAAAATTAAAGGAAAAAAACGTTTTTACTTAAATTTGTTCATCTATGCAGAGATGGATACCCAGAAACAAATAGCGAACTTGACAAAGTATATTTAACTTCTGACCTCATCAAAGGCAAAAAAAAAGTGACAACTTAATGCTGTACGTATTATTTTTATGTACTCTAATTGCAAGTAAAATAAAGTATTTTTGACAAACCATAATTGCAAGTAAAATAAAGTATGTTTGACAAACCATTTGTATGGTTTATTTGGTGGTTTATTTAATCGATAATATAAAAAGGTTTAAAAATTTTTTTGAAAAACTAGAATTTTGAAATTTGCAATGCAAAAGATAATTTTAATAATTTAAATTTATTAAACCACTTTCACATTAATTTTTATTAGAAGTAATACATGCATTGCATTGCTTCAACCAGCCCTTAAAATCCCGTCACTACAGAAACACCCTTTAATTTTTATTTTTTATACTTGCTGTTATAGCGGATAAATTTTTATGTACTGTGTATAAATTTTAAGTATTAGTGTAGGTTCAAAAATAAGGATATATACGTAAATTCTTGTTACTTTCGGAACACCCTATGGTTTTTATTTTTTATAATTACTATTAACATAATTTTACATACTCTTTTAAATTTAAAGTGTCCGCCTTTTACGGTTCACATTACGTAAAGTCACATTTGTCAAATCAAATCAGTATCGCAATACCTTTTAATGGTGATACGAGTACATCTTCTGTAAAAATGTCAAGAGTCTTCCTATTACGGTTCAAAAATAAGTCCCTATAAGTAAAAAATACATCAGTATTGTTACACCCTTTAATTTCTATTTTTATAAAAAACAGAGGTTCGATTTCAATACAACCGCAAATCTATACATATAATAAAATAGTAACTCATTTCCATCTGTCTGTCTGGTTTTCGTTTGCGTTTGCATCACATACTCGATACATTTTAACAAAATTTTGTGAGGATGTACTTTGGTATCCTAGTCCAAATATAGGATACTTTTTTTTCGCAAAAATATCTTATTTCCTAGAGAAAGTAGAGAAAAAGCAGTGAAAACGCAATTTCCGGTTTAAATGTACTGAAATTTTCGGTTTAAAACTGGGATATTTTCAACACGTTTATATTCAACACGGCTATTTTTTCAACTCACCTTTTTATTTCTCAAAGTGGGCTATTTTAAAAACTACTGTGTAACAGATGGCGCCAGTTGTATTAAATTTGTATTTAATTTGTATTTTTACTTTGTTTAATTACATTGTTATTAAAATATTTTAAACACCTCTTTTAGAGGTTTACAATAATATTTTGAATTTTAGGATTTTTTATAAATATTTAAATTTTATCCAGGGATGGGTACCTTTTTATAAAGTAAATACATAAACCATAACTGAAGCACTATAAAAGTAGGAGTCTTTTAATTGGTGTGGAATACTTTCAAAGCAAAATCGAGCAAAATATTGTCAGGACGCCCACGACGTGGCGGCCACTGCTGTAGAAAATATAATTTTTCCCATATCCACACCAAATTTTAAGACTCTTACTTTTATAGTGCTTCAGATATAATTTATGTATTTACTTTATATAGAGTTACCCATCCCTGGATAATTACTCAGAAAAATACCCCCTATATATAGAATTCTAAAATATCTACAAAATTCTAAAATTATTAATTTACATTTATTTACCCATCACAGATTTAAATTCTAAAATTTATAAAAAAAAATTCTAAAATCATTATAAAGTTTTATTTTAAAATTTTGTCAAAAATAAAAGGTACTGCCAAGTTTGCAGTAATATTGAATCGGTAAAATTGCCTACTTTTTCTCTAGTTTCGCTTGGAAATGAGATATTTTTAAGGAAAAAAAGTATCCTATATTTGAATCAAGATCCTAGGGTACCGCCTCACAAAATTTTGATAAAATTATTTTCTAAAAATTATGTTCCATTTCCATTATTATCTGCACCATAAATAAAATATTCAAAAATTATTTCATGTACAGAAATTACAGTTTTATTATATTATATGTATGTATAGATTGTTAATTGCAACAAAATAAAAAATATATAATAATGATATCGAATATGTTTTAAAAAAGGTAATTAAGTGGCACAAAGGGAATTTACAATAATAACTAGGGCCACTCACTCACTACCCAACTTAACTGACATGACATGTCATCACATGACATCAACCCCCACATAAAACTCACATTCACAAGCACATATCCATACACACGTTTACAACAGACACATGTCATTTGATAATAATGTCAATACTAATGTAAATCTCAATTTTATTGTGAGTATTATCCTGCAATGGCATAATTTTCACTTTTTTCCAATATTTTTTTTTTTTAATAAACTAATTTCTATACTCGTTAGCAAATAGTTGTCTTCTATTACAAAAAGTTAACAAAAAGTCCCACTGAAAAAAAACAATACTAGGCTGTCAAAGACTCCACAACCCACAACAAATATCTGCATATTGTGCTTCAGTTTTTCGTTTTACTTTTATATTCAGACAACACAATACTGCAGCGCCATCACTAGAGAATAACAACATACAAGTATTACTGAAGTACGGCAGAAAAAGGCATAGAAAAATATTAAATATCAACAGTTTTTATGCACTCAGGGAGCAGAAAAAAAATATACACTTTTTCCATTCAAATTCACTTACACAAGTTAAAGCCCCTGGTTTGAATTTTTTTTTTTTAGAAAAAAAAGAGCAGCGAAAAAACTCAAGGGAGCCAATAATACAAAAAAAACGCTTTGTGAATAATAATTGTTTTAGTTTTTAGAGACAAATTTAAAGTCACAAATTGAATTAAATCTAAAAGCAGTTAAAAAAATCAATTTGCATAAAGAATCAAAAATCAATTTATTATAGCAAATGATGTGCGTTAAAAATAAAACGTCGCTATAAAACGTCAAAAAATTTTTTCAAAAAACAAAAAAAAATTTTCACAGAAAAATTTTAAATTTCAAAATTTCAAATTGATGAAAAGTTAATAAATTTTAATTAAATTAAATCTTGTTTATTTAATGTTTTCTTTGATGTTAAGAATGAAAACTTCTATTTACTCCTTAATTGGACTATAGATCTAGTAAATAGAGCCCAAATAAGGACTAAATAGAAAAAAAATTAAAATACATCTTCAAATAATTCCAAAAAAAAAATTATGAAAAATTTTTAATAAATCAAAAGAAATCTTTAAAAATCCCCAAAAAAATCCTTTTAAATATAAATTTTAAAACTCAATAAAATTCACAAAAATAAATTCATAATTCACTTCTTGTACAGTCTTAACCCTCAAGCCCACACCCTTAACACTATTCCTATGAAATCTATATTTCCATTAGAATGAAAGTCATCAAATATCATGCAAATTCCTAAAATCTACACGGAGTTTCAGCCAATAGCCATTTTTTCTCTTTGTTTTTTGTCGAAGGTGTTAGAAAATCTTATGTGCAAACAAATGAAAGTGTAGCTGAGCAGACAACGTTAGTTCAGTTTTTTTTTCATATAATAAAATATACATATACATACATATAATAAAATAGTAACTCATTTCCGTCTGTCTGTCCTGCATTGTTTGTGTTCGCATCACGTAAAAACTACTGGATGGATTGAAACAAGATTTTGTGAGAAAATACCTTAGTATGCTGATCCCAATATAGGATACCTTTTTTCCACAAAAATATCTACCTTCCGGTTTAAAGGTGCTGAAATTTTCGGTTTAAAACTAGGATATTTTCAACACGGTTTTCTCAACACAGTGACATTTTCACCACACACCTTTTTATTTTTGAAACTGGGATATTAAAGAACCTATTACCCAACAGATGGCGCCAGTTGATTAAAATTTGTATATTTACTTTGTGGAATTACATTGTTATTAAAATATTTTAAACACCACTTACAGAGGTTTACAATTATTTTTAGAATTTTAGAAATTTTTATAAATTTTAGAATTTTATCGAGGAATGGATACCTTTATATAAATTAAATACATAAACCATAACTGAAGCATTGTAAAAGTAAGAGTCTTTCAATTGGTGTGGAATAATTTCAAAGCAAAACCGAACAAAATATTATCAGGACGCCCACGACGTGGCGGGCACAGCTAGTAATAAAATATAAATAACACAAGAACAACAAACTATTTTAATAAACGAACATAAACGATACCATTTAGTTTTGTTTTGTTTTGTTTTTGCTTTTTAACATAAACCGTACATTGCACAGTGGGGCAGTATTAAAATATTTCGGAAATAACTCAGCCATTTGTAAAGGGTTAGTTAGGCCGATTGATTCAAAATTTATTACAACAGACTTCTTTCTTCGATACCAACTTTGGAATTTTAGAACATATAGTCAAAACATAAAGTCAAACTTTTGGGGTAAAATAGGTAAAATTGAAGGACCTTCATCTTCTACAAGGATGATCAATTTTACTCGAAACTTAAACGTACTCACATTAAGTTAACTTTCACAAAAATATATAATTTTTATATAATCCTTAAGAAAAATTTGTCTTATTAAAAAAACAAGGTTGATCCCCCTTTTTAGGTTAAAATACACAAAAATGCTATAATTTTGGAATTTTTAAATTGAAAATCGTCTAGTTTTTAACTCAGAAAAATATAACATTGCAATTTTTCCACATTATTTTTTCTCGCTAACTACAAGAAAAAACTTAAAAAAAATTTGCTAAAAAATTGTAGTAAATATCGGTACCCTGGCTGGACCAGGGTGACAAAATATACAAATTTTAATTTAAAATTTTAAAATTTTTTTTTAAATTGTTTTTAAAAGCATCATTTTGTAGGTATTAGGTGGACCTAAGACTATTAACAATTTTTAAAAATCATATAAAAATTAATGAAAAGTCAAGCTCTAAAATAATATGCAAATGCGAGGTACCCAAATCTAAGGCCACATAGCGCCACCCTTGGAAAGTTAATGGTATCCAGCATCAAAACTTAAGCTTCCATAAATCTCTTCTATGCTTATGTCAAATTTTGGATCAATCGGACAAGCCTATTACAAATGGCTGAGTTATTTCAAAATTATTTTAATTAAGCCTACTATTTTTTTTATATCTACAATATTTCCTGAATTTCTGTAAATTCTGAAACTGTAAGTTTTTAATAGAAATTTAAAAGAAAAGTTTATATAAAATTCTAAAATTCTAAAACTTATTGTAGAGCTCTGTAAAAGGCGTTTAAAATATTTTAATAACAATGTAGTTTTACAAACTAAAATACAAAAAACAGCGCCATCTATTGTGCAACCATTTTTAAAATATCCCGTTTTCAATTTAGATTGTGTCATTATTTCAAAATACCACCATCTACAGCTCAACCGTGTTTAAAATATACTGATTTCAAAAATAAAAGATCCCTTAAAGTATGCAGTACCTTTAAATATATTTTTGCGGAAAAAAGTATCCTATATTAAAATCAGGATACTAAGGTACCTCGTCAAAAAATTTTGTTAAAATACATCCAATAGTTTTTACGTGATGCGAACACAAACAAAAAAAGACAAACATACAGGAAATGAGTTACTATTTTATTATATGTAGAGATTTTTTAAAATAATTTTAAGATTAGAAAAAGTGGGGTCTGATGTAAGGTTTGGAAGACACGCAAGTAATGACAATGAAAAAATTAAGTTTTTTATTTAGACATTTTTGTAATGAAACGCACTTCGTGCATACATTTTTAATCTTCATTATCAACTGGTGCACAATTGTATTGAAAACATTGATTTCAGAGCAGCTTCCTGTAAATTGTCAGTTATATTTTTTCGTTTATTGTTTTTTTTTTTTTTAACAAAAATAACAAATTTATTGTCGATGCAAAAAATTCCAACTTTAAACTCATGTAATCATGAACCAATCTAAAAAAGAAAGAAAGAAAAAAAGTGATAAAAACCAATTGCAGAAAGCAGAGTATATTGAACGTTTTCTTGTTATGAATGCGGATGTGGCATCGTCGTCATCCTTCCTCCCAGTGTCTCATCAACAGTATTTCATGGCCATTGTAAAGGCAGTATTAAATTTGTGAATTGGATTTAAATTTAAATTTTCACTCAATAGTTATTGTTGGTAAGCCACGTCATAATTATACTTTAATTTCAGCCATAAATAATTTTCCTTCTGCAAACACCACAAAAGTGATTTTGTTTAAAGGGGAGAACTAGATGAATGAAAGAAAGGGGTGTGTGCTTGTTGTCTTTTTTTATAGGTTTTCCTTTATCTTAAAAGTAAAATAAAAAAAAAAATTAAAAACAAATAATGGCTTATTGTAAACTAAGACTAAAAACGAATTATGCCAAGAAAACAAATCTACACATACTCGTATAATAAAACAGTAACTCATTTCCTGTCTGTCTCTTCGTGTTCGCATCACGTAAAAAATACTAGCTGGATTTGAACAAAATTTTGTGAGGCGGTACCTTAGTATCCTGACTCTAATATAGGGTACTTTATTTCAGCAAAAATATCTTATTTCTAAGAGAAAGTGGAGAAAAATCAGTGAAAGTATACCGATTTCTTTTGCCGATTTAAAGGTACTGCATACTTTAAGGCATCTTTTATTTTTGAAAGCAGTATAGTTTAAGCAATACTGCGCAACAGATGGCGCTATTTTAAAACAATGAGTAACTCATTTCCTGTCTGTCTTTTACAGAGCTTTACAATAATTTTTATAATTTTAGAATTTTATATAAATTTTATCCAGCAATGGGTACTTTTATACATATAAATTCAATATATATGAGTCTTAAAATTTGTTGGATATTACTTTTAAAATATTGTTAGGACGCATACAACGTGTGTGGGTACAGCTAGTCACTAATAACAATTTAAATTGATAGTTTTTATAGCATTTTGCTATTATTTTTTCTACCGCTTCAACTTCATTATTATTTTTATTTTTATTTTCACTTTTAATTTAATTTTTACTAGCTATGCCCGCCACATCGTAGGCATCCTAACAATAGCTTGTTCGATTTCTCTTTGCGAGTTATCCACACTAAATTTGAAGAGCCTTACTTTTACAGTGCTTCAGTAGTATGGTTTATGTATTTTCATTATATAAAGGTACCCATCCCTGAAAAAAATTCTAAAATTTATATAAAATTCTAAAACTTAAATTAAATTCTAAAATTATTATAGATTTCCGTTAATATTATTAAAAATTTCCCCCTGACAAAAATAAAAGGTGGCAGCACCGTGATGCGAACACAAACAGACTGATAAAAAAAATTCTAAAACTTGCTGTTTTGTATTCCATTTCAAAAAATATTTCATGTGCAGAAATGGTCATGTTACAGTTTTATTATATGTATAAATAAAAGGTGCTGCCAAGTTTGCAGTACCTTTAAATCGGAAAAATTGCGTACTTTCACTACTTCTTCCCCATTTTCTCGTCGAAATGAGATAGAAAAAGGTTCTAAAAATTTTTTATTTCAAAATATATTTCATTTACAGAAATGGTCATGTTACAATTTTATAATATACATGTATAGATTACTGCATTTTACGTACAAACGCCTCTTCATTTTACATTTTTTTTTTTTTATTTCGCAATCCCCCTCTAATTTTATTTTGGTGTTATTTAGGAAAAATCATTTTCATTTGATAAACTTAATAATGTCACAGTTTGTTTAACACTTTAATTATGATGATGATGGTGATGATGATGACGATGATGCAGAAAAGTGTGTGTTAGTTAGTCGTAATGATAAAATTTTAATTTAATAGACAAAAGTGAGCAAAGAAACCTGGCGTAATGATTTGCATAAATAAATAAATAAAAAAAATTAATGGGCTTTAGTTAAAGATAAATGGAGCTGTTCAGGTTATTTTGAGGCTTAAAAATTCGCTAAAAAGCTGAAAATACACACAAAGCGATAAATTAAAAAAAAATAAAATAAACAATAAGGCCAAAATACACCATCATATTCAGTCGTTCGATCTGTCAAAAATGACATGTGTGGTCAATAAGTATGATTCTGCAGATTAGAAGTGTATCTGTTTGACAGACTTTTTGACAGGTCTGTACGATTTGATAAACTATTGATAAAGTTAATAAAATATTTTTTCCATTCGATCAGAATAGGAAAACCTTTTTTTTTTTTTTTGTATAATAGTGTGGAACTTACAACGCCATTTTGAAATGCCATTTTGAGTAGGTCTGAATTCTGTCAGATTTTGTTGTAGGATAATGAATCCTGATCTTAGCTAAATAACTGCGATATCATTCGATCTGTGTATACTTTCTATATTAAGTGTCTTAGATATCCTGCTTTTTTAGCAATAGACCTAAGCCGCTTCTCTCTTCTTTGGTCGGTCGAATTCTCAGAAAACAACACTTTTAGTCCATTTGGTGTAGAGAATTATCAGAAGTCTGGCATTCTGTCATCTAAAATGCCTAGAAGTTTTTTACATACTATGAATTTTATAGTCAAGCTTAAGTTCGTTTTTATTCTCTCTAAGAAAGAATTAATTAAATTACAAATTAGGTGATAATATTAAAGAAAAATTGGGAAAATTTAATTTTTAGACACCAGCACGAGTGGAATGCACATTTTCTAGACAGCCACGTCCGTCATCAGCACTACTTGTATCTAATCTACTTAGGGTAATGTTTAGTTGTAAGCATCATCTATTTAAGCAACCAAACCCAGATAAAGGAATACGAGAAAACTTGTATTCAATTATCAATCGTCAGTTGCTGAGAAGAAAGTCTACCACTACCTGAAGCTTCTCTCTTGTTGAATAATTTTACTTTTAATATTTACCACCTTATATTTTGTTGTTCCTTCAGCCAACCTTCGGTTAGCAATGTAAGTTACTTTGTTTATTTGTTTTACTTCCAACATTCGTTTTTAGTTAACACTAATCTAGTATCAAACCAAACGTTGTGCTTTGAAAATTTTAATTATTATTAGTCGAACTGTTTATGTATTACATACTATGAAATTTATAGTCAAGCTTAAGTTCGTTTTTATTCTCTCTAAAAAAACAATATCTGTGCGAAGCTTTTTGCTTGTGTGCAGAAAACACCCACAGTCTTTGGGGGAATCGAACCCGCAACCTCCAAACTGATAGACTAGCGCGCTACGTAGTAATGTACAGAACTCTTTACAGCTAATTGTAGCCGAGATGTTTCGCTAAGTGTATTTGCGTTCCATGTTCCAATTCGTGATCCATGTTTCATGCTTAAAATCGTCCTTAATTTTTTCATTCCTTTATTTATTTTTTTTTTTATTATTTCATGTGAGGTTTAGGGTGGACGGTTTTTGTATTTGATCTAAGCTGATATTGGAGTTATATCTCCCATGGTCGGACGCCAAATTTTGTGCGTATTTTGGTGTAATAAAATCTGCAATAAAAATCTATGCGCGAAAACAAAGCAAGAGTCAATAATCCAGCAAATCTGACGTCGCAAATAGATGTGGATTAATCAGTCCTGGAACTGAAACCCACAAAAAAAACGTTTAGACCAAAACACTGCATGAGCATGAAAAACGAAGCTCGTAAGACACTCATTGCACACGAGTGGACAGATAAGTGGTACAATAATAAACACCGAAGACCAACGAGCTAAATCCGATGAGGAGTTTCGATAAGTACCTTGACTCTGAGTGAAACATGAATACAGTTTGAGTATACCAACAGAATTTATTAACAAAAACAATTTCTTAAGTAAAACAAAAAACCCGGGTTCAGAATTTTTTATTCATTTATTTTCATGAAAATTTCAATATTTATGATATTTCTCATAAATAAAATTTCAATAATTTTGTATTTTTTCACGGTCATTAATGAATCAAAAAAATGGTCTGCCTACGATTACACATTAAAGAGTGTAACGGTTTTTGTTTAGCATACATACGGTGAACAACTAAAAATATCCATATTATTCATATGTGATAAATTAACTCGTTCTCGTTAATGCTCTTTTACATTCATTTATGAACGTTTTCATTTATAAGAGTTCATTTGTAAAATTTTACTATGAACTTTTCATTTATGAAAAGTTAAAAAATTGTAAATTCTCATATATGAGCAGCTGCCGTGAAAAGTAAAATTTATTCTCATTTATTTACTTTTAAATAGAAAGGAAAAAATAAATCTTCTCACTCATAAATGAACAAACACAAAATATCTTGTAGTGTCTCACACATGTATAAAAAGAAGCAGAAAAAACTGATATATATAAACTCACACATAATTGAGCAGTGAGTGAGCATTTCGGTAAAATGCAAAAAAAATCACTAGTACAAGCAACGAGCATTAAGCTTTATAAAAAGTTCTACGCAACTACTAAACAAAACACACTGAGTGTTTAGAACATGAGGCGAGTAAGATCGGTCGGCACTTACTAATATAGAAAGTTCATCTTACTCGATCTTCCCATTGCGTTTACGATACGATTAGAGCAATGCTTACTTATACTTTGTAATCAGGAGGCATGTGTTTAGTAAGCTAATTTTTGTTCGACTCATGGGTGTGCTCATGCTAGCTCATGCTAGCTCATGCTACTTTTTACTTTAGATGCCTAGTAGATAAAGAAGGCGCTATGAAAGGCTACACATTGCATTAAATTACTTGTTCAGCAGTTTTTAAAATCAATGAATACTTGTACTTATATTTAACCCTTTCTCTGTTGCTGTTAAACCTTTAATGCTTATAGACATAATGTTCAACAAACAAAACGTGTCCTATGAAAAACCCTTTATTGTAAGCTGTCACACAGTTTTTTTTATTAGCAGCACTTCACCACACCCATGGTGCTACTGAAATTCAAATCTCATATAAGTTTAGGGACACCCTACACACTTAAGTGATATAAGCAATTTTTTTGGTTTCTTTTGTTATATAAATGTTAGTTAGTGTCCTCTGCTTAAATTAGTCTTAAGTACTTTGAACAGAGATTTTATTTGTAAAGCAAACAAAAAAAAATAAAAATCAGTAGTGCATTTACGTAACTCGTACACATGTGTTTAATGACAGAATGATTTTCTAAGTGTTTCAATTTTCATGTGTGTGTGTGTGTGTGATTGCGAAAGACACGTGCTATAACTGGAACAAAAACTCTAGAAAAAAAAACAACATTTGAATACAAATGACATTTTTTTTTTTTATTGGCTTGAGTACATTTCCATAAAAATACTTGCTTTGCATTTGTTACCTTTTTATTCTTTTCAAAGTCTAAAGGACAATTGTAGTTGAAAGAAAGACTTTGTTTTATAACTATTAGATAAGAAAATATAACAATTTGGGTTTATTTGTTAGTTGTATGTCTGTTAAAGTATTCTTCTTCTTGAATTTGTCATTCCTTTTGTATTTTTTTTAATAATAATCATTTGGAATCTCATCGAGTATATCAACTCTTATTGTTAGAGATGTGGATGGCCGTTTTACTAACGGACTCTATGGTCACTAAGTTTAATTACGTACCGGGTATAGTAGAAACTCCGCACTGAGATGATTGGATTCTCATAAACTGTACTAGGGGGTTTCAGTTTTTATATAAGGTGAATGTGGAAACCGATACGGCAATACACATTCTAGGAACTAGTATACGCAGGTTGTATATTCTCCAAGATAAATGCAGTGTGTTCTAGGAAGAGTTAGTAGCAGTCCTGAAACCCATAGACGAAGAAATGGTCATTCTGTACATAATTAAACAGGAAATACACATTCTGTGAAAATTTCGAGTAGTGAGCTGAATGAACTAGTTAGCTCACTGAAGTAGTGAGCTCACTGAAGTAGTGAGCTGACTGCACTAGTGAGCTGACTGCACTAGTGTGCTGACTGAAGTAGTGAGCTGACTGCACTAGTGAGCTGACTGAAGTAGTGAGCTGACTGCACTAGTGAGCTGACTGAAGTAGTGAGCTGACTGCACTAGTGAGCTGACTGAAGTAGTGAGTTGACTGAACTAGTGACCTGGCAGAACTTGTGAGCTGAATGAACTAGTGAACTGACTGAAGTATTGAGCTGCCTGAACCAATAAGCTGACTGAACTAGTGAGTCGACTGAACTAGTGACATGACAGAACTTGTGAGCTGAATGAACTAGTGAACTGACTGAAGTAATGAGCTGCCTGAACTAGTAAGCTGACTGAACTAGTGAGGCGACTGAACTAGTGAGCTGACTGAACTTGTGAGCTGGACAGTAAGCTGATATGAACTAATGAGCTGAACTGAATTGAATCAAGGAGCTGATACGAGCTGAGTGTGGTGATCAGCTCACTTAGGTCAGTTGAGTGATTAGTTCAACTTAACTAGATCGTTAATGAACTACACAACAATAATACTTTGGTTATATTATTTATTAATCTATATATATAAAGCACAAAATGTGTTTTTTTGTATGTTTGTTTGTGTGTCGGAAAGCTATAGCTGCCTACACCAGTGAACCGATCTTTCTGAAATTTTCACAGTTTGTTTTGGATCTACGGATGGTAAAATAGGGTACTTATATTTTTGATATTCGACGTGGGCGTGGCACCTTACATACAAAGTAAATATTAATCATCGTTTATCTTGGTAACAGTAATTGGTAGCGTCTTGAAATTCGTCGCACCCGTAACCTCTATAATTACGTTAATAGTTTAGCGAAACACAGACTGAATTGGAATAGAGGGCGTGGTACCTCCCATACAAAGTAAATATTTATCATCGTATAATTTGGTACGGTAATAGGTAGCGCCATGAAATTTTGCAACAGGAACCTCTATATTAACATGCATAGTTTAGAGAAAGATAGACTGAATTGGAATAGTGGGCGTGGTGCCTCCCGTGAAAATTTATTATCGTGTTCCTGGCGAACTACAATAGACAGAGCCTTGAATCTTTGCACGAGTAACCCCTATGCTAAAGTGCATAGTCTACCAAAATACAAAATTAATTGGGACAGTGGGCATGGTACCTCCCATATAAAGTGCAAAATTATTATACTGTATCTAGAGAACTGCCATAGGTAGCGCCTTGGAATTTCGCGCAAGTAATCGTTATATTAACGAATATAGTATATAGCTAAACACAGACTGAATTGGAATAGCAGGCGTGGTACCTCTTATACAAAGTGAAAAATTATAATTGTGTTTCTGGCCAACGACAATAGATAGCGTCTTTAAACTTTGCACAAGTAACCCTCAGAGTAATGTGCATAGTGCAGCAAAATACTGACTGGATTGAGACAATGGACGTGATACCTTCCATATTAAGTGAAAAATTAATATCGTGTACCTAGAGGGCTACAATAGATAGAGTCTTGAAAGTTTCTACAAGTAACCCTCATACTAATGTGCATAGACAATACAGACAGGATTAGGATAGTGGTACCTCCCATTAAAAGTTAAAAATTATTATCGTGTTAATATGTATAGTCAAGCAAAAAACATATTGGTTGGGAACAGTAGGCGTCGTACACTGCATATAAACTAAAACATTTTTGTGCTTTCGAGTTAGAGGTTTGCCATACTTTTCTTCCAAGTGTTTTTTGAATTTTTTTCGGTTGGGTGTAGCGAAGCGCACCAGAGATAGCTAGTTAATTATAAAATTTAACAAAAACTTGTTTATTATGACCATAGAGTGATGATTAAAATAACTATAAATTGTTAATTTCAACCATATATTGTTACAGAGAATAAAAGATGGTTATTGTGACCATAACCATGGTTTTTTATATATTATTTTTTTTTTTATAAAACAAAAATCGCTACAATAAACACTACCAAAATGAAAAAAAAATCATTTTTGGCAACAAATTTAAACAATTAGCTAAACTTTAAAAAACTTATATAAAAAAATGTAATGCAAAAATTTATCACTTTTCTTGCGGTTTAATACAAAAAAAAATCGCTTTAATAATTAAATATTTCTTACAACTTTTTTCCTTGACTGTATGAGAAAAATGTCATTGCTGTTTGTTATTAAAAATGCTTTACCGTTTTAATTTTTTTTTTTTTTTTTCTATAATAAAAGAAGCATTTGCATACTTGGTTAACGGATCACATATGTCTATCGTTAAAAAATACATACAATTACATTATGATTTTTTTCTTTCAGATTTATATTTTTTCTATTGTGTGCAACGTAACAATCAATTGAGTTATTTAACCACCCTCTCTAAATATGGTAACTGGAAGTTGAAAAGAAAAAAAAAGAACAATATAAAAACATACGAGAGTGGTACTAAAAATACTTAACTTGACGTTTCTAAAATGTTACTTTAAAAACCCGTTGTTAAAAGTAGTCCATTATAAATTGTGGGTTAAATTTTAGACATCAAAAAAATTATATATTTGTCAGTTAGCTTTGAAAATTAAACTACTGAGTATCGGTAAAGAAGTCTTACGACATGTCAAATTTGTCTGTAAGGAGGGTAAGAATGGTATCGTCTAAACAGAGTATGTAAGGAATCTGTAAGACATACAGATAAAAATTTTGACAGTTATATGGCTCTCTTTATTTTTTGAAAATTTTCAAAACCCTCATCAAATCAATGATGCGTTTTTCTAAGTTATGACAACTTTTCAAAATCAAATGATGTCAAAAACAGCTAGCTACAGCCCAGCTCAGCTGGTATCACTGAAATTTTTGTAAACAATGGAAAAAACTCAAAACAACTGTTTTCATTGTAATATACTCTACTCTACACTAATGGTGTAAACGCAAAAAAATCATTAAGTTTTTTACTTAAAAACGGATGCATTTTGATATTATTTTCTCTTGGAATTTACGTACGTAAAGTCGTACCATGTAAACCGCCCTTAAAATAATTCACTATTATACTCAGTCGTTCGGTCTGTCAAAAAAATACGATAATGCTGATCAGAGATGCGAAATATTTTTCATACAATAGTGTGACAGCTACTTCGCCATTTTGAAACGATTTTTTGAGTAGAACAGAATTATGACAGATTTTTTTGGGATTAAATCGTTCGATTGTCTGGGAAAGTGAATCTTGGCCTACAGAAATATAAGTATTTTGTTAAAAAAATTAAAGCGGTTTTATTTTACTAAATTGTATGTTTCCTTTGTTAGTTTAAGTAATTCTAGTACTGCTTTCGCACTTGTAAACAACGCACAGTGGCCCGGATGACTAATGAAAATTTGCTTTTTTTTTAAGGAATCTGTTTAGACATAGATATTCTTTTTGTGGTTATATAATTGCTTTGTTTTGAAGGCGCTACGCATAATGATCGAAATTTTGAATATTTTCAGCAAGACTATACAGCGTGGCAATAAAATAATACACACGAACTGTGAAAAAATGTTTCCACCAATTAAATGTTTTAATTAGATTTAGATAAAAATTTAATTTAATGTTTTATTGAATAGATTATTTATTTAAAAATTTTTGCTTAACTAGAATTTTATTTTTTCTCTTTCTTAATGAAGCATATAATTCAATCAATTAAAAAATTAATTAAAATTATATCTCAAACTATTTAAAACCTTTAATTTGTGCAAAAATGTTATTCTGTGAAGTTTAAGGATGCTAGACATTTTTTAAAGGAGTTGTAGAAAACCTGCGTTATGTATGGCAGGTACCACGCCCTCTACTTATGTCCTGCGAATTTTAGATGACACTACGTATTTTATTAAAGAAGTTATTCACACAACTTTTTGAAATTGTACCTGCTACAGCTGTTTAGATATAGGATAAATCATATTTTCTTTTATTGGAACCTGCCACGCCTACTGTTTCCATTTCGCCTATTTTTAGATCTAAAAAATAATGTCATAAATTATGAGACTCTGAAAGTACGCAATTTCCGGCTTAAAGGTACTGAAATTTACGATTTAAAACTGGGATATTTTAAATACGGTTATGCATTTTTTCTTTTTGAGAGTGGGATATTTTAAACAAATTGCCCAACAGATGGCGCTAATTGAATAAAATTTGTATTTTTACTTTGTGGAATTACATTGTTATTGAAATATTTTTTTTTTTAATTTCTAAAATTTAAAAAATTTTTTTTATTAATTTTGGAATTTTATCCAGGGATGTGTACCTTTATATAAAGTAAATACATAAACCATAACTGAAGTACTATAAAATTAAGGCCAATTATTATAACTTGCCTTTAGCTAAAGTTAGGATTTTGTTCGAGCGATAAATAGTTTTTCGTTATTAAAAGTAAGCTAAAAACCACTTTTTACTATCACGTACTATAAGGACAAGTTATAGCAATGAGCATTATTCTCATTATTATAACGAAAAACTACTTATCGCTCCAACAAAATCCTAACTTTAGCTAAAGGCAAGTTATAATAATGGGCCTATGAGTCTTACAATTGGTGTGGAATACTTTTAAAGCAAAATCGAGCAACATATTGGCAGGACGCCCACGAAGGGGCGGGCACAGCAAGTCTATACATATAATAAACTCTACATGAAATATTTTTTGAAAATTTTGTTGCTGGTGCAGTTTTTGTTGCTGGTGCAATTTTTAGAATTTTTCTCTGTCTGTCCGTCTGTGTTCGCATCACGTAAAAACTACTGGGTGAATTTTAATAAAAATTAGGGAAAAGAAGAAAGACCGGTTAAGTGGTTTAGTCTGCTATATCATTGACTTTTAAAATTTTCTTTTTAAAAATCTAATAAACTATAATTTTGACAAGATTTTTCATTTTAATGTCTACGCACAACTAATTAGCTCCACTGTGTTTGAGGGAGGGTGGCATTTAAAACTGCAGCTACTAAAAAATGTTCAATAACCAACCTTACATATATATACTTAATGAATGTGTTTAACTAAACGTACGCAGAGTAGTACATCGACATTAATCATAAACAATAAAAAAAACTTATGGACAAAAGAATATCACACAATACAAAGCATCTACATACGGCTTACCCAGGAAAACATACAAGCATACATACACACATGCCCATAATTGTACAATTATGCACACTGGCATAATGGCTTCGGTTACCTTGTTAGCACCCACCACTTCAAGCTATACAACATGGGTTACACACAGGTATATATTGGTATACATTATTAGGTTTATGTTTTTTATTCTTTTTATTGTTTTTTTTGTTTTCTTGTTGTTGAGTAAATCGAAACTTTAAATATAAAATTACAACAACAACAAAAAAATACAGAAACAAGAAGAGGAAAAAAAACGTTAACATAACATTAAATTTAACCATGCATAACATTTTTGTTGACAAAGTCTATGATCAGCTTTAACAGCAACAAGAAAATAAACAACAACAACAGCGTCCTAGTCGACAACAATAGCAAAGGCATTAACTGCCTTTGTAGCAACTGCAACAAAGCAGCGAACAACAATTTACGAGTACAATTACAGTATCGTAATAACGGTTTTTTGTTTGCTATTATTGGGAGTGAGTGCACTCTCTTGCATGTATTAATATACAAAAAGACTCACATTCATATTAGTATATATATGCACAGTGGTGAATTGGCCAACAGCAAAACCAAATGCAAATATGATATGATATGATTGATATAAAATTTCTTGTATTCTATTATCTGAATTTGGTTGGTTAAATGGATGATATTCAACACTAAACACTATCTGAGGTAGATAGATATGAAGGATAATGAAGAAGCATGTAGTGATCAAGAAAATGCACTACATTCTGCTAGTGTGTTAATAAAATTTTTCCTATTTTTTTTCTCAAAATTAATCACCTAATTTCTACAAAAAAAAATATTCTTTCAACTAAATCCTAGTTGTTCGAATTTGTGAAAAATGTTGAGCAACATTTATTATTCGACAAGGAAAATTTAACATTTAAAATGTGGAGTCTATCTCGCGATTTGGAAGTATTTTACGATTTTATTGTTTTTTAGTATACGACATTGTTTTACAAATGTTAGCAAAAACAGTTGTTTCAAAAATTTCACATGAAATAATTCCCATTTGCTTTGTTTCAGAGCTTTGATAAAATGTTGCCAGAAACATTTCAATGTTTTTCCATAGTAAAAACAGAATACTACTCCTGCAACATTTTTTAGGGACTTTTTCATGCAAATTTTTTATGTATGTAATTTGACACCATTCCAAATGAAAATCTGCGGAATGCTGTTCACTATGGGTCATCCTTGTTCACAATAAGGTCACCATTGATACAAACGCCTATTTTGAAGGGAGTAATTTAACTAAAAAGACGCTGGCTTAAATGCATGAAGCCTTAAACTAGCGACTTTTTTTTCTCAACAAAAAATATTTTTTCTCAAAATTTACCAAATAATCAAATTGCCGTCGTATATTTATAACATTTGATATAAAAATATATGTCCTTGATTTTAATTTCCCGCACAACTAAAATAATTTTGTGACACATTTCCACATTAAATTTCACAGAAAAATAGAAAAACAATTTGTTAGGTACTTACGCCTTAAAGTATGCTATTGAATTTGACAAATTCAAGTAATTAAGCACAAGAAAACAACATTAATAAACTCTGGAATATCGAGAAATCTATTATTAAGTTCTTCGGGGTGGTGGGTCAAAAGTTATCAATCAAAAATTGTATACGAGTACTGAATAACAAACAAACAAAAATTAAATAAAAACTATTTTATTGTATAAACGTGCTTCCAAACAAGCCAGCAAACGAAATATTTTCCAAAAACTAGTAGAAGTAATAAATGAACTTGCAAGTTCATCTCACAAATTCAATATTACTCGTATACAAGTGGAATATAATTTTTATTCTTTCTTTTATGGAAACCTACAAATTAGAATTTGTTATAAGCACGTCATTCTCTGACATAAAATAGAAATAAATAAATTCCAAAATAAAAGTTAAGGAGGTTTATTTGAGTATGAAGGTAAAAAAGGCAAGAGTCATAATTTCTCTAAGGAAATGTAATTTGATTTTTAGTTCATAAATAAAGTTTTAGTTTTAAATTTAAATTTAATTAAATATTTTCTATTTATTTGCAGATTTATCTAAAAAAAAGGCAAGCAAATGCTAAAGCTACTAAAAGGTTAGTATAAATAAGAGCCACAAGTGTTGTTAAAACTAAATTTGATTTTAATAAGAAAATTAATAGCGCTTACAACAGAATAATTTAAATCAAGGAAAGTTAATACACTAAGAATTATTATAAATACTGCTATTAAGCTGAGCTAAAGTTTTTCCAACTACAATTTAGCTCAGCTGAATGTGTTCTAATTTCAATTCAGCTAAGCTAAATTATTTGAAAAGTACAATTCAGCTAAGCTGAATTTGTTTTAAATACTAAACAGATAGTTTAATTTATTTCAAATACTATGAAGCTTAGCTAGATTTGTATAGGGCAGAGAAATGTGTTTTAATTTCAATTCAGCTAAGCTAAATTATTAAAAAGTACAATTCAGCTGAGCTGAATTTTTTTAAATGCTTAAGAGATAGCTTCATTTGTTATAAATGCTATAAAGCTTAGCCGAGTTTGTATAGGAATGTGTTTTAATTTCAATTCAGCTAAGCAAAATTATTTTAAAATTACAATTTAGCTGAGCTGAATTAGTTTTAAATGCTTAAGAGATAGCATAATTTGTTTTAAATAATTTTTTTTTAAATAAAGCTTAGCCGAGTTTGTATAAGACATAACTCACATAATCTGATTTTGTTTCAAAAATTGTTTCAAAGAAAAGAATTAAAATCAAAACTTAATTTTAATCTAATTGGGTACTTAGCTAGACGTGTTTTACAGACAACTCACGTTATTTAAATTATTTTAAAATTTTCCTTAGCTATTTATATTAAACTAAAAGTTATAAATTAAATTCAGCAAAAGTAAATTGATTTAAAATATCCTTTTGTTGTGCTGAATTTGCTAAATTTCTTTTAAATGTAATTAACACGTTCGCGGACGCTAAAAAATAGACATGAGCTGCAAAAATAGACATGAATGCTTTTCCGCTATTAGTTGCACCAGCTGAATAGCATTTACGTCATATTGCATCACTATAAAAATGAATGCTATAGCATTTACATCCGCAAACGTGTTAAACTAAACCAAACCAGTTACGGATATAATTCTCCTAAATTTAATTTGTTTTAAATATAATTCATCCAGCTGGCATTTGCTTTAAATATAATACAGCTTAACTTGGATTGATTAAACTGAAATTCAGCAAAGTTAACTGGGACTTTAAAACGATTTAGCTAAACTGATTTGATTTTTAACATAATTAGGCTCAGCTAGAATTATTTCAAATGCAATTAAGCTAAGTAAAACTTATTTTTTGATGTAATCATATCAGTTGAATTTGTTGAAAATTCAATTCAGCTAAGATAAATATGTTTAAAATGCAATACTACTTAATTTAATATATTAAAACTGCAAGTAAGTTATGCTATATTTGTTTTAAATATTTTTCAACTACGCTTAATTTTTTTAAATACTATTCAGCTAAGTCGAATTCTTTAAAAAGCAATAAATCTTAACTTTTGGTATCGTAGCTGCAAGCAAGCTATGTTATATTTGTTTTTAACTTTATTCAGCTAAGCTGAATAGGTCTCAAATATAATTCAGCTAAGATTATTTTTTTGAATGCAATTAAATTAGACAAAAATTGTTTTAAATTTTAAACAGCTGAACTGACCTTGCTTCGAATACATTAAACTAAACTGAATATCAAATTGATGGCGAAATACATTTATTTTAAATTCAGTTTTGCTCAACTTACAATTTCTTAGATAATTTAAAAGTAATTTCCTGAATTTACTTCGTAACAAGTTAAGGAAAACTTCATTAAACTAAATTCTATTATATTTTCTACGCATATTTTTGAAACACTTATTTTTAGTTATGTTTTCAAAAGGTTGCACAAATTGTATTATCCTTGGTCACCAAATTTAGGGGTCCACAAAGCAAGGACGAGTAATAGAAGGTACAAAATTGTTATTACTCTTGGTCACCATACTTAAGGGTCCACAAAGCAAGGGCATGTACATATAAGAAACATATGCACAGGATGAACTTGAAAAATGTTTAGCTTTGATGTTGCTTTAAAGAAAAGAAACATTTTAAACCATTATGCATTTAACATTTTTTTAATAAAATTCATAGCATACATTTAAGTGCTAGTGTTTTACTTTAAGCAAAGTATACTTTCTATGGCTACAGTGAAAGACCGCATTAAGCGGCCTTTTTTCATTATTTTTTTGCACAAAGTATTAATATAATTACTTTTTAATTTAGCTGGAAGCTAAAATATTAAAAGTTTTTTTGTTAACAGCTGTCTCACTAACTCACTAGCTCACTATTCCTCTATGCCTTTCAATTCATTGCATTTTATGATATTTAACTTGTGTAAAACAAAAATCGCTTGCAGCTAAATTTGTTCGCACTATAAAATTTTTTTTGTAGCATTTGTTAGCTTAAGAAAGTTTCAAAACATTATTTCAAGCATTTATTTGCTTTTAATTTTAATTTCAATTTTTTTCTCTTCTAAGTTATGATGCATATTTTTCCAATTCCCTTAAGAATTATAAATGTAAAAAGTTTTTCCTTTAAATACAACTTGTTTGAAGGAAGGAAAAAAGGAACAATTTATCTTGTGGAAGTTTATTTATTTCCTGGCTGTCATGACTAACTTATGTAAATTTGAAAGTGAAAGAAAAACTTGAACACTTCATTAGAAAAGATTTTTAAAGCAAAACAAAAAAATTGCAAAGAACAGTGGGTAAGAGAAAAAAAAACATATGAAAAATTTATATATTTTCTTAGTTTTTTTTTTTGCAAATATGTACTTTGAATTTTACTCGCAAAGAAACAAATCTATTATTTCGAATATATTTTAGAATTAACCAATTGTAATGGAAAAATACACTCATAATTTTCTCCGATATTTCTTTATCCTAATTCTGCTACTTTTTTCCATAAGAGGATTGTTAATATAGGGAAAATATCGAAGCAGACCACTTCCATAATGGGTCTTTTGGGAATTACTTTTGCTGAGGATTCCAGTGAGGTCAACCTCAATTGTACATTATTCGAGAGGACTTAACAGTTGGTTTGATCAGTTGGGTTCTTTAATTAGACAACTGTAAACTTTTTGTTAGACAATCCTTGAATTTCGACGAAAATCGCGAATGAGCAATTTCGTGTGCCAATTTTTTGTGTGATGAAATACCCATCACCGAAACGAAGAAAATCTTTGAAAATTAAATAGTGCAAAGGCAGCATAACACAACTGGTTAATTGTGTTTTGACCATGGAAGTGAACAAACCAAAGCAAGTAAAGACCGTGTTAGCCGAACGTAACGGAAACGGAGCAAAATGACTTGAATGCTATAGCATGCTATTCAGCTATTACAAGTAATAGCTGAATAGCTATTACAAGTAATAGCTGAATAGCATTCATGTCCTTTCTTGCAGCTCCCTGAAATTTTTAGCTTCCGCCAACGTGTTAAATAAAAAGCAAAGCTATTTTGATTTGATTTTGATGAGTTCAGATCACCTGAAATAGGTCGTCACGCCCAGAAAAAAATCTATGAAATGCTATTGGACAACGGGAGAATGAAAGCGCGTATGGGTCTGAGGCTGTTAGGCGCATTAACAGCTGTTCAGCTTTTAGTTGTAATAGCCATTCAGCTATTAGTTGTAATAGCTTAACAGCATTGGTTGTAATAGCTGAATAGCATTAGTTGTAATAGCTGAATAGCATTGATTGTTAGCATTGGTTGTTATAGCTGAATATTATTGGTTTTAATAGCTGAATAGCATTAGTTGTAATAGCTGAATATCATTCACGTCATATGAATATAAAATTAAAGCTATAGCATTTAGAAGGTTTAGTGTGCTATGGGTACCACCATAACCTACACTAGATTATAAGAACAACCATGTTAATACTTCAAAGGAGGGCTTGTCGAAGTTTACCTATTAACGGAAAGAGCTTTGTAGGTGCTGTTGGGAAATGGATGGATTAAAAATTTCGGCGACCAAGGAACATTGAAAGCAGAGAAACTCTCCCAATGAACCTTTACGAAAGAAGACTTAAGTGGTCCGCCAGCCAACAAGGGTGTGACGGCATAGAATGCCTCAAATGAAGGTAAATGGTTACAGAGTTCTACTATGGTCTTACTAGCATAAATGACGCCAAACGTTCAGGTCACCCAAAAATATAGTAGATTAAAAGCGAGAGAGTTGACTGAGGCATCTCAATCGAGCGAGTACATTACATTTTACATTAACACGTTCGCGGACGTCAACGCTATCGCATTGGTTTTCATAGTGATGCAAAATGACTATATGCTATACAGCTATTACAATAAATAGCTGAATAGCATTCATTTTTGCAGCTTCCTGAAATTCTTAATGTCCGCAAACGTGTTTATATTCCGATACAGAAGAGAAATCCAAACGTACACGTGCGTATTATACGAACAAATCTAACATAATTTATTTATTAATACTATTTTATGGTTATAAATATCATATTATTTTAGAATTCTAACAAAACTTTCAAATCCAACTATGTTACATTTTTTGGGTATAGTAACTAGTTAATTATTAAATAGTAACAAAAACTTATTTATCATGGCCATTGCAATGATTAAATCAACTACAAATTGCTCATCGCTACCATATATTGTTACCGAGAACATAAGATAGGGTCTTGTGACTATACCATAACCAGGATGTTACTCTACGTGTACACAGGCTCTTACTCACCTGATACCCCATCCAGCTTTTATCCATATCTGACCCCTTTACTATTTCAAAATTTATATAAATGGCTGTGTGGTAAGAGATTTGGGTCATATGAAGAGGTCATCATTGAAACAAATGTCTATTGTGAGTATCTTAAAAAGTATTCTTATTCAATAATCTCTAGATCTAAACATATAATACAACTGTAACAGGACTATTTCTGTACATGAAATATTTTTAAAAAATTTTTTTTCTGGTGCAGTTAGCAATCGAAATGGAATATAGAATTTTTGTATGTCTGTATGTGTCGCATCACGTAAAAACTACTGGATGAATTTTAATAATATTTTGTGGGGAGGTACCTCAGTACCTTGATTCAAATATAGGATATTTGTTTCCCTTAAAAATATCTCATTTCTAAGAGAAAATAGAGAAAATAGAGAAAAAGAAGTGAAAGTAGGCTATTTTATCGATTTAATGGTACTGCAAACTTGGCAGCACCTTTTATTTATATCAGCGGGAAATTTAAAACACTATTTACAGAACTCTACAATAATTTTTAAATTTTATATATATTTTAGAATTTTATATAAAGCCTATGTTGCCGAGTAATTACCCAGGGATGGGTACCTTTATATGAAATAAACACATAAACCATATCTGAAGCACTATAAAAGTAAGAGTTTTAAAATTTGGCATAGATTATTTTCAAGGTAAAATTGAACAAAATATTGTAAGGAGGCTGACAAAATGGCGGGCACCGCTGAAAAAATAATAAAACTAGAAAGGTTATGGTCTAAAACGTTCGTTGACCCAAAAATACACTTTATGCAAAAAGTCATAGAATAATCTAAAGATTTGTGTGACTTGTCAGAGAAATTGCAATTGCTTTTATCTATACACCTATACATATAATAAAACAGTAACCCATTTTCTAGCTGTCTGTCTGTCTGTCTCTTCGTGTTAGCATCACTTAAAAACTACTGGATGAATTTTAACAAAATTTTGTGAGGAGGTACCTTAGTGTCTTGATGCCAATATAGGATAATTTTTTATTATTTCCAAGAGAAAGTGGAGAAATAGCAGCCGATTTTCTAGCGATTTAAAGGTACTGCATACTTTAAGGCATCTTTTATTTTTAAAAACGGGATATTTCAAACACGGTTACGCAACATATGGCGCTGTTTTAAAATAATGACAAAATATGAATTCAAAGCGGGATATTTTAAGCACGGTTGAGCAACAGATGGCGCTGTTTTACCTTTATGAGAATATATGAATTACTTACCGCCAAATAGCCCATCGAAGATAATTGGTGTTTGATTTGTATTTTTAATTTGTGGAATTATATTGTTATTAAAATATTTTATAATAATTTTTACAATTTTAGAATATTATATAAATTTTAGAATTTTATCCAGGGATGGATAACTTTATATAAAGTAAATCCGTAAGAGTCTTAAAAAGCAAAATCGAATAAAATATTGTCAGGATGCATACAAAGTGTGTGGGCACTGCTAGTTTAAATATAAAACTGTCTAAATAAAAATATTTAAATATAAGAAACTTAATTTCCTCCTCTAAATAACTTGAAAGCTTCCTTAATATACCAGGTAGTTTACTATTTATCATTTTCTTCTATTTTATTTTATTTTATTTTTCACTTCAACTGAGGTCTGAAACAAAAGCAGTAAAAGGAAATTCCTTTTACCATAAATTCCTATAAATTTATAACAGTATTAAGTCTGTGGTTTGAATAAAAATCTCATTACTTTCACACAGTAAACTCAGGTAATTCTCGTTCAAACAGCTTTCGCAATAAATACAAATAAAGTAAAATCCCTTAATAATGTATAAGAAAGATAAAGCCACAATTCATATATTCAAGTAGTTGGTAATTTCATCTAGTAAATTACTGTACTGAATGGCTACGAGCGTTACCTTTTTTTTGTTTCTTTTATTTATAGCAACTTGCAATAATATGATGTGATAACTCAATATACATATTTAACACTTCAAAAGGTAGTTATAAAAGGTTTAAATTTGTTAATTTCTGAGTTTTTTGTTTTTCTGCCCACAAGAAAAACAGATCATAAACAACTCACAATTGTCACTTGAAAACAAATATTCATAAAAACCTCAAAAACTGAAAACCAAATTGTAACTTAAACTCTTTGTTATGTGTTTATGTTTTAACTTTTGTTGTCTTACAACAACAAATTCGTATTTAGTTTTCTGTTACATTAAAAAAAAAAAAAAACAATAACAGCTGTTAGCAATGATACTTATTGTGGCATATCCCGTTTTTATCTCTCCATACATTGCTGCTATTATTCATTCATTTAATCATCATTGATGCTAGGGAAGCCTTAGTAGTGTGATTTAAAAAGTAGTTAAACTCGTAAGCTTTACAACATATAAATTTAATACACATAAAAATGTTATGCGACATCAAGGCAAATCCCTTGAAAAGGGGAAATAAAGTATAAATTACAAATCAAATATTTGCTTGCATTGCTAGGAATGCAGGCAGAAAGGGGTAGACAAAGAATAAATTAAAAAAAATTAAAAAATTTCAAAAATTCCAAATAAATTGCCAATCAGATACACATACATCTGTTTAAGAGTTAGCCTCGAGTTTCACGTAAGATTGTCCGCTAGATTATCAGCTTGTGTTTTTCTGCAGACAAGCCAAGAGTCTCACAGGTAGTTTTATCTTAAAATAAATCAGTCAAATTCAATTCCGACCCACACACGTGGGTTCGTACCGTACTATATTCAGTATAACTTTGTCCCGTTTCACACTTGCAATTTTTGTTTCTGAAACATTTTGTCCATAATTTAAAAATTTGTTTTTGACGACTGTATTCCTTTAATGCAGCCATTTTCATGTCGAAGAGAACAAACAACAACAACAACAATAGAGAGTCATAGCAGAGTTTAATGTACATTTTATTTAATCTGCCAACAACAAATGCATGTGTTGCAGAAACAAAAATTGCAAGTATGGAACGGGACTTTAAAAGTACAAGACATTAATATTATTCTGTCTTGTATGAGCCCTTGATTATTTAATTTTGTGTTGCTTTCACTTGCTTTACAAAATGAGTTATTATTTTTAAAAATCACGTCATTATCATCGGTACACCCTTTAATTTGTAGTAATTAGTTTTATAGCATCCATAGCAATACACCTTTTGTGAAAATTTCAAGAGTTCAAAAATAACGCCATAATCATACAAAACACCCTTTAGTTCCTAGTTTTATTTTTAATACCTGTAAATATAGTGAACATAGCTGTAACTATGTATATTTCAAATGACTCTATATTATGGTTTTACAAATAAAGCTATATTTTAGAAAATCACGTCACTACTGAAATACCCTTTAATTTTTTGTAATTGGTAATATAGCAACTTTTGTAAAAATTCCAAAAGTCTACCTATAACGGTTCAAAAATATGGTCATATAATTAAAAATCGCTTCACTATTGGAACACCCTTTGATTTTTAGTAATTGTTGTTATACACTTTAATACACTTAATACACTTTCTGTGAAAATATTAAGAGTCTACCTATTACGGTTTAAAAAAATGCCATATTCGTTAAAAACATGTCCCTCTTGGAATACCCTTTAAATAATAATTTATAGTGGTCATACTTATATACCTTCTATGAAATTTTTAAGAGTGTAGCTATTATGGTTCAAAATTTAAGCCTTATACATACAAATCACGTCACTATCGGAAAACCCTTTAATTTTATTTTTTATACTTGTTTATATAGCGAACATATTAATGATTACAGTGTGTAAATTTCAAGTGTCTTTTCTCTTACGGCTCAAGAAATAAAGCCATATAGACACGAAGAAAACGTCACTTTCGGAACACCCTTTAAGTTTTAAAATTTATTGTTATAACGGCCAAAGTTACACAATTTGTGACAGCCGGATGGACAGACATTGTAGCGATAACAATGGGATAACGTTTTTACCCTTTGGGTATGGAACCATAAAAATGGCTGAATATATTTAGAAAATTTTTAACCCAGCTAAGTTTGATATTATAACAATTCAGCCTAGCTGAATTCAGCTAAACTAAACTTGTGTTAAAATCAATTCAGCTAGCTCAATTTTCAATTCGGGTTTGCTAAATGTTTACGTGCTAAATATGTGCAATTCAGTTGTGTATTGTTGCATAAACACTATTTGCGTTTAAATTTAAACGATTTGGCAGCATTTCTGCTCAGCTGAATTCGCGTTAACAGCAAATCAGCTTATTTGATTCTTCAATAGTAACTCAGGGTAGGTAAGCTAAGCTGGATTGCTCAACTTAAGGAAACCAGTTAACCGGAATTTATGTTAATAGTAGCTTTTCCATTGCAAGTTCTTGTTACCACCAATGCTTAAATTATTTTAACAGTAATTCAGCTAAGCCAAATTTATCTTAACAAATCAACAAAGGTGGAATTTGGTTTATAAAAATTCAGATTGGCTAAATGCTTGATAAAGTTTCCTAGCTCCTTTATTTTGACAGCAATTAAGCAAAGAAGGAATTTGTGTTTATAGAAATTCATATTGACTAAATACTTAATACACGTAATAGCTTGTTACCTAAACTGAATTCGTTTGCGGATGCTAATATAAACATGAATGCTATTTAGCTGTTAGTTGTAATAGCTGTAATAGTTGCTATTAGTTGTAATAGCTGAATAGCATTCAAGTTATTTTGCATCACTATGATTATGAATGCTAAGCATTCCTCGAACTTGTTAACTTATATTAACAGCAATATAATATTGCTGAATTAATGTTGAGAACAATTTAGCTATAATGATAGTACAGTATTTTCAAAGATAGTATTTAATATTGTAGTTTTAAAGCTTTCTACCATTTAGCTTAGCCTACCGAAATACGTATTAACAGCAATTCAGCTTACTTTAACTTATATTAAGAGTTATTCTGCTCAGCTGTATTTTTGCTGACAGCGATTTTTAGCTGATTTTTTTAGTTAACATTAAATCAGCATAGTTTTAAATGTGTTAAGAGCACAGCTAACTGAAATCTATATTTAGCATTCTACTTGCAATTAATATATATTGAGATTAATTATGCCAGTCAGATTTATGCGAAAAGCAACACATCTTACGTTGGCTCAACAGAAATGCAGATCTGATAAATCTACCTTATGTTTTAAAAGTAACTTAGCTTAATACATTTGCGAACGTAAATGCTATAGCATTGATGCTATAGAAGTGATGCTAAATGACGTGAATTCTATACAGCTATTACAACTAATCATTAAGCTAATAGCTGAATTGCTCAGCTAAGCTATTAGCTTTAGAATTCACGTTTTTTTGCAGTTCCCTGAAATTTTTAGCGTCCGCGAAAGTGTTAACTTAACTTAGCTTAGATTAATTTTTTTTCATCTGTATTAAAACTTTGTAACTTTCCATAATTATTTATTTAATGTAGCTGCAGCCAGGTGTGCATATCCCAATGAATTTAATAGTAATTAAGCCACGCTGAATTTGTGATGACAGCTTTTAATCTAAGTTACATTGCTTAGCATTGCATTAGCAGTAAAAAGGTTAAGCTGAATTCGTTTTTACAGCAATTCAGCTAAGCTGAATTGATGATAAGAGTATTTCAGTTTTGCTAGAACTGCGCTTACAAAAAATTAGTAAGTATTTTTTGTGCTCACAGCACATTTTTGCACAATTAGCACATTGCTAATTTAATTTTTACTGATTTTTTTGTTTTCTTATTTACTTTTACCTCAATTCAAACTTTTGTAGTTTCTCATAATTATTTTAAATATATTTTGAAATGTGCGTGTGAAAAAATAAGAATACATAATTATAATTAACTTGTTTATACAAGTATAACGCATAGCTGTCAAAATATGCCAGCAATAATGTCTATAGATATTTCTGCTAAAAAAAAAGTTGTTGCTTCTAGTTTCTACTGCTTGTTTTTGTTGTCTTTAGCTTCGAATACTAATATATTTATTTCCATATTTTTTTTTTTTTTTATTTTACTTTGGATTTATACGAGTATATTGTTTGATTTGAGCAATAAAATAATAAAAAATTATAATCATCCTCGTAATATTGTGTGCTGTCAAACATCCGCACTCTCATAAACGATTTTATTATACCGGGACTATTTGTGATTTTCTAAGAATATAATGGTTGATAAATTTGTTCTGTGCTAAATTTGTAAATGCTTACTGATTATCCTTCCAAGGAATTATATGCTTTCTTATGTTGATGAATGAGTGTGTTTCGTTGAACAAACTGAAGTATGTTTGCTAAACTGTGCGTTTGCGTTGGTATCATTAAAATACAATTTTCTAGTCGAGTGTTGGCAGTCTTGGTGTTTAAGATGCCAACAAAACTGACAATAAAACCACGCTGTTATCATACAAGTTTAGAAATCTTCATCATTGCCCTGCAGTTCTAGTGAATATTTAGTTACAGCAAAATTGTTACTGCTGATTAAAATATATGTCATATTTAAAAATATATAAGTATGTCATGTAAAAAAAGGCTGAAGAAAATACTCCTTATTGTCGTATTTATTTTTATCTAGACAAAGTGCAAATTAAATGGGATATTTTGTTAATTGCAGTGGAGGAAAAAGATTCCATTTTCTGTCCTATAGACATCTATAGACGTTCTTAGGCATTATATGACTTAATTTCACACACAACAACACAAACGCAATCACAAACGAAATTACAAACAAAAAATTTTAGAGTCAAGTGTTACTGGGGAATAAATAACTGTTATCAGAACTGCTGGGTACATAATAGCATAAATAAGTGAATGTATTTTGTTTATCAAGGTTGCTTGTTGACTATTTGCAACATTATGTGTTCATTAACATTGGTTTGTATTTAATTGTTTGTGTGGTTTTTGGAGAAGAACATAATGATGCCTAAAAACAATGCACAAGTTCTTCGAGTAGAAAGGAAAGCCCTGAAAATCATAAAAAATCTAGCATGGAAAAATACTTTATTAACTCAAAACGAGAAACCTACCAAATCAAACAAAAAAAGTGTAGAGTGTATCATTGCTGGCATATAAATGAATATTATCAGAACTGCTGGGTATTAAAAATATACATATATATGTATTTAGTTTATAAAAGCTGCTTGCTGACTACTTTATTTGCAACATTATGAGTTAATGAAATTGGTTTAAGTATAATTGTTCGTGTGATTATTGGAGAAGAATATAACGATGTCTAAAAACAATGCACAAGTTCTTGTAGCAGAAGGGAGAGTCCTGTATGTGGGAAAAGTCTGTCAAGCAAAAAGACTTTGTTAACTCATAAACCTACGAAATCAAACAAAAATACAAAAAAAAAAATCCAGCCTCTATACTTGGTCGCAATTAACTGGAATATTATCAGAACTGCTGGGCATATAAAAAATTAAATAAATACATACATATGTATTTAGTTTATGCAGGCAACATTATTTGTAACATTATGTCTTAATGAAATTGGTATATATATAATTGTTTGATTATTGGAGAAGAATATAACGATGTCTACAAACAATGCTCAAGTTCTTCTGGCTGAAAGGAGAGACCTGTATATCTGGAAAAAGTCTAACAAGCATAAAAACTACATTGACTCAAAATGACAAACTTACCAAATCAAACAAAAAATTGCAGTTTCTATCGTTGTTAACAAAGAAATTACTATTATCAGAACTGCTGGGTACATAATAATATAAATGAATATAAGTATTTTGTTTATAAAGGCTGACTACTTTATTTGCAACATTATGTGTTAATGAAATTGGTTTGAGTTAAGTCGTTTGTGTGGTTATTTGAGAAGAATGTAATGATGCCTAAAAACAATCCACAGGTTCTTCTAACTAAAGGGGAGCACTGTATAAAGCAAACCCCATTAATTTCATAAAAAATATTTTTTTTTTGTGCAATTCCTTATAAATTATTTAAAATATTTATTTCTTTTTAAAACGGAGAGAGAAGTGTGGAGAGAATGGGCGCATTGAAAAGCACAAAAATAAACGCCTTATTTAAACACTTGAAAATGATGGCTTTCGATATGAAATTTTATTTTTGCCAGCTGCAATATTCTGCTTTCCGCCCCATTGACTTATTTAAAGTTGTTGTGGAAAATTTAGTGAATTGTGAAATTGGTATGTTGAAAAATAAAAAATTAAAGATAAAACAGCAAACGCCTTTGAAAAATTATAGCATCCAGTCAAGTGAAAAATAGAAACTTTTTTGATCAACATTTTCATGGGCGAAATTGCAGAAAAATTTCAATTGTAAAAACAGAAAAATAAATTGCAGAAAATTAAATTTTTTTTTATTTAATTGATAAAAACAATAGATTAACCTTTATTTTTAAAATGGTGACAGAAGGAGGGTTAATTAGAAACTTAATTGAAATTAAAGCCTGCAATTAAAATAATGCACATTTTTTACTCTGAATGACGCAAATAACTTTAAAGCAATGTTTAAAAAACAAAAAAATTATTTTCCTTAACACGTTCGCGGACGTGAATGCTATAGCATACTATTCAGCTATTACAACTAAGAGCTGAATAACATTCATGCCTATTTTTGCAGCTCTCTGAATAACTTTTTAAGGCAAATGTACTAGAAATTTAACAAACGATTTCTAATGCAGCTGAATAAGCTTTTTTTATATGCTGAATATAAAAAATTATAAAAGATCTTAATAAATTCTTTGCTGAATAGTACTTTTCTTCAGCTGAATTAAAAAATATTTTTCAATATCATTAAATAGTAACTTAATTTAATTTAAAAATTCTTGTTCTATTGTATGTTTCTCTAGCCAAAGTGCTCCGCTTAATTATACATTTATCAGAAAATTCCTCAATGTTTCAGTTAATCTTAAAATTCCATAAAACTCTGTTCAAAATATTAGCTCAATGCGGTTAAATCAAATGTACTGTACAATATTTATATTAATTAAAATATTTTTTTTAAGAAAAGTCAAGTTTCGTTAAAACTTTTCTTAGCTGAATAACAAAAATATCTACAACTTTAATGAGAATTAAAAATATTTAAAAATTTTTTAACTTAAAAATACTACCAAATTGCATTTATATTGAGCTGAATACAAATTAAGCCTAAAAACCTAGAATTTTTCCTATAATTTAACAAAGCTTTCTTCTTAAATATAGTAACGGCATTACTAAATCGAATTTATATTGAGCTGAATACAAAATAAACCTAAAAACTTAAATTTTTTTTAAAGTTAAACAAAACTTTCTTCTTAAATTTAGCTGCATTTAGGTCAAATGCAGCTACATTAAATTCAAATTCAACCAACTTGAATTTAATTTCTGAAATTTATGTACAATAATTAGAAAACCTTAGCTGAATTACATTTATCTTTTGCTGAATAGCGTAAAACTTAATAATATTATTAAAACCATTATTATTATGCTATATGTTTGTTAAATTAAACAAAACTGATATACATTATATTTTTTTATGAAAAGTTGTTCTAAGTTGTATTTAAATTCAGCTGTATTATGAAGTTTACATAAAATTGCAAAAACCAAACAAATATAAACAATCAACTCTTCTCATTATTAAAAATATTTCAGCTGAATTACATTTTCTTTGAGCTGAATTACAAATTAATTTAAATAATTTTGTAAAACTTAAACTTATAATCACTTCTTGCTTTTAAAAATGCTGCCGAATTACATTTAAAATCAATTTAGTTACAAATTCAAGCCAGAATTAAAAAAAATGCATTAAAATAAATAAATTTTTAAGAAAAACTTAAGCTGAATTGTGTTTATTGTTTGCTTAATTGCAAAACCATTTTAACAAGTACTAAAAGAGCAAAAAGTCTTAAGGAAAATTTACCTACCATAAGTTTTTTCTTGTTATATTTTTTTATTAACATAAATCACGTTAAAGTTTGTTAGCAATTTATATTAATAGTGGGACTGGGCAACACCTTTTGTTCCATTTTTGTAAAAGTTAGTTTAAATATTTTTTTTTCTTTTATTTTTTCCTTGTATTACTATGTTTGGTATCTTGTGTTTTGGTGGGTAATTGTGGTCTTGCTTCATTATTTTGCACTCAATAGCACAAACTTAACAATAATCTAGTAAAATTGTAAAATTTCCAAGCACAAACTCAATATTTATTGTGTTTAAAAACCAAAAATCGTGCCCGTTGATCATGCGCAGTGTGTTGGATGAAAACTTTGTTTTCAGTTTTTTTTTCGTTTCTTTTTTTGGTGGCCTATTTATATTCAAATTTAAATTTTATGGCAAATTTCTGTAAAAGTAATAAAGTACATCTGTATGAATACTCTGTGCATATAAATTTCGTGTCTATTTTATTTAAAAAATGGGATTTCCTTTATTTCATTGTGGTCTGTCTGTTTGTGCAAAAAAAAAGTTACCAAATACGAGTAGTAGCAACCATTGAATGTGAGAAACCTTTTTAACCAATTGTCTTGACCCAAATTGCCCAAGTAATGATTTATTTCTCAAACGATATTATTAAGGCAACTGCACTAAAAAGCTTCATTACAAATAAAAATTTTGATAATTAAGAAAAGAGTTCAAAAGTACTTTGAAAAGTACTGTGATCACTTAAGTATATAATCGTAAGGGGTCATTAAATAGCTGACAATTAAATTTGTTCAACAATAATTAAAAATTAAAAAATAAAATAACCAATTAAAAGTTCCTTATCTTTTAAACACAATTTTATTACTTTTCGATTTATTTATATCTCTTTCAATTAGTTTAAGGTTAAATCAACATTTGCAATTAGTTAATTAATTAATTAATCAATTTCCATAAACCGCAAACACATTCATCTTAACGTAATTAAAACATTATTTATAACAGTAAATGTGTAATGTACCTTACAAATGAAGGATTAAAATCCTTAAGAAAAAATCTTTAGTTAATTTATGAGCACAAGAATACACCTTAAAGGTATAAAAAAAGTTAAATACACTTCATTATAAAATCAAAGTAATCACAGGATAAGCGCTAAGGGTCAATAAATACAGTGAACAGAAAAACTTTTTCACCTAAGTTATTTATATTTAAAAATTTAAATTTTTGTAAAAAAGTGTTTTCTCAAACAAGTCAAAATTGCATGTTTTTCGAACAAGAAAATCTTTTTAAGGAAATAAATTGCAACTTTCGGGAACAAAGGTGCAACACTTAGGATAAAATTTGCTACAGTTTGGATAAAAAGTGCAACATTTAGGATAAAAATTGCAACATTTTGGATAAAAACGAAAAATTTTGATTAAATTTGCAACATTTTGGATAAAAAGTGTAATATTTTGGTTAAAAGTGCAACATTTTGAATAAAAGTAAAATATTTTAATTAAAATTTGCTACAGTTTGGATAAAAAGTGCAACATTTAGGATAAAAATTGCAACATTTTGGATAAAAACGAAAAATTTTGATTAAATTTGCAACATTTTGGATAAAAAGTGCAATATTTTGGTTAAAAGTGCAACATATTGAATAAAAGTACAATATTTTAATAATAAAATTTGCTACTTTTTGGATAAAAAGTGCAACATTTAAGATAAAAATTGCAACATTTTGGATAAAAATGAAAAATTTTGGTTAAATTTGCAACATTTTTGATAAAAAGTGCAATATTTTGGTTAAAAGTGCAACATTTTGAATAAAAGTACAAAATTTTGGGAAAAAAAAGTGCAACATTTAGGATAAAATGTGCAACATTTTGGATAAAAGTAAAACATTTTGGATAAAGGAGCAACATGTTCGATAAAAATACATTAGGATAAATAAAAATGCAACATTATGGTTAAAATTTTAACATTTTGGAAAAAAGTCTAACATTTTTGATAAAAGAGCAAATCTTTTGCAACCTTTTGGATAAATGTGCACTGTTTTAGATCAAAATGCAATATTTAGGATAAAAAGTGCAACATTTTGGAGAAAAGTGCAACATTTAACATAAAAAGTGAAATATTTTGGGATAAAAAGTGCAACATTTGGGATAAAAGTAACACATTTTTTAAGAAATGCGCATAATTTAAAAAAAAGTGTAACATTTTGAATAAAGTGCAACATTTTGAATAAAATTTAGGATAAAAATGCAACATTTGGAATAAAGGTACAACATTTTGGATAACAGTGCATCGTTTAGGATAAAAAGTGCAACATTTAAAATAAAAGTTCAACATTTTGGATAAAAATTCAAGATTTTGAATATAAGTGCAACATTATTCATAAAAATGCAATATTTTAGATAAAAAAATTCAGACCAAATTTTTTTTCTTTAAAGGCATTTTATTACATTTTTGATAAAAAGTGAAATATACATATTTTCTTTTCTTTGTAATCTCCCTATGGCCCGCATTTCTTTTAATTTGATGCAAATAAAAATAAAATAATAAGTTATTTCGTATTTTATTTATTTTTTCTTTCTAAAAAGAGGAGCACTTTATTCCACATTTCATTTATTTTAGTTACCCCTCTTGGGAACATAACGCTTCCACAAAGCATACACATATTATACGATTTGTCCGAGTTGTTTTCTGATCTTACAAATTTTGTTGCCGAAAGATTCAGTCTATATATTGTAATTTTTGCTTTGTGTCAGTTTCGTTAATTGGTTTTTGTTCCAGCTAGGTCTGCTATAGCCGGTGCTAGTCCTCCGTTTATTTAGTATGGTGGTGGCAAACCTTGCTAATCTTTGATTTCTACCTTTTTCTTTTTTTTCCCATGGGGTGGGTTGTCAGCGATCGAACCTGAGGTTCATAATTTTGTAGACAAGCACTTTAGCCACTAGACCACGCCGCCGCCACCATGTTTTATCTATGAAGTCAAAACGAATTCTTCAAAAAAAAAAAAAATTCAGTGTAAGCGAGTATTTTTTATGAAAATAGGCAACTTTTTGTAAAAAATGCAATATTATGTGAAAAAGTGCGATCTTTTGTCAAATGATAAGATGCGACATTTTATTTTGAAAGGTTTAAAGTTTTTGTGAACAAACTTATTTTTATGAAAATATCCTAATTTTAATAATTTTTTATAAAACTTTTTTTTGAAAAGCCAAAGATTAAAAAAAAATCTGTTTTGTGACTTTAGATCAATTATTTTTAAGTTTTTTTTATTTTCATACACATATATTTTTGTATAAAATGTTTTTTTAACAAATTAAAATTTTCTTAAAGTGTAACTTTTTGTAACGGAATATGTGAAATAATGTGAAAAAAGTCGCACTTTTTTTATGAGAAAGTGCAATTTTGAATGCAAATTAAGGGCAACATTTTTCGAAAAAAAATTGATTCTTTTCGCTGACAAAAACTCCTTTTTGCATGTTCAAACAAAGAGTACGTCCCAAAAAAATATTTTTAATAACTTGCAGCTACTTTTTGTAGGTTCAAACAAAGAGTTCGTCACAAAAAAAAATTTTTTAATAACTTGCAGCTACAGTGTAAACCCAATCAATAAATGTAATTAAAAAATCATTAATTATTCCAAGCACACACACGCTCACCACAGAAGAGGCATAAGCCACCGCCAGTCAGTTAAATTGTTTGAAATAAATGTGGGTGAACAAGTGTGTTTGTGTGTGTGTGTGTGTGAAACGCACAAGAAGTGCTGGAGTTATCAAGTGTGTCTTGCGGTGTTGCGTACGTGTGGGAGGTTGGGACACGTAGTCTCTCGTTTGACTTGTGTAAAGTGCAAGTGTTTTTTATTAAAAGTGCAAGTGCATTTTTAAAGAGAAACTAGTTGCAAGCTTAAGTTAAGAATTAAGGTCATTCAAAATAGGTCTCAAACTTAAATATTTACTTTCTAGGAAAAGTTATTGAGTTCAGCAGGTTTTTAGTTTAATGTTTCGTTAAGGAAGGGAATTGCAATTAGTGATTAAAAGTGTAAAGTTTCAATAGATTCATTGGAAATAATAGAATTATAAAGGAAAATCTTTAAAAGAGTTTTAGCAACTTAAGCAAATTTTTCTACATTTTTGTATACTTTAAAATTCTTGTTGAAATCTTTTCAATAGTTTTTAAAAGAATTAATTAAAAAGTGTAATTTGTTATAAATGTATTTGTTTGGTATTTAATTACCTTTTTCAAGAATTGAAGCTCTTCAGTTCAGCACTTTTATTTTATTTTATATTTTTTTGTATTTTTTCCATTGCCTTTTTAAAGTAACAAACGGAAACGGAAGTTAATTTATGCCTTTAAGGTTTTTTTTATTGCAGGCATGTGTTTAAAAAGATTTCAATAAAGAATTTATTTAACAATTGTCAACAGAGATTGTTTTTAAAAACAGGTTTCGATGTGTGCTTTAATTTAAAAAAAGATTTATAAAGCAGTTTAAACAAGATAAAAATGTGAAACCATTAACACATGTCTGAATATCACAATTAATTAAATGCAGGCGATTTAAATTTGTTTTTTCAAAATTCAATTATTTTTATAAAAATAATATTTTAAATAAATGATGAGTAATATTTCACAGCTAGTTTATGAATTACTTCAATGAAATTTTTCTATCATACATTATGCCAGGTTATACTTTATGTTTTTAACAAATAAATAGAAATTACACTAGACTGTACATAGACTTAACATTAAAAAAAAGGGAAATTAAATTTAAAATTAAGTCGAAGACCTCAGTTGCTCGTACTCTCTTTCTTTCATTATATGATATCATTCACTGTATTATATAATTCTAATAAAATAAAATAAAAAAAAATTAAAATTAATTATTTATTTATTTACTAGCTGTGCCCAGACACGTTGTGTGTGTCCTAACAATATGTTGTTCGATTTTGCTTTGAAAATAATCCACACCAAATTTTAAGATGCCTGCTTTAATAGTGCTTCACGTATTTACTTTATATAAAGGTACCCATCCCTGGATAAAATTCTAAAATTTATATAAAAAAAAATTCTAAAAATTATTGCAAAGCTCGGTAAAAGTTGTTTAAAATATTTTAATAACAATATAATTCCAGAAAGTAAAAATACAAATCAAATAAAAAATTTATTCAATTGGCTATTTGGCAGTAAGTAATTCATATTTTGTAATTATTTAAATTATCAACAGCGCCATCTGTTGCGCAACCGTGTTTAAAATATCCCGCTTTCAATTTATATTTTGTCATTATTTTAAAAAAGCGCCATCTGTTACGCAACTGTATTTAAAATATTCCGCTTTAAAAAATAAAAGATGCCTTAAAGTATGCAGCACCTTTAAATTAGTAAAAAAAATGGCCTACTTTTAGCGCCTCTTCTCCACTTTCTCTTGGACAGAAAATATTTTTACGGAAAAAAATTATTCTATATTGGAGTCAGCATACTAAGGTACCTCCTCACAAAATATTATTAAAATCCATGCAGTAAGCTTTACGTGATGCGAACACAGACACATAGCCTATAAATATGCCTAAGAAGTAAAGTACATAGACTTGCCTTATACACACTAGCATCTTTGTTTTTTAAGACATAGCTACAGCGAAGCTTGACGCTTGTCTGCAGAAAACATCCAGAGGGTTTGGTGGGGATCGAACCCGCAACCCCCAGACTGATAGAAAAGCGCTCTACCAATAAGTCTATCGAGGCAATGAAACTGACTATACAGGAGCAACTGACTGTAAAATATTCGACATGAAACTCCCAAAGGGTCAGGCATAAGTTGATTAAGCGATATCCGTCTGTGTTCGGGTTGAAATCAACTTTGCCAAAGCACCAGCAGAGATACAGAAAATTTAATCCCACCAACCGACAAGGCATAGTTTCGAAAATTTCGCTAATGCAACTCAGCAACATCAGACCATTCGATTCGAGGCTGCGGACAAAAAACCATGCCCACCTATCTTTTTTCACGTTGTTTTTAGGTTTTTTTTTCGGCTGATTTTCTTTTGCTTTTTTATTAGATAAATATTAGACCGCGGCAGTTAGATCGCAGGGAATGCATACAGATCTCGGGGGATCAATAATCCCCAGCGAGGGTCGACTTTGTGTTTATTTTGAGGTTGGTAAGGTTTTTCTCTTTTGATTTGTATTAAAGGCCTCTATAGAAACCAATACTTATTTATACAGGTAGCCAATTGGCCCACAGGGTGCCCATTAGGGGTGTCAAAATAAGGAAATATTTTTTTAGGATTTTTTTGCTTTAAACCATTCTAACACAATACGGAAAGTTACTAATTTTTACACAAAAAAAAAAGTTTAAAAAATTTTCAAAAAAAATTTAAAAAAAAAGAAAACGAAAAATTGGTAAGAAATTTTTACAAACAAATTTTGGAAAAATATTTTCAAACAATTTTTCAAAAAAATTTAAAAAAAAAATTATTACAAAAAAATTTAAAAAAAAAATTTTTCAAAATTTTAAAATTTACAAAAAATTTTTACAAAAAATTTACGAAAAAAATTTAAAAAAAACGTTTACAAAAATATTCTCCAAAAAATTTACAAAAAATTTTTAAAAATCGAAAAAAAATTTTTCAAAAATATTCTCAAAAAAATGTTCAAGGAAACATAAGAGGGTAACACAATATTTAGCATTACTATGGTAAAGGGTATATAAGATTCGGCATGGCCGAATATAGCGCTCTTACTTGTTACTCCTAATTTTTATTTTTACTCACTTAAATTTTTTGTTATATATATTTTTTTTAAGACAACACAACCTACTAAGAATCTCGATTATTACAAAAACTTTGGTGGGAATCGAACAGACCACCCCCAAACCATCGAGGTTTTATTTGAAAACACCTAAAAGTATGCTTTATTCTTTTGTCATCCATAAATTTTATTGAAAAAGAAAATTAAAAGGTATTTGTTCTATTGACTAAATCAATTATGCAAAAAGAAAACTCTACTTATTTGCTATCTTATTCAAACTCCTGAAATAGATTTTCCAAGCAAGTTTGTTTAAATAAAAGAATTTTAAACTCTTTTTTGGCACAATGTTTAAAACAGAGTGTTCTTTTTTAGTTTGATTTTGCTTCTAGTAGTTTATAAAAATTTTTTTCTATTAAAAATTTTATTAATTATTTCCTATTAAAAATTTATTATTTATCAAAATAGTAATTATTTTAAGTACCTTTTGTATTCCTACGTTTTTCTCAACCTAAAGTAATTGTATTTACATAATTGTCATATTTCTCTTTGACCCTTTTAGGTATGCTTTAAAATCTTAATTGTAAACCTCGCCTAAATATGCTTTGTTTTGTAATGTTAATTCTTTACAATTAGTAATTAAAACTAGCCTTTATTAAAAATTAAAATTAACAAACTCTTTATATGCCACTAGAAAAAACAATTAAAAATAAAAGCTTCAATTCCAAAGCATCATGTACAAAATAACAATATGAACGAACCTCTTACTGTAACACTGAAGCGAAAAATTTAATTAATTTTCTGTAAAGACTGCACAATAAAATTTATGGCAGCCATAAAAAATGTTTTCAAGAACAAAAAAAAAATTAAAAGAATAAAGAATAAAGATTCCTTTGAAAGTAAACATTAAAGTGATTATTTTGAAAGCCTTAAAATATGCCTTATTAAATAATATTTTTCTTTTTATTATTTTAATTAACTAAAACTAATTGTTTTCAAAGCTAAAACACTTAAATTAACTGACAAGCCCCAAAAATGTGGTGCTTGGTATTTAATTTTCTTCTTTCTAACGTCATTTTATACGAAAATAATTATTAACAATGTCTAAAAGCATGCTTTACAAAATGTTAAACAGCAACAACTACATAAAAAATATGAATTTAACATGCTGAAAGCATGTTAAACATTTCTGTTTAACACAGCATATGAACCTTAGCGTAGTCAGTTGAAAAGCAACAGGTGTAACATTTACAAGTGCAGCTTGTTTTTTGGCATTTTGCCTAAAAGTATACACTCGTAGCTAAATTTAGAGTCATATGTTGCCTTTTAATGTTTTAGCTAGCTTTAAGGCGCTTAAACTTTGGCGATAGACAAATTTAAATTTCATGGTATCTGATGATAGATTGTGATATTCTATGAGGAATTCCTTTGTTACTGTGCCAGCTGTAAAAGGCTTCTTACTTTTAACTTTCAGTTAAAGTAAAAAGTTTTGTGAGTTTTATGATAAAGGAAGCTAAGATTTTAGAAATATTGTGGAAAGTTTGAAGAGTTTTATCTATTTGCAGTATTTTGTTCAGCAACAAGTCAAATTGAATTTGGATTTAGTAGACAGGAATTTATGACAGTTAGAAGCTTTTGAAACTCTAAGTAAACTTTGAAGAAATGTTATGCAAAATCTTGTAAGAATTTTTTTTTTTTTTTCATTTAAGAAAACATTGTTTCAAATGTCTCTAGAGATTTTTCAACTAAAAGAAGTTAGGTGGAATCAAGGAAAAATTAGGATTAATGTGATGTTTAAGTTTCTATTTATAATATTTTAAATTATTATTAAATTTAAATCATGTCATCTTTTAAATTATTTCCAAAAAAAAATATGCTTAAAATATTATAGATTTTTAAAAGGAACAAAATGGAATCAGTTGAAATTGCACGTTAAACACGTTATTTTCACTCTGAAGAATAAAAAACTAATACGGATATAACCAAAACTTATGTTTTACTTAGAAAAAGGTCGTTTTAAATTCTTCGAGGTATGTTGAAACGAAATGAAATTTGATGAAACATGTTAACGGTCAAGCTATTTGTACTTTTGCTTAAAACTAATAACAATGTACATCATTTAAATTCTTAATATGTTCTCAATTGTTAAAAGCTTAAAAAATTGTTTAAATCAAATATAAAATTTTTAAAAGGAACAATGTGGAATTTTTTTTAAAACATTTTTTTTAAAAATTCCACTTTGTTATTTTATAAATTTTTGTATTTAAAAATGCATTCTGAAGAATAAAAAACTAATATGAATTTACTTAGTAAAAGGTCATTTTAAATTCTTCGAGGTATGTTGAAACGAAATGAAATTTGATGAAACATGTTAATGGTCGAGCCTGATTGTACTTTTACTTATGACATATAACAAAAAAAAATAATATAAATTCATAATATTTCCACAAGTTTTAAAAGCTTACAAAATTGTTTAAATCAAATTTAAAATTTTTAAAAGGAACAAAGTGGAATTTTTTGAAACATTGATATTTTAGAAATTTTTGTATTTAAAAACGCAAACTCAGAAATATTATACAAATTGGCGAATTCCAAACTAACGAAAGGTTGAAAAAAATCATTATTGTTAACTAAGATAAAGGGAACAAAATGGAATTGCAGCAAATTTAATCCAGAAATAAGTTATGTAAATAGTATTTAAAAAAGCTTAATATTAAAAATTTCAAATGTAAATTAATAAATACAGAGCTTAATTTATTAATAATTTATTGCAATAACAAAATTTCCACAAGGAAAAAATGGAAACTTGTGAAACACTCGAAAAATAGTATGAAATATTTTATATAAACAGCTCAATGCAAAGCAAAATGTTCAATTTAGTAAATAATTATTATAAACACCCAACTCTCAAAAGCAAAGGATATAAAATGAACTGAAATGAAACATAAAAATTGCCTTGTTTTCAAGCGTTAAAAACAGTAAAAAAATAGACGTATTAACGAGTGATTTTTTAAGAGCTTGAGAACTTTTTTTAAAAAAAAAACGCATAAAATTTGCAAAATCTCATCGGTTCTTTATTTGAAACGTTAGATTGGTCCATGACATTTACTTTTTGAAGATAATTTCATTTAAATGTTGACCGCGGCTGCGTCTTAGGTGGTCCATTCGGAAAGTCCAATTTTGGGCAACTTTTTCGAGCATTTCGGCCGGAACAGCCCGAATTTCTTCGGAAATGTTGTCTTCCAAAGCTGGAATAGTTGCTGGCTTATTTCTGTAGACTTTAGACTTGACGTAGCCCCACAAAAAATAGTCTAAAGGCGTCAAATCGCATGATCTTGGTGGCCAACTTACCGGTCCATTTCTTGAGATGAATTGTTCTCCGAAGTTTTCCCTCAAAATGGCCATAGAATCGCGAGCTGTGTGGCATGTAGCGCCATCTTGTTGAAACCACATGTCAACCAAGTTCAGTTGTTCCATTTTTGGCAACAAAAAGTTTGTTAGCATCGAACGATAGCGATCGCCATTCACCGTAACGTTGCGCCCAACAGCATCTTTGAAAAAATACGGTCCAATGATTCCACCAGCGTACAAACCACACCAAACAGTGCATTTTTCGGGATGCATGGGCAGTTCTTGAACGGCTTCTGGTTGCTCTTCACTCCAAATGCGGCAATTTTGCTTATTTACGTAGCCATTCAACCAGAAATGAGCCTCATCGCTGAACAAAATTTGTCGATAAAACACATTTCGAACCGAACACTGATTTTGGTAATAAAATTCAATGATTTGCAAGCGTTGCTCGTTAGTAAGTCTATTCATGATGAAATGTCAAAGCATACTGAGCATCTTTCTCTTTGGCACCATGTCTGAAATCTCACGTGATCTGTCAAATACTAATGCATGAAAATCCTAACCTCAAAAAAATCACCCATTATAACATTGTTTCTAATTTTTCTTTATCAATTTTTTCCCTTTCAATATATTTAACAAACTTGTTAAGGCTTTTAATAAAAGTATATATATTATATATATTAATAACAATAAAATTGTAATTCAAAGTATTAAACAATTATATTTATCGCAAAAAAATTATTTAATTGGCAAAATATTGCTTAAGAGTATTGGAAAACAGAAGGGAACGAAATGGAAAAGACAAGGAAACGAAATAAAAAGTGAAACACTTATTACATTCTACAAAATTATAGCTTAATCAACCTTTTATTGTAGTAAATTCATTAACAACACAATGCCTAAAAACCAAAACAAGAGGAACGTAATGGGAAAATGTGAAACAGTTATTTTATTCTAAAAAACATAGTTTAATTAGCAAAATATTACTTAAGGCTAAGGGAAAACAAAAGGGAACGATATGGAAACATTTGAAACACTTATTAAATTCTACAAAATTGTAGCTTAATTCATTGTAGCTTAATCCATCTTTTATTGTAGAAAATTTATTAAAAACGCAATTAAATGCCAAAACAAGGGGAACGTAATGGGAACATGTGGAACAATTTTTAGTTTCTAAAAAAGTGTAGTTTAGATATTAGAAATTAATGAAAATTTTATGAAAACTTTATTTTATATTCAAAAAATAATTGTTGTAACGAGATTTAAACATAGAGAAACGAAATGAAATGAAATGAAATGAAAGAAAAATAATGAAACATGTTAAAAAATTTAATTTTTACTGTTTTTTTAATTTTCTTTAATTTAAAACATAAAATCCTAACAGGAACGAAATGGAATGGAATCTACTTAAAATTCTTTTATATTAAAATTGTAATATTATACAACAAAGAAGAGGAAACAGCATGGAATCATTGAAACTTATTTCAAAGTTACAAAACTTGTATGCCGGATCATTAAAAATGTATCTAAAATTTAATGGAATAAAATAAAACACTGAGCAAAATCTCCATTTCAAATTTAAATTACTAATGAAATTGATACAAAACACTTACTTGGTAGTAGTTATTAAAAAGTCTCTTACGAAATTTAAACGACAAAAAGAACGTAATGGCATTTTGTTTAAACCTGTTAAAATATTATAATATTTGTTAAAATTAGAAACAATATATTAACTCTGGCAAATTACTAATTTAAACGAAAGGGAACGAAATGGAATTTTTGAAACAAGTATAATTTTATTATTTTCTTTTTATTTTTTTAATATATTTTCCTTTTCTATGGATTTTGATAAAAATGCTAACAGGAACAAAATGGAATAGGGTGAAACACTTATTAGAATTTATTAAATTCCAAAGTTAGTTAAAGAAAAATAAGCAAAAACAAATTAAATTTCAGCAAAAAGTAATTAAAACGTTCTTAATAATACTAAATCAATAGGAACAAAATGGAATTAATGAAACAGGGGTATTTTTAGGTATCAGTTAAAACCATGCTATAGTATGATCATTAAAAACACATTAATTAAAGTGCTTATACCTGTACTCAACACATTGTACTTTTTTCAATTAAACTTATATTTCATTTTCAAGTTCAAATAAATAATTTTATTTAGAAACAAACAAAAAAAAACTAAATTGTAACTTATACAAGTAATAATTACAAGGCTGTATAAATTTACACTAAACTCTTGCACAGTACAAACATTAACGACAGACACTAACAAAAACAAAGCCAACAATTTATTTTTCAAAAACCTACAAACCATAAAAAACATCCACAACACACTCTTTTTATGCTTAAAACTAAAATAAAAAAAAGACTTGAACGTTACAGGAACGTTGGCATGTTTTAGAATTAATGACAATAACTATAAAAAAAAAGAAGCGAGATTATTTGATTCATATTCACTCGAGCGTGAGACAGTTGAAGTAACATTTAATAAAATACAAATATAGAAACAAAAACGAAAATGAAAAAAAAAAATTATAAATAAATAAAAAGTAAAATGAAACACACATAACTTTGGGGGAATTTCAATGAAACAGATGGAATAAAAATAAAGTAAATTAAAAACAAAATAAAATAAAATAATTTCAAAAATAAAATAACCAAGGGCAAAGTGTTGGCACATATATACATACATATTGTTGTATTGTTTTATTTATTTATATATTTTTATTTAAATAAAATTTAAAATATTATATAATATTCAGAAATTGTTATTGTTCCAATAATTTAATGCAACACAAAAGAAGAATAGGATTTTAATTGTTTAAATAATGACTAAAATGTTATCCCGACATAACCCCAACAAATACAAATATCTTTATACCGGGCAATTTTCTAATTCCTTGACTGTTGGTATTTCCAGCGCAGTAACGTTCAATACAATAATAATGTTCCTATTAAATGTTATCTATTGTTGAACTACAGTCGAATCTTGAGTAAGCTGCTTTTGACAGCAGAGAGCAGACACCTCGTTAATTTTATCGAAACGTTAAACAAGGGAATTTCGAGAGCTGATTAAATATTACTTTTTACATAAAAAAAAAAAATTCTCACCACAGCCAAAAAAAGACTTGATGTACCCTACACGGTCTCTGCATAATAAATTTCATTGGTGGTTTACATAACTTCATTGTGGTCTTGGGAGCACCGAAAGTTAATATATGAAAGGGCTCTATAAACACCGGAAGTTGCGCACGTCTCATGCCCTATGGGAAAACATTTTATTGGCACACCCTGTTGTACATCATGTCGCTGCAAACTATTTAAGTCAATTAAAATCAGAGGGTCTAAATCCTTATTAATGCAAAACACAACAAAAAATACATTTCTAAAAAAAATTAAAAAAAATTACGAAATATGAAAGAAAACATTTCATTAATTAACATCTCCTCTTCCCACACCAAAACCACTGTGTAAAAACGCTGATGTGCATTTTGCATGTTTCATTAAAACTCTTCCAAATTGTTATTTTTTTGTGGATGTCACTGAAAGAGGAGCCAGGTGTCACAACAGTACAAGGAAAACACAAGTATTCCTGCAAATTATTCTTTTTTTGGACAGTCAGTCTTTCAGTCAGTCCATCATACGTATGAGAGCACATGTTGTTTCGAGTATTTTTTTATATCCAGCAAAAAAAGTGGAATGTATCAAATGTTGCTTGTATAATTCTGCCATAAACTCAAAGTTTGGTTGGTTCGTTGGTCGGTTGGTTGGTATGATATCGTGTATGCGGTTGTAGCCCTTTTTTTAGCTCAATGTTGGCATGACTTTAATCTTTGTTGCGGTCACGCTTTGTTAGTTAAAACTTTTTTATTTTTTTATACATTTTTTTTTTGTTGTTGCTTTTTTTGTGATTGTCGTTTGCTTTTGGTATCCACTCACCGAAAACAGTATGAACAACAACAACAACAATAAAAGCGAAACAAATGAAATAAAAAACCAAAATGAAACATAAATAAATGCACCTGTCACGTTTTAACAAATACGAGGGTTGGTTTTCTTAGAACACTAATTTTAGTTTTATTTCTGTTTTTATTAAGTGGAAGCGTAAACCCAAAAGTGTGTGTGTTACAGTGGAAATACTGTTTAAAGACGAAACGTTATTTAACCTTACATGTGAAGACTTATTACTTACTGTCAAATTTTTGTTTGTATGAAAAGACACTATAATTATTATTATTATTTTCTAAAAAACATTCAACAAATTACAATTTTAACAGAGAAATTAATGAAAGTTTTAAACTATACCCACCTCTACATTAGACATAAAATGATAAACATTAAAACTAACATCATGTTAGCAAAACATCATATCATTTCATTCGGGGCCATCTGCGGGCAAACAGCCTCGCCCACCTGTATTTTTTCACGTTGCTTTTATTTTTTTCGGTAATGATTCTCTTTTTGCTTTTTTGTTAAATAAATATAAGACCAGTAGATCGCATGGACTGCAAACAGATCTCGGTGGATAATAACCCCCCTGAGAGGGGCGATTTTTGTTTTTTTTAGATTGGTAGGGTTTTTCTGCTTTGCTTTGTATTAAGGGCCTTTATAGAAAGCAATACATATAGAGGTAGCCGATAGACCCCACAAGGCTCCTACTGGAAACCAGGAGCAGTCAAACGACACATTGGGGGGTCATACTGACCCACCATTCTAACGCAATGTAGATTATGGGAAAGTACAAAAATAAAACAAAGTTTTACAAAAAAATTTCATTAAAAATTATACAAAAAATTTTTGATAAAATTTTTACCAAAAATTAAAGGTAAAATTTTTACCAAAAATTATCGTTAAATTTTATAAAAAAAATTATCGATAAAATTTTACAAAAAATTTTCGATAAGATTTTTACAAAAAATTTTGTAAAGTTTTAACCAATAATTAAATAATAAATAAATGTCGATAAAATTTTTACCAAAAATTATCGATAAAATTTTTACCAAAAATTATCGATAACATTTTTACACAAAATTATCGATAAAATTTGTAAAAAAAAGTTTTCGATGTAATTTTTCCAAAAAATTTTTAATAATAAAATTTTTAACTTTTATAAAAAATTTTCGATAAAATTTTACAAAAAAAAATTCGATAAAACTTATACAAAAAAATTGTATAATTTTTTACAAAAAATATTCGATAAAATTTTACAAAAAATTATAGATAAAATTTTTACCAAAAATTATCGATAAAATTTTTACAAAAATTTATCGATAAAATTTGTACCACAATTAGCTTTAAAATTTTTACCAAAAATTATCAATAAAATTTTTACAACATAAGATGAAGTCTTACAAAAACATTTCGATAAAATTTTTACAAAAAATTTTCGATAAAATTTTAATAAAAAATGTTTCATAAAATTCGATAAAATTTTTACAAAAAAATTTGTATAAAAATTTTACAAAAAATATCCGATAAAATTTTTATAAAATTTTTACACATTTTTATAGATACAATTTTTACCAAAAATTATCGATAAAATTTTTACAAAAAATTATCGATAAAATTTGTACCAAAAATTTGCGATACAATTTTTACCAAAAACTATCAATAAAATTTTTACAACATACGATAAACTTTTTACAAAAACATTTCGATAAAGTTTTTACAAAAACATTTCGATAAAATTTTTACAAAAAATTTTAACCATAAATGTTTCATAAAATTTTTTCAAAAACTTTTCTATAAAACTTTTTCAAATAATTGTCGATAATATTATAATTATATTTTTACATAATATTTTAACAAAAAAAAATTCGATAAAATTCTTACAAAAAAAAATTCTATATCTTATACTACATATATTCATAATATTGCACTTAAAAATCATAAAAGTAAAAACCGAATGGTATATTATTGTGAAATTGGGAAACATAGCAGATTGAAGGCAATATTTAAAATTACAATTAGACTCGTACTTTTTTTTTTTGTTTTTCAAATTTAATTTCCACAATTTGGAAGCATTTTCTGAAAAGAAATGTCAATACATTTTTACATTCCCATCTGTCAAACCATAGTTATCGATATCGATAGTTATCATGCAGCTAAATCTAATCTAAACATTTTAATTTTAAAATGTTTTAATTTTATAATGCCCACTTAAGCAAATGATGTCAGTTGGTTTTATAGTTTATTATACAATTTTTATTTAACGATAATTAAAAACAATCTAATTTCTCACTCATTTGAGCAACAACAACACAATTAACAGCTGCCATATTTGGTCATTCAGAAATTGTGTAGTTGTTGGTTTTTGGAGTTTTAAACTCGTAAATTTTCAAATCATTCATGAGGTTTTCAATTTCGTCTACTTTATATTTATAGATGGATACTTAGAATTTGATTATATTTTTCGTTGTAATTTTCACATAAATTTTAATTAATTTTACAAAAGTGGTTTAAGGCAGAAGACCTCACCTCGTCTCATTGAAAATGAATGATTTAATTTTGTTACTTTTATTTTTGTTAATGAAGTTTTTTATTTTTATTTATTTTCTGCTGTTTTATTACTTTTCGTATGTACGTGTTAGGCATGCGTGACTGCAAACTAAACTTTAAGAGGTTTTTATAATTAAAGCTCTTAATTTTAGGCTGACTGTTTGTTGTAAGAATATTTGCTCAATAAACTTTTGCTGCTCTTTTAAAACACAGCCCTATTAAATACTGAGGAGTAAAATTTTTAGGTTCAAAGATAATTAAAAGAATTAAATTTTCAACGTATGTCTCTGTTGAAAAAAATTCAAGCTAAAAAAATCTTATTAATGAATAACGGTTCACTTTAAATTAAAATGTATTAACTTTTGATTTAAAAAAAATTGTTTTGACCCGTATAAAATGTAAAACAAAATATTAATTTTCAAATTTAAGCTAATTTTTCAGCGCTTAAAATGCTGAATACCTGAAAATTACTTTAGCTGACCTTAAGCTGTAATAACTGTCTGTGACAATTAACAGCCAGTGTAATTTACTGCCAGTTTCTCAATGTCGAAAGAATTCGTTCTTTCGAAAAATTACATTTAAAACAAAACTAAATTAAAAAAAAAAAATTTTTTTTTTTACGAAAAACGAATTCTTTCGACATTGCACAGTGGGGCAGAATCAATATATTTTGGAAATAACTCAGCCATTTGTAAAAGGCTAGGCCGATTGCTCCAAAATTGGACAAGAGCGTAGCAGAGGAGTGTCTGAGCTTATGTTTTGACGCTGCACACCATCTACTTGCTTGGGGTGGTGCTATGTGGTCTCAAAGTTGGGTATCTCTAATATACAAATTCTTTTAGAGTTTGACATTTCTTCAATTTATGTTTGATTTTTAAAAATTATATATGGTGTTAAAGGTCTAGTTAATACCCACAAAACGATACTTTAATCTATAAATTATGTTTCAAAGGGAGCAAGTTATAAGCAATTTATAATTTTAATTTTTGATTTTTCGGTACTCTGGTCCAGGTTTTTTCAAAATATTGATTACAATTTTTATTTAAAAGCACATAATTTTGAAAGTAAGAAATATATTGAGAAAAAATCGCTCGATTCATAAAAACTACACGAAAAATAAAAATAAGCTGCAAACTTTTAAAAAGACTATCCAATATGGCGTTAGCTGTGGTCACGATAATATCGTTAAATTTTAGCCAAATGTTCTTCATCCATTTTTTTGACACCACCGAAGCATGTTTTACTTTTCTAAGAAATACTTGAATTCTTCACATAATTTCTTGCGGATAATATGGGTGCCCGAGGCTTAAAGGTGCCTGAGAAGGACATTACGGAGCTCTTTACTTGTCCTCAAAAAACACCCAGAGTCTTTGGCACGAATTGAACCTGCAACCCCATACTTATAGACTAGCGCACTATCAATCAGTCTATCAGACTGGTAGCCCAAAAACTGGTTGCCTAGTGAGGTCTTTTAGGAATTATTGTGGTGGCTGTCCTGCTGTCACAGGTCCAAACGACACGTACACGTACGATGTACGTACGAAGAACGCTGTATATGATGGTAATCGACTCCTAAACAAGGGGTAAGAGTATGCTCCGGCTTATCATGTTGCTAAAAGTTTTATTTGCTGTGAAGCTGTGCGTGGCTATGATACAGATTAACATCAGTGCCTAGCTTATCGCCCTAACTAGACGATGGTCTTACCAACGGGTGAATATAATGCGTCTATGTGTTGCGCATAGCAACACAACAAGTAGCAGCACGACCATGCTCATACCCCTTGCTTAGAAGAGAAGTTGGAGACCATCTAAACTCCCGCCACTCCACAGCACACCAGTCTATAAATCGCCCTTCCTACGTCTTTGGTCTAAACCTGAGCCACTACTTCACTCTCCGAGAGCCCAAACCAAAGAACGTTCTGTGTAAGCTACCGATTTTCCTAAACCAGTCGTTTGGATACCGCTTACACGCCGAATGTTTCTATTTACCATTATCCCATGCAAGGGCCTGACTGGTGCCCCATATATACAGCACTAGCTTTAAGTTATTAGAAGTCCATAAGACTATATGTCCCAGGGGTGTTTAGCTGTGCGGAATAATGGCGTTAGTAATGACATGTATTTTGTCTAATTTGAGAATTATATTTAGTGCCAGGTACAGGCAATAGCCAATGGATGTGAAAACCAGCCAACGTCGTTTTTGAAGTACAGACCACTGATGCCGATAGCTCAAATTAGGCTTCAAACAAACTGTTTGTGGTCGAATTTTTAACCTCATGGTATCATCCCATATACAGCAATTTGACTTGTAAATACACACAGAAAAAAATATTTTCACCAATTAAAGGTTTTAATTGTTCTTAGATTTAAATTTAATTAAATAATTAATTAATTCAATTAAATAATTAATTGATTAAATTAAATAATTAATTGATTCAATTAAATAATTTATTGATTCAATTAAATAATTAATTGATTCAACTAAATAATTAATTGATTCAATTAAAAAATTAATTGATTCAATTAATTGATTAATTAAGATTTTGTTTTGTTTTCTTTTAAACATATACATTTTTGAGTCATTCAAAAAATTAAAACCTTTAACTGGTGAAAAAAGAATTTTCTGTGCAGCCATTTATAGAGACATTGCTTAAGATGATTTTTGTCTTTTAAGCCCAAATAATTATGGAAAAATAATTTGACAAAAGGAGAAGTTAACCGAACAATAATGAGAGCAGTTTAAACTTGAAAGAAAAAAAACGTTTATAGTAATTAAAGGTATTAATTAATAGCAGATATAAATTTGATTAAATGTTTAATTGATTCAACTCTGGTTTTAATCATATTATTATTTTGTTTTTTTTTTCTATTGATATAATATTTAACCAATTAAATAAATTAATTAGATTTCAGATAAGGATCTAACTAATTAAAACCTTTAATTGATGCATATATTTTTTTCTGTGCAATGAACATCACTCTATTACCTATTTTTCTCTAGGATATTTAAATAAATAAATAATTGCTTTTTTGTGTTAACTATCGCAATCCTCCCTCTGTTTTTTTAAATAGCTTTAATCTTGTGTTAGTTCACGAATAAACATTTTAAACCGTAAAAATATTTTCTTCCTTTTCAACTTAAAGTAGTTATGTACCGTTTACATGATTGTTTTTTTTTTTTTTTTTTTGTTGCTAATATAGAAAAAGCTTTGAATTTCATGTTGTATTTAACATCACGATTTTGACTGAATTTTTGTGTAAACACAAGTCAGGAACATGTTTTAAGATGATGATTGGCCATTGGGTTAAAGGAAGTCAAATAAAGTCAAGACAATTCGTTAAAACGTCTAAGAAAAATAAAACTGTAAATGAAAAAAAAAAATAAATAAAAATAGATGTGGTGAAGGAAAATGTTTAACTTCTATTGAAATAATTGATCACAAGTAATAACTTGTAGTCACTTGTTTGATATTAATAAGCAGTAAGCGCAAGATGTGTCACCTTTTTAAATGTTTTTCATTTTTTATAAAAAAAAAATATTTTAATTAAAAAAAATATTTTAATAATTTTTTATAACAAAATACTTTTTATGAGAAACATTTTTATAAAAAAAATACAAACTGAAATTTTTTAAAAAAAATTTTGTTTTTGTGAAAAAAAATTCAGTTTTGTAAATAACTTGCAGTCAGACTTTTTTGGCAAAGGTCAAAGGTGAAAGGAGGCTACTACATGTAGACAGACTCGAATAGGCTCTAAGGCATTTTTGGCTCTGTGTGTAGTGGTTAAAGTGCTTGCCTAAAACACTTAGATCCCCAAGTTCAATCCCTGACAAAAAGAATTTTCACCATAGTGGCCTCAAATCACCTCCAGACAATCCATCAAAGAAGCCCCCAGTTGATATTGTTTGTGCATAAGGCCCTTGATTCGAAAGTAGTGAAGTCTAGATGTGTGTTGACATGCATACTAACTTGAGCGCTACTTGGACGACATCGTATAAGGATAGTGTAAGTGCCAGGGCATGAAGGCATACGTGAAAACGAAATGGCCGATCAGTGTGCGAGTCTGGATGTGGTAGACGTCTAAGAGACATCAACATACCCTTGGCCGAAATATCTAACACACTACGGGAATGGTCGATAAGGGAAACGGCTCGCAGGTGGTCTACATTAACCACTTGCAGATTGTCTAGACTTTCTTCTGACTTCAACTGACAAGAAGGGGACAATGGTACGACTGACCCTCGAGAAAATCTCGTTATCACTTCTTGTAGGCATCAGAAGCTGTATAGATGAGTAGGAGGAGGACAGTTCAACACCTTAACTGCGACTGCCCGGACCTTCAGGAACCCGTTTAACCTAACCTAACCCCCATGGTAAAGTATAGGAGAACAGGGAGTTTTCAAAAGTCTTAGGTTAGTGCTAATGACAAAGGCAATTGATCTATGACCTTTAAGTAAATGGAATCTGGGCTTTTATCAATGCAAATTTTACCTTCCAAATGCCAGGCTCTTTGGATGTTTCCAAGAAAACAAATCTTGTATTTATCTATTATTATTTTGTAGGGGGGTACCGACCCCCCTCTTTCCTCAATGATTTCTGATGATCCGAGTGGAAATGTACATATACCTTACTTCCAATGAGTCTCGCGCTGTCACTAGGCTTTTACTCTCGACTGTAGTGATTCCAGACTGACGACTGTTACATGTCGACCTTCTTCCTCATCACAGAGTCTGTGGCAATTGCTAACATTTTCTTAAGGATAAGGGCATCTCTACAGCATCTCCATTTAATATGTGTCTACCCGTAGTCCAAAGCCTTTTTATGTTATCCTATTTCCAGGCACAGTCTACAAGTATCGTTTTAGCTCGATTTTTTACTTGTCCAGATAATACTTGACAATTCGTGACCTATCACTAACGCAGTTAGCCGTTTGTGGGCAAGCAGATTATATCCAAGCTCCTTCTTGGTCTTCCTGCCAAGTTGTAGTAAAAAATTCTAGAGTCTTTGGGGGGGAATCGAACCCACAACCTCGGACTAATAGACGAACACACTCTATATTTAGCTTTTGTTCTTCCATTTAAACTTCGACTTGTCCCCATTGGCAAGCCCATGTCATGACATTCTGCTATCTTCAGTTAACTGTACATAATTGAACTTTTTTTTATAATATGTGCCGCTCTGTTGAATTTTTTTTTTTTCTTTCAGTGTCAGTTGGCATTTGGTATTTGTAAAATAGCATCCTTTTTACTTCTATGAAACCAGTAATTACCACAAATTTGTACATCCATATTGCGAAATACTCTGCGCCTTTTTAGAAAATTCATGATATTCATGGCCTCTAATTTTACTTTAAACGCCACGAAACAAACCACTGAGATTTTGCACAAAATAAAAATTAAAAAAAATATATTTTTATGCTTTTCACAACAGTTTGCATCAAAAACCTCAGGGTTTTTCCTTTCTACAGTTATTATTCAAATTTATCTTTATCCATGGTTTTAGAAAAATACAAAAACACAGCAAATAAAAACGTTTTTCTTTTTGGTAAGAAAAACTAGTTTAGCAGCCGGCTGTAAAACAAAAAAAAAACAACAACAAAATGAAAGATACTAAAGTAAAATCGTTTACAAAAAAAAGAAAAACTCAAACTAAATAGAAAATCTACACAAGCTGCCAACATATTATAATTACAGCGACAGCTTTGTACAGGAGTAGAAACAAACTGTGGTACTGGGTATACAGACTTTTAGCCAACCAGTCAGTCAGTCAATATAAGAAATAAAACCCAGGGCACTGGGTTAATATATTCTTGCAGCAGCAGCGTGAGTGGCAGGCAGAGAAAAAAATATATAAAAAAAACTATTTTGTTTAACAATTTGTATATAATTTATCATTTTGAAGGCTTGCTTTTTTCCCAACAGCAAACGATAATCAAATGAATTGTGGTTGTTGAACTTAAAGCAGGGCCAAATAGGCTAAAGATGTGGTGGGTTTTCAATTATACAAATTAATAAAAGAACATGAAAGAGTGGAAAATCATTAATGATTCTGAGTTAAAGTAAAAGCCCTTCTTTTATTTTTTTTAATATTTTAATTACAATAATTGTTTACCAAAAACAGAACCAGAGATCTAATTAAATTAAATAATTATTGCCAAAAAAAAAACAGACTTCAAAACAGATAGATGAACACTAAACCAAAAATGTAAAAAGTAATCTGTAAGAACTAGTATTTATAGCAAATAAAAGATACACAAAATGTGCCTAAATAAGCGGGAAAATAAAAAGATTATGTGAATTTCAAGCATCACCCTATTACTGTTCAAAAGATAAGCTATTTTCACCAACGTCTGCCTTTTATGGGAACATCATGTGTAAATATCAAGTCTCTATATATAACGGTTGAATCGTTCTTTTTATTTTTAATGCCATTTTACGTCTTGAGTACTTCCCCACAGAGTGGAAGGTATCCTTGGTTACCATGATTCCTAAACCAGGAAAAGACCACACAAAAATTGAATCATACAGACCTATAAGCCTTTTGTCAAATATGTCAAAGCTGATTGAGAGGATGTTAATAACTAAGCTTAACCCTATTCTAAGCGACAAAGGATGTATTCCAAACCATTAATTCGGCTTCAGGAAAAAACATAGTACGATTGAACTCACAAACTCACAGGTTAGTCAATGTTGTTAAGAAGACATTTGAAGAGAGAAAATACTGCTCTGCGCTTTTCATCGACGTTTCTCAAGCATTCGATAAGGTATGGCATGAAGGCCTAATATACAAGCTAAAACTGAATTTGCCCGTAAACCTATATAAGCTGCTAGATAGTTATTTAACCGAACGAAAATTTATTGTGAAAGAAGGAGATTTTTTGAGCTCACCCCAGCCAATCGAAGCCGGAGTTCCACAAGGTAGTATATTGGGGCCCTTTTTATACTTATTGTATACTTCAGACATGCAAACTAGTAACCGAGTTCACACATCGACATTTGCTGACGACACAGCTTTTTTGAGCATTCACGAAAGACCCGAAGTAGCATCACGATATTTACAAGACCACATATCCAATTTAGAAAAATGGTTGAAGAAATGGAGAATAAAAGTGAATGAACAAAAATGTACTCACAATTACTTTCACACTGCGTAGAGAATCTTGCCCCCCTATTCGGATAAATAACCAAACGATACCCCAGCTTTCAGACGTCAAATATCTCGGCATACATCTCGACCGGCGCCTCACATGGAAACGGCACATAGAAACAAAGTTAACACAAATGAAGTTAAAAGCAGTCCAACTAAACTGGCTAATTGGCAGAAATTCTAGCTTTAGACTAGCTTTAGACTGCAAACTTTTATTACACAAGTCAATTCTAAAACCAATATGGTGTTATGGCATTCAATTATGGGGCACTGCCTCAGCTACCAATGTAGAAAAAATTCAAAGGCGCCAAAATAAGATTCTACGTATTATTACATCTGCTCCCTGGTATATAAAAAATTCGAACATTCATAAAGATCTAAACGTGCCATCAGTTGAAGCAGAAATAGCGAAACTTGCCATAAGTTATTTAAAGAAGCTTGAAAATCATCCTAATCCATTGGCCCGTAACATACTAAATGAACCTGGTTACATTCGACTAAGAAGGAGGGACACTGCTTCTCTCATCCGTACATCAGAGGGATAACCCGCAAATTACAGTAACCGTGAAACATACATTTTTTTTTGTCCAGCACTGGTTGGACTTAACATGTATATTTTTATTTTTAGACTTAAGATATGAGTAATTATTGATAGTTCAATTATATTGAAGATACAATAAATAAAAAATTGCGAAAACAAAAAAAAAATCTATAACGGTTCAAAAGACAAGGCCATATAAATCGAATCACTTCAGCTATGAGGACACCCTTTAAGTTTATTTGTACTTTTTATTGTGGATATAGTAATATTTTCTTTTCTTTGTTAAAATTTCAAATATTTATCTATAAGCGTTCAAAAGATATAGAACAAATATCATTAATTTTAGGTACACCCTTTTACTTTCATAGCGGACATAGTAATATATGTACGTTCTGTGTAAATATCAAATGTCTGTCTATAACGGTTCAAGGTATAAGGCCGTATACTACAAATACGTCAGGTATGAGGACACCCTTTATTTTTTTACACTTAAACAAAAAACATGTATAAGGCCTTATACTGCAAATCCGTCAAGTATGAGGACACCCTTTATTTATTTACACTTACACGAACATAGTAAAACACAATTTATTTAAATCTTAAGCCTCTGTCTATAACAGTTTCAAATATAGGGCCCACATAGATCAAATAACATCACCTATTGGGACACCCTTTTAATTAAAATTTAAAATTAAAAACCTGTTGTTATAGAGGTCTTGGCCACAAAGATTCTTTTGTAAATTTCAACTGTCTGTCTATGACGATTAAAAAGTTTAACCATATATATCAAATTAAATAAACTATTGGGACACCCTTTACATTATAATTCCAAATATTTATACTTGTTATCATACCAGAGAAAGTAGTGGATATTCTGTCTAATTTTCAAGTGTTTGTGTTTAACGGTTCAAAAGATATGGCCATATAGATCAAATTACATAATTTATGGGGACACCCTTTAGTTTATAAATTATATTGTATACTTGCTATAGTGGACTCTGCAATACAGGTTCCTTGTAAATTTCAGGTGTCTGTCTATAACAGTTCAAAAGTTTGGCCACATACATAAAATTACATCAATTATTAGGACACCCTTTAATTTATAATTCTACATATTTATGCTTGTTATTATACCAGACAAAGTAGTAGACATTCTGCCTAATTTTCAAGTGTTTGTCTATAACGTTTCAAGAGATAGGGCCACATAGGTAAAATTATATCAATTATGGGGACACCCTTTAATTTCGAAATTCAAATTGTATACTTGTTATAGCAGACTTAGCAATACAGGTTCCTTGTAAATTTTAGCTGTTTCTTCAAAAGTTTGCCCGCATACATAAAATTAAATGAACTATTGGGACACCCTCTTATATCCAAATTCAAATTTTATATTTTTGGTTATAACGCACGGAATACAGGTTCTTTGTAAATTTCCACGGTCTGTGTAAAACTGTTCAAAAGTATTGCAAATTAAATTAATTATTGGAGCACCCTTTAATTTATAATTTTGAATATTAAATACTTTTTAATATAACGGTCAAAGTAATCGATATTCTGTCAAATTTTCAAGGTTTTGTCTATAACGGTTCAAAAAATAGGCCCATATAGGTCAAGTGACGTCACCTATGTGACACCCTTTAAATTTATTTTTTTATTACCTTTTGCTGTTGGGAGCTATAGTGAGCTATTCCTCAAAATAATCTATAGCCTGTTGTAAATCGCTTTAACCATACAATAAACTACATACAATAATTTTCAAAACTTTCCTCCACAACAAAGTTATTTCTCAAAGCTTAATAGTTTTAAAGAAAATATTTTATTGTAAATTGTATCGTATGTTGTAATTTATTTCTTACTATTTTAAAGTTAGGAAAATTTGTTAAAACATTTTCTTACGAAAATATGAAATTAAAAATCATGAGTAACAACAAAGTTTTTAACGATAACCTATTTATTTAAAAAAAACCTTTTATTGTAAATTGTGTCGTATGGTGTAGATTATTTTTCGCAAATTTTTACTTCTTACAACATGGAATATAAAGCATGAGCCACAGCTCTTTGAAAGGCATTTCCTCACTAAAATCCCTTTTTTGTAAATTGTATCGTATGTTGTAGATTGATTTATACAACTTTTTTAAAAATACAACTATTTTCAATGATTTCCTTACGAAAACATAAAATTAAAAGTATGACCCACAAATTATCGCTTAAAATCTTATTTCTTTTAAAAAAATCTTTTGTTTTAAATTGTGTAGTATGTTGTAGACTCCTTTAAAGCTATTAAACTCTGCTAATACATATTCTTACGAAAATATGATATAAAAAAGCATGAGCAACAACAAAGTTATCGCCTAAAACTAATTTATTTGGAAAAAAAATGCTTTGTTGTAAATTATGTCATATGTTGTAGACTGTTTTACACCACTTTTTTATTTCAAATTTTCCTACAACAACATGAAATATGAAGCATGATCCAAAACTCTTAAAAGTCACTTCCTCAAAAAAAATCTTTTGTTGTAAATTGTATGTTGCAGATTGCTTTATACAACTTTTTTTAAAGATACAACTATTTTCAAAGATTTCCTTACTTTTTTGTTAAAAAAATCTTTTGTTGTAAATTGTGTTGTATATTGTAAATTATTTCCAACTCTTTTGAAGTTAGGAAAATTTGGTAAAATACTTTGTTACGAAAAAATGTAATTAATAGCTTGAAGCACAACAAAGTTATCGCTCAAAACTTTTTTTTTTTAATATTTTATTGTAAATTGTCGTATGTCGTATGTTGTACTGTTTTATACCATTTTATTATTTCACACCATTTTATTATTTTACAATACATGAAATATAAAGCTGAGCCACAACTCTTAAAAGTCATTTCCTAAAAAAACTTGTATCGTATGTTTTAGAGGCCTTTACCCAACTTATTTTAAACTACAAGACTTTAGTAAAATAAGTTCTTACGAAAACATGAAAAAAAGTATTAGCCAGGAAAAAAGTTATTTTTTAAAATTCATTTCTTATAAAAAAACATTGTTGTTGTAAATTGTATCGTATGTTGTTAAATTAATTTAGACAACTTTTTAAAGCTAAAAAAATTTGTAAAATATTTTTTTATGAAAATATAAAATAAAAAGCATGAGCCATTACAAAGCTATTTTTTAAAACTTATTTTATCAAAAAAAACATTTTTGTTGTAAATTATCGCGTATCTTGTGGATTACTTTATCCAACTTTTTTAAAGCTACAAATATTTGGTAAAATTTTATTTTTATGAAATCATAAAATATAAAGCATTAGTCGCAACAAGGTTAGTTTTTAAAACTCATTTCCTCAAAAATCGGTTGTTGTAAATTGTATCGTATGTTGTAGATTTCTTTACTCAATTTCTTTAAAGCTACAAATATTTTCTTATGAAATCATGCATTATAAAGCATAAGTCACGACAAATGTATTTCTAAAATTTATTTTTCTTTTGTTGTAAATTATATCGTATTTTGTAGACTTACACACTGTGTAATTTTTTAAGTCATGGCAAAATAACCATATACGGACACCACTACGTCATAAAAAACCAAAAAAAAAGACCCCTGTCTCCCAATTTTACCCAAAGTCCTCCAGGTTTTTTTTATGGGCCCTCAAAGATGTGAGGCCTCGATGTCATTTTTGCAAAAAAATTATCATTTCCTCAAGCTCATATTTTGCAAACCGTTTGAAATATTGAAATACTCTCTGAGGCAAAGTTGTAGCTCTTGTCATAAAGAACAAAAATTGTTAACATATAAAATCAAAAACTTCATCTTCAAGGTCAAAATCGCAAAAAACTTTAAAAAATTAAATTTTTTTTACCTTTTTTCCCCTGTTCAGCTCCATAGGTAGCAAACCGTTCAAAATTCAAGAAAACAATCAACTACAAAAATGAACCTAAGATCTCAAAAAACAACTTTCTAGAACATATGAACTTCCTAGCGGCTACCTAAGCGCTACCTAAACGGTGTTCTTTATGACAAGAGCTACAACTATGCCTCAGAGAGTATATCAAAATTTCAAACGGTTTGCAAAATATGAGCTTGAGTAAATGATAATTTTTTTGCAAAAATGACATCGAGGCCCCACATCTTTGAGGGCCCATAAAAAATACCTCGAGGACTTTGGGCAAAACTGGGAGGCAGGGGTCTTTTTTTTGGTCTTTTATCACGTAGTGGTGTCCGTATATGGTTATTTTTTTCCGTGTTGCACTGTGTTATTAATTAAAATATTTTAATCTTGGGAATATATATAATATTTTTTTGACGGTTTTATAATTTTATTTACATTTATTTATTTATTTAAAATTTTATTTAAAAAATTATGAGCTTTTAATATAAAAATCTTATTCAAGCTTTTGTAAAAGCCTAATTATTCTATGCAGGAGGTTTTTGCAACACTTGTTTAAAAACGTTTAAAGTTTTTGTAAAAATATTAAACTTTTTTTAATATTTTAATTCATGTTTTTTATTTGAAAAAAAAATATTCCCCATAGTGATTTTAAAGCTGTCAAAAAAATATACTTATTTTTTCCTTCCTTGATTAACTGTAATTAGCTGAGGCATTAATTTAAAAAAAAAAATATATCAAATTTAATATGTTTAAATTAAAAATACTTTTAAAGTAAAGTAAAACCACATGGTATTAAAAATTTTTATTTAAATTAATGAAGGTGAATTGTTATTTTTATCAGCTTTTGTGACTGTTTGACGTAATATGTCATAAAAATTTGTTGTTTTTACTGTTTGAGAAAATAATTATTTTTTCGACAGCAGCAAGACAAATACACAGTAATTGTCATGGTGTTTAATGTGATAAAAAAAATTTCGTTAAATTGTTAAGCAAAAATACAAATTATGAAAAAATTATGGTGATTATTATAAAATAAGCAAAGAAAAATTGGTTGGTGTAAAAAGGGAAAAGGGAAAGGAAAAGTAACAAAAAAATATAAAGACATGATAAATTAAGAGGGTGTTAAGGAGCTACTAGAGAGAGAAGCAAATTAAATTACAATGAACATTTGTAATGACACTTAACATTATTTATTATGACATACATAATTGACACTTAACGCAGCAACAGCAAAACCATTAAGATAAAACTTATAACAAATTACCGACAAAAAATGTTACATTTAAAGGAAAAACTTACATTTTTGTTCTTTATTTTTTCCAGAGAATTGAATAATGAAAGGAAAACTTAATTTCTGGGTATCCTAATGTTACTAATTATTCTGAAATGTTTGTTAATATTTAACATCAATACTTACTACAAGCTCCAAACTCAGATACTTTTTAGAAAAATTTTTGTGAAGAAAATCTTGAAATATACTAAGAAACACATATTATTTTTTACTAATTAAGAAAAATTCTACGAAAATAAAAATTTGTATTAATGAAAGACAAGATTTATACGATTCCCTAATTTTTCTAAAACTTAAATCTTTGTAGAAACAAATTGAAATGAGCACAAAATTTTTCAGAAAGAAAAATAATTCAAAACAAATATTTTTCCCGAAGTCAAAGTTAAAAATTTTGTACATAAATATCTACTCAATAATACAATTTTACACTTGAAGTTTCTCTGTTAAATATTATGCACGAGGACATATCTGGCTTAAAATCCTAGAGAAGGCAACCACTGCAGACTTGACAGATGATGTAACAAAAATATTAAAAGTATTATTATAAGAAGAATTAATAACCTTTGTCTGAAGTTATATAATACGACATTTTTATACCCTTCACCACAGGGCAGATAATTTAAGCTCACGAATCTGCTAGGCATAGTTTCGAAAAATGTAATTCAGCAAGATCAGACCATTCCAGTCTGAGGGCAAAAAATCTCACCCACCTATATTATTCACGTTGTTTTTATTTTTTCGGTTGTAATGATTCTCTTTTGCTTTTTTATTTTTGTTAAATAAATATTAGACGCCAACCAGTTGATCGCATGGAGTGCATACAGATCTCGGAGGCTCAATAACCCCCTGCGAAGAGCCATGTTTTTAGGTTAATAGGATTTTTCTACTTTGAGTTATATTAAAGGCCTCTACGGAAAGCAATACACATAAAGGTAGCATACTGGGAACCAGGAGAAGTCAATAGGCACATTTTCATGCTTTAGTCTGACCATTCTAATGCAATATAGATTGCAGGAAGGTCCTAACTTTCTGTAAAAATTTACCAAAAATAAAATTTTTACAAAAACTTTTAAAAATTTTGCAAAAAATGTTTAATAAAATTGTTAGGAAAAACTTTCGTTAAAAGTGTTAGCAAAAATCTTCGATAAAATTTTTAAGAAACATTTTCGATAAAATTTAAAAAAAATAAAATTCGATAAAATTTTAATTTTGGAGAAAATTTTTACAAAAACTTTTTGATAACATTTTTGATAAAATTTTAAAAAAAATATTTGATAAAATTTTACAAAAAAAAATTTCGGTAAAATTTTTATAAAAAATTTTCGGTAAAATTTTTACAAAAAATTTTCTGTAAAATTTTTTGATAAAATTTTTAATAAAAATTATTGATAAAATTTTACAAAAATTTTTGATAAAATTTTATAATAAAATTTTACAAAAAAAATTCGATAAAATTTTACAAAAAATTTTCGATAAATTTAAAAAAAAATTCGATAAAATTTTCACAAAAAAATTTTAAAAAAATTTTTACAAAAAATTTTGATGTAATTTTTAAAAAACATTTTCCTTAATATTTTTACAAAAAAATGTTCGATAAAATTTTACAAAGAAATTTTAATAAAATTTTTTCAAAAAATTTTCGATAAAATTTTTACAAAATATTTTCGATAAAATTTTTACAAAAAATTTTAGATAAAATGTATACAAAAAATTCTTCACAAAATTTAAAAAAAAATGTTTGATAAAATTTTATAATTAATTATCGCTTAAAATTTTACAAAAAAATTGTATCTAATACATAAACAGTTCGACTAATAATAATTAAAATTTAAAAAAAAAAATTTAATAAAATATTTCCAAAAATTTTCGATAAAATTTTAACGAAAAATTTTCGTACTTTTTACAAAAATTTTTACAAAAAATTTTCGATAAAATTTTTAATAAAATTTTTTGATAATATTTTTAATAATAATTATTGATAAAATTTTACAAAATTTTTTGATAAAATTTTACAATAAATTTTTAATAAAATTTTACAAAAAAATTTCGATAAAATTTTACAAAAAAATATTCGATAAAATTTTACAAAAAATTTTCGATAAATTTAAAAAAAAAAATTTCGATAAAATTTTTACAAAAAAAATTTTATAAAATTTTTACAAAAAAGTTTGATAAAAATTTTCCTTAATATTTTTACAAAAAAATGTTCAATAAAATTTTCGATAAAATTTTAACGAAAAATTTTCGATAAAATTTTAACGAAAAAATTTAGATAAAATTTTTACAAAAAATTTTAGAAAAAATGTATACAAAAAATTCTCCACAAAATTTAAAAAAAAATTTTTGATAAAATTTTATAAATAATTATCACTTAGAATGAAATTTATAATCAAGCTTAAGTTCGTTTTTATTCTCTCTAATAGAATAAAAACGAACTTAACCTTGATTATAAATTTCATTCTATGTAATACATAACCAGTTCGACTAATAATAATTAAAATTTTCAAAAATAAATAATTATCGCTTAAAATTTTATGAAAAAAATTTAATAAAATATTTACAAAAATTTTCGATAAAATTTTTTTTTACAAAAAATTTCGATAAAATTTTATTAAAACTTTAAAAATAAATTTTTTACTAAAAAATTTCGATAAAATTTTTGCTAAAAAATGAAAAAAAATTACATTAAATTTTCGATTATATTTTAACGAAAAACTTTCGTAAACTTTTTACAAAAAAGTTTCAATAAAATTTTAACAAATAATTTTGATTAAAATTTTTCCAAAACATATTTGATAAATTTTTTACAAAAATATATTTTCTTTACACCTAAATCATATTTGTAATACTGATGTTAAAAATCACAAAAGTAAAAACAGAATGTATATTTTGTGAAATTGGGAAACATAGCAGAGTAAGAGAATATTTGACATTACTATGGTGAAGGGTATATAAGATTCGGCATGGCCGAATATAGCACTCTTACTTCTTTATGGTACTTGTAATATAAAATTATTGTACGTTTAGATATTTAAATCTAATAAATGGTCATCTACATATCTGTAGAAATAATAAACCTTTAAAAGGACCTTTTCTGTACATTTGTCTATCTGACTGTCTGTCTGTCTGTCCGTCTGTCTGCATAACGTAAAAAACTTCTGCCTGAATTTTAATTAAATTTTGTGAGTATCTTGATTCAAGTTTAGTATACTTTCTTTCCCGAAAAAAATATCTCATTTCCAAGAGAAAACAGAGAAGAAGTAGTGAAAGTACGCAAACTTGGCAGCACCTTTATAACATAACAAGTGCTATAAATAAACTCTACAGTAATTTTAGTATTTTATATAAATATTAATTTAACTATTTTCTTTTAAGCTTTAGGTCTTTAATTATTTTTATTTTTTCGATATTTCGCTACTCCTTTGTGTAGCATCATAAGGAAAAATTAACAAATTAACGTTATGAAAATTACAACAAAGACTAAATCACAACACGGAGTCCCACAAGGATCGAAATTAGGTCCACTACTATACTTAATATACGCAAATGACATGCTTGACTCTATTAAAGATTGCGACACTTATGCATACGCCGATGATACAGCGATGGTGGTTATACACAAAAATATAGAGACAGATAACAATTATGCAAAACCAGCTAAATACTGTATCCAAATGGTGTCACGATAATGGGCTGGTAATTAATGCATCCAAAACAAAACTGATGCATATTAGACAGCCACATGTGAAACAAATTAATATAAAATTAAAATATCATGACGTAGAGTGTGTACACGACAGTGTAAACGAAATACTCGATAACGACACATGCAACACCACAATTGATTTCGTAAACACATACAAATACCTAGGAGTATTCGTAGATAGCACGTTTAAATGGAAAATGCACATAAAAGAGCTCCAAAAGAAACTACGTAAAGCCGGTTACTCGTTATATAACCTCAGCTACGTTGCTACAAACACAGTACTTCGGCAAATATACTTCTCTTTAGTCGAATCATATATAAGACATGGAATATCGGCTTGGGGAAACTCTTCTCACTGCAAAAGCCTGCAAAGGACACAAAATCACCTACTAAAGATATTATATAATAACCAAATCAACAATCAAAACTTCACTTACTCCCGCCTACATACTCAGCCCAATAACAACGCCACAAGACACAACAACATTAGGTACAACAACACTCGCCCAGAAACACTCAATATGCAGCCGTGTGAAAAACTCGAGCTACCAACAGTAACATAGCTATCGAAAATCTACCACGTCATCTTAATGTGTTAAGCATCAAGAGTATATACGTACTCACAGTGTTGACTGACCTAAACAATCCCCAAATATTGCAACCCATTTCCCATCAATATAACACACGACTACGTTCTGAAGGCAGACTTACAATCGCTAGAACGAAAAACAGCTATGGTGATCGAACACTAAAAGTATTATTGCCAAAAATATATAACGACATGCCAAGGAACATAAAGGATATTTCAAACGTATCATATAAGAAAAAAATTTATAAAAATTACTTATTGTCCTCGCAATAATAATATAATAATATTTATACATTACGAAGTAATTAATTAGTTAAGTAATTATTTTCCCGCAGACAAGCCACAAGGCTTCGCGGGGTTTAAATACTAAGCATGAATTTACTTTATTTTGATTAAATAAAAAATAAAATAAATAATAATAAAAAAAAAAAATTAATTGTAATTTGAAAATTACAATTAATTGTAATTTTCATAACGTTAATTTGTTAACTTTTCCTGATGATGCTACACAAAGGAGTAGCGAAATATCGAAAAAATAAAAATAATTAAAGACCTAAAGCTTAAAAGAAAATAGTTAAATTAATATTAAGAAAAAGGTCAAATAAACTATATAAAATTTTATATAAATTTTATATTTTTAAATAAAGCCTTATTTCCCAAGTAATTACCCAGGGATGGATACCTTTATATAACGTAAATACATAAATCGTATCTGAAGCACTATAAAAGCAAGAGTCTTAAAAATTGGTGTAGATAACTTTTAAAGCAAAAACACACAAATTATTGAACGGACGCTGACAAAGTGGCGTACACAGCTAGTAATAATATAAAATATTATAAATACATACTTATGTATGAATGTTATGAAAAACTAAATATTCCGCTTCAAAATTCCTTACAATAATTCAGCTTTTTTTTTATCAAATTTCCTAATTAAAAAATATTTCCTTTGTTTAAAAGTTTGTACATACTATGTATATATGTTTTTTTATTTTTCAATTTCCCATAAGAACGTGAGAAAATGTGTAAAAAATATTGTTACAAATAAAACATTCTATTTATTTATTACACATACCATTCACATCATTTGAACTTTTTTCCTCTGCTCAACTACCAGACCTGCCTGATCCACAAACACACATTTAGTCAGTCATACTCAAACACATCCATCCATCATTATTAATAACGTTATTTTAAATGTTATAGAGAAATAAAAATATAATAATTCATTTTACTACCAGCAATTTTAATAATAAATTAACATGTCACAAAATATATGAAAGAAAAAAAGTAAAAGAACATAATTGTCACCTGGTTTATTTAGAAAATAAAATTTCAATCATGACACGATGACACACACTCCTAATGAATACAAAACACAAAACAACAACAGCAACATTATTGAGTATTAAGAAGAAAAAGAAGAAAAAGGAAATAATAAAAAAAGACATGTTTTTAATTGAGACCATAAGATCATTAACATTATTAACATAAAACAGCTAACCATATATGTATGTATCATATGTACATACATTCATACAAGCCAGGGTTGGTAAACGAAAATTTTAAAAGCTGCTTTTGGAATAGCATTTTTTTAATAAAATAGTACCTTCTACAAGAAAAAAATTTTTGCACCCATTAATGGTTTTAATTAGTTTCAGATTCTTAATTTAGAAAAAAAAAATAGTTTTCCTATTAAGCAAATAATTGAATCAATCAAAAATTTAATTAAAGTTGTATCAGGAATTAATTAAAATCTTTAATTGAAGCATAACATTGTTTCTGTGTAAACAAAATCATTTTTAAATAACATTTTTTTATTTTTCACATAAAATTTTTATACATAAATTTTATAACAAAATTTTTCTATATACCAATACTTACAGTTTTAAGTTTATTTTCTTAAAGGGTCCAATGTGATACCCTTCAGTTAAGTAAACAAATAAAAAAAATTTTAAATAGATGATGCTTACAACTAAACACTACCCTAAGTAGATTAGATATAAGAGTGCTGATGACGGACGTGGCTGTCTAGAAAATGTGCATTCCGCTCCTGCTGGTGTCTAAAAATTAAATATTCCCAATTTTTCTCTAATTTTATCACCTAGTTTGTAATTTAATTAATTCTTTCTTAGAGAGAATAAAAACGAAATTCATTGTATGTAATACATAAACAATTCGACTAATAATAATTAAAAATTTTAAAATTAAATAAAAAAAATAATAAAAAAAATTTTAATTGAAAAAATACATTTACATCATTTCATGCTCTTCATTACGTAGTTATTTACTCGTATATTTAGTCGTTAAAATATTTATTCATTCAATTACTTATAATTTTATTTATAGTTATCTATACATATAATAAAATAATAACTCATTTCCTGTCTTAATTTTAATTCTTTGTATTCGAATCACATAAAAACGGTTGGGGCCTTATCACAGCATTCGTTATCGAGTAAGCTAATTATGCCATTCGACAGGTATCGAATCGTTATTTATATCAAATTGTAATAGATTAATAAAATTGTAAAAGATTAATAATTAGTGAACAAAAAAACATGGTTTAAAATCATTTCCTTTCGAATGAAATTACGATACTTTTTAATCGATATCGAGTGCCAAAATGAAAATCGATATCGAATGCCGTGATTAGACCCCTGGATTGATTTTAACACAATTTAGTGAGAAGGTACCTCAGCATCCAGATTCCGATATAGAATACTGTTTTTCCGCAAAACTATCTTATTTCCAAGAAAAAGTGGTAAAAAAGCAGTGAAAGTACGCCGATTTTTTTTTTACCGATTTAAAGGTACTGCATCTTTTATTTTTGGAAGCGGTATAGATGTCGCTGCTTTAAAATAATGACAAATTATGAATTGAAAGCGGGATATTTTAAACACGGTTGCGCAACAGATGGCGCTGTTTTAAAATAATAAAAATATGAATTGAAAGCGGCATATCTTAAACACGTTTGCGCAACAGATGGCGCTATTTTAAAATAATCACAAAATATGATTTACCTACTGCCAAATAGCCAATTGAATAAAATTTATATTTGATTTGTAGTTTTACTTTGTGGAATGACATTGTTTTTAAAATATTTTAAAAGCCTTTTACCTAAAGCCCCCACGCAAACCCCTTAGGGTCTGTGAGCACATACACGATCTCAACCAGAATCTCACAAAGAGAACAAAACATGTAAAAATGTTAAATCAGTAGCATACCAGCTTTCAACAAGGTAGGTTTGTGTCACTTTGCTAAATATTTAGCAAACTAATACATTTCGTTTTAACCACTTTTTATGATTGGGGGCCTTTGCTTTTATAGAGCTGTATAATAATTTTTAGAATTTTAGAATGATATATCAATTTTAGAATTTTTTCTAGGGATGGGTAAGGATGGGTATGTCACAACGGGACCTAAGGGACCCAAGTGAGTCGGCTTTTCCCCTTTTGCGTAGCCGGCGACCCGTGCAACCTAACCTAAGGATGGGTATAAAGTAAATACGTTAGAGTCTTAAAATTTGGTGTGGATTACTTTTGTAATCAAAATCGAACAAAATATTGTCAGGACGCACACACCATGTGTGGGATCAGCTAGTATTCACACATTTATTCTTAGAAATATATTTAAGTTAATTAATTTAATTAAGAAGTTAGACCATATACATAGCATAGATTTTATCAGAAAAAAGCAAAAATACATATTGATTTTAAAAAATTCTCTGGTGGGGTATCTTTGGTTATAAAACTCTCATGACAAAAAGTTTGGTTAGGAAAAAGTTAGGTTAGGAAGTAGAATTTTTTTTTCTTATATGTGTTTCGTTTGCACTTACGTCGCCATGCTAAAGTGGCTTGGAATATTGCTCTCTTGACCTTCTCTTTAGACTGCCAATGAAAGAACTGGCTGAGTGATGTGTCTTAAGGAGGATTTTTAACTGGTTCTAGTGAGAAACTCAATTTCTTACGATCTAAGCATAATAGCCTGTACCGATCTACTCTCAATAACATTTCTTTGTTCTTTCTTTTACTATGTCTCTTAACCATCCAATGCTGTATCTTTAGTCTATTTCTCCTATAGATGAACAAAATCCGAACCATATTTCTTACTTTTTTACTCTGAGCTACCTGTGAGCCTTGCATAGATTTATGAAAATATTCCTTTGAAGATTCGTATATTTATATTATAATCAATGTTAACAGTAAAATAGGCTTTTAAATTTTTAGAAATAATAATAAGATAAACTTAAGAAAAAATAAATTCTACAAACAAGTCATTGGTTTTTAACTTATAATTATACCGAATTAAATTTTAGATCAAGTTCGTTTTATTCTCTCTAATAAATAGTTCGACTAATAAAATTTCAAATATTGAACTAATTTTTAATTGTGCCAACTTTACCATCCCTGACATGGGCAGTGTTACTCTTCAACATACCGTTAGATGTTTATAAACATGTTGTCTCTCACTCCTTTTTATACAAGACAAAGTAGACAAAGTAGAAATTCAATAACAAAAAAAAACTAAAACCTACAACAACATAAAATTATTGTTGTCATAATCGTTAAATAATATTTTTTTTATTACTTGGGTTTGTGCCGCAGTATTGCCATATTTAACGACATATCATCATACTAACGACTTTATGGTCAAAATGACCTAGAAACTAATGATTTTCAACGAATAAATTTTACTAACTCTTTAGAGTTTACTACGAGTAGTAAGTAGTTCACTTTAAAAATAATTTCTTTACAGTTTTAAACGAACTTGGAAGATTTGCTACCCATTAAATATGGCAACCATTGCTTTAAAGCCTAGGATCCCTTTTCATGCCAAAAAAAAATAACTGTCATTAATGTACATAATTTTTTATGACTGTCATTTAGGTTTCTTACGATGTTATTTTCCTCTCCAAAATTTATGAACATGATCCCATATAATGGTTTATGTTGTTGTTTTTATTGCTATATGTGTATGCTTGCATCCAATAACAAGCTCCCACAATTTTTTTCTTCGTGCATATTTTATTTATTGTTATTTTTGTATTTATTAAAAGTTGACCTTCCGTTACCTTTTTCTTGTTGTTACTTGTAGAAGCAAAACATAAAGAAGTTTGCGAAAAAAAAAACTAAAAACAAACAAACAAAAAAGGTAAACAAACAAATATTGACTACAAAACAAATGTGAGAACCAGTTTAAAGATTTGAAAAAGTAGCTTGAGTTCAGCACAATTGGCTTTTTATTTGTTTTGCTATTTTTTTTTTTTTTTTGTTTGTGTTATTATTGTTTTGTGGCTCTTCGTCGTGTGTTTTACTTCTAGTGGAACTGACAAAAGGGAAGGTAAACCACGAGAAATACCTTAAAAAATAAAATTTATACAGAAAATATTCGCAAATATTTATCTAGATTTTGTCGCCTTTTCTTTTCTTTTTTTCTTTACCGTTAAAAACTTTGTCACTAGCGTTATACTTTTGGTATGGAAAATTTTGTCGCCACAGTTAAATTTTTTCGGTATAAAAAAATTTGTCGCTGGCGTCAAAATTATTTTTTGGAGAAAATTTCAAAATTCTGTAATTTTGTCGCTAGCGCTAAAATTTCTTTAAAATAAATTTTGTCGCTAGCATTTAAATTAATAAATAGGAAATTTTTTTGCTAGCATTAAAGTATCTGTAAAGTAATCTTTGTTACCAGCATTAAAATTTTTGTATCGGAAATGTTGACTCTGGCCTTGAAATTTTTGAATAGGAAACTTTTCGTTGGGACTTAAATTTTTCTATAGAAATCATTGTAGCTAGCGTCAAAATTTTTTCCTGTAAAAAATCTCAATTTTCCAGAACGGAAAATTTGTCGCTAGCATGAAACTTTGTCGCTAGCAAGGAAACTTTTTCGCTAGCGTTAAAATTATATAAATTAAATTTGCTCGCTATCGTGTAAATCAATATAAAGGAAATTTTGTTGCCTGCATTTAATTTTCTATTGTATTGTATCGCTAGCGTTAAATTATCTGTAAAGGAATTTTTGTTACCAGTTTTAAAGTTTCTGTATATGGAATTTAGTCTCTAGGAAATTTGTTGGTGGGATTTAAATTTTTTATACAGAAACCTTTTTAATTAGCGTTCAAAATTTTTTTCTATAGAAAATTTCCATAAAGGAAATTTCAAATTTCCATAAAGAAAATTTTGTAACTCACCTAAAAATTTCTATAAAGGAAATTTTGTAGAAAGCGTTAAAATTTCTATAAAAGAAACTTCGTCCTAATCATTAAAATTAATATAAAGGAAATTTTGTCGCTAGCCTTAAAAGATTTTTGTTATTCTTAAAATTTTGTGGAAAGACTTAAAATTATTGTATAATTTGTCGTTGACATTTAAATTTTTATGTAGGAATTTTTGTCGCTAACCTTAAAATTTCTATAGAGAGAATCTATAGAAATTTTAAATTTTCTATAGAGAAAATCTATAGAAATTTTAAATTTTCTATAGAGAAAATCTATAGAAATTTTAAATTTTCTATAGAGAAAATCTATAGAAATTTTAAATTTTCTATAGAGAAAATCTATAGAAATTTTAAATTTTCTATAGAGAAAATCTATAGAAATTTTAAATTTTCTATAGAGAAAATCTATAGAAATTTTAAATTTTCTATAGAGAAAATCTATAGAAATTTTAAATTTTCTATAGAGAAAATCTATAGAAATTTTAAATTTTCTATAGAGAAAATCTATAGAAATTTTAAATTTTCTATAGAGAAAATCTATAGAAATTTTAAATTTTCTATAGAGAAAATCTATAGAAATTTTAAATTTTCTATAGAGAAAATCTATAGAAATTTTAAATTTTCTATAGAGAAAATCTATAGAAATTTTAAATTTTCTATAGAGAAAATCTATAGAAATTTTTAATATAGAAAAACTTCTATATACAAATTTCTATATTAAGGAAATTTTATCCCTAGGCTTAAAAGTTTCTATACAGGAATTATTGCCGCTAGCGTCAAAATTCCTATGAAGGAAGAATTGACGCTAGAGTTGAAATTTCTATGAAGGAAGAATTGACGCTAGCGTTAAAATTTCTATGAAGGAAATTTGGTCGCTAGCGTTAAAATTTCTATGAAGGAAGAATTGACGCTAGCGTTAAAATTTCTATGAAGGAAATTTGGTCGCTAGCTTTAAAATTTCTATAAAAGAAATTTTGTCGCCTGCGTTAAAATATCTATAACAGAAAATGTTGTCGCTTGCGTTATAAATTTTATAAAGAAAACTTTGTCGCTAGCGTTAAAATATAGATAAAGAAAATTTTGTAGCTAGCGTCAAAATTTCTATAAAGAAAATTCTATTTATTCTATTTCTATAAAGGAAATTTTGTCGCTGGCGTTAAAATTGTTATAAAGGAAATTTTGTCGCTAGCGGTTAAATTTCCCTAAATATAAACTTGTCGCTAGCGTTAAAATATCAACAAATCAAATTTTAACCCTATCGTTTCGATGACTATAACGATTTTTTTGTTGCTAGTTTTAAAATTGCTATATAGAATTGTCGCTATAGTTTTAATGAGTTAAATTGAACATTTTTGTATAACATAAACATGTTTTGAATTGACACTTGAAGCAGACATACATAAATTTTGAACCATAACTTTCTAATTATATTATATTTTATTATAGTAATTAATTGAAATGATGTCTTTTATAACTGCAAATTTGTTACCACACTTTAAAACCGCACTAAAATCAGCTAAGGCGACACGTGTTTGACTGGAAACTTTGTTTAATTTCAGCCAGGATTACAAATAAAACATAAAGGAAATTATTTAACAAGAAATTTAAACCAAAGAAACTTTTTTTGTGTAACATAATCTTACAGACAACAGCTGGCATGTTGTAGACAATGCTGTTATAGCAGTTGTTGGTTAGTAGGTTCTTATGTCGCCCCAAGTGCAGATTTTGTGTGTGTGTCGCTCTAATAAGGCCAAATTATGTACGAATATGGTTTTTATCTGCAAACCAGAAGCAGCCAGTTAACAGGACAAGCCAAGTTAAACAGCAAAAAGAAACTAAGCCAAACATGGCAACATGTGTACATACATATATAAAGACACAAACGTTCAAACACAAACAGTGGGACAAACACAGACAGTCAGATAAACAGAATAATACGAAAATCCACTAAAGAAACTGGGTTTACGATGAAAATAAATTGACATGATGTGCATAAAAATTATTGCGCAACATTGAAACAAAACCAACAACAACAACTGCTTCAATATAACATGCATGTGTGCGTTCGTTCATACACTCATTTAATATTAGCACCAACAAACAACGTAAAGAAGTGCTTGTTGCACTTAAGCATAAACTAGATTTTAACTAGTTTTACTATGTTTTCCTCTTTATTTTAGGCCAAGACCACATTTATAGCTTTTTCCTCTTGTTTTTTTTTTTTTTTTGTTGCAAATTGCTGTTTTACTTTAAAGCCATAGTTGTTATTATTGTTGCTGTTATTTAACAATAATAAAACAAACTCTTTCACACATTAACCAGTTCCATTATGGAGCGGTTCTAAGAGACGCACATTATTTTAAACGACATGTAAAGAAAATTTTCAAGAGCTGGGAGAAAAAAAAATAGTTTATAGGCATAATTTTCTAAAGGGAATAATTTTAGCGCAAGCGAAATCTAATGTTAACAAAGGCATTTATATGTTAATTTTCCCGCTCGCGGAAATAGTTTTTATTCGGAAAATACAAACTTTCAATAATACTTATTTTAACTAAAACTTTTCCCTATAGAAAATGTAAAATTTCCAGCTTTAAAATTTCTATACAAAAATTTTTGTCGCTAGGGTTAAAATTTCTATGACAGAAATTTCGTTGATAGCTTTAAATTTCTATAAAAGGAATGTTGCCGCTAGCGTTAAAATTTATATAAAGGGAATTTTGTTGCTAGCAGTAAAATTTCTATACAGGACGAAACAATATTCCTTTGACGAAACAATATTCCTTAAAAAAATATAAAGTGATAAAGTAATCAGAAGACAGAATATTTGCTGTATTTACAATAATTTCTTTGTAAACTAGTTTTTTTTAAGCTAGCGAGAAAATTTCTATACCGTGAAGCTTAACCACCAGTGACAAACTTTTTTAAACCATATATATCATTCACCATAGTGATTTTCAATATTCCCTTACTCTGTATGTTTCCCAATTTCACAACAATATACATTCGGTTTTTACTTATATGATTTTCAACTTCATTATTACAAATATAATATCAAGATATAGAAAAATTTTCTTTTTTGCAAAAAGATTATTGAAAGTTTTTTGTAAATCTTTTTCGAAATTTTTTTTCCAATTTTTTTTTTTATCCAAAATTATATCAATTTTTTTATTCAAATTTTATCGAAAATTTTCCCAAAAATTATATTTTAAAATTTTTCCAAAAATTTTTTCAAACCTTTTTTGTAAAAATTTTATTGAAAATATTTTTGTGTACATTTTATCGAAATTATTTTGTGAAAATTTTATCGAAATTATTTTGTAAAAATTTTATCAAAACTTTTTATTTTGGTATTAAATTGATTGGATTTGTTCCGCCAGTAAATAAAATACTGTTGTTTTGGGTGAAGACCGAAAGGTATGACAACAGTAATATTAATATTAATTTAACTATTTTATTTTAAGCTTTAGGTCTTTAAATAATTTTATTTATATTTTTTCAATATTTCGCTACTCCTTTGTGTAGCATCATCAGGAAAAATTATAATTTTATAATTTTATTTTTTGGTAAATTTTATTTTATTTTTTTTAAATTTTATCGAAAGTTTTTTCTAAATCTTTTTCGAAATTTTTTTGCAAATTTTTTTTTATCCAAAAATTATATAAATTTTTTTTTTATAATTTTATAATTTTTCCTGATGATGCTACACAAAGGAGTAGCGAAATATTGAAAAAATTTAAATAAAATTATTTAAAGACCTAAAGCTTAAAATAAAATAGTTAAATTAATATTTTATCAAACCTTTTTCGTTAAAATTTTATCGAAATTATTTTGTAAATATTAGATCGAAAACTTTCCGTTGGGATTTAAATTTTTCTATAGAAAACATTGTAGCTAGCGGCAAAATTTTTTCCTATAAAAAATTTCAATTTTCCAGAACGGAAATTTTGTCGCTAGCATGAAACTTTGTCGCTAGCAAGGAAACTTTTTCGTTATTTTGTAAAAATTTTATCAAAACTTTTTATTTTATTTTATATAGTTTATTCGACCTTTTTGTTAATATTAATTAAACTATTTTATTTTAAGAATTTTTTTTTATTTTTTCAATATTTCGCTACTCCTTTCTGTAGCATCATCAGGAAAAATAATTATTTTATAATTTGATTTTTTTGTAAATTTTATCGAAAATTTTGTATAAATCTTTTTCGAAATTTTTTTGGAATTTTTTTTTTTATCCAAAATTATATCAATTCTTTTTATAATTTTATAATTTTTCCTGATGATGCTACACAAAGGAGTAGCGAAATATTGAAAAAATATAAATAAAATTATTTAAAGACCTAAAGCTTATAATAAAATAGTTAAATTAATATTTTATCAAACCTTTTTTGTTAAAATCTTATCGAAATTATTTTGTAAATATTTGATCGAAAATTTTTTATTAAAATTTTATCAAAAATTGTTCCAAAATTTTTTGTAAAAATGTTATGGAAATTTTTGTGTAAAAAGTTTATCGAAATTTTTTGTAAAACTTTTATCGAAATTATTTTGTAAAAATTTCTTTTTTAATTTTTTTTTATTTTCCAAAAATTGTAATAATTTTATCGAAAATTTTTTATTAAAATTTTATCGAAAATTTTTTATTAAAATTTTATCGAAAAGTTTTTATTAAAATTTTATCGAAAATTTTTCAAAAAAAATAGTTTAATATTTTTTTTTTTTAATTTTTATCGAAATTTTTTTGTAAATATTTTATAGAAATTTTTTTATAAAAATTGTATCGAAATTTTTCTAAAAATGTTTTCAAAAATTTTTTAGTAAAAATATTATCTAAAATTTTTTGTAAACCTTTTATCGAAATTTTTTAGCAAATTTTTGAACTATTTTCAAATTTATCGAAATTTTTTTAAAAAAATTGTATCGAAAATTTTTTATAAAAATTGTATCGAAAATTTTTTAAAAAATTATATCGAAAGTTTACATAAAACAAAACGTTGGCGTCATTATTTATTCTATAGCAAATTGTGGGGCATTCTTTAACATTTGGTTATAGAAGATTTTGTCGCAACGTTAAACATTTTTCTATATAAAATTTATTGCTTTAAATGAATTAATTAATTATCTAGGCTTAAGTTCTTTATTGTAAAGAGATAAAGAAAAAATCTGGATCGAAATATCTTTCTATCGAATATTTTGTGGTTGACGACAAAATTTGTTTATAAAAAAATATTTTAACGCCAGCGACTAAATTTTATAGAAATTATTAGAATTTGTATAGAAACACATTTTAACGCCAATAAAGACAAATTTTCTATAGAACATATTTCAAATCCAAACGCCAGAGCCAAAATTTGCTATAGAAAATATTTTAACGCCAATAGCGATAATATTTTCTGTAAAAAATATATATATAGCAACAATATTTTCTATAGAAAATATTTTAATGCCAGCGACAATATTTTCTATAGAAAATATTTTAATGCCAGCGACAATATTTCCTATAGAAAATATTTTAATGCCCGCGGTAATATTTTCTATAGAAAATATTTTAACGCCAGCTCGAATATTTTCCCTTGATTTATTGAAAATATTGTCCCAGCGACAAACAAATGAATTTAAAAATTTTCGGGAAATTTTTCACTTTTGCGGCTATCTAAACGGTGTTAAGAATCATTCCTAGGAAGTTCATATGTTCTAGAAAGTTGTTTATTGAGATCTTAGGTTCATTTTTGTAGTTGATTATTTCCTTGAATTTTGAACGGTTTGCTACCTATGGACCTGAACAGGGGAACAAAGGTAAAAAAAAATGAATTTTTTAAAGTTTTTTGCTATTTTGACCTTGAAGATGAACTTTCTTTGTTTTTCTATGTTAACAATTTTTGTTCCGTGTTGTACTGTGTTATTATAGAAAATATTTTAACGCTAATTGCGACAATATTGCCTATAAAAAAATATTTTAATATTTTTCTATAGAAAATATTTACTTTAGAAAAGCTTTTCATTCCAGCAACAAAACTCTCTATTGAAAAAATATTAAGGCTATAAAATTTTTCCGTTAACAAAATTACTTGAAACGTTAACAAATCAGAAATCAGCCCTTTTTTCAACTAATATCTAATTTTTACCTTCTCCTTTCGTTTTTTGATACTTTTACAAAGCTCTTGCTAAGTCCTTTGGTCAGGCGTAAATACTTAAGTACCTTTTTTATTTTTAAGTTTATTGTCTTTCCCAAGCTTATTAATGGAATTACCACTTAATTCCATTAATTTAAAGCAATGCTGTTTAAGGGTTTTCCACACAGAAAATAAGAAAAAATAAATGTCGGTACGAAGTTAATCCCATAGTCCCCAAGCAACACAAAATAAACCAAACACACAAAAAAAGTTAAATTATCGTTTATCACAAACTTTTATGCTACACTCCCACTTAAACGTTAAGCTTCTCATTGATTAATACACTTGTAGTTGTAATTAGAGCCAGTCAAAGTGTCCAGTGGCATTAGAACAGACTTAAAATAACAAAGAGACACAAAAACGTTGGTTAAAATCACAATGTTGTTCATGGGAGATATGTCACATACACAGTTATATGTTTCACTCATTTGCAGCAAGGACTCTTTTTAAAAGAGGGGGTTGCAAAAAATCACATCGTCCGCGGCTTAATGTTCAGCTTCAAACACAAGTATTTAAAAGTAAAATGAAGGACATATCGCTCATTTACTTGAAGACCGTCATAAGTCAAAAAACGTGATTTTTGAGTTAGTGATGCAGAAATGTTCTTTTTATTCCGCTACATGTTGTATATTAATTTCATGATTTTATCTTGTGTACTTTTCGCGTGGGAATAGAATATGCCGTTATTTCATTTCATTTGTTTCAATTTTTTTATTAATAATAACGACATATTTTAGTTACACCGCAGCCGTCAACGTGTGCAGATTGCTCGGCTTTCTCAAATATCGAATTATTATGCTTTGTGTCCGTATGTGTGAAAAGGTAAGTTCGTTTTAATTTTTAAGAAGTTTCATATAAAATGCGTTTTTTACAAAATGCCTTTTTTTGACTTATGACGGTCTTCAAGTAAATGAGCGATATGTTAGGAAGTCATTAATAACGATTTTGTAATTCCTCGGTTGGTATTTTTGTGACTTTTGTTTGTATTTACAACTTGAAAACAAACTTAAATGAATATAGTCGGATCAATTTTTTGTTTTAAATGTAACTGTAAACTGGGAGAGAAAAAAGTTTCTGAAACAAAGATTTCAGTGTTAGCGAGAAAAAATTCAATAAAGAATATTTTAACGTTAGCGTTAAAAAATTCTACAAAAAATTTTTTAACGCTAGCGTCAAAAAGTTCTAAAAATAATATTTTAACGCTAACGTACTCAAATTCTATAACAATTATTTTAATGCTAGTGTCAAGAAAATATATAAAGGATATTTTAACGCTAGCGACAAAAAATTTTTTATAAAGAAAATTTAAACGCTAGCGACTAAAAGTTTTTTTATAAAGAAAATTTAAACGCTAGCAACAAAAATTTGCTATAAAGAAAATTTTAACGCTAGCGAAAAAAATGTTCTATAAAGAAAATTTAAACGATAGCGACAAAAAATTTTTATAAAGAAAATTTAAACGCTAGCAACAAAAATTTTCTATAAAGAAAATTTTAACGCTAGTGAAAAAAAATGTTTTATAAAGAAAATTTTAACGCTAGCGACAAAAAATTTTCTATAGAAAAATTCAAACGCTAGCGAAAAAAATGTTCTATAAAGAAAATTTAAACGCTAGCTATAAAAAATTTTCTATAAAAATATTCAAAGGCTAGCGAAAAAAATGTTCTACAAAGAAAATTTAAACGCTAGCGACAAAAAATTTTCTATAAAGAAAATTTAAGAGCTAGAGACAATCAAATTTAAACGTTAGTGAAAAAAATACTATAAAGAAACTTTTAACGCTAGCGACAAAAAAATACTAAAAAGAAAATTTAAACGCTGGCGACAAAAAAATACTAAAAAGAAAATTTAAACGCTGGCGACAAAAAAATTTCTACAAAGAAAATTTAAACACTGGCGACAAAAAATTTTCTATAAAGAAAATTTTAACGGTAGCGAAAAAAATGTTTTATAAAGAAAATTTTAACGCTAGCGACAAAAATTTTTTTTAAAGAAAATTTTAACGGTAGCGAAAAAAAATGTTTTATAAAGAAAATTTTAACGCTAGCTACAAAAAATTTTCTATACAAAAATTCAAACGCTAGCGAAAAAAATGTTCTATAAAGAAAATTTAAACGCTGGTGACAAAAAATTCTCTACAAAGAAAATTTAAACGCTGGCGACAAAAATTTTCTATAAAGAAAATTTAAACGCTGGCGACAAAAAAAATTCTATAAAGAATACTTAAACGCTAGTTACAACAAAATTTCTATAAAAACAAATTTAAACGCTAGCGACAAAAAGTTTTCTATAAAGAAAATTTAAACGCTAGCGACAAAAAATGTTCTATAAAGAATACCTAAACGCTAGCTACAACAAAATTTCTATAAACAAAATTTAAACGCTAGCGACAAAAAAAATTCTATGAAGAAAATTTTAACGTCAAACATTGTTTATAAAGAAAATTAAAACGCTGGAGTTAAGAAATTGTCTATAAAGAAAATTAAAACGCTAGCGACAATCAATTTTCTATAAAGTAAATTTAAACGCTAGCTTCAAGAGGATTTTCTATAATGAAAATTTAAACGCTAGTTTTCAAAAATTTTCTATAAAAAATTAAATTCAATTATAAATAATATAAAATTTAAAGCTTTTTATCAGCTAAAGCACATGTTTTATTTAGTTTCATTGCAATTTAATTTGGTTTAAGGCAAAAAAGAGACAAAGAAAATGTTTTGTTTAAAACTTTTCATGGTTGTTATTGATATCAGTATAAATTTGATTATTAAATTGTATACAATTCTTCGCTGCAGTTAGTAGTTTTGAAATACAAAATCACTTTAAACAGACAACAAATGAATCAAAATCTTACAGCAACAGCCACAATATCAGAAATTATTATAGTGTAAATGCAGTTTACAGCCATAAGGTGTTGAAATAATATATATTTGATTGAGATAGAAACAAATAAGTAACAGGAAAAATGTTTTTTTTTGTACGTGAGAAGAAGACAAGTAAGAAATAAATATCGGTGATATTATTTTCATATTGAAATAGATTTGATTATTGTATAGAATGACAAAAGTTGTGAAGGTTATAACTTTTTCTCATTTTGAGCGACTGTCAACCCTTTTTAAACCTTCAATTGCGTGTGTCTTTTTAATAAAAAATTAAATAAATATTAAGGTTAATCAGTTTTGACCTTTCGATCTTACTCACTTACTCTTCGATCTCACTTACTCTTACTTACCGATACCTGTATCGTGTTTGAACGTTTCAAATATTAACGTCATAAATGCGCTGTGTCTAACACATTACAGGATTGGGCTTTAAATAAAACGGATAGAGGGAGTTTAATAATAACTTTTGTACGATAACAGCTCACAGATTGTTCAAAATCCATTTGATTGTCACTCGATATAAAAAGAACGAACTCACTACCGGGGCTTGGAAAAATTCCATATCGTTGCTGGTAGTGCACTGTGGGTTGTTGGATGAGGCTAAGGTAGAATCAGATCAATAACTTCTCTGAGAGAACGTATAAATCAATCCCAGACAAAAAGACTAGCACAGTACCTCATAGCCTATTGGGATTTTTCTACCATTTTAAAGATTTTCAATACTTTTGAGAATTCTTCAATTTTGTCGTTTTTTCCTTTTGGTTGCTAATTTGAACGCGGTTTTGAAACTATTTTAATTTGGAAAGCGCTAAACCATATTGTGCTATATTTTGCTTAAATAAACAACATTTTGGGTCCGTTATATGTCGGAAGGAATTCTACGAAAAATCAACTTCGATCTCTACACATACAAACCCACGACGTTTGCTTGGAACGGATTAAAAATGAATACACTACTACTTCTTGGAGTCACAGGTAGATATTGCTAGGGATGTTGTAATAGTAGGGATGCAAACACCCTTCATAAACTGCATTAATATGAGTTCATACTTATGAATAAAAATGCGCGAGTTCTTGTGCAGAATGATCTTTATTTCATTATTTCCTTAGGTTGCTCAGATAATACATTTACATATTTTTCCCGTCCATTTCGACGCTGTAACTTGTCATTTTATATATAATTTATTTAATCCCTGATGAAGGATAGAAATACACTTAAACGTATAATTAATATTTATTTATTTTAGAATAACTAAGGCGTATGATGATTATTTGAAAATGTTAGCGTATGATTGATATTAATAAAAAAAATTGGGTTTAAAAGTTTGCTTTAAAACCGCACCCTCATAAAAAATTATTTACATGAATTCATTTTATTGTATGCAAAATTATGCGTTCTTCTAAAGAATTGACTGATCTTGTGTTTCGTTATTTTTTTATTGCTCAGATAATAATTTTACGTATTTGGTCCGGGATATCCGACGCTGCAAATTGTCATGATTGTTTTTAAATATAATTTACTTCATCCCTAGTGCAAGGTACAAAAACACTTAATGTATTATTTATTTATGTATTTATTTATTTATTTTACGACAATTTAAAAAAAGTTACGATTATTTAAAAAAAGTTAGTATCAGTGCGTATGATTGATATTAAAATAATATTGAGGTTTAAAACCTTGTTTTAAAACAGGTCCCCAAAAAATGATTTGACACGAATTAATTTTAATGTATGCAAAAGCTGAATTTCTAGTACAAAATTGGTTGAAATTGTGTTTCGTTATTTTCTTGCTGCAATTTGTTATAATTATTTTTAAATAGAATTTATTTCACCCCTAGTGCAGGGTATATATACACTTAAGCGTATCATTAATATTTATTTATTTTACGATAGCCAAGGCGTATGATAATTATTTGAAAAATCACACAAACAGAGCGAATGATTAACATTAGTGCAAATTTAGGTTTAAAACCTTGCTTTGAAATAGACTCCTCATAAAAATTAATTAATATGAACTCATTTTAGTGTATGAAAAAGCCCGAGTTCTTGTAAGGAATTTACAGATCTTGTCGTTCTATATGTTTTTATTGCACAGAATATACTTTCACGTATTTGGCCCGTGATCTTCGACGCTTCAAGATGTCATGATTATTTTTAAATATTTAATATTTATTTCACCCCTGGTATAAATACACAATAGCATATAATTAATATTTATTTATTTATTTATTTTACGATAACTAAGGCGTATGATGATTATTTTCATAACAGTACAGAGCGTATGATTGATATTAATTTTAAAAAATAGCTTTAAAAGCTTCTTTTAAAACTTAAATATTGCTAAAAACTTGTTAATATTTGATGGATTTTTTAATGGTCATTTTATTATAAACTTCCTATATTTTTTTTTTTTTTTTTTTTTTTTGTTATAAAAACAATGTTGGCAGTTTCAAATTTCTTTAGGTTTTTCTTAACGAATATTTAAACACGCTTGCAGGTTCAAGTGTTCATAAAAGTAATTAGTCACTAGCTTTGCAACTTTCTCTCCCTTTTTTTTTTTTTTTGTTAATTTTGTTAATATTGTTTGTGTTGATTTATCCGAAGCACTTTTGGTTTCTTTCGTATTTAGTATATTATAATATTTAAAGCTTATTTAGGGTAAATTATAAATAAGTGTTTCTTTTTAGAAAACTCTTCAGGTAAATAAATCAAAATTATTAGTTACAGTAACGAACAAAACAATGTGGCATATTGTTAAGACAAAAACTAGCTATTTAAAAAATATTGTTTTTAGTTATTTTATTATTTTATTATTTACTTTTTTATTTTATTATTTTTTTATTTATTTATTTATCTATTAATTTTTATTTATTTATTTTTAATTTAATTTATTTCAATAAAAATAAAATTGAAATAAAATCTTGATAAAAAAATATAAATCAACAACTTTATTTATATGCACATGCTTTATTCTGTTTATGTTTTCTACTGTAGATTCTACTCCTTTTTATAAATCTTTTATAGCACTTCAATTTGTGTGCTGCTGGTTGTATGGTTAAATATTTTTTTTTACCGCAAATGCTTTCAGTTTCTTGTTTTCTTTTTGTATTTGAACAAAATAGCCTTTTTTTATTTAAATGCGTGATTTAACAACAACTTGTAGCTTTTATACTACACGTGTAAAATTAATTATCATTGACTTAATACTCACACACTTCAATAAAAAAAAATAACTTGACCACCTTGAAACACAGTCAAGGGCAATTAGTTTAATGCTGGCAACCAAACAGCAAAACAATTTATTTAATTGGGGATTAAATATAGTTTTGTGTTTCGTGATATATATTTATTTGCTGATATTGAGCGAAAAATAATACTAAACCGCAGGCATAATTTTATGGAATAAAATGTTAAATTTATATAAAATTTTTGTTAACGCTTGCAATAAATTGTTTTTAAATCCTTTGTATGGTGGCGTATAATTGATATTATTTAAATATTTATAATGCATGTTGTTTAATAAATTATAAATATCGGACCATTTAAGGGATTAAAAACCAAACTTGGTAACCAGAAAAATAAGCTTCTTGCATACGCCACTAGACCAAACAGATTTTAATACAACTTAAAGAATTATTTAATTTATAACATAATGTTTTAAGTTCTATTAAAATGCCTTTATTTGCTCTAGTGGCGTATTAAAATTTTTATTTATAAAATATTTTTATACTGCAAAAAAAGTCAGATTTTTGTTTGTTAGTCAGTAATGAAAAGTTTAAAAAAATTAAAAACCAATTAGTAATAACACAACCAATGTGAGAAGAGTCAATTTAATTTCATTAAATTTCTTATATTTTAAAAGAAAAATTTTTTAGGTTTTATGAACTTTTTTTCAATTTGATTTATTGCTATCGCTAGATATATAAAAAAATTTATCAATATATTGACTTCTGAACATTATTGGATATGTTTTCTACTTCAGACAATTTGTTATTTTTTCTTAAAATTGCTTTATAGGCTGTATTTTTCAAAATTGCTAAAAATGTATAGGAAATAATATTACGCATACGCTAACAAACCAAATAAATTGAAATTAATAAAACAGACGCAATATTTGTCTTATATAAATAACTAATTGTAATTTTAAACATAAAATATAAATTTGGAAAGCAACATAAGAAACTGCACAAATAATACTAAACCGCAGGCATATTTTTATGGAATAATTGTAAAATTTATATAGAATTTGTATTAACAAAATTAATTGTTTTTAAATCCTTATATCCTTGGTATGGCGGCGTATAAACAATATTATTTAAATATTTATAATTTATGTTGTTTAATTAATTTTTAAAATCACAATATTTAAGGGATTAAAAGCCAAATTTGGCAAACAGAAAATTAAGCTTTTTTCATACGCCACTAGACCAAATAAACGGATTTTAATAGAAATTAAAGCATTATTTAACATAAAATATAATTTTTTAAATTCTATTAAAATCCGTTTATGTGGTCTAACTTGTAACACAATGTTTCAACTTGTTTTAAAATCATTTTAATTGGCCAAGTGGCGTATGAAAATTTTTATTTATAAAATATTTTTAATCCGCATAAAAGTTAAATTTTTATTTTTTAATTAAATAACATAAGTAAACAAAAGTTAAAAATCTAAAATCCAGTTACTAATACAACCTATGTGAGAAGAATAAATGTAATTTTATTAAATTTCTTATATGTAAAAATAAAACATTTAAAAATTATATAAAAAATAGATTTTCTTAAAGATTTCCTAATTTTCTTTAATATTATCACTATATATATTGAGCACCTTATCAGTATATCGACTTCTTAATATTATTGGATATGTTTTCTATTTCAGACCATTAGTTATTATACCCTTCACCACAGGTGGAAAGGGTATATATAAGTTTGTCATTACTTGTGTAATTTCTACAATATTCATTTCCGACCCCATAAAGTATATATATTCTGGATCCTTATTATAAAGAAGTTGATTAAGATGTCCGTCTGTCCGTGTTAGTGTGGTAATGCCATTTGCCAAGGCACCAGAAGAGATATAAAAAATTAAAGCACACCAATCTATCAGGCATAGTTTCGAAAATTTTGGTATTGCAATTCAGCAACATCGGATTATTCCTTTGGAGGCTACGGGCCAAAAACCACGCCCACCTATATTTTTTTTACGTTTTTTTAAATTTTTTTTCGGCTTTAATGATTCTGTTTTGCCTCTTTTGTCAAATAAATATTATACTGCGACAGGTAGATCGCAAGGAGTGCATACAGATCTCGGGGGATCAACAACTCCCTGCGAGGGGCGATTTTTGTTTGTTTTTAGATTGGTAGTGTTTTTCTGCTTTGATTTGTATTAGAGACCTTAATAGAAAGCAATACGCATAGAGGTAGCAATGGACCCACTGACAAATAGGAGCAGTTAAAAGGATCCCCCATGTGTTAATATGATGAAATTTTTTTTTTTTGTAAGGATTTCGTTTTGCTTTAGTCTGACCATTCTAACTCAGTGTAGATTGGATAAAGGTAAAAAAATTAACAAACAAATTTCACTTAAATTTAAAAAAAAAATTTTTTAAAAAAAATTTATAATTTTTTTAAAAAAATATTTACAAAGCATTTTCAAAAAGATATTTTACAGAAAAATATTCAAAAAAAAATTTTTTTTTTTAATTTTCCAAAAAAATTTTCGAATAAAATTTTACAAAAAATTTAAAAAAAAAAAATTTTTAAAAAAATATTTTTACAAAAAATTTTTACACACAATTTTCGAAAAAATAAAACAAAAATTTCAATATTTCTTTGAAAATGAAAATCATGACTGTAACATAACATATATTTAATATTAAGAATATACATATGTATGTATGTGTGTATATAGAGTAACATATTTTTTTAAATACGTTTGATTTTTAAATAGATGATATCTCTGTTTTAAAACCTAGGTGCATTAAACACATAGACATCATCAGAATACCGACTACAAACTGTCAAAAATGGAACGTTGTGGCTGTCGTCAACTTAGGCTAATTTCTATTTTATTCAACAAAAAAAATGTCACAAAATTGCAAATTAAAAATTCATATGCAAAAAAAAGTTTTGGAGGAAATATTTATAATTTTTTGAAAAAGTTTTTTAATTTTATAAAAGCAAAATAAGTATTTCTACAACAATGTCAGAGTTTACGATGTAGCTATCGGCTTCAATATCATTAAGTAGCTGACAACACGGCCACAATTGTAGCAAACGGAATTTGTTTTCATTTGTCTTCTATTTTTTTAACTCATGAATAATGATTTTTTTCTCATACGAATTTATTTAAGTAAAGAGTCAACAATATGGATAATGCTGTACATGTCTGTATAAATCAAATCACCGTGGTGAAGGGTATAGAAGATTCGGCACGGCACTTTTACTTGATTTTCTTTAAATTGCTTGATAGGCTTTATTTTTCAAAATTGCTAAAAATGTATGGGAAATAACTCATACGCTAGCAGACCAAATAAATTGAAATTAACAAAACTGATGAAAAAGTGGTATTATTTCAATAAAAAACTCTAATTTAAACATAAAATAGCAACTTGTTATACAACACAACAAGGAAAGAGCTCAAAATAAACTCTAAAATTTTAAACTTTCCCATTATATTTGAAACTTTTCTCGTCATTTCAAATAATAGTTGTTTATATGGTTGTATGCATTTTGCATCAATTTCACTCAGTTTTATTTTTAGTTTTGAATTATTTATTATTTTCCATTTTGTTCTAGGAAAAACACATAATCCCATGTACGGTAAAACTATAATAGATTTATTACAAATTCCAGATAAATAGAAACAATTTTAATATTTTAATTATGTTTATCTCGAATAACCGCAAAGTTATGAAAATTATTTATAAACTTTTCCATTAATTTACAATGAAAGCAAGCATGGTATTTTATGATTTTAATTTATTTTTACAACAAAATCTATTTTTAGCTAAAAGCATTTTTTTGTTAAATTGCTTCTCTGGCTTAATAATAAAAGCAAAAATTAATTAAAATTTTATTACTTTTTTTTTTCAATATTTCTAACAATTGTTTTTAGTCTTTTGTTGTAGTTTGTTGTATGGCAAACATTTTGTAATGATGCCACACGCATCATCTCACTGTAATGGTGTTTTTTTTTTCTATATTTCATTTTGAAGTGCACAAGTGTGTGTTTAAGTGGTGAGTATGCAGTAGCAACATGAGTAAATGGGTCCGTTTTATTTCCTATATTACCAGTAGTTCTCTTAACAGTCAGTCTCTTTTAATTGTTATTTTTTTTTTCAGTTAAAACACTACAATGTATGCGTGTGTTCATGTATGTATGTATATCTGGCAGGCATATGTGCACGTATTTGTAATTAAAGTGTAAAATAAAAATCATTATTAAAGGACACAATAATGATACAAAATGAGAAAAGTATAATAGAAATAAAAGCAACAATGTAATATATTTTAATTTATGCTTGTTGTATATTGTAATTATTATCTTTTTTTAACATAAAAGCCTTTGGGAAACTAACTAACATAAAATAAAACACACATACTTGCATCAAGTTGTGTTTATAAAAGTCTCCTGCTAATATATTAGCGATATAATGAAGGTGCTCTTTATGAGGAAGAAATCCTGTATTTTCGAACTAGAGTAACTGCTGAACCTGACTGTAGAAAGAACTTTCTAAAACCAGTCAATGATGCATAACAAACTTAATTAAGGTGTCTCGATAAACGAGGGTAACCATTAGCAGTAAGGGCACTCAAAAGAACTTAACCTAAAATCACTTTTTTGTAGACCTTAAACTAAAATCGCTCTGCAAAAGAAATTATTATTATTTTTTTTAAAGACAACACTACCTGCGTAGATCTTCACTTGTCATTGTCTCATTATATCGAGCCACTAAAGAAGCAGCTATCATACAATTGTCTCTATAAATTTAAAAATGTTCAATGAAATATCTTATCTTATTTTCAAGACGCCTTTAGACAAAAAAGTATATCTTTCAACAAATTATACTTTTGCACAAACAACACAAGACACTTTTCCACAAAAAAGTTATTTTTCAATCAAAGTTTATTGGTAACGTTTTCGCAATAGAAAATAATTTTACACAAAAAATGTTTCCAGAAAAAAAAAACAAATTGTCACAAATAAAATCATTTATCCTCATAATTTCATTTCTTTAAAAATATCAAAAAAAGTAACTTTGTCACTAAAAAAATCACTTTAACTATAAAAAAGTCACTGTATCACTATAAAAAGTCTTTTCTTCACAATGCCACGTTTTCTCCACAACTAATTTAAAAAAAAAATCAAAAAAAACACACAACTTCGCAAAAAAACGTTTTCACTAAAGATCCTTTTTCGCAAAAAGTCGCGTTTTCATAAAAAATCTCTTTTTATAAAGAAGTCACATATTTACAATGAAGTCACTTTTTCATAAAAATATTACTTTTTAAAAAATAGCCACTTTTTTTACAAAAGTCACTTTTGAAATAAAATCACTGTTTCACAAAAAATAACAATTTTTCACCAAAAAATTTCTTCTTTTTCACAAAAAAAATCTTTTTGACAAAAAAAAATATTTTTGCTACAAAAAACTTACGTTTTGAAAAAGAAACACTTTTCCACAAAAAAGTCACTTTTTCGCAAACAAATCTCGTTTTCACCAAAAAAAAAAATCACTATATCACAAATGTCACGTTTTCACAAAAAAAATTCTTTTTTTTTCATAAAGAAGTAACATTTTGACAAAAAAAAATAATTTTTTTCACCAAAAAGTTACTTTTGAAAAAATACACTTTTTCACAAAAAAATTACTTTTTCAGAAAAAGATCACTTTTTCACCAAAAAATCACTTTTCAACAAAAAAGTGACATTTTTACAAACAAGTCGCGATGTCAAAAAAAATATAACTTTTATACAAAAAAGAAATCGCTTTTACCCAAAAAAGTCACCCTTTCAACAAAAAAAGCCAAAAAAAACGTCTCTTTTCACAAAAAAGTAAATTTTTCACAAAAAAGATTCTCTTTTTCACAAAAAAGTCACATATTTACAAAGAATTCACTTTAAAAAAAATATCACTTTTTTATAAAAATAGTCACTTTTTTACGTTTTCACAAAAAAGTCACTTTCTTTTAAAAGTCACTTTTTGCACAAAATTCACTGTTGCACAAAAAATTTACTTTTTCAAAAAATAATTACTTTTTCACAAAAAAATCACTTTTACACAAATAGTCACTTTTGTATAAAAAAAAAAAACTTTTTAACAAAAAATATCACTTTTTCTCAAAAAAGTCACTTTCTCATAAAAACACGTTTTTACATAAAAATATTTTTAAGTTCGGTACTCAGCCGTGGCAACATTAATTTTTCTGATATGTATTAATTTTTCTTTATAATAATGCATATCACAGCGCCCTTCTTCGCCGGTATTACCACATAACACTAAAATCGCCGGCGAACTAAAATAATTATAAATTGACTATGCTAGCTTGAAATTAATATACCTACATATTACAGGCGCTGCGACACTGTTCTAAAAATAATCATAACGTGCAATTGCAGTGTTGCCATAAGTGAAGCCTTACTATTACACTAAACATTTGTCTTATCTACTCCTATCCCTAAATCTAAGTCGGTCCCCTTAGGTTGGCTTAACTTGTTCGCCCTGTGCTGTCATTACAAACATGATCCTCATTGCTGGGAACCCAACAGCGTGTTAAACTATTTTTAGGAACCGATTTCAGACATTAGCTCGAATCAAGAATGATAGAAGACAAGATTACGTAGGTCGGCCAATTTAAGGTTATCAGGTCTGTAATCAACAAATTGTTTAAATAAGTACGTACAAATAAATGTAAGTAATAGGCAAAAATTGGCAATCCTGCAAATAAAGTCTCATAATTTATATAAAAACTTTCATAATCATAATTATTAGCCAATAGGAAGACAGTTTCGTGACGTCACTAGGCCGACATGCGCAGAAAAAATCAATTATGTTTTCGTGATAGCGTAAACTTTCCTTTTATCGTCCTTGGCTCGAATTAGGTTAAGCCTGAGGCTGCTACATTTTTACATCTCGTTTTATTTTTATTTTTCTCGTTAAATCACTTCCTGGCACAGGCAAAAATTGTTTCTACAAATTATGATGGTTCAATGTATGTGAAGTCCATATTATTATTTTGATGGCATTTATCAGATGGTCTATTTATTGTTTATAACCCAATCACTATTTATCCCGCAAATTTATCTTCACATCCCTTTAAAGTTTCGGTATATTTTTATTTAAAAAAAAATTTCTCTGCCAAGATTTCCTTTATTTTTTTAACCTTCAACTGAAATTCAAAATATTTTTAACCCTCTTCATCAGTTTTATTTTTTATTTATTTTTTTTTCTTCAATTTTAAATCTATTGAACTGTCTTTATCAATTAGATTTTTTAAAATTTTTAAATCGCTACAGGAAATTGCAAAACATACATACGAGTAATAAAGTTTTCACTCAACTCGCAATACAATGTGATACGGTTTACAAGAATTTTATTGGCAACTAACAGAATGTGGAGCAAAAAAAAAGACGTAATTTCCTGTCTCTATCACTAAGTGTAATAATAACCTTGAACAAATTGCATTAGTAAAATACCAAAAAAAAATATTTCGGGATGTTAATAAAATCAAAAGTCGCCAGAGAAAAACCAGAAAATACTAAAACAAAAACAAGAAAATAAAATAAAATCAATGGATTTATATCCTAGACACACAGGCTCCCAGGAAAGTATAAAAACAGAAATACTGAATAAACTAAAGCAAACAAGAAAATAATAAAAGTAGAAAAAAATACTAACAAAAAGAAAAATCGGGGGAAAAATGAATGCACAACCATGATTAAAAATGAAGTGGAAAAAATTTCTTTTGTTATAAATTTCGTACTTACACATACCCAAACGCTCTGACATTCAAACATTTCAGTGATTTTTGTTTTTTATTATTATAACTGTACACGTTTGAAACATTTACACTGTAAGCAATACATGATCAGATTGTTGCTGAAACAATAACTCTGTGTTACTCTTTCACATACACAAGCACATACAAGTACACACACACATTCTCCTATAGGAGTAAATAAAAAAATGGAAAATAATTTCCAGAATATTTTTGCGTTTATTTTTCTCTTCACATTTTTAAAGGTAAATGTAACCACGGTTGCAAGGAAAACTAGCTTAAGTCAAAAATTGGCAAATATATTTTAAATACATAAATCTATACATATAATAAAATAGTAACACATTTCCGTCTGTCTGTCTATCTTTTTTGTGTTCGCATCTCGTAAAAACTACTAGATGGATTTTAACAAAATTTTGTGACAAGGTACCTTAGCATCCTGAATCCAATATAGGATACTTTTTTCCGCAAAAATATCTCATTTCCCAGAGAAAGTGGAGAAAAAACAGTGATAGTACGCCATTTCCGGTTTAAAGGTATTGAAATTTTCGGTTTAGAACTGGGATATTTTAAACACGGTTGCGCACCATTCATTTTTTAAAGTGGGATATTTTAAACAGCAGATGGCGCCAGTTGAATAAAATTTGTATTTTTACCTTGTTGAATTGCATTGTTGTTAAAATATTTTAAACACCTCTTACAGAGGTTTACAATAATTTTTAGAATTTTATGTAAATTTTAGAATTTTTTCCAAGGCTGGGTAAACTTATATAAAGAAAATACGTATCTGAATGGTTTTTAACAAAATTTTATGAGGAAGTAATTCTTTCCGCAAAGCGGGATATTTTAAACACGGTTGCGCAATAGATGGCGCTGTTTTAAAATAATGGCCAAATATTGCTGCCAAATAGCCAATTGATTAAAATTTGAGTTTGATTTGTATTTTTACTTTGTGAAATTATATGTTATTAAAATATTTTAAAAAGCTTTTTCAGAGCATTACAATAATTTTTAGAATTTAAGAATTTTATATAAATTTTAGAATTTTATCCATGGATGGGTAGCTTTAAATAACATAAATACGCAAGAGTCCTTGATGTGGATTACTTTCAAAGCAACATCGAAATAAAAATATTGAGAGGACGCACACAACGTGTGTGGGCAAAGCAAGTTTGAAATAAATTTTAAATAAATGTTAACTTTTTGCTTTTAAGTTCTATACCAGTTCTATACCCAAACAAATACTATCAATTTATTTACTAATGTTTGAAGCAGCACAAGCAACCTATTTCATTTTCATTGTTGAAATGTAAACAAAGCAACACATATAGTGTATACTAGCTGTGCCCGCCACTTCGTCCTTGCAATATTTTGTTCGATTTTGCTGTGAAAGCAATCCACACCAAAAACCCTTTCTTTTTAGTCCCGCCTTAAACTATGCTTATGTATTTATGGTTATGTATTTATTTTATAAAACAGCACCATCTGTTAGTGGTTAATGCTTCAGTTATGGTTCATGTATTTACTTTACTACTAAAACAACTGCGTACTTTGACTGCTTTTTTTCCACTTTCTCTTGGAAGTAAAAAAGTTTTGCGGAAAAAGAGTATCCTACATTGGAGTCGGGATACTAAGGTACCTCCTCACAAAATTTTGTTAAAATCCTTTCAGTAGTTTAAGTGTTAAAGTTAAGTGATTAAATATCTCCCGATTCACGGTTAAGCGATTATATATTAACCGATTATATATTATCCGATTCATGGTTAACCAATTAAATAATAATCGATTCACGATTAAGCGATTAAATATTAACAGATTTACGGTTAAGCGATTAAATTTTAATCGATTAAATATTAATCGATTAAATATTAAACGATTAAATATTAAACAATTTACGATTAAGCGATTAAATATTAACAGATTCACGGTTAAGTGATTAAATAGTAACCGATACACGGTTAAGCAATTAAACATTAACAGATTATATATTATTCGATTCATGGTTAACCTATTAATTATTAACAGATTCACGATTAAGCGATTAAATACTATAGTTTTCTTTATATTTAAGGGATGCTAAACTAAAATTAATTGTGCAGTTTTTAACACTTAAATCAATTTTCATGTATTGAATGTTACCCTAGCATTTTGTTTTAATATAGAAATCGATTAAAATCTATAGAAATCTATATTAAAACAAAACCATAACTATAATTTTCCTTCACGATTGTCATATAAAGGAATACTTTAATAACGTTTCGAAAGAAAAATATTAACAAAACAAACTTTGCAATTGTTCCCTAAAGATTCCACTATTCTTTTTTAGAATTAATTTTTAAAAATAATAACTCGCAACTAATATTGGTATTTAATGAAAAGATTCAAGTCCAGCTTTAGCAAAAATTTTGCCGCATATTTTTTTAGATCCTAAAAATTTTGAAATCGACTTGAGATTTGTATTCCTTCTAAAGTGGTTGTCGGTTTTGCCAAAAAAAAAAAACTAAATTTTTTAAGTTTAAGATAATAGCATCGTAATGTTTTTTCTAGATCCCTACATCCATCTTTAACGTTCTTCGCATCTATCTACTTTATATATAAATGTTCTTTCAACTTAGAGAGAATTAAACGAACTTAAGCCTGATTATTTGCATGTAAAAATTAAAATATTATAATTTTTTTTTTTTTTTCATATATAATTATCTTTCCTTAAGCAGAAATGCATTGTGATGAGTTTTATTCATTTATTCAATGCATTGTGATAAGTTTTATTCACGACGTGGCGGGCACGTCGTTGGCGTCCTAACAATATTTTGCTCGATTTTGCTTTGGAAGTATTCCACACCAATTGTGAGACTTTATCATGGAAATGATATATTTTTGCAGAGAAAAGTATCCTATATTGGTACCTCCTCACAAAATTTTGTTAAAATCCATCCAGTAGTTTTTACGTGATGCGAACACGAATGAAAAGCAGACAGACGGAAATGAGTTACTATTATATTATATGTATGTATAGATTATTATTTAGCTCTTTCATTGTTTTTAACTGCTAAAACTTATGGTCAAGTTAATCTTATGGTCAAGTTAATCAAAGTAACGTTCAATACTATTTTGCATAAATTTCATATTTTTTTAACACTAAAAAAATTTAGTTAACTGGAAAATTAACGCGAATAGGTGTCCACCCATCCTATTCCACTAAGCTATAACTCATAAAGGTAAATTATTCTTAGGGAACCCTGTAACATATTTAGACAGAGTCACTGTATTAGTTCTCTCACATAAAATAATTAATAATTACTATGAGGAGTCCCCTAAACCGCTCCCACATTCTGTATTGTCAAGCTTTAATTAGAAAACGTATGTTATTCTCAGAGTAGTATACACCCTATTTCAATTTTATCACTATTTTACCTTTCTATATATAGAGGACCGGTACACCGGTCCTCCCGGTACACCGGTCCTCCCGGTACATCCTCCGGTACATCGTATACAGGATGTACCGGTCCTCCCCATCCTAAAACCAAAATTTTCTACTCGAAAACACACGTCTTAGTTAGAGAAGCCTATGTCAAAGTTTACGAACTGTTGTTTTCAAAATCTAGTAACATTTATTGTAGCACCCTAGGGGAGTACCCGACCATCCTATCCAACCTTTTATTAGAAAATTCACTTTATTCTCATAGCAGCCTATATCTATGTATATAGTTCTTTAAATATAAAATAATTATGAATTACCTTGTATGTACGTATCCGTCCCACCCGCCATCAAGCTTTTACACGAAAACGCACGCTATACTCAAAGAAGTCTGTATAACATTGAGAGAGTCTCAATATTGTATTTCTCTAGATACTGTATGCGGAGTATTTGTTCTATATTGCCAAGCTTTTATTCGAAAACGTACGTTAGGGACGCAGCACCCTATGTCCAATTCAGGCTGTGTCACACTCTGCTATAAAATTATGAATAACTAAAATATTTGTTTAATAATTAAAACATTTTTTTAATAATTAAAATTAGTTGTTTTAATTAGATTCTTGTATATTTTTAACATTTTCATAATATCAATTAAGAAGAGCCTATTTTTATTAGTGAAGTTACCATTTTTTTTTTTTTTTTTTTTTTAATTTCACCTAAAATTTTACTTCATTATATTTTTGATTTCAATAAAAATTTTAAAGAAATTTAACGAAAAATTTTTATTTTATTTTATTTTTCTATACATTTTGTAGTTAATACGTTTTTCCTTTACAATGGCTTCTGTTTAATTAATTTTTTATTCTTCCACAACATACACAGCCTTTTATGGTGGATGTTGCAATATTAATGAATTTTTAAAATCAAATTACATCGAAGATGTTAAAAAATTCAGGGAATGAAATGCTCTTTCATATGCGTAAGACATTTGCGGAGAAAAAATTAATAACAATTTTTTTGGAATTTTTCTTCATATTACAAGTATTTTATGTTTTTATGCAAAATTTTCAATAGAAGTCTATAGTAAACATTTTTTAAGGTAAATTTTTACAGTATATTTATTTATACTGATATTAGGAAGTCGTAAGGTTTGTAAGTTTTTACAAGGGGAACCTATAAATTAAAAAAAAACACATATTTTTAGGAGTCCCCACACAAAGGGTGCTCCGAAGTCTATCCGTCTGTCTATAGACATCAGCTGTATCTCTAGAATTGTATTAGAAAACTTTGTCTTTCACAGATGATATATTCCACTACCCTACAACAAAAAAAAAAAAAAACAAATTTAAAAACTAAAGGGTGTCTTCATACAATAAATGTATTTTTTGCACAAATTTTAATAAATCCTAAAAGCATGCTTCTAATAATATGCTTTAAATAATATAAATTCAAACTCACTAGTGCCAGATAAAATATATTTGAAAATCGGTGTGCCCCGGTAGGCGATTAGGTCGTGTTTTAGTCTATCAGTCTGGGGGTTGTGGGTTCGATTCCAACCAAAGATTCTGAATGTCAACCTATAACCCCATAATTTAAGTTAGAATATAATTTGTAATTGTATTGTAATATTAAAATTGCTTCTAAAATCATTATATTATAAAAATTTTGTCGAAAATGCTTTGTAACAATTTTATCGAAAAGTTTTTGTTTAAATTTTTACGGAAATGGTTTTGTAAAAATTTTTTGGACAATTTTTTATAAAAATTTTATCGAAAATCTTTTGTAAAAATTTTATCGAAATTTTGTCGCAAAAATATTGTTAAAAATTGTTTGTAAAACTCTATTGGAAATTATTTGTAAAATTGTATAGAAAATGTTTTGTAAAATTGTATAGAAAATTTTTTGTAAAATTGTATACAAAATTTTTTGTAAAAATTTTATCGTATTTTTTTCCTAAAAATTTTATTCAAAATTTTTTGTACACATTTTATCGAAAATTTTTCGTTTAAATTTTATCGAATTATTTTGTAAAAATAGAAAATTGTATAGGAAATTTTTTGCAAAAAATTTTATCGTATTTTTTTTCAAAAACTTTTTCGTATAAATTTTATCGAAATTTTTTCGTATAATTTTTATCGAAATTTTTTCGTATAAATTTTATCGAAATTTTTTCGTATAAATTTTGTCGAAATTTTTTAGTAAAATTTTTTGTTTAAATTTCACCGAAATTGTTTGTAAAAGTTTTTTCGAAAATTTCATCGAAAATTTTTTATAAAAATATTGTTGAAAATTTTTTGTAAAATTCTATAGGAAATTTTTTCTAAAAATTTTATTGAACTAAACTGATTCTCTATCATTATTTCCAGAGCTATAATTATTTTTTCATAAGCCAGAATATGGCAAATTTTGTAAATTTATATATAAAATCTAGGTTCAATGCCCTAAATTGGCGGTCACATATATTTTCCGTATTATGGGCCTCTAAATTTTTCATTTAAAAGCTTTAGGATGGTGACCTTCGTTCGGGTTCACCTTTATGGTTTAATAAAAACTTGCATCGCTTAGTAAAAATTTTATGGTTCAGACGTAAGAGTTTCTCCTCTATTGTATGATCAACGTCAGCTGCGTCTACTGTAGATTTTCTGAATAGCCGGAAATGGTAGTTACCTTAGTATATCGCTTCAAATATAAGAACATTTTTTTGTTAACTGAATGTAGCAATTTTAACGATTTAATGGTACTAAAAACTTGGCAGCACCTTTTATTTTTGAACATGAACAATTTTAGACACTATTTGCAGAACTCTACAAGAGAAAAGAATTTCATATGAAACATCAGCACAATGCAACATCCTGAGTAATTACCCAGATATGGGTACGTACCTCTATTCAAACTAAATATAAAAACCATATCTAAATCCCTATAAAAGTAAGAGTCTGGGAGTTTGGATTACTTTGAAAGCAAAAGACAAAATTGAGCAAAATATTGCCAGGACGCTGACTACGTCGCGGCCACTGATAGTGTTTACACAAAATTGTAGTATCACCTGTGTTTTGTGTCTACAGAAATCTAAGCCGATTAGCTGACAGCCGCAGTTTAGCCGCCGTTGCCAGGAAGAAACCAAAATTTCAATATATAACAATTAGAGTAAGCATTTGATCGAGTTTTGATGCTTTATTATCTTATAATTTTAATAATAAATAAATATTAAAATATATTTTTATTGTAGATGATTTTTAAAAATGTTTTTTATTGATTTGTTTATATCAGTTAGAAAATTATTTTTATTTGATATATTCATTTTTTCCTCTAATAAGCAGAAACAATTTTGAGCATAAATAATATGAACTGAACAATTATTATAAAAAAAAGTATTTAAATATTATCAGGTTTTATTTATGCAGGGCTAAACCCTTCACGGACAGGCTTGATCCTACTTATCTGGACCCAGATTGTACACAGACGAACAATAATATAATTTTTTATATCTGACCTAACAAAATTACAGAATTTTTAATTGTTTTATACTGGAATGCTTTTGACATGGACACTAATAAAGGTAAACCCCCTCCTATATCAAAAAAGCTTGTACCTATATTTAACGTAATCGATTTTCTGTTGAGCTTAATTTTCAATAAACTATCACTATCAACAAGAATAAATATGGTTTCAATTAAATCCACACAAATGCCTTTAATTGTGGAAGTATTAAAAAATCATTTACAACATTTAAGTATTAAAACTAAACCCTTTAAAACTGTAATTACTAAAAAGTATTAACAATTAAATCTATGCAATGTAATTAAACAGCTGTGGTATTATTAAAAGCAAAAGCATTTAAAACATAGAGATTAGAATACAAGTCTTTTAAAGTATATTTTCTTATTATAAATCTTTCCTTTTTCACTTTCTTTCCAGCTCCAGTTACCCTTCCTTTTACACGGCAGTTTTTGTTTTAAATGTCACTGCAAACTGGGAGTTAACTCCCCTACAACACCCTATAATACTTAAATAATAAAAAAAAGCAAATACAAAGCCTGCCTTTTAAATGTATGCAGCTAGAGCATCACAATTTGCCAAAACCATAACCATGGCCTGTAGTGTACAGAAACAACCCTCTAACCAACCTTTACCTAAGACGACATCCTCTTCGGCTGGTCCCACAACGCCGAAGCCCAAAGGTGCGGGTGCACCGCGTGGTTCTTTACCAACCGATATGGTTGTACAGCCACCTTTGGAATTTCAATGGCCACCACCAGTACCGGCTTCGACGCACACGAACAATGTACGTTTGAATATGATGAATCAAGATCCCAAGGATTTACATACAGCTCGTGCCATGATCGAGGAGTTGAGATCTAAGGTGAGATTTCAGGCGGAACATATAATGAAGTGGAGAAAGGCGTATGCAATGCAGGTAGGCTGTTCAGTATTATTTTCTCTATTTCCTTATACATATTTCTCTTTTTTTTTCTTTTTATACCTTTCACCACAGGGTATATATAAGTTTTCATTCCGTGTGTAATTTCTACAATATTCATTTCCGGCCATATAAAGTATATAAGTATACGGGTAATATTATGGATCCTTATACATAGAGAGATTGCTCTTTTGTTTTCTTTGCTTATTTTGTTAAATAAATATTAGACCCCGATCAGCAGATCTCATGGAGTGCATACAGACCTCGGTAGAACCCTGTGAAGTGCGATTTTTTTTCTTGTAGGTTGGTAGGTTTCTGCTTTGATTTTTAATAAAGGCCTTTATAGAAAGCAACACAAATAGAAGTAACCGATAGACACACAGGGCGCCCACTGGGCACCAGGTGTAATTAGTAGGCACATTGGGGGGTGAATATGACCCCTCCACCCAATATATGTTATTCTGACCATTCTAACGCAATATACATGGCAGGAAGGTCCTAACTCGATAAAATTTTTACAAAACATTTCGATATTTTTACAAAAAAATTTCGATAAAATTTTTAATTTTTTTAATTATAAAAGAATTTAAGAAAATTTTTGGAAAAAAATTCTTTGAAAACATATTCGATAAAATTTTACAAAGAAAAAATTAACGATAAAATTTTTCAAAAAATTTTTACACAAAAATTTCGATATAATTTTTACAGAAGCATTTCTATAAAATTTATAAAGAAAAAATTTCGATAAATTTTTTACAAAAAAATTTCCATAAAATTTAAAAACAAAATTTTCGGTTAAATGTTTATAGAAAATTTTCTATATAATTTTTACAGAAGAATTAGGCACATTGGCGGTTCAATAATTATAAAAAATTTTTCAATAAAATTAAAAAAAAATTTTCGATAATATTTTTACAAAAAATGTTTGAAAACATATTCTATAAAATTTCTACGAAGAAATTTTGATCAAATGTTTTACCAAAAATTGAGATACAAATTTTTCAAAAAATTTTCGATAAAATTTTCTCAGAAAAATTTTCGATAAAATTTTACAGAAAAATTTTGGATAAAATTTTACAGAAAAATTTTGGATAAAATTTTACAGAAAAATTTTGGATAAAATTTTTACAGAAAAATTTTCTATAAACTTTTTACAGAAAAATTTTCGATAAAATTTTTACAGAAAAATTTTCGATAAAATTTTTACAGAAAAATTTTCGATAAAATTTTTACAGAAAAATTTTCGATAAAATTTTTACAGAAAAATTTTCGATAAAATTTTTACAGAAAAATTTTCGATAAAATTTTTACAGAAAAATTTTCGATAAAATTTTTACAGAAAAATTTTCGATAAAATTTTTACAGAAAAATTTTCGATAAAATTTTTACAGAAAAATTTTTGATAAAATTTTTACAGAAAAATTTTCGATAAAAATTTTACAGAAAAATTTTCGATAAAAATTTTACAGAAAAATTTTCGATAAAAATTTTACAGAAAAATTTTCGATAAAAATTTTACAGAAAAATTTTCGATAAAAATTTTACAGAAAAATTTTCGATAAAAATTTTACAGAAAAATTTTCGATAAAAATTTTACAGAAAAATTTTCGATAAAAATTTTACAGAAAAATTTTCGATAAAAATTTTACAGAAAAATTTTTGAAAAAAAATTTTAAAGAAAAATTTTCGATAAAATTGTTACAGAAAATTTTTCGATAAAATTGTTACAGAAAATTTTTCGATAAAATTGTTACAGAAAATTTTTCGATAAAATTGTTACAGAAAATTTTTCGATAAAATTGTTACAGAAAATTTTTCGATAAAATTGTTACAGAAAATTTTTCGATAAAATTTTTACAGAAAAATTTTCGATAAAATTTTTACAGAAAAATTTTCGATAAAATTTTTACAGAAAAATTTTCGATAAAATTTTTACAGAAAAATTTTCGATAAAATTTTTACAGAAAAATTTTCGATAAAATTTTTACAGAAAAATTTTCGATAAAATTTTTACAGAAAAATTTTCGATAAAATTTTTACAGAAAAATTTTCGATAAAATTTTTACAGAAAAATTTTCGATAAAATTTTTACAGAAAAATTTTCGATAAAATTTTTACAGAAAAATTTTCGATAAAATTTTTACAGAAAAATTTTCGATAAAATTTTTACAGAAAAATTTTCGATAAAATTTTTACAGAAAAATTTTCGATAAAATTTTTACAGAAAAATTTTCGATAAAATTTTTACAGAAAAATTTTCGATAAAATTTTTACAGAAAAATTTTCGATAAAATTTTTACAGAAAAATTTTCGATAAAATTTTTACACAAAAATTTTCGATAAAATTTTTACAGAAAAATTTCAATATTTTTTAAAAATTTTTTTTTAAATTTTCAATAAATTAAAAAAAAATTCGATAAATTTTTTACAAAAAAATTTCGATAAACTTTTTACAAAAAAATTTCGATAAACTTTTTACAAAAAAATTTTGATAAATTTTTTCCAAAAAAAATTCAATAAATTTTTTACAAAAAAATTCAATAAATTTTTTACAAAAAAATTCAATAAATTTTTTACAAAAAATTCAATAAATTTTTTACAAAAAAATTTCGATAAATTTTTTACAAAAAAATTTCGATAAATTTTTTACAAAAAAATTTCGATAAATTTTTTACAAAAAAATTTCGATAAATTTTTTACAAAAAAATTTCGATAACATTTTTACCGAAAAATTTCGATAAAATTTTTACAAAACATTTTTGATTTCCCTTTTTGTGTATTCCCTTTTGTTTATTGTTTCAAACTAAGGCTTTTCTTATTTAGATTAATTTTTTTCTTCCATCCTGTCCGCCTCAACCTTTCTTTACATTAGTTCTCTCACAACCATTCCTTCTTCCATACCTTTAACCTTCCTTTTTTATTATTTTTTTTTTTCGTAATTTGTATTATTATTAAATCTAAGTAACTCATTCTCTCTTTTTTTCCCTTACTCTTAGGTCCAACAACAGTACCGCTATCAGAAAGAGAAAAGTGATCAAATGAATTCGCTCACCTCTCAACTGCTGCTCTTAGAGTCCCGCCTCAAACGCAAACAAAAACAAATATCCAGTCTTTTACAACATCGTGAGATGACTATACAAAGACAACAGAAGATTATCGATACCCTATCCTCGCGTCTGGTAGATCATGGCCTTGAAGCCATTGATGCCAGCTATGCCACCGAATTGGATTCGTTAAATGATTCCGATTCTGCTGTGGTGCTCGAGGACATCGATTCAGATACCAATATGACTTTGATTGGTAGTCGAAGAAAAAGTATTGGAGCCGGTTGCTGTATGACGGGAAGTGGTGATGGTATAACAATAGCTCGTTCTATATCGGATGCCATAGAAACCAGTTTGAATAAATATGGCGCTGTGCGCAGGAATAATTGTTTTTTGCGTAGACCGGAAATTTTAGAGACTGTATACTCGGTGGAAGAGGACCCTGAACCTACTTCCGATGTGGCAGAGAAAAGAGATAAATTTAGGCAGAGATCAGAAAAGGCCTTAAGTTCCAGTTCCACAGAGGGTCAATTAGATAGTGTAGAAACTGCGGCTCCCTTAACGAATGGCAAACTGCCACACACTACTGTCACCGTAACGGCTCCCGAGGAAATGACTAAAAATACTCAACACAGTTCTCCTATTAAAGATGGCTTTACAGCCCTGACTATGAGAGTGCCACAACTGCAACGAAATGCAAAATCCATGGAAGACCAAAAGGGCAGATCAATGAGTAGAGAAGACGAAGATGTCAGTTCGGAAACTAGTGCACAAAAACAACAAAACCCCATGACAAATTACAATCGTGTCATGTCCAATCATCGATCCGTGACTAAACCTAAAGATGTTAAATACAAGAGAATAAATAAGGCTAAATCTAAAAGTCTTGAGGAATTGAGAGGACGTTTGAAAAATCTGGTGGAAAAAGTTGATCCAGTTTTGACTGCACCCATGTATTCGCCGAACGTTATGCCTCAAACGGCACAATCTTATGCGTGACCTATGGCTTCATGTAATGGCGAGAATGATGCTTTTAAAACTCCTTCACCTTCTCCCTCGGTCACGGCCCAAAGTACGCCCATTAAAATGAATGAAACCTTTCAATATGGCATTGAAGGCAAACAAACTTCTGAGGTATCATTGGCATTGGCTGTTATGACGGTGCCCAAACATTCGGGTCCCAAACGCTCCTTAACATTGCCTCGCATTTTAGTGCCGAAGGCCGCCTTACACAATAGCGGTAATGGTTCAGCGGGCTCTGGCTCAGGGTCGGGAAGTCGCAGTAGTTTCTAGCAATTAAAGAAATTTTTCATACGTAATTGTGATAAAAAAGTGAGAGAATAAGAGATATTTTTTTTAAATTAATTAAAAAATATCATTTCAAATTGTCTGATTCTAAGAAAATATTTATAATAATAACTGATATTTTAAGCATTTTTAGTATTGTTGTAAATAGCACTTTATTTTAATTTTATTATTTCGAGATTAAAATTTAATAATACAAAAACTTTTGTTGTTGGTTTTATTTTATTTATTTTTATTTTGTTTTATGCATTTATTCATGATTTTAATTATTTTAATATCTCCGGCTAGAGTTTGTCACAGCCAGATTTATTTCGAAAGCATTTGGTTCGAAGAACCATTAAATTTTTTTAAAGATAAAACCAGGGTCTAGAACCTTTTTAATGCTTCATATCGCACACTAAATCATAAAAAGTCGCAATTTAAAATTTATAGAAATACTAGCTGTGTCCACACACGTTGTTTGAGACCTGACCATATTTTGTTCGATTTTGCTTTGAAAGTAATCGACACCAAATTTTAAGACTATTAGGTGTTTACTTTATATCAAGGTATTAATCCCTGGGTAAAATTCTAAAATTTATATAAAATTCTAAAAATTATTGTAAAGCTCTGTAAAAGCTGTTTAAAATATTTTAATAACATTATAATTCCTCAAAGTAAAAATACAAATCAAATACAAATTTTATTCAATTGGGTATTTGGCAGTAAGTAATTAATATTTTGTCATTATTTTAAAATAGCGCCATCTATTGCGCCACTGTGTTTAAAATATCACGATTTCAATTAATTTTATGCTTATAAAATAAGCATAAAATAAGACAGCGCCATCTGTTGCTCAACAGTGTTTAAAATATACCGCTTTTAAAAATAAAACATGCCTAAAAGTATGAAGTACCTTTAAATCGTTAAAAAAAAATTGGCATACTTTCACCGCTTTTTCCCCACGTTCTCTTGGAAATAAGACATTTTTGCGGAAAAAGTATATTATATTGGAGTCATGATACCAAGGTACCATCTCACAAAATTTTACGTGATGCGAACACAAAAAAAGAAAGACAGAGAGAGATAGATAGAGACAGACAGATGTGTTATAGATTAACGTGGGTACCTGCCACGGTGGCTTATTCCCACGATGCTCCAAACACCGAGTGAAACTAAGACGTAGACTAGCGCCCCCGCTGTGTAGTAACGGCGCACCCTACAAAAACGTGCCCTGTGTAAGGGGCACGATAAACGTAATTCAGGTGTGTCGCACAGTCACAGTGAGTAGCAATTCTTAGAACATGGCAAGCCTGGACCCATGTTCTAACCTCTTGCTTAGGGGTTGGAGCCTACCCAACTCCTTCTGTTAAGAATGCAACAGCACATTTTGATCAACAATGCATACATCGATCTTAACCCACAGCCACCACGTGTACCCCCGAAGGGGACCTCAGCAATAACCGGTCACAGAGACAGAGGAGTCTCTGTAGGGCCACCGATTCCCGTGGTACCAATCGTTTGGGCACTGGTCGGGCCTCAAAGAGAACCCGCGTTTTAAAACACAGACCTTTTCTTCCAGATTTGGGTTCCAGGAACCCTAGCGTCTGGTGCCGCTATTTTCCCCGAGTGAAACGCGTCAAAGCATTTGCAATTTCCTGCAGTGATAGTTGGAACCCCCGGGGGTAAGAGAGACAGACAGACATACCGGAAATAAGTTACTATTTTATTATATGTAAAGATTTTTTGCCATAAACTGGTTCATAGATCAAATCTCTAACCCCTGTCTTCTTCAACTAGAAAAATTCCGCCACTCAACTTTTAAAATAACAAAAATCTTTTTAGGCCTATCCTGAACATTTGTGAATTTTGGGTTTTAGCTGTTTACATATAATTTTGTGTGCGATATATATATGTAGAGCCGATTTTTTTAAATATATTTTATAAATTTTTACTATTAGTCATATAAAAAGATTCTTTTGAGGCAATGCAGTATTCCAACTGCTTGTTCATTTGCACGGTTTTATCTACCAGGTGTGTGGATTCACTAATCATACAATGAAATTGCTAATCAGCTTAGATAGCAACCATGTTGCAGATTTTATATCACACAAAATCAACCCGGTTTCTTTAAAATTATGGAAGAGTCCAGGGATGGTTATAACAATTAAGGTTAATGGTACTTTTTTGAAGACATTTAAAGAAATATTTATTTAAACAAAAATTATATAAAAAAGATATAAATATTTTTTATATTAAATAAATTAAGAAAAAAAATTTTAAATACGAATATGTTCTATAATCGACTTTCTAAAAAAAATTGTATAATTTTAACACTGAATAAAATTTTTCGAATTCGAAGTACAGAACAGTGTTATGATTATTTTTTTTAATTCTGTAATTAATTCAAATTTAATTAATGCTCGTCTTTACTAAATCTATACATATAATAAAACTATAACTGGGACATGTCCGTGCATGCAATATCTTTTTAAAAAAATTTTATATCTGTTTCCGCATCACGTAAAAACTTCTGGGTGATTTTTAATAAAATTTTGTGGGGAGTTACCTTAGTATTTCGGTTGAAATATCATTTACAAGATGAAATAGAGATAATAGTGAAACACAATTGTACCGATTTAAATGGCTTGACAGCAACTGTTATTTTTAAAAACAAGAAATTTTAGACACTATATAAAGAACTTTGCAATAGTGGGTAATGGGTACCTAGTATCGAGTATTTGATACTATTTTTGACTCCTTAATATACAAAAGTAGTTAATCGATACTTTTAGGGTAATATTTTTCGAAATAAATTGAATAGAATATTCGATAAAATTCCGTTGCTATTATGTAAACGGAAGTATTGAGTAATATTGAGTACCCAATTGAAAGGTATTTAGGAATATCTCGAGTAATTAAAAATAGTAGAAATTACCAGCACTACTGTACAATAATAGAATTTTATTTAAAACTTTTATTGCAATATTATAAGTGATTACCCAGAGACGGGTATTTCTATACAGAGTTGATATAGAAAAACCATAAAAGTACGAGTCAATTAAGAAGTGATATAAGAATTTTAATTTGTAAATAGGAGACACATCACATCACAGTTTTAAGAGTGTTAAAAATACACATTTTACCTAAAGCTAGGCTAGTGTTATAGTGGACAAGTTCTCTTTAAATTACGTTTTATATATTAATTGCATTAACTTTGTTATAAACGAAAGTTATATTATGTACGTTTAAAGTATAAAAATGGTCAGTGGAAAATCAGGATACTTTTGGATGTCAAATAGTATCAAAAAAAATTATAATCGTTTTAATTTTTCCATCTCTGGTAAAGGGAATAAAGGATTTGGCACAGCCGAATATAGGCTTTTTCATTATCATTAAATTAAATTAAAAACTGTAAATATTTAGATTTAAGTTAAAACCCTGTATATAAAATAAAAATAATATTAAAATAACATACAAGAGAATTTTTAAATAAAATACACTTTTAATCAAAAATAGATTTATACCCTTTTTACTTTAAAGTAAAGAAATTTAAATTAATGTCAGGTGCTAACGACACTATCAAATTCCATTTGTGACACTATCAAAACTCAGCAATGACTTTGCACATAAATCTAGTACGTTCCTGGCTACCCATCAAATTAAATGGAACATTTTTTTTTTTTATTATTAAAGTCATTTAACCAGAAACATAGCTTCGTCCTTGCAGACAATTTTTGTCTTTCGTAAGAAAAGGGCCATTTTCATTCAGAGAAATATATGCTATATGGCTCATCTTTGCTTGAGATCTTCGTCTAAGGGGAGCAACACTGACGATCAAGTCAGAGTTCTCATTAACACTACTTGCTACGGTGGCACAATTTTCATGTGTACTCCACTACATAGTGACGTTCGTTAAATACATATGTATAACAGAAAGTACCAACAACTTAAAACAATAAAAATCCAACTTTTCGCTCTGAGTCCAAACTCCAAATTTTATACAAATTTAGGCCTTTTAAAACAAATGTATTTCTTAGTTAAAATTTTAGTAAACCAAAAAAAAAAAAAACAATTTCGCTTCGAAGGACCATTTATTTAAACTACAAGGGTATAAATCTTATTTCTTACGATTTAGCAAAAATATATTTTATTTAATAATTAAATTAAGAATTATTTGAATTATATAATTTCAAAAAGAAAATGTTTTTAAATTATCTGAGCAATTTAAACAAATAAGTTTTAACCTCAACAGGCATAGCATTTGCAGGATATCATGTTGCAAATATATTTCCAATTATTTTTAAAATTTCTTTATATAAGACTTGTAAGTTTGTTTAAATTTGCTAAAGATTAACGAAATGTCAAAAGTACCTTAAATTAAAATAAATGAAAAAATTAAAAAAACTATATATAAATACATATATGTTTAAATAACTTAAAATTTATAAAATGTATATAAAAAAAGTTATTAAATATTATAAAAATAAGTTAAAAAATTAAAGAAACTTAACTAACTTCCAGGGCTGTCATTCGAATAAAACTTATTCGATCATGAAAACAAAAAAAAAATACATTTCATTTAAAAACATTATAAGAAGTTTTAATTTATATTAAAAAATTATTCGATTAATATTAGTCGATTATTCGAATAAATTTTTCCAAGCTAATTTTCTCTTAAAATAAGAAAATTTAAAGAAAAACGTTTTTATAAATCGCCAAAAATTTTATCAAGAAAACAAGAAAAAAATTTCATTTTAAAAAATAATAAGGACATCCTATTTATATTAAAAAAATTATTCGATTAATATTAATCGAGTATTCGAATAAGAGAAAATTAGCTTATTCAAGCTCTGAAAATAAAAAAAAATCAACATAAATAATTTCTAAATCGCCAAAAAAACATTTTGTATTAAAAATGATTATGTATATAATTATTATTCGAATATTCCAATAAATTTTTCTTTTTTTAAGTTTAATTTTTCTTAAAAAAATAATTTTCAACTACAATGTTAAAAAAAATTCCTTTAGAAATAAATTTCAGTTAAAAATTATTCGAATATAATTATTCAATTAAAATTATTCGAAAAAAATTAATATAAAAATAAAATTTTCTCAAGCCAACATTTTCTCAATTTCACTAAAGCAAAGACACGTATTTAATAAATACTTTAAAAATAGGTCGATATAAAAAACGATCAGTGTAGTCATTCGATATTCGTTATTCGTCATTTAAACAAAACTTGTTCCAACAAAATTTCATTATTACGTGAATTATGAAACTAAATGAATAGTGATTATACTAAATAATTTTTAAATTTTTTAAATAAATTTTTCTTAAAATTAAAGTATTTAATTAAAATATTTAAAAATATGTTCTAAAAGTATTTTTAAGAAAACTATATTTCATCAGGTTTAATCGAATATACAAATATTGCGCAAGGAAATTTTGCTCAAGCATTTTTCAATAATTAGTAAGAATAATAATCTCTTTCTAATTTTATCTAACTTTTTAATCGAATAGTTAAATATTTAAATAATAATCTTTGCTAACTTCTTAATCGAATATTTAAATACCCTTATTCTTTTCTGGTTTTGTAGTAATTAAATTTAAAAAATAATTCAAAGAAATTTAAAAACAAATTAAAATAATAAATAATTAGATTAGCCCAGTAATCGAATACACTATAATTTTTAATCTATTTTTTTAAACTGAATATAAAAAAATTAAAAGAAAATTATTTTTAGCTATTTGCAGACAGTATAATCGAATTATTTTTTTTTTTATTATTTTTTTTTAATTTAAGAGTGCTTTATTCGGCAATAAAATTGAATACTCATATAAGCAAAGTTTATTTAGTTATTATTTTAATCTGTTTTTTAATAATTGCATGTAAAAAAAATTAATAATATTTAAAAAAAATTAAAATAATAATCGATTAAATTATTCGAATAACCGAATACACTATAATATGTTAATCTATTTTTTTAATACTGAATATATAGAAAATTGTTAAAAGAAAATTCTTTAACAAAAACAGTTTGGAAAGCAAAATTATTCGGTCAAAATTTATCCAATATTCGAATAAAATTTTTAGGTTGAGTTATTTATTAAATTATTGAACCAACAACACAAAAAAATTTTAAAAAATTATTTGATTACAATTTTTTGAATTGTAACACATACGATACACAAATAAATTTGAACGAATCGAATAGTCGTAAACGAATAATTTTATTTATGTCAGTTTTTTTTTAAGTTAAGAAAGTTGTTTTCTTTCAACTTAGCGTTTCCTACAATTAAAAAATTACTTCAACACAATTTTAGCTATTTCCTATTTCCAGACAGTATTTGTCAATTATTTTTTAAAGAGTATTATTTTTTAAAGATATTTTTTTTTAAATTTAAAGAATGTTTTTTGAAATGCTTGAAGCAAGCAAAGAAATATTATTCGATAAGCAGTGGACGAATATTTACTAAAAAATTTTTTAAACACTATCATAATATAAGAAAATTAAAAGGCTATATATTTTAAGAACAATTCTAAAAAACAATTTTTAATAATAATTTTTCGATTAATTTTAATCGATTATTCGAATAATTTTTTTTTTACTTGGAAAGAAAAAATTTTTTTTTAATTATTGTTTACATTTTTCTATATAATTTATAAAAATTATAATTTATAGAAATTATTAAAATTTGTAGGTGAGATGATCAGCACAGACTATATTTTTTTGTAATTTTATTTATTTTTATTATTGGTGGTTTTAATAAAATTTTAGAAATTATTTATATTTGAATTTGTGATCTGTTGTTTCCTAAATAAACAAAAGAAATTTTTACTTTTAATCGATTAATCGAATAATAAAAAATCGACTAACTTTAATTCGTTCACAATTAAACTCGAACAAATGACAGCCCTGTTAAGTAATATAAGGGAAGATTTCACACATATGTATATATAAGAGAAGATTTCACACATAAATATAAAATAATTAACATTGCTTGATTTATTTAAACAGAATAGGTGTTCGAAATCCTTTCAGCCGAATCCGAACTTATATGAAAGTTTATGAAGAAATTTTTTTTTTTTTTTTCGAAAAAATAAGTATGAATTTGAATTAGGTCTGTTAAAAAATTGCAGCTATATATTAATGCTATAAATAATTATTTTTAAACTTAGTTAGACTTTAAGTTCTCTAGTTTAAGCCACAGTTATATGAAATCAGCGTATGAGTAATATTTATTGAATATTCTTGAAATAATATAAATCATACGTTAATTTGAATCCAACTCACAAAAAAATTTTCATTTAAACCAAGTTTGCTTCAATTTGTTTATTTATTAACTAGTGAAATCTTCTCACTTCAATAACTAATTGTACCTCATCAGAACTATATTTTTATTGTCACCTACACCAGGAATTTCCAGTTAAAGCAAAGAGAGCTTCTCTTATCTACAGACTATTAAAAGCTTTTACAAGCTGCTCAAAACGTATGCTGTTATTAAAAGTTGTTTCATACTTAAACCACATGGTACAAATCCTCAATAAGTTAAGCTCTAGTTAAAATTTATTAAAAAAAAAAACTTTATATTTAGAACAAAGATGTAAATAATTTGTAAGACAAATAAAAAAGAGAAAATATTTTTAAATAAAAAACTGTAACAGAAGTATAAATGTTAATTAAAATAAAAAAATATTTTAATTATAAATAATTGTTAAATTAAAACTGGCTAACCTGACACTTAAAACCATATATTTTTCTAACAAAAAAACTTTACATATCTAGCTATTAGAACTTAAGAACTTAATAAAAACAAAGAAATTTAGAGAAGTTTAAAGGAGACTTTAAAAACAACAAAACTAAGACCCAGCTATAAGAAAAATAAAATGATCCTTTAAACATAAACTTAATAGAAAACTATATAAACACTCCAAGTAATGTTTGGTAATATTAATAACAAGAAACTTACTGGGTTATATTTATTATAAAATTTTACTATCCTAATAATTTTTTAAATGTTTATAAGATCTAACTTAATTGCTGAAATGAAGACTATCAATTTCTTTTCTTAAATCATCCTAAACTTATGTAAACTTTAAAATAATCTCTCAAAAAAAATTTTTTTTCTTTTTAAAAAATCATCCTTAAAGTATGTTATGATTTAAAATTTCATTTATTGATTTTCTTTCCTTACCATGTTATGTTTAAGGTTACCATTTTACTATATTAAAAAAATTGCCTTTTCCTATTAAAAACCCATTTTAAATGTTGACTTTATCCACATATATAAAACCTAACACATATTAAAGTGTTTGTTTGTATCTTATGGTAAGCCAAACCGATTATTTTGAAATTTTACACCCACGGCTTACTGACGACTCAAACATAATATGCATTGCTTATTGTCTACTAGTTCCCTATAAAAATTATGAGACTTTAACATTATTGTTTTATCATTATTTTTCACTAAAGACACCCCCTCCTTCCCCCGTATTAGTATTTTTTATTTTGATAAGATTTTTAGTGGCAAAAATTATCATTTTTTGTGTTCTAAAAGGAAAGTCTAATTAACAAGAAGTTTTAAAATCCAGGAACTTATTTGTACGCCTTATTGGGAGCATATAAACTCCACTGCTTCTTAGGCGGTTTTTGTAGGTATAATTGCCTCCATGGATAGCGATAAATAGGCTCAATTTGGAAATTTGTTGATCTCCAGCGAAAAGCCAAGTAAAGTCGATTACTCGTAACTTATCTTGACAGAAGCTCGAATTTTTAATAAATAACGTGCGTTCAGTTGTTATTTAAATAATTTTATTATTGGATCCCCAAAGTATGCAGCAGTTTATTTGCCTATTATTAGACATAAAGTATATAACTATTTTATACCTTAAAAGAACCTTGAAAATAGTTTAATAATTTTTTCATTACTTTATTTTTAATTGTCTTTAAATTAAATGAAACTAGATTCCGAGAAATTATTTCAAATGACAATATGTTAATTTTCTGATAGTCTCTTAATATGATTTAAATAATTTGCATAATTTCATCTGCATTTACTTGCACTCCATCATACTCATACTTAACTTTCCCAGAGTAAGCAAAATAAAATCTGGGGGGGGGCTACAAACTATTTAGATTATTTTTGTCAATTTATACAACAAAGACATCATACGGGTACTTAAACATCATAAATAATTTGAATGACTATTCTCTATTCTAATTTTAAAACAAAAGCACTGTCTGTGTTATAAATATATTTATATTTTGTTGGTATTTTATAACTCCCTAAGGTATGCTAAACTAAATGCAAAATTCATTGCAGATTTAACATTTCAATACAAACTTATTTTTAAGTACATATAAAAAAGAAAACTTTACACATTCATACACACAAATAAAGAAATATAAATGTTTTGTGTACATAAATACATATATACAACTAGAGCGTTAAAAGAATTCTAAAAGCAAATTATAAAATAAAATATATAATTAAATTAAATAAATTAAAATAAAATAATATAATATAAAATAAAATAAAATAAAATAAAATAAAATAAAATAATATAAAATAAAAATAAAGTAAAATAAAGTAAAATAAAATAAAATAAAACAAAAGAAAATATAACAATATAAAACAATATAAAATAAAATAAAAGAAGATAAAATAATATAAAATAAAATAAAATAAAATAAAATAAAATAAAATAAAATAAAAAAAAAATAAAATAAGATAAAATAAAATAAAATAAAATAAAATAAAAATAAAATAATATAAAATAATAAAATGAAATAAAATAAAAAAAATAACATAAAATAAAATAAAATAGATGAAATAAAATAAAATAAAATAAAAAAAAAATAAAATAAAATAAAAAATAATATAATATAATATAAATTAAAATAAATAATATAACATAAAAAAATATATATAAAAATAAAAATAAAGTAAAGTAAAATAAAATAAAATAAAATAAAATAAAATAATATAAAATAAAATAATAAAAGAAATTAATATAAAATGCAATTAATAAAAATAAAATAAAATAAAATAGAATAGAATAAAATAACATAAAATAAAATAAAATAAAATAAAATAAAATAGATGAAATAAAATAAAAAATAATATAAATAAAAATAAAATAAATAATATAAAATAAAATAAAAAAAATAACATAAAATAATATAATATAATACAATAAATAATATTATAATAAAAAAATAAAAAATATATAAATAAAGTAAAATAAAGTAAAATAAAATAAAATAAAATAAAATAAAATAAAATAAATCAATATAAAATAATAAAATAAATTAATATAAAATACAATAAATAAAAATAAAAAAATAGAAGAAGGCGAAATAAAATAAAATAAAATAAAAAATAATATAAATTAAAATTAAAAAAATTAAAATAAAAAAATATTAAAAAATAAAATAAAATAAAATAAAATAAAATAAAATAAAATAAAATAAAACAAAAATAAAAAAATAAAGAAAAAGTAAAGAAAACAAAATAAAATAAATAAAACAAAATAAAATAAAAAGAAACAAAATAAAACAAAATAAAATAGATATAAATAAATAAAATAAATAAATAACTAAATAATTATAATAAAGTAAAACAAAACAATATAAAAATAAACAAAATAAAATATTACAAAAATAATATTAAATTTAAGAGTTACATTTAAAATTATAAAAATTACTAAGCAGAGTAAATTTGAAAAATAATTAAATCTACAAAAAAAAAATAAAAATTTGATAAAAGAATAAACTGATTCTCAAAAATATTATCATTCCATAAGCAAAAGATTTTTTAATAAACATAAAAAAGATTTATCAAATGTTACAAATTACAATTATACAATTCAACAAAAATATATTGTTTTAAAACATTTTAAAAATTTTGCAAAATTATTCATTATAATTTAAATTAAGAAAAAGTAAAAATTCCTTTAAATTTATTATAAAGTTAAGCTTAACATTAAGTCTAACAAATAATAAAAATCAATATCTCTTTTCTTAATTCAAAGAAAATATTTATTACAGCATATTTTTAGGCAAATAAAATTGTGAATTGCTTATTACTTTAATTTATAAGTAAAATAAAAATCCTTGAATTTATATATTTTTAAAACTAAATTTCAAAAAAAAATATATATATAAAAAATTATTTCAAAAGTAGACAGGTTTTATTGACATAAAATTAGCTCTGGATTTTAGGTGAGTAATTTTAAACGAAAAAAAAATTATTATTAAAAAGTATAATTCCTGTTATTTTTTCATTGGCATTATGGGCATTATCGAAAGTAATTACAGTGACAAAAAATTTAAATATCATTAAATGCTACTGATTTTTTTCAATTACAATTGCTTTTAAGTAATTACATATAATTTTAATTATATTATATTTAATCAGAAAAAAACAATGGTTTCTATAAAACACAGATATGTGAACGTTATAGCTTTTAATAAAAATAAGCTGATAATGCAATGGTCCGTTTGATTTCGCTTTTAGAAAAAAATTATTATAAACAAGTTGCAAAATTGATATGAATCATATTCAAACCTATTGCTAATGGTGTAAGTTGATTAAAACCCAGCGCTATTTTACGATTGTCCAAAAAGTTTTGACATTTGATCTCTATTAATAATGCTTTATATTCATTTAGTCATTCGTTAATGTTCATGATTTTGTTTTTATAATTACATAAATACTAATAAAAGTGTTTCCTTAAAAACCATTATCATAACTTATATTCAGTTTTAGAAAAATTTTATTTTACATTTTTATGATAAAAAATTTCTTTCGAAATTAAAAAAAATATATATTTTTTTTTTTTTTTTGTTCACTTTTTTGTAAAAAAAAAAATGAAAAGGTTTTTGAGAGTGAGGGCCATAGCGATCCTTAAAATATTATACATCACTACAAATTTTACGATCTTTACTTTTATACTGTAGCAAAAAATATTGCGCCATTTTTTGGCGATTTTTTCCAAATTTCATTTTTTTTGTTTTTGCTCATCCTGCATAGGTAGACACGAGTGGGAAATCTTTTTTTCGGTCATAAAATGTTTTTTTTTCTAAGTTGTTTTAAATATATTAATTTTTATCATTATAAATAAAATTTATTGTTACTAATGCAAATTATTTATTATCTGTACATATAATAAAACTGTGATTTTCTGCCTGTTTGTGTTGGCATCACCTAAAAATTACGGGATGAATTATAATAAATATAATAAAATTTTATGAGGAGATACCCTAGTATCGTGTTTCAAATATAGAATATGTTTTTCCCGTAAAAATATTACATTACCGAGAAAGAGGGAGAACAAATATTGAAAGTAGGCAGTTTTACCGATTCAATGGTTATGCAAACTTGGCAGCAACACTAATTACATAACTCTACAATAATATTGGAATTTTATAAAAATTTTAGATTTTTATATAAAGCATATGTTTCTCAGAAATTTCCCAGAGATGGGTACCTTTTTATATAAAGTAATTACATCAACCATATCTGAAGCACTATAAAATTAATAGTCTTAAAGTGGTTTACGTTCAAAGCAAACTAAGGGCGTTGGCGAAGATAAATTAAATCTTTTTAATTAATAAATTACAAAAATGACTTTTATTAATATTCTTCTCTTCGTCATAAAAGCTTAAAACTGAATATTTTTTGAAAATTAGCAAAAGAAAAATTAACAATTGGTGGTGCGATTGGAGATATACCTCCCCCTACCTATAAAAACTTAAAAAACTTTATTTTTATGGTATTAAGGCGTATGTATTCCATTTCTTTTAATAATTCCATTATTTTTGCAAATAATATTTTATGTCACCGCCCACAAAAGGTGGTGGGGCCATAACTGGCATTATATAATCCTTAGAGTCCACGTTTAGGTTTTTGAACATTTTCTGACTATAAAAGTTGCATTTGCTAAACAAACGTATGGGAAAACTGAAAAAAAAAATTGAATTTTTTAGAGATAGATTCTTAGTTCTTCTTAGGGGAACTTTTTTCTCCTTGGTTCGAGTTTTCTTACTTTACAGTTTGAATAGCCTATGACCATAATATTTTCTGCCAAATTTTATTAATCTAGAGGCCCTCAGTAAATTTTCAGAGCCAATATAGATTGGCAAAACACCCCTATGTGTGTCGGTTGAATTAACAGACACTACTTAACCGATGGTTAACGCTTTAGTTTTTCCATCACCCGGTTTCTTAACAAAATGCTTACATATGGTATAAAGTATGACAGTGTTGTGTTCATTTATATCATAAATATATCAGTCGAGTGCATGTCAAACTGACATAAGGCCCTGTACTGTGTTTAATATATTTCTTAAGGACACCCCTTGAATTTTATACCCATATTTATTATTATTTTTTTTTTTTTTTTGCTTTTAAAAATTATAAGTGCCTGCTTGTCACAATTCATCATACGTCTTTTATGGCAATACAGTACTACACGCGAAGAAAATACTTGGTTAAGGTAACCATAATCCAAGATCAACATATTATGATTGAATTATATGGCGGTAGTCAAAACATATTATTATTAACATAATAATATGGTTATTTTTGAACCATATTATTGTCTAACTTTAAAGTAACAATGTTTTTATATTACCATATTATAATGAAATTTTATTTTGTTATAAAATAAATTAAATAAATATAAAAAGATATTTATTTATAAATACTAAAATCGTAACACCTTCGCACTAACCATAATCCAAGATCAACATATTAATTTTTATTTGTTACTAGCTGTGGCCACACACGTTGTGTGCGTCCTGATAATATTCTGTTCGATCTTGCTTTCAAAGTAATCCACACCAAATTTTAAGACCTTTACGTATTTACTTTATATAAATGTACCCATCCCTGGATATAATTCTAAAATTTATATAAAATTCTTAAAATTATTATAAAGCTCTGTAAAACGCAGACAGGAAATGAGTTACTCATTATTTAAAAACACCGCCAGCTGTTGCGCAATATTTCTTAAAATATGCTGCTTTCAAAAATAAAATATGCCTTAAAGTATGCAGTACCTTTAAATTGGTAAACAATAATCGGCGTACTTTCACTGATTTCTCTTCACTTTCCTTTGGAAATAAATAAGTTTTGCGAAAAAAAGTATCCTATATTTGAGTCAGAATACTGAGGTACCTCCTCACAAAATTTTGTCAAAATCCATACAGTAGTTTTAACGTGATGCGAACACAAAGAAAAACAGACAGGAAATGAGTTACTGTTTTATTATATGTATAGATATTTTTTATTGTTAAAGCGGATATAATTTTATATCCTGGGGTGTAAAGTTATGCCTATAAATTTATATATTCTCTGTGTATTATTCAGGTATGTGATAGAAAACGAACGATTTTAAAACGATCGTTTTCAAAGGGTGTGATGAATTGCTATCGAGTTTAAGAGTTATTTCGAACCCATCTCTTAGCATGCAAGTGTAAAAAGTATACCAGAAGATAAAAATCAATTAAAAATTTATAAAAAAAATATTAAAAAAAAAATAAATTTTTATACAAAACAACAAAATTATTTTAAAATCGATTCATTTTCAAAATCGTTTTCCATCACATACCTGATTATGTCCATGGAAAATGTTTCCACTAGCTATTAATAAAGGAAAATTGTTTTAGCAAAATTTTAAATATTTATTTGTTTTATGTGAAAATAAGTAAAAAATTAAGTTAAGATATTAAGTAAACCCCAACTTATAATACTGATCCTGTGCACAAAAAAAAATACAGAAATTTTTTTTTACTTAACATTTCACTTCTAGTACATGTTCGGTCATCTATGATTTTCCACATTTAAATATATTTATATAGGCCATCAAAAGCTTTAACCATATCCTTGTAATCGCTTAAACCTTTATACCGCTCAAACCAATCCATCATAGGCTTTTCCTTAATCAACTCTTCTTGATTGAATGCGGCTTTTAAAATTTCAAATTGTTTGACAAAATCATGTTTTAGAAAGTCTTTAAATTTCTTTTCATATTTCAACTCAAATTGAGTAAAACCTTGTTCGTCAAAGATTTCCTTTAATAACTGGCGTTCTATTGAGGGAATGTTTTTGTTAAAACGAAATTTTAATAAAATATTTTTATCGAACATAAGCAACAACTTGTATAACTGATCGACATTGTGATTGCTTTCATATTTGTTGATATAATCTTGTATGGCTTGTTTAAATTGTTGCCTTAAATCAGGACTGAGTTGGGTTAATTTTGGACTCTCTAACACACCCTTGATCATGCTAATGGCATTGTTGCAATAGAACATATAAATTTCTTGTAGTTGTTGGTGTATGTATTCATGCAGTTGTTGCTTGGGTGTTACATAGACATTGTAAAAACTATAGTAATGCTGATAAAAACATGCATAACTTTCACACTCTTTGATTCGGCTGGCCCATTTTAATAACTCTTGCCATTGTTGTGTTTCATTGTTGGATTTATGATTTTTCAATTCCTCGAATTTGGGCAATAATTTCTTTGCTACAAATTCCATAAATTTACTTTCATATTCATTACATATTTCAACGTAATTTAATTTTTGCAAACGTTGTAATATATACAAGGAATCCTGGGTAGCACTGGTCTCCTGGAAATAGTGGTCCATCATATACGAAAACATTGCAACTAGTTCTTCGTTCAAGCCATAACGTTTATAAAATGGATAAGTATCCTGGAAATGGGTCATATTTCTTTTGAACTCTTGCATTAAGGGCGTGGCAGCTGCGCGTATAATTTTATCGTTTAATAATTGTTCACAAATATTTTTAAACTTTACACAAGTATCCGCGGATAAAAGATTTAATTCCTTGTTGTAGAACTCCCAAAGTTTGTCTTTCGCTGTAAAAGTGTTGCGAGAGCTAGAGATGGCTTCTGAATTTTTAATAAAACCCATCTGCATGGTTAAGAAATCAAATCAAATCAGATCATTTTATTAATTTTTAACAAATTTTGGTAACAAAAAAAAAACTAATCACTTACCTGTATTACTACTACAAGCAGTATAACAGTGTATAACAGTTTCATGGCACTTGCTTAATTACTCTTACTTCCCTCAAATGTAACATTAAAATAAATTCATATTTTGTTTGTACAAAAGCTTTTATATGAATCGTATTAAAAATTAAAAAAAAAACTCTCTAAAAGAAAAATTATTATTTAATTTCAGATTCTATATTCAGACCTAAAACATCGACCAGTATGTGTAAGAACGATTACAAACAGAAATACTATTTTTAAAATATATATTGCGGTTTCTTCGTTATGACTTGTTTCTGTTTCACCATTGGGTGGTAAAAGTAAAATTACTTAAATAAAATTATTAGAAAAATTGAAATTAAAATAAAATTCAGTCAGACTCACACACGTAGGGTTCGGTTCTCTGTTCAGTACAGCTTTAAAAATACAAGTTAGTGGCACCCTTTAATTTTTAATTATTTATATACTAGAGCATAGCACAAAATACCATGTGTATATATCAAGCATTTGCCTATAACTTTAATTTTTACTACTTGTTATAGAGGCCATGGTAATACACAATCTGTAAAAACGTCAACAGTCTACCTATAATAGTTCAAAATTTAGGCCATATTCATAGAAATCAAGTCACTGTAGGAACACCCTTTAATTCTAACTATTTGTTATAGTGACCATGGTAATACATCTGTAAAAATTTCAAGAGTCTACCTTTTATGGTTTTAAACTTAGGCCTTATACATCCATACTTCATTATTGGAACACCCTTTAACTTTTACTATTTCCTATAGTGGCCATAGTAATACATCTTCAGTAAAAATTTCAAGTATTTACCTATTATTGTTTAAAACTGAAGCCTTATACATCCACACGTCACTATCGGAACACCCTTTAATTTTTAGGTTTATACTTGTATACTCATTTATATAGCGATATAGGGTTAATTACCGTGTGTAAATTTTAAGTTCAAGAAATAAAGACTTATGTATATAAGAATAACACATCACTTGCGGAACACCCTATAAATTTTAGTATTTATTGCCATAAAGACATATGTATATGCGAATAACACGTCACTTGCGGAACACCCTATAAATTTTAGTATTTATTGCCATAAAGACATATGTATATGCGAATAACACGTCACTTTCGGAACACCCTATAAATTTTAGTATTTATTGCCATAGGGCCACAGTAGTACACCTTCTGTGAAAATTTCAAGAGTCTACGTATTATGGTTCAAAACTTAGGCCATATACATGCAATTCACGTCACTATCGGAACACCCTTTAATTTTGGGGTTTATTTGTTCATACTTGTTTAAATAGCGAACATATTTGAAATTACTGTCTGCAAAATTTTAAGTGTCTGCCTCCTATAGTTCAAGAAATAAACACATATACGCGAATAACACGTCACTTTCGGAAAATCCTATAAGTTTTAGTACTTTTTGCAATAGTGGCTTTAGAAATACACCTTCTGTGAAAATTTTAAGAGTCTACCTTTTACGGTTCCAATAGATAGAAGGCGCTGATAGACGGACAGACAGACGAAAATAATAGGGTTACGTTTTTACCCTTTGCCTACGAAACCCTAAAAAAATTTAATATTTTGAAATCTCTTAAATAATCTCTTAATACCCATGATGATTGATTTTACCTTCCTTAGCCATTTAGTGGATCTAACATCTTAAAGATTCTGTCTTCTCGGCAAATTGCTATCTGGGAAGGTATGAGAAAACCACTCCCAGATATTTGAGTTTAAACTATAGAAACTATTTTCTCCCGGAAAGGATATTTTGGGATACCTTTTCATAAGGTACTTTCTGAATAAGTGCTTTTTTAAACCCTTCACCACAGGTGGAATGGGTATATTAGTATAAGTATGTCGTATGTATTCCGTGTGTAATTTCTACAAAATTCATTCCCTATTCTGGATCCTTATACATAAGGAAGTTGATTTAGCAATGTCCGTCTATGTTCGGGTTGAAATCAATTTTGCCAAGGCACCAGAAGAGATACAGAAAATTTAAGCCCAGCAATCTGTCAGGCATATTTTCGAAAATTTTGCTTTTACAATTCAGCAACATCAGACCATTCTATTCGAGGCTGCGGGTAAAAAACTACGCCCACCTATATTTTTTCAGGTTGTTTTATTTTCTTTTCGCTTCTAAATATTAGACGGCGGCCAATAGATCTCATACAGATCTCGGGTGGCAATAACCCCCTGTGAGGGGCTATTTAGTGTTTGTTTTTACGTTGATAGGGGTTTTCTGCTTTGATTTCTATTAAATGCCTTTATAGACCGCAATAAACATAGGGGTGGCCAGTAGAACCACAGGATGGCTGCTGGAAACCAGGAGCAGTTATTGGGATCATTGGGGGCAGGGGTAATGTAGGGGGAAAAAATATTTAGTTTTTTTTTCCTTTTATTCTGACCTCTCTAAGGCAATATGGATTGCAGGACGGTCCTACGAAAGCCAGGGGAAGGGCGATGGGCGGTTTTCTAGGAGAGGTGGTTGCTTGGGTTTAAAATTGAGTTCGTTTTTCTTCGGTTTTATCGCTGTGATTATTACTTAACTTAGATCTTACCGTTTAACTACCAATGATTTCAACGCGGATCAACAGAAGCCGGGGTGTGAGGCGGCTTGAACCCTCTTTTAGTATTAGGACAATATTGGATTAGGTTTCTTCTGGTTTTTATGCCGTTTTTGCTTCGATTATGGTCATACGAAAAAGACCTATCTTTAAGACCAGTGAATCTCTGCAACGCCCAACGATCAAAAAGGCATGGTGAAGGGTATATAAGATTCGGCATGGCCGATTATAGCTTTCTTACTTGTTAAAAAGTAATTTTGTTAAAAATTATTATTTTAAATACTTTCTAAAAAAACTTTTTAAAACGTACTTTTTTAAAAAAGTACTTTTTTATTTATTTTTAATTTTAATTTAAATTGTCACTAAAAGAAAATTTACACTACGTAGTTGGCTATCGGCTTATTTTTTTAAAAAGCTACATAATCTTTTTTTCTTTTTTATTAAGATATCTTTTCATAAAGTACTTCTTTACAAAATGTACTTTATTAAAAAATACTTTTGTAAAAGATATATTTTTAAATAATTTTTTAAAACATAAAACAACTTTGTTAAAAAAGTACTTTTTTATTTATTTTTAGTTTTATTTAAAATTGTAACTAAAAGAAAATTAGCACTAGCAACTGCGGCTATTAATTTAATTTTTTAAAACGTGATATTATAAAAAGTACTTTTTTATTAAGATAACTTTTCATAAAGTACTTTTTTAAACATGTACTTTTTAATAGGTACTCTAGTATAAAAATGTTTTTAAATACTTTTTTAAAAGATTTTTTAAAACGTTCTTTATTAAAATAAATTTTTTATAAAAGTACTTTTTTTAATTTTATTTATATTTAGTTATAATTAAATTTGTAACTAGAAGAAAATTAGTACTAGCAAAAGTTATTTTTTATAAAAAATTGTTTTTTTAAAGAAGAAAGTTTTATAAAAGTACTTTTAAGGGGTACTTTCTGAAAGGGAACTTTTTATTTTTAAAGTTAATAAAGCTAAAAAGAGCTTTTTTAAAAGTTACTTTATTTGAAGATGTTTTTAAAGGTTCTTTTTGCAAAAGGTACTTCTTGTTTAAGGTACTTTTTTAAATGTACTTTTTGTAAAAGGTACTTTTAAAGATAATTAAGCTAAAAAGCGCTGTTTTAAAAGTTACTTTATTTGAAGAATTTTTGTAAAAGGTACTTCTTGTAAAAGGTACTTTTTTGTAAAAGGTACTTTTTTGTAAAACGTACTTTTTTAATTAATTCTTTAAAAAGTATAAGTACACTTTATTTAAAAGTTTGTAATTGTTTACAAAAAATTAATTTGATTATATTTCTTACACTTTAAACCATTATAAAATCAAATGCCATTTTAGTCAAGCTCATATAATTTTACATATTTTGCAAATGCCTCCATTTTATCATCGTACGTTTGCAAATTTTTTGCTTGCTCCCACCACTGTAAAACCTTACCAGCAGCCTCTCCCTTCTCTTCTTGCAACTTTTCTTTAAGCTCATTAATTTTTGTATCAAAATAGCTTACAAATCTATTAAAAGTTTTTTCAAATTCATCATCCAGCTGTTGGGAGCCATATTTCTTTAAGACATCCAAAATTACTTTGGAATCAGCATTTAACGTTTGTTTGTCCTCCATTTCATAATAATCCGAAGAGGCGGTGGAATATAAAACCACTAAATTAAATAAGTTATCCATATTTTTACATGAATCATAGTTTTTTTGAAATTTTAAAATTTTTTCCTTAAATTGCACGACTTCGGGAGTATTGTTGTCCTTTAAAAGGGGATCCTTAAGCAAAAGTTCACTTATGTTTTTGGCTTTTGTAGCGTAAGTCAGAGATACATTTTGCAAATTAAATAATGTTAGTTTTAACAACTGTACAGAGGGAAGTAAAGAGCTGTCCTTTTGCTTGGGGGCCAAAGCATTAAAAGTAGATTTTTGATTGCAGAAATCTTGCGTTTTAAAAAAGTTTGCATTGGCATCACTTGCAGTGGCTTTCGCTAAAACGAACTGAAACAATAAGATGTGCATCAATTGGTGAAAGAACGCAATGCAAATGTTCATGTTATACTGACTTGTGCCAAACATAAGGTCACTAATAAAATAGTTAATATTTTCTTGATCGCCATTTTATTTCTAATGTTGTTTGTCTGCTGGTTAAACACCGAGTTAGAGTTTTTTCTTATTTATTTGAATTTTTAAAAGTAGCAAAATTTTATATGTAGTTCTTAAGGTTATATCGAGGTTATCAAAGTGGAACAATAGAATATTGTAAACAAAGACATTTCGCTTAATCAAAAGATGGAATCATTTTTTTTTTTTTTTTTGTTCTTTTTAAACTGCATATTGTGCAATTTAAATGCGTCTACAAACGATAACAGTTCTAGCGCAATAAGTCAACAAAATAATAATGAAAAGAAAAAGTATTTTTTTTTCGAATGCACCGATTTCAATTCACTTTTTCAAACACACATTTATTACATTTAAAAAAATTTTCTGTAAAATTTCTACAAAAAAACTTTCGATAAAATATTTACAAAAAATTTTCGATATAGTTTTTAGAACAATTTTCTATAAAATTCTTACAAAAAATTTTTGATTAAATTATCGATAAAATTTTTACAAAAAATTTTCGATAACATTATGGATAAAATTTTTACAGAAAATTTTCGATAAAATTTTTACAAACAATTTTCGATAAAACTTTAAAATTTTCGATATAAATTTAACAAAAAAATTTCGGCTAAATTTAAAAAAAAATTTCGATAAAATTTTTCCAAAAAAAATTTCGATAAAATTTTTCAAAAAATTATCGATATAATTTTAACAAATAAGTTTCAACTAAATTTTTACAACAAAAAAATGTTGACTTAATTTTTACCATAAAATGTTGACTAAAATGAGGAAATCTGTTCAAAGGATTTTTGCATTAGTCTGACCATTCTCACGCAATAAATATTGCAGGAAAGTCGTAATTTTTACAAAAAATTATCAAATTTGTTTTTTAATTTTAAAAAAATTTAAAAAATTTTTATTAAAAATATTCCAAAAAATATTTGCAAAAATTAAATTATTCAAAAAAAAATTTTAAAAACATTTTTACAAAAAAAAATTAAATTTAATTTTCAAAAACACATAATAGGATATATACATTTATAGGAGCAGTCAACAGGCCTATTGGGGGAGGTCAATATGAGGTAATTTTTTTAAGGATTTTTTGAAATAAAGATTGCGGGAACGTCCTAATTTTTACAAAAAATTTTCAAATGTTTTTTTAAATTTTAAAAATAAAAAAAAATTTCCAATAAATTTTTTAAAAATGTTTACAAAAAATTTCAAAAAAAAATTATGCTAAAAATTTTTCAAAAATATTAAAAAAAAAATTTAAAAAAATTTACATAAAATTTTTAACAAAATTTTTACCAAAAATTAAAAAACAATTAAAATATTTTTTCAATAAATTTTTAAAAAAAAGTGAAAAAAAAATTTAACAAAAAATTTCCAAAAACATTTTCAAGAAAAATGTACAAAAAATCTTCAAAGAAACATAAGAGGGTAACAAAAATCTAGCATTACTAGGTAAAGGGTATATAAGATTCGATAAAAATTAAAAAAAAAAATTAAAATATTATTTCAATAAATTTTTGAAAAAGTGTTTACAAAAAAGTTGAAAAAAAATTTTTACAAAAAATTTCCAAAAACATTTTCAAGAAAAATGTACAAAAAATTTTCAAAAAACCATAAGAGAGTAACAAAAAATCTAGCAATACTATGGTGAAGGGTATATAAGATTCGACATGGACGAATATAGCACCTTTGCTTGTTTTTTCTTATAACTTTATTTATTATTATTGATTGATTTTTAACTCAAAAAAAAACATAAAAAATAGAAGTAGCGAAATAAAAATTATTTAAGTATTCGAAAATCACAGATTTTATTTTAAAATTATTAACATTTCTTTTAGTTAACAAATCATTTAACAAAAATTCATTTAAAGACACAACATAATCATTCATCATCCATGCCATACAATTTCATATATTCCTTAAAAGCTTCCATTTTTTCATCCATTGTTTTCAATGACTTCGTTTGTTCCCACCATTGCAAAATCTTAACTCCCATGCCACCCTCCTCTTTTTTCAAGTTCTCCCTAACCTCATTGATTTTATGTCCAACTTTGGTCGCAAATGAATTTAAGAATTCATTTTCAAATTCCTCATCCAAATTCTTGGGGCTATATTTTTTCAACATATCGTGAATGACTTTAGCGCCAGCTGTTAGGGTGCCCTTCTTCGCCATTTCATAGTACTGAGATGTGGCATTTGAATACAAATCGACTAAATCGAATAATTCTTCCATTTCACTGCAGGCTGTATATTTCTTTTCATACTCTTGTAGGTTTTCCTTCATTTTAATCATTTCAGGTGATTTGTTGGTAGTCATGGCGGGATCCCTTAACATAAGATCACTTATATCCTTGGCACTTCGGGCGTACCTGAGACCTAAATTTTGCAAATCAAACATGATCATTTTCATTAATTGAACAGTGGGCTTAAGAGTGTTGTCCTTTGCGGAGGGTGCTAGAGCAGTATAAGTATTCTTTAGTTTGCACACATTATAGTCTTTAAAATGATCTTCAGTAGGTTTTGCTAACAAAACCTGGAAAATAACAAAAGTTTTAGTTTATTATATAATTTTTATTTAAATTACGAATACTTGCCGCTGCAAACAAGGAGACTATAAAAATAGTCAGTATATTTTTAGTTGTCATATTTGGTTTAATTTAGTCTCGTTCGCCGGATGGTTGGATCTTTATTAAATGTTCAATAATTAGTAACATTTCTTTTATAGGAATTTCCAGATTTTCTGTTTTAGGTAAATTAGACTTTCTTGGTTTGCTTTTTCGGATCATAACAGGGTTATCAATCACAAACACATAAAGTTTCCTTTAGGCTTTTTGCTGTGTTATTGTTTGAAAACCTTGCGGTCTATGTCATTTTATATGAATAGAATTTGTACCTGTATTTAATTTTTACCTTATCAAAATAAATAACAACGAGATTTTATTAACGTGGTGTCTATAAAAAAATTTATTTAAATTATTTAAATAAATTGTGTGCTGTTTGAAATAAATTTAGTTATGCCAGAACTTTATTCAATCTTGGAAGACATTCAGTAATTACATATTAAAGCACTGCATGAGCACAAAAAACAAAGCTCATAAAAAGCTCATTATAATATTTCATTGAATTAATGTCTGTTCATTGGACACAAGTAACGATGAGTGGACAGTAATAAACACCGAAGACCAACGAACTAAATTCCATGAGCTTGCAGAGTTTCCATAATAAGCAAGTTTGAATAAGTTTGAGTAAATGGTGAACATAATAATAATGAACATGAGCGAGTTCAAGCACAAATACAGTTCGAGTGTACTAACAAAAAACACAAAATAAGCTTTTTATTTGTCATATTTTTTATCCCAATGTTCCACACTACTTTTAAACAAAATAATACACTGAGTATTTCGAACTAGAGATGAGTAAACATGGCGGTCACTAGTATAGAAAGTTCGTTTTATTCGTTCAGCTCATTGAGATTATGATTCTAAGAAAGGTTTGCTCACTAATAGTATGGTATGACTAGGCATGTGGTCAGTATGCTAGTTGACGTTCGAGTATGAGCACTTGCTCATGTGCTTATGATCAAAACCATTAGATGAGCGTGCTCATGAAGCTGTTTATTAGATATCAACGAGTTAAGCGTTTCTCAAATAGATCTTGGTGTAATAAATTGAAAAAGTTGCACACAAGATCGACAACTGACCTAAATAGGTTGTAATCCTTAGGCCAAACAAGAAGAAGATTCATTTTCATATAGAAAACACATATAATAAATTTGTAACAGACCTTGTCTGTACATCAAATATTCTTTGAAAATTTTGTTGCTGATGTAGATAGTATGATCGACAAGGAATACAAAACACTGATTTTTGGCATTTAGTCTGCCGCAGTTTTATCATCGTTTGGCAAAGTTTAAAAAAGCTCAAATCATTCGATCAACTCATTGGCAATTTGTCCATCCTACTTATATATTAATGTGGGGGGAATATCGAAGCAGACTACTTCCATAATGAGTCCCTTTTCGACCATCTTCCATCCACTATGATTATAGGCAACCTAAATGTAATGTACGGCAAACTTACATTGAGTCACGTGCTACAACTAGGCTTAAATCTTGACTTAGTGATTTCAGCCTGTCGACTGGTAAGTGTCGGCCATCTTTCTCATCACGCAATCTCTAGTAATTGCTAGCATTTGTTCCAGGCTCAGGTCCTCCATGGAATCCACATTTAACAAGCTTTTACCAGTGGTCCTGAGTCTTAGGCTACGCAGTGATGGACATTCACATACAATAGCCTTCAATAGAGTTGTGTCGATAATGAACGACATAGTTCAGTTAAACGATTCAGTAAAGTGAAAGTCAAAAAAGAACATTGAACGATTTCATAATTTGTGTTCAGGCGTACATTTCTTGCTCATCACGATGAACGAAAAGAACAACCTATTTCAAATATGTAATTGTTTTACACGATCTTAACCAAGGAGAATTCATACCAGGTGTGAGCAGTAGAACAACTACAACAAAACAACAACTTTGACATTAGATTAGCAGATATGAAACAATGTATTTTTTGACAAGACATTAGCAAAAAAAACTCAGCTGGGCTATCGACTCCACCTGGTATGAATTCGCCTTGATCTCAACGATTCATCAAAATGAACGAATATGACTTCAATCATTCTACATCTTGATTTTACGTAAGATCAGATGCTATTATAAGTGACCATGTCTTGTCCAGCTAAAAGTACTCCTATTGAATATTAATCTTTTTATCGATTTGGTCGAAGGCACCATTAGAGCTTTTATGGTTTGTAGCATACAACCATTGCTGCAGGGCCGCAGAAAGCACAGCTTCGTCTTATTCCTTTGGAGGCTGCGGGCAAAAAACCATGCCCACCTATATTTTTCACGATTTTTTCAATTATTTCGGTTTTAATGATTCTCTTTTGCTTTTTTTTGTTAAGTAAATATTATACCGCGAATGATGATGTCGGGAGATCAATAACTCCCTGCGAGGGCCGATTTTGTGTTTATTTTTAGGTTGATAAGGTTTTTCTGCTTTGATTTGTATTAAAGACATTTATAGAAAGAAATACATATAGAGTTAGCCAATAGACCAGGGTTATAGCATAAGAACATTGCAATATATGTGTTGCCATTAGTCAAGGCTTAGGGCCGCAGAAAGCACAGATTGGGCTTATGACGAGGAGAATTTTTTCCGGTGTTCAAATCCTTCCTTTTCCTGAAGCATCCCCTCTCACTTCCAACGCCAAATGAATTAAGAACTAACGTCTCGCAATTTTCTTATGCATATTCGGCCGTTTTTCCCATATCTACCCCCTATTCCAAAAGACTCACCTTACATATTAACCTCAAATCATAAACCGCTTTGATTCTATTCACAAACATTTCCTCTTTACGTACTTATTCCCGATTGGAGTTTCTGACAGTAAACCTACTACCCAACTTCCAATCCAATAGCCCCCTTTTTTTCTCATGTGCTATAAGTTTGAGTTTTCTGTTATAGAAACTAATGTCTGTGCATATTTAAGACCAGATGCCCTCATTCCTTTCACATTCAGTATATTTTGCATTGGAGTTCCCACAAAGTTTAACCTCTCTGTCGCCCTGTAAGAGGCTTTATTTGATACACCGTGTGGATCTCCTTAGTACATGAAAAAAAACCAAACTTCAGAAACTTACTAGCTTGTAGCTGTCAACAACAAGGCGAATTCATACCAGGTGTGAGCAGTATGGCAGCAACTACAACAAAACAACAACTTTCTACTACCAGATTCTACCAGCAGATATAAAACAATGTATTTTTGACAATACATGAGCAAAAAAGGAGAGGAAAAAACAGTCAGCTGGGCTAACGCCTCCACCTGGTATGAATTCGCCTTGGTCAACAGACAACCACTTTGAAGCGATGAAATGTCTATTCGTGCGCTTTAAGTAATTTTAGGTGAGTAACCCTGTGTGCTTAACCTTTGACAACATTTGCAATACATAATAAGGTCTCATTCAAATTATGACATCAATCGTTATTATTAAGAGATGGTACTGTTTTTTTTTAGATTATTTATTTTACATTGTTCAAAAAAACAAAATTGTTTAAAATTAAGCATTTTCCACGGAAGTGGCCTATATTCAGTGCCAAAACATAATTTTTTAATAAAAAAAAATTTTAGCATGATTTATCAGCCAATAAATTGAGTTTGTTTACAATTTTTTAAAATTTGATAACCCTGCCCTCATAGTATATAACTTGATGTAGGGTTACCAGATTTGGGTTTATAACCCCAAAGTTGGCAAAATGTGAAGAATCGCTTGACTAATGCACTTTAATAATAAAATCGAAATAATAATTCACTATTTTTATTGAATTAAAATGTATGCGATGTAAATAGCTTAAATCTGAGTATTATATGCGTCAATATAATTTCAAGAACTCTTTTTATATGTTCTGAAATAGCACATAACAAATTTGGAAAAATTTATAACATAACATTTGTCCGTGAAATTCGTTCTAACACATGAAGTGTTCCGTACTAACCTACACTATTTAACTTTACATTAAAAATACTGTAAAAAATATCAGACTTGATGAGCCACTGATTTGTTCAACCGTTGAACACATTTATGTGCGCACATCAAAACGTCTTGTAAGGACCATCGTTGTCGATGTCATGTTCTTGTTCAAACAGCATTGTTAGAACATTTGTTCGCACAACGATGTCTGCCATCAGTTTGACTTTTAAAGAACGCCATCTGTTAATCAAGCGTGTAAATCCTATTTTCTATGCTATAAGCATTCGAACAACATTGACGACAAACAGAAAATTATGTTTTGCCGGAGCATGCATATCGATACCGTTTCTCCTCACAGAGGAAAGTAAACAAATTAGTGTTCCCTATTCTGCCGACGCTTTGTTCATGTGCAAACAAATCAATGGCTCATCAAGCTGTGACGATTTTTTCTACACAGCTTGACGATTTTATACTAATTTTATTAGGCAACTGTTAATGGGAATTTATATTATTTAAAGCATATTATTAAAAGCATAACTTTAGGCTTTCTTTCAATTTTATTCAAAATATGTTTTTTATGTGCGATTTCATACCAGGCGATTTCATACCAGGTGTGAGCAGTAGAGCAACAACTACAACAAAACAACAACTTTGACATTAGATTAGCAGATATGAAACAATGTATTTTTGACAAGACATTAGCAAAAAAACGAGAGAAAAAAAACAATCAGCTGGGCTATCAACTCCACCTGGTATGAATTCGCCTTGGTCCATAGTAATATACCTTCTATGAACATTAATATAACAAAACGGGTTTGCCCCAGTTGGCCTAAAAACTGTTTTACACGGCGTGTGTTTGTCATATGTCTTGTCAGTTTGATAACCCATATGTAATTTCATGTGTTTGTCAAAATAGACATTTTACAGACGGTTTATAATTTTTGCTTTCAAACGTACATGTGTAATTACATTTGACATAACCTATAATATATAATTTTTCCGCCACACAGTTTTGTATTGCCAACCACAGCTGACGCAAATGTGCAAACGTAGTGCTTTTGCCACGTTTTTAGTGCTTTTGGTACCACAAAAAACCTAAAATAGCAAAATATCAAGTTGGCATTACACGATGTCAGATGCTTTGTCACATCAAAATAGAACACGTTCTAAATGAAAAATGTCATATGTATTGTACACATGGAAAATACACATGTTATGTGTTATTCTATACACGACGTGTATAGAATTTACACAGGGAAAAGTGAGAAGTCATATGACAAATACACGCCGTGTAAAAGCACTTTAAGTTGGCACAACGGTGGTCGTGTGGCCATGTGGTTATGACGTCGTGAAAATATTCGTCTTCATATAAACGTTTGCATTTTAGTTTTAACAGCTCGTAGTCGGTAGCCTGTTGTCGTCTAAACAATAAAAGCATTTTTCCCACAACCTAATCCAATGCTTGCAATAAAGGGTACGACGTAACGCTTTACTTTATCAGAAATAGCTATGTTAAATCATTGTTGTCTTCGACTTTGAGCAATTTTATAAGTGTTTTTGAGAATTTAGGGAAAGCACTTCTTAAGCAGAGCAGACTAAGAATAGTTTTATTGTCTTTTTTGTATTCAGCACTATAAAACAAAAACCAAAACTTAATCTTTAATTTAAGTGGCAAAATAATCTGCATCTTCATTCACTTATTTGTGCTCATAGACTAAAGAATTCAGACAGCAGGAAAATGATAACAAGAAATTTATTAAGTGTTTTATTAATTTCAGTAGCTTTAGCTCAAGTAAGTTTTGCGTATTTAAAAAAAAAAATCAATTAAAAACAAATATATATTTTAACAGTTTTCTTGGGCTAAAGCCACCGCCAAAGAAGAAGATTTATGTCTCCTGAAAACCAAATATGAAATAATGCAACCCTCTGAAAAGGACAGCACATTAAGCCCTTCAACTCAACTTCTTAAATTCACTTCAAATGGCCTGCAGGAGCTAACACTTCAATATGTTAAAGGAGGCAAAAGTATCAGCAAACAAGTGCTAAAGAATAATGAAATCTTAACCTCTAAATCGGATAAAATCTTAGAATTTAAACAAAATCTAACCAAATTCGAAGAAATTTATTCAGCCTGTGATGGCCTTGATGCATTGTTCGATTTGGCGGAATTTTATTCGAATACCACTTCATTCTATTTCGAACTGGAGGAAGCTTCACTGGATAACGATGCGAAATTCATTTTGAGCATTTTGAGAAAATATAATTCGGAAGATTTGGACAATGAATTTGAGAAATACTTTGATGTTTTTGTGGAAAATTTTAAGAAAAAATTCGTTAGTCTTAAAGAGGACTTAGGTAAAGAGGAGAACAGCAAATTGAGCAAGAAAATATTGGAATGGTTTATGAACTTTAAAACACTTACGGTTTACGATGATAAAATAACGGCCTTTGAGAAATATTTTGAACTTTACGACTGATAATTTTTTATTTGTGAATTGTCAAGTTTTATAATTTAAAGTGGAAATTAAAAAAAATTATATGTACGAGTATGTATTAAAAAACATATTATAAAGAAGAGTTTAAAAAATGATAACGCAAACTACAATAATAAAACTAAGATTAAAAAAAAAAACAAAATTCTATAACCTGAATTATTGTTTGCAAAACTGTGCTTCCGCTAATTTTTTATAGATGGCTTGAGAAATAATAATAAAAAGTATTCAAAATAAACAAATAGATCAAAGACCTAAGGCAACAGCAGACGGATAGACGAGCATTTAATCTAAAATAAAAACTGAAAGTTTTCTAAACAATAACACAGACCATATGCATCAAAATAGTTTTCGCTATGGAGGCACCCTTTAATTTTTAATTTATTTTTTCTTTTTTACTTTTTGTTATTACGATCAATTACTTCCACATTCTGAAAATTAAATTTTAAATGTCTCCTCATTACGCATCAAATAAAATGTTAAAATAAGGTTTGTTGGATGGGGACCCCTTCGATTCATTAGTTTTTTTTTTAATGAGATCAATCAGCTTTCGATTAAAAAAAACGCAAGGTGGTTAAATAATTACAAAATTCATAAATAACAATGACTAATAATCTTCTTTTGGAAGGCAGTTTAAAATGGCACTGCATTAGGTAAACATAAAAAAATAATGTCTAATTTATTTCAAATTTTCTTTATTTCTTTTGTATAAGGGCATTAATATTTTTACTATATCTGCTACAACAATAAATAATAAATATATAATAAACATTGAAGAGGGCCCTCATATAGTACATGGGTTTTTTATATAAATTTAAGCAAATCCTAAGGGTATGCTTCTAATAATATAAATGCACAGTTGCCAGATAAAATCAGTACAATATCTAAAAAATCTATAACAAAAATCGTGAAAACTCACAAACCTTTTTTATAATATCCCTAAAAGAAATGGATGATTGGAACTAACACATGAACAATGAAAACTCATACATACACAAAAATAAAAAAAATGAATGTGAGTAGCAGAGTTGAATTTTTGTAAAATACAACTCTGCCACTGTAATTTGAGTCGTAAATTGTAAAATATATCCACGTGTTTTTGTGTTTGGTGCATAAAAAAGTTATTAAAAATATAGAATGTGTTAACATGGAGTCGCCTGCATTCTTTCCTTGAAAACCCTTGTTGCTTCGGAAGAAATTTTTAGTTTATTATTTTATTCTTCACAGACTACATACATATTTGCATAAGCTAAAATCAACGTCGGGGAATACTGCTGACATCCCTGCAATCTGCTCGGAAGACCTGCTGGAGAAGTACAATGAGGAAGGTAGATGAGAAAAATATGCTTCCGGGAAGCTTACGTGAGTTGATAATCATCCTCGAGGTATGTACATACTTTGGTCCACTTAAAATATTTTATAACTTATATATTTCTTCATATTTCAGATGCTTTACAGTAGCAGGGAGCGATTGAATTTCAAAACGGCCTACGAATGGCAGTAGAACGCAGTCATTATTGAGCAAATAAAAATATTTATATATGTAAAATTATATTATAAAATAATATTTATAAACTAATTTTAAAATGTATTTTAATAAATATAAAAATATTGAATCTGTTTCTGCACAATTTTGCTTAGTCAGCTGTGAGGGGTTTATTTATCTAGTTTGAGTAGTCGTCGTTGATTAATTTTTACAGCATAGTTGATTAGTAGTAGTGTGAGCGTACAGTAGTGTGAGCAGTACAGTAGTGTGAGCAGTACAGTAGTGTGAGCAGTACAGTAGTGTGAGCAGTACAGAGATACTGCTCATTAGTCCAAAAAGTTAATAAGTTCGAGAGAGATGCAAAATCACACATACACAAATGTTTGCCTCATTTTTGTACCATGCCCTTAATAACGTGATGATAGCAGTGAGAAAAAATTTCTCATCACTGACACTCAAATGATTTCTCAATTGATGGTCACTGTTCTTGTAGGGGTGCTTATGCTAGCACATGTAAAGTTTGGTGGGATGGGTAGCATAGAACCTGCGGTATGCGTGTCCGACTCAGGCGGGTTATTTTAAATACAGAAATTATAATTACCCGTGTCAAAAATCCCCCCGGGGGTACTAATTGTTACTACAGAACATTCTCAAAGCTTTGACCCAGTGCTGTCGGGGAAAATAGTGGCACCAAACACCAGGGTTCCTGAACCTTAATCAGGAAGAACATGTCTGTTTTATTATGAGTTCTTTTTGAGGCTCGACCATTATCCAAACGTTTGTTGGTTAGGTCCCCTTTGGGGGTACACGTGTTGGCTGTGGTTTTGATCAATATATGTATGCAGAGCTGGTGCGTGGTTGAGCAAGTGCGCTGTTGCACTATCAACAGAAGAAGTAAGATGGTGTCCAACCCCTAAACAAGAGGTCAGACAATGGGTCCAGGACTGCCTTGTTTTATAAAATTCCTACTCATTAGCGTACGTATTGTAAACTATGCGATAATGGGACAATGGCATTAGGTGGTGCTATTGTCGGTTCATTGCGCTTGTATTATGTAGTGTGCGGTATTCATATATCACAATGAGGGTGCTGGTCTACATTTTAAAATTACACGCAGTGGTAAGAACACCGTCGGATAAGGACCAACACGGCTAGGTGCTGATGTTATTCTTGATCACATAATCTGTCTTTAGTACTCAGTCTAATATCAGCAAGTTCTAGCTATTCAAATACAACGAGCGCTACTGTTTTACTATCTTTCCGGGACTGCAAAAATCGTCTTCGTTGATTAGTATCTTGAAAAATCTCCGCGTCTAAGAATCTTTTTCTATCTAAGAACCGTTTTGGCTAACCTGCATTAGGTTATTTTGAGCTTTATTCGCCATACGAGTAGATTTCCAATTTTTAGTTCTTGCAAGATTTTAAATCGTACAACATACTACAATCCAGTACATTTCTAGAGTCAGGCCGCAAAAATCTACAAAAGCAAACTTGCTCTATTTGCGCGAGGAAATTGTTTTCCTTTCTTAGATGAACTGGTTAAGATTTTGCAAAGTTGTTAAACTTACTCTCCTTTCTAACCCCTGACTTTAAAACTAGTCTTCTTGTAACAATTTCCAAAGTAGGAACATCTGACATCTTGACCCCTTGGCAGATCTATCCTATCGCTAGCACTAACCCCTTTTTTTATTGAAGTAGCCGAAAAAATGAACCTATCTGATCTGATCTTTTTAAGATTTTATTTATTCAGATCTGTTAACTGCACAGTAGAGCAGATAAAAAGACCAGGTACGCATAGCTCCACATTATGCAAGTTATTAAAAATGCATGTTATTAGCAAAAACCGTCCTCTGGAATATGCATTCTTAGCTATGGGACGTTTTTTATTTTCTTCTTTCGACTCCGATCGGGAAGTTCCTTAAAATTCAACATCTTTCTTCGGATAAGCGGGAAGGTCCGTTGCTAGTCCGCATTAGACGCATTGTAATGCCCAGAAGCCCATTACCCTCCTCGCCTATGAAGCCCTTGGAATCCGTTTCCCAAAATATTTAAGTCTAATAAAGAAACCCTTTTAATCTATACATATGTTAAAGCTGTAACAGGACCATTTGAGTACATGAAATATTTTTTTGCAAACTTTGTTGCTGGTGCCATAATAATCGATATGGCACACAAAACACAAATTTTTAGAATTTTTGTCTGTCTGTAAATTTTAATAAAATTTTGTTAAAAAGTAGCTTCGTACCTGGGTTTATTTTATCCCGCAAAAATATCTCATTTCCCAGATAAATTACAGATAAAATGGTGAATGTAGGCACTTTTACCAATGTGATAATACTGCAAACTTGGCAGCACCTTTTATCTTTATAAACAGGAAATTTCAAATACCATTTACCAAGGATGATAGAAGACAAGGTTACACCATTCCGAAAATAAAATTGAAATTTTTGCGCATGTCGGCCTAATGACGTCACTTCCTATTGGCCAATAATTCTGACTGAGAGTATAACTATAAATTATTAGAGTTTTCAATATTAATTATGAGAGTTTATTTGCAGGGTAGCCAATTTTTTTTATTATCATCTAACGGGAAAATATGCGCAGGGCGTAATCTTGTCTTCTATCATTCTTGCTATTTACAGAACTCTACTATAATGGAATTTTACCCCCGTCTCCATTAGACATTAACATGTCTTAACAAACGTCAAACTTCATATAAAAAAAACATTATTTTTAATACGGTTTTTTTTTATATGAAGTTTGATTTTTGTTAAGACATGTTGATAGCAAATAAAGACGGAGGTTTAACAAGTCCTAACAAATGTCAAACTATATATAAAAAAAATATTTTTAGTAATGGTTTTTTAATGAAGTTTGACTTTTGTTTTACTGCTCAACCTAAACAAGGGCGTAAGGCTTAAAATAACTGTCTCAAAAATTCTCATGTACATACAAAATGTATCAAGCAAACCTAAATAGCTCGGCGTCAACGCTTTGCAATTGGAAAATCCAATTTTGACAGAGCGTTAGATAGTGAAGTTGGGTGCAAACAAAATGTTAGTGTTTTTTTTTTTTTTTTTTTTTTGAAGAGTGGTGCCATTTATCTATTTACTGCTGTCTTTTATCTGTCTTTTGCGATTAAATTTATTAGATTTTACTAAACAAAATATGTTAACATTACTGTTTATTACAAAACGTTTCGCTCTTATTTAGATTTGTTCAAAGCTAGGCGCTAGACGTCGTTACGCCTTACTCCCTTGTTTAGGTTAGTTAGTAATTATCCAGAAACGGATACGTCTATACAAAGTAAATATATAAACCATATCAGCAGCTCTGTAAAAGTAACTGTTTTAAAATTTGATGTGAATCATTTTCAAAACAAAGGACAAATTACAACAAAATCTTGTTAGGAGCATGACGACGTCGCGGGCTCTGCTAGTTGTAAATAAAACCAAAAACTCTTTTAATTTTTCAATATGTTTATAAATTGTGTCAATTCTTAAATACTAATTAATATTTAACATTTCTTTTCCTTAAGCTAATTCTATAAAGCCCGAAAATGCATCAATTTTTTCCTCGAAATCGGTTAAAATACTGAACTTTTCATACCAATCCAACATGGGCTTTTCCAAATATGTTTTATTCTCTTCGAACATCTTGGTGAAATTATCCATAAAGACAGCAAATTCTTTAGCGAACTTTACGAACACATCCTTACAATTGTATTTATTTAAAATACCCAAAACAAATGTTATGTCGGTGGTGACCATTTCCTCGGGAAGTTCATAATAATATTCGGTAGTATTAGAATAAATATCCAAAATGTCCCACATTAAAATTGGATTCTTAGTGGTTTCATACTTTTCGACAAACATGGTTAAATTTTTTTTAAATTCCACAACTTCGGGCTTATAGTTGTCCATTAAGGATTCATCCTTTAACATATGAGGACTAATGTTGACAGCGTTAGTGGCAAAATGTTTACCCAATGACACAAAATTATCAAAAGTGTATAGCAACAGTTTTTGTGAGGGAGTTGGATTTTTTCTCATTTCTTCTTCAGAAGAATCGTAGAAATTGGTGGTATCATCGAAGGGTTTAGTGAAGGCGGCCTGTAAGATAAAATAGATAAGATGGATTTTGCCTGAATCAAACTATGAAGTAGTTTTTAACTCTTTACGAAATCTGAACTCACCTGAACTAAGAAGAAGATCACAAATGTGGTATAAATTTTATAGGAAGCCATTGTTGTGTTTTTGATTAAATTATTTCTGAAGCACTAACGAGGTGGTGTAGAAAAACCTTCATTTATATACTTATACATAATTGTTTGATTACTTGTCTAAAATATATATTTTTAAGAACAGGTTATCAACATTTAATTGACCTGTTAAATTAAATATCCTATATTTAAATTACCAAACACAAACATTTTTTTGCAGCAGACTCAATTCTGCTGTTAGACACAACCAATAAAGATTATAATGAGACTCTAGTGCTTAAGTTATTACTACATTTTTTATTGTACATTTTTTGAGAAGTCTTAAAAAATGTTTATTGTTTAAAAAAGTATTCTAATTCCTAGTGTAAAGCCTGGTACTCTGTTCAGTTTTTCATGCGGAATGCTGTCAAATTACATACATAAAAAATCTCTATGAAAAAGGCATGAAAAAATCTTGCAGAAGTAGTACTCTGTTTTTGCTGTGGAAAAACATTAAAATGTTTCTGGCAACATTTTATCAAAGCTGTGAAATAAAGCAAAGGGGCATTATTTCATGTGGAATTTTTCAAACAATAGCTGATCGCTTGGCTTTTGTTAACATTTCTAAAACAATGTGGTATACTTAAAAACAATAAAATCGAAAAATTTTTACAAATAACTGTTTTGACGATTTTGGCGATTTTTCACATGGATTTTGGCGAAATACGTGAAAATAAATCTGACAACCCTGTTTACGGCAGCTTTTTACCATTTGGCATCAACATTGTTGCTCTGTATGAGCAACAATCCAGAAGAAGAAGTAATAAATGTTGCTCAACATTTTCCACAAATTCGAACAGACTACTAGGCTATAAACAAAAATCATGAATAACATTTAAAAACCAAAAATTATAAGCATTTAAAATTTTTGGGAAAATATTAATTTTTGGCTGACTACAGAAAAAGCGCATTTTGTATCACCCTGTACGCAAATAAAAAATTAAGCCTAGTACTCTGTTCGAATTTGTGAAAAATGTTGAGCAACATTTATTATTTCACAGGGAAAATTTGACATTTAAAATGTGGTGTCTATCTCGCGATTTGAAAGAATTGTACGATTTTATTGTCTTGAAGTATACCACATTGTTTTAGAAATGTTACAAGGCGAATTCATACCAGGTGTGAGCAGTAGAACAACAACTTTGACATTAGATTAGCAGATATGAAACAATGTATTTCTTGACAAGACATTAGCAAAAAAACGAGAGCAAAAAACAATCAGCTGGGCTATCGACTCCACCTGGTATGAATTCGCCTTGAAATGTTAACAGAACCCAAGCGATCAGATGTTGTTTGAAAAATTCCTCATGAAATAATGCCCCTTTGCTTTATTTCACAGCTTTGATAAAATGTTGCCAGAAACATTTTAATGTTTTTCCACAGCAAAAACAGAGTACTACTTCTGCAACATTTGTTCATGACATTTTCAAAGAAATTTTTTATGTATGTAATTTGACAGCATTCCGCATGAAAAACTAAACAGAGTACCAGGCTTTAAATGCTATTTTTTTTTCTTCAGAGATCTGGCAGCCTATGAGTACGAAAAACTGAAATATGTATGTATTTGAAAAGAAGATCTTGATTTCCGTGAGTTTTATACAAAGGGGTATATAAGATTTGGCACAGCCGAATTTAGCACGTGCAGTTGTTTACTAAATTTTTTATAAGAAAAGGTTATCAAAATAGCTACATATTTAATTAATTACGCTGATCATTAGAAAATAAGAATATTTCATCTAAAAAAGCTATATAAACAAGAAACAACTTTTTTAAGCAAATATGTAAGTGAACAGGTTTGAATTAACAATTCAATTCAGCCAATTATGATTGTTTTTTACTTTTTATTGCAGATAAAATACGTTTCTCAATTTTGCACTCTTAATTCACTCTTATTTTACACTCAAAGGTTATCAGGCGGCTTCAAAATAGAATACTTGAACGGGAGAGAAAAATGGAAAAACAAAGATGTTATCAAAGTTGAATAAAAAAGCAACAAATATAAAAAAAGGAGAAAAAAAATGTGATGGGAGACTGGCAAAAAATAGAATTGATAGTAGAATGTAGAATGTAGAACTCTAATCGCAAGAGATAAATATTTCTTCAAGTGAGACAATATTTATTTTCATTAAGAATAGAAAGCAATCTTTAATAATTACAGATTATTTTTTTATAAATAAAATAATAGTTTTTAAAATTTATACATTTAATAAAATTACAAATAAAACATTATAAATTTCTCAAATGCCACTGTTCTTTCATTCATATCTGTTATTAACTTAAACTGATCGAACCAATTCAACATTCTCTTTTCTAAATAAATCTTAACCTTTTCAAATTCTGCACTAAACTCCTGAACAAATTCATCATATAATTTTTCAAACTTTTTATCTAATTCCTGCGAACCATATTTGCTCAGCACATCAACAATCATTGAACCTTCCTCAGTTAATTCATCCTTTGTCTTTTGAAAATAATCAGATGTTGTATTTGAATACAATTCAACCAACTCAAATAAATCCTCAAATTCCTTATTTGTCTGGTATTTGTTGAGAAAAACCGTTAAATTCCTTTTAAAATCCCGTATAATAATATTATCAGATGCTTTATTAAGTGTGGCATCCCTCAAAATATGTTCACTAATATTGGCAGCTCTGTTGACGTAAAATAATGTCAGGTTGGCAAATCCATCAAAAGCAAAAGCAAATAAATGTTGTTTTGGCGTCAGAGTTGGATGGTCTTTTTCGAATGCATTAACGTCATGATCATCAAAATTAGAATTATCAGGAAAAGCTCTTGATGAATTACACTAAAATTGAATAACAAAATTTCTTTATTAAATAAATGGGTTATAGTTTTTATAAATGTTAAATATTAAGCTTTAATAATTATAATGTTTGTTTATTAATGTTTTTTATTTACTTACTATTGCAAAGAATATAATTAAAGATAATATTGTTTTAGTCGTTGGCATCTTCTTAGGTGTCTAATAAGTGAATGATAATTAATCAATTTTATTATTGAATATTTGCCATTTAAAAGATGGATTCGATTAGAAGGTTATCAAAGGTATGGGAAATATTTGTTATTTAAAAAAACGAGATAATGAAAATTGTTCTTTACAATAATTGTAGTTGCAGTTATTTGTTTTGATTAAATATAAAGGAGAAAATATATTTTTTTTACTTTGCAAGCAATATTCTACTAAAAAGAGAATATACATAAGATTCTAAAATTTTCCAATATTAAGAAGAAGACAATCATGAGATTAGTTTTCACTGCAAAGAGCTTAAACGAGGTTTAGTTTTTTGAAGCGTTACTGTTAAGCAGAATAATACATTTTCACTTAAATTATAACTTCAATAAGCTGTTTAATAGTGATATGATTTATTTATTTATTATTCTTCCAATGGGCCATAAATAGTTAATAAATTATTTACTGAACAAAAGCAACATTGGAACAAAAATTAATAATAAAAATAATTTAATAATTAAAAGTTATAGCAAAATAAGGCCTAGAGCTGCTTACTTTTTAGTCATGTAACTTATTTAGTCAGATCTAGATCATTACTGCGAATAAAATCGCGATTCATAGCTATAGACCAAAAAAAAACAATAGTCATTGCAACGGATTTTACTAGGTGAATTCGGCCTAAAAAAGAAAGGTAATTAGTACGACTAGTAACCTACTGGCAACTTTTTTTTAAGATATGAGATACACTGACTACTTAAAAATGCGAAATACCATAACTAGAATATATTTTCCATCATTATTAGATAAATTACAAAGAAATGTAGAAAGAATTATCAAACTTAGTTCAAAGGAACTAGATTTTGCTCAAAGCAAAATAGGCAAATCATCTCTGTAACAATTTTTTTTATGAGTACCTCTCGAAATCTAGCTTTGAACTAAATCTGATCATTTTTATTGATTTTTTTTTTTTTAATTTGTGCTTTCCCTCATATTAATGATTTAATGGATATGATTTGTTTACTGTTAAGGAACAATTTGCAAATGTGGAGGATATAATCGGCACAAATTTGACGAAACTGGATATATTTTTTTATTCTTTTAATATATTTTCATGCAAACTTTATATTCTTAGCTTTTGATAAGTACAAAATTAATGTAAAGATAAAGGACTAAAATAATAGGCCTGACATTGATTTGTCTAGAGGTTAAACTTGATATTAAGTGGCACATATCTATACTAAGCAAAATTATAGAATATTTTATTATTTATGTTATTAAGGTTTTGCATTTTATAATCAAACCGAAGACATTTTTGATTTTTGCTATTGCGAGGGGTTGCAGTCTAAGAAATATGGAAAAAAAATTTTTCTATAAAGCCTAGTACTCTGCTCGAATTTGTGAAAAATGTTGAGCAACATTTATTATTTCACAAGGAAAATTTGACATTTAAAATGTGGTCTCTATCTCGCGATTTGGAAGAATTTTACGATTTTATTGTTTTTAATTATACCACATTGTTCTACAAAATATATCACAAAAAATTCTACATGAAATAATGCCCACTGGCTTTATTTCACAGTTTTGATAAAATGTGTACAGAAACATTTCAATGTTTTTCCACAGTAAAAACAGAGTACTACTTCTGCAACATTTTTTTGTGACTTTTTCATACAAATTTATATGTATGTAGTTTGACAGCAATCCGCATGAAAAACCGAACAGAATACTGGGCTTTACACTACCAAATGAAACTTATAATCGGAATTCGATATTTGCTATAACGCGGTTGCAGTCTAGAAAATATGAAACAAACAACTTTTTACCTATAAGATTATAAATTGTTAACAAGTGGTAATATTGTTAGTTTATTCTAAAGCCTGATACTCTGTTCAGTTTTTCATGCGGAATGCTGTCAAATTACATACATAAAAAATTTCTATGAAAAAGTCATGAAAAAATGTTGCAGAAGTAGTACTCTGTTTTTGTTGTGGAAAAACATTGAAATGTTTCTGGCAACATTTTATCAAAGCTGTGAAATAAAGCAAAGGGGCATTATTTCATGTGGAATTTTTCAAACAACAGCTGATCGGTTGGTTTTTGTTAACATTTCTAAAACAATGAGGTATACTTAAAAACAATAAAATCGTAAAATTTTTTCAAATCGCGAGATAGACACCACATTTTAAATGTCAAATTTTCCCTGTGAAATAATAAATGTTGCTAAACATTTTTCACAAATTCGAACAGAGTACTAGGCTTAACGTAAAGAATTTATACATTTATATAGGAAATTATAAAAATTACAAATTTTATTGCACAAATAAAAATAAAATTTCTTGTAATATACTGAAAAATAAAATGATTTTTCCAACCCTGTGTTGTACAAAAACTGTTGTTTTTCAACAGGGAGTTTTTAAAAGAAAATTATTCGTTTACTACTAGCTAATAGATGTCGCCTGAACGTTTAGTGTCATTTTTGACAGTTTTTGTTTGTTGGCCCATTTCCGTTTCTTTCTACTGACAAAAACCCAAGATGAAGTACGTATATTTTTATTAGAGAATTCATTAACACAAACTAAGAAATATTAAAAACATCCTGAAGTAATCGTAGTAAATAATAATGAAATTAATTTGAGTTTTGCGAAAAGAACCCAACAAAAATGACATTTTTGGAAGCAAAATAACTAATTCATAAAATTTGTTTTTTATTTTGCAGAATCGGTTTGTGTTCATTCAGTGGGTACAAAATCTACCCCGGCCATGGCAAAACCATGGTTAAAGTTGATGGCAAGGTGAGTTTGTTAATAATTATGTTGAAGTTAAAGTGATTAATTCCCTGTTTTACTTTTGCAGACCTTCACTTTTTTGGACAAGAAATGCGAACGCTCCTATTTAATGAAGCGTAACCCTCGTAAGGTTACCTGGACTGTATTGTACCGTCGCAAGCATCGTAAGGGTATTGAAGAAGAGGCTACCAAGAAGCGTACCCGCAGAACACAAAAGTTCCAACGCGCTATTGTCGGTGCCTCCTTGGCAGAAATTATGGCTAAGCGTAACATGAAACCTGAAGTTCGTCGTGCCCAACGCGAACAAGCCATCAAGGCTGCCAAGGAACAAAAACGTGCTACAAAGGCTGCCAAGAAAGCGACACAGCCAGCCCAACCTAAAGCTAAAACTGCTCCCAAACAAAAAGCCGCCAAAGTACAACAAAAGGCTGCTCCCCGTGTTGGTGGCAAGCGATAAACAGCTGATTCTTTCTGTTAGTCATAAGGTGACTTCTAACATGCCTCTTTATAGGTGGCAAGGGAAAAGTTTTATTGAAAATAAGTGTTTTTTTTTTTCAGCATACCATACATACAAGTATAAAATAAAAGTATACGTGAAGTGACAAAAAATATAGAAATAAATTAAAAATATCCTTTACGGGTGGTTAATTCGTATGGAGTAAAAGAAGCAAAGTTGTTTGATCTTCTAATTTAACATGTTTTTGTAATTATAAAAAATAGAAAAGTTATACAATTTTCTTTGCAAAGGAAAAGGGATTAACTTTCTTATAAACAAAAATATAAACATTTTCAAAGGAACTTCTTAATTGGAATTAAATGGTCGAATAACATTTTTTACACCATTTCCAGCAGTTTGTGTGTTAATACGGGGCCTAACATGATAAATTAAAAGAAAATAAATTCAAAAACATTAATGTAATAAATATACGCAAAGAAAAAAGATTTTGAAAATGCAGATTTTAAAAATAATGAAAAGATGGTTATAAACCAAGGCACATTTTATCAGGTAGCCTTAATACGTAGGAAAATTATTAAGGCGCAATTTTTTTTATATGCAGTGAAACTTACATTTAAGGGAAAAATATGTAAATTTAAAACTAATTTCATTATATTCATATAAAATATTTTAAATTTTCGCCTTAATATTTCCTATCTGTAGTGAGCAAGGCACATTAATCAGGTAGCCTCAATACCTGATAATGTTAATGAATCTATACTTATAACCAAACTGTAACAGGCCAATTCTGTACATGAAATATTTGTTCAAACTTTTGTTGATGGTGTAGATAGTATTCAAAATGGATTACAAAACATAATTTGTTGTCTGTCTGTGTTCCGCAAATTACTTGATGATATTTAATAAAATTGTATTGGGAGGTACATACCTTAGTATCTCGGATCAAATATAGGAGTTGTTTCCGCAATTTTATCGATTTAAAGGTAATGAAAATTTGACAGCACCTTTTATTTTTAAAAGCGAGATATTTTAAACACTAATTACAGAACTCTACATCAACTTTAGACTTATATAAAACCTTTGTTCCTGAGCACTTAGCCAGGGATAGGTACCTCTATATAAAGTAAATACATACCCCATAACGTACAGATAAGGGTCTTAAAATTTGTTGTGGATTACTTACAAAGAAAAATCGTACAAAATATTGTCAGGGCGCCTACGACATTACGGGTAGAGCAATTTTTTTTTAAATATAATTGAATTAACAATAAGTGTTCAGATCTTAGTCCACGAAATTTTACGGCCTTACTTCTGTTCGAAATGATCAAAGCAACGTATAGAATTAAATCTATGCGCCCGGCTAAAAACATGTTCGAATTCTACGTTCCAAATACACAATAAAACTTGTTTATCTATAAATTGCTTACTATTTACCTATGGTACTATTTAATATGGTACTGATCAATAGGTACACGGAATATTTCAGTGAAACGAAAGGGGTTTCATTCATCGATATTTATTTTATTCCCTAAAAGTAATTTCTATCTCTCTTCAAACCCATTTTCGAAGAGTTTTGTTGTATTTTTAATGTTCTTTCCAAACCAAAGTTGTAACTTGAGTCCATTTAAGTAAATATGGGTCTTGCAAAATGTTATGAATGTAGTTTTTGATCAAAAAGGTACTTAGAAGCCGTTGCTTTACTGTGGTGAAGAAACCGAAATGTTACTACACAATTTTAACGTCTTACGACACATCTGCATATGATATTTTAAAAATAAAAATTTCTTTCGAATGATTTGCTTTGCTAAATTCGACATAGAAAAATTAGAAGCAGATATACTAATTATATACCAATAATATAGTTAGTATATCTGCTTTTTCAAAATTTAAATTTCGATTCAGAAAAAGTCATACAAATTCGAATGACTTTTTTCGAGTCTTAGTACAAACCTAGAAAATAATTAAAATTTATTACAAGCGTAGTTTGTTCGAAAGGATAATTTCAATTGCTTTAATATCAGAAAGATATCCTGATTATGATAAGTATTGTTAACTATGTATGTATGTATTACCTATTTTTTTTTTGGATTTTCTAATAAGTACCTAATTGGATAAAAATAATAAGCGTAATGGATCGTAATATATGCGTAGTTGTAAAGCGCAATATTAATATTATTTTTAAGTTCTTTGCAATAGAAAGGATTTTTTTAATTTTCTGTTAAAAAAATAATTTAAATAGACAGTTCAATATAATTTAAATAATTTAAAAATTTTCTTCGTTTGTAATAAAACTTTATTATAAATTTTTAAATAATTTTACAAAGTTTATTTATAATTTCAATACATTATTTTTTAGTAGGAATGTTTCAGTAAAAAAGAACACTTTAACTACACTTAGAAAAGAAAAAAAAAACATATATTTATATTTGAAATTTCTTGTATAGGCAGGTTAAAGATATAAAAAATACTTATTTCCAAAAAAAAGGATAATACAAAAAATATATAGTTAATTATAAATCTTAATACAATTGTATAAAAATAGAAACACAGTTATTTTTGTTTAATTTGTAACACAACTAAAAGTTTACATTGGTGGGCGAACAGGGCAATTTACTATTATAGATTATAATTATGTTACAATCACAATTCTTCACGCTGTTCAGTTTTAGGTGCATTGTTCACGTTATTCATAAACGCAATAAAATCCTCACGTTTGCGACCGCCATTATAATCGGTTTTAATTTTAAGATGTGAAAAATACTTAATGGTGGGATAACCACGAATTTCATGTTGTGTACAGGTATTTGTATCGCGGGTGCAGTCAACAGCAGCCAAAATCATGCGTGAATCATCCTTCAATGCCTTTGCAGCTGCATTAAATTCTGGTTTTGTACTTTTGCAATGTCCACACCCTTTAAAATTATAATTTATTTATTTACTTTTTTTATCTTTCAAAGATTTTTACTTACAGGGGGCATAAAACATTACTAAAGCATGTTTTTTCCTTTTCAAAGTGCTAGTAAAAGTTTCATCATTTAGGAATACAACTTCTGTATCTTCTTCCTCGTTCCAGGATTTCTCTGGTGGTGGTGGCGGCGGTGGTTCCTTGGGGTCTTTCATAAATTCAATAATTTTTACAGCATCTCGGACATTTACATCGAATTTAAATTGTCCATTGACGAAATATTTAATAGAAGGATACCCAGTTACTTTGAATTGTTCGGCTATAGAACTTTCCTTGGTGGCGTCTAAAGCCGCTAGAATACCTGGTATATTTTTCTCTTTCATTTCAACCGCAGCCTTTTCATATTCTGGCTTCATTCGCTTACAGTGGCCACACCAGGGAGCATAGAACATTACCAATACAGATTTTTCATCTTTTAAAGCTGGATCAAAACTTTGTTTAGTCAAATGTACAATTTCGGAATTTGTATCGGCAGACCAATCAGCTTCTTTGGGTTTTTTCATTGGCAAAGAAGAAGGATCTTTCATAAATGCTACAATTGCATCTTTGTTATTTTCACCCTCGTAGATTTGTTTAATTTTACCATTTTCAAAATAAATAATGGTTGGAAAACCTTCAAATGTAAAACTTTTAAATAACAATTATTTTTAACTGTTTCTCTTCTTACCCGTTATATTATAAGTCCTCCTGGCTAAAGCATTAGCTTGCCTTTCCACATCCATAGCAGCCAAAATATAACCATCACGTTTCAATTCCGTAGCAGCACTGGAAAAGTCAGGCTTCAAGCGCTTGCAAAAACCACACCATGGTACATAGAACATAATCAACATAGGGCGGGGATCTTTTTTTAAATGCTTAGTAAAACTAACAAAATCTGTAAAGTGTACAACGTCTTTGCCCTTTGGATCTTCTTCCCAGGGCAAGTCACCCGAAGGATCACGCATAAAATTCACCATGGAGGTGACAGACATTTGACGGTCATAGTCTTTATGAAAATCACCATCCTTATAGTGTTTTAATATGAAAGGACTTGGATTAACTTTTAACTTTTTACACAACTTCTTTTTATCTGTTAGAGTACAATCTATTAGCACCATTGTGCCGGTGCCTTTAATAGTTTCAGCCGTCTCTTTAAAAACTTTAATTTGTTCTGTCGATTGTTTAGTACTGCTAGTAAACAGCACCAAAACATTCGTTTTGGTGCGCAACAGTTTTTTAAAATCTTTATATTCACTAACATCATCGATGATGGCATTTGTTTTGCCATTTAATTTGCCGGAAGCCGGTTTTAACACGACTATTAAAGAAAATAAATGCTGAAACAAACTGTTTTTTAATAAAATTATAGATTTGTATATTGGTTTTTTACTTACTAATATTATAATTATTTTATATTGCATTTTGGAATATATTTTCCATTTATTTTGCTTTTATAATAAGAATTTTTCAAAAAGCTTATTGCAAAATTGGATGATAAAATAAGTAAAATACCTATACACCCACTGTTTATAATTTTCTCTGTTTTGATGACGTTTCTTCTCTTGAATAGTTGGTTTTTGAGTAGGGCTGCCGGATGATTGTGTTTCTAAATGCTGCCAGATTTATTTCAAGGATAAAATATCTTTCGAAAGCTGTAAAAATAAAATCAAAGCCGTTCGTTGGCCTTCGCATCAATTAAGAACGTTTGCACTGTTTTGGTAATTTTTTGTTTTAAATCTTAATAGGTATAGTCTAGTAAAATATAGACTGGATTAGGATAGTCGGAATGAAATTTTATTATCAGGTACATTACGCATAGACTAGCAAATAACATATAATCTTCAACAATTTTGTCGTGAGAATATCGTTTTCGGGTTATTGTATTTTTGTGGATGGGTGTGCAGCGATGCTCACCGGGGATAGCTAGTGATTACATATTTTTTCTGCTTTACTTGAATCTATATACATTTTCTTAAACTAATACTTACTTTATGTTTTGTCCCAAAAAATTATAAAATGTTTGTTTTGCTGCAAGTCTCCTCAAGAAATATTTATTTCAGAACAGTCAGCAAAATAATCGTTCAAAAATGTTTAAGTAGAAGGGAAGACATATTTATATACAAACTTACTTTTTATATATGAACTTTTTAAGTTTCTGAGCTCCATATATTTAAGACTTATGTCATTTAAATTTGAGAGAATTTGTAAAATGAACTTAACATAGAGTTTTTCGGTAACTTAAAATGTACTTAAAACTTACTTATCTACAAATTAGCAATCGGTAAACTTATTAAACTTTATTGCATTACAATTGGAATTGTATCCTATTTTATTTTAGATATTTCTATGCCCAAATCTATAATTCCTTCATTAATTTCCCATTATAAAGCGATAGAAAGCTCAGCCTTAAATATTCAGACCTCTTCTAAAACTACGAGGTTTTAATTGTAGTAATTTTTCCGTTTTTCCGTTTTTCCGCCGTTTATTTTGAAAGTGGTATAAGTCACTTTCGTTTAAAGTTGATATATTTAAGGATTAGAGTGTATATGAATTTTGGTTCCAAAGGGCATTTCTATTATACCAAATTCATGATCATTGGGTAAATGTCGCTTATCATTTTATTGCAATTTTTTTTTTAATGAAGAAATACCGTTAAATTGTAATCAATGTTATCACTACCTTGGTATTTCTGGAAAGTGACTTATGCCACTTTCAAAATAAAATGCTCATATATACAAATTATAGAAAGAAATGGGATATGAATTAAATTAAATTTTAAATATTTCATTCAATTTCATAAGTGAAAGAGCTTTGTTGAAATTATTTTACACTTATAAACCTTATCATGTTATATTATACTACCAAGCAGACATTTCTTCTTATTAATAATAATTATAATAATTCAATTCAATCATAATAATTCATGTCAATCATAATTTTTATTTTCTTGCAATTGGTATAAATCTGTCTAGTTTTTCTTTATCTCTTCATAATAAAGAACTTAGGCCAGAATAAATATTAATTCATTTAAAAATAGATCAATTAATATTAAATTTATATAATTACTATTGAGATTATTTTAAAATAAAATTTAAATTTTAAACGTAGTGGCATCACTAAAAACTCACCCTATTTGTACTTTTCCTACTTTTTCATGCAACTCTGCCAAGCAACGGCGTTGATTTATTCTATTTGAAAACAACTGAATTTTCATGCAATACAACTACAAGCGCATTTTTTCAAGGAAAATAAAACAAAGCAAGAATAAATAACGCAATAAAAAACATAAGAAAGGTGCAAAAATTAAATAAATATTTGTGAAATCGTATAGAAAAAAATTGGGTGAAAACCATTTGTTAATTTTTAAGAAGTTTTACTAAAAATTACTATTGAAGTTCAACGCAACACAAAATTAAAGGTCAGTAAACAAATAAAGTGGAAAAGTGTTTGTGCAATTCATTAAAAATGACGCGGATAGAAGAGGGAAATTCAAAGATGAATATTAAATTGAAGTGAAAAATATATTTAGATTGTTGTTTTAAAATAGTTTCGTATGCATTTTAGGAGAATATGACACCAGCGCATACAGATTCTCCTTTGAGGCGGTCCGAGGTGGGCATATTTCGAGAGGGACAACAAAATGTCACGATTAACGATGATGAAGAAGAGCGTAGGCAAGCTAGGCGCAGAACAATGATGTCAGGCACTAGTACGGAAGAGTCGTCGACACTGGAAGAAAGCGAAACACTTAAAAAGTGTTTGGAAATCTATAATGGCAATAAATTAAGCAAGGAAAATGCCTGGTCTCTTTCCCTTATTGATACATTGACCGTTTTGCTTGAAAGGCATCATAAATCCTTAAACAATTTTAAGGTAAGTTGCAATTTAATTTATATATTATTACTGAATGAATTAAGAACGTTGGTTTTTAAATTTTTAGGTGGCTGGATCCTCATTAGAGGCTTCATCTAAGGTTTATAGCTTAAGAGTAGATTCTATACACTCTGATGTCTTACGTATGTCAGCGGGCCTAAATGCTCAAAAATACAAAAATAGACGTATAGATGATGACGATGATGATGATGAGGTAGAGAATGAAGTGGCTACCGGGGGAGATGGCAGTAATGATCCAAATGCTAGTGCTGCTGGGGTAGAGGGAGCCGAAAAACAACAAACAATTAAACCTAAAGTAAAAAAGCAACGTAAAATTGTATCTACAATAACTAAAAACAAAGATACCCTAAATGCTCGTTTGGATACTGTACCCTTGCAAGATCCCGTTTTTGGCAAATTAAATTCTACAGTGGGCTCAATCAACTCTTCAAATCGCTTAATGAACAATATCCTGCTAACCACAGATTCTGAATTACGCTTAAGAACTACTTTTCTTATTTGGGATTCCAAAACATTGCCCAACTGTGATTATACCGAAGAGATTGATTTGCATACAGAAAATGATGCAGAATTGGCAGCCTGCGATCGTTTGTTTAAAATTAAAAGTCCCGAGGACATAAAAATGCGTCCTTTACATAGTGGTTATGTTATATCCGATACACCGGAAAAAAAGGATGAAGATAAATGTTCTAGTGTAAGTAGTGTACATTCAGATTGCGAAGATGGTCCTCCGGGTTGTGATGATATGGGTGGTGGTGATATGTGCGACATGGCTCCGTTTTCCAATGCAAATGAGGTGGGCATGGCTTTCGACATAAATGCCGAATGTGAACCAATGCCCACGTTGAGTCAGCAAGTGCCAATAATAGATGTGAACTATGAAGAGTTGGACGATTTAACTATGGGTGAGCAATGTTATAATTTAAGTTTATTATTTTAAAACCGCTCTCGATTCAGTCAATCGCTTTTTTATACTAATTAAGCATAGGGGTACTATGCTTTGTTTCGAAAATGCTTTCAATCATATAGAAAAACGCGGTGCTTCCAGGCAGATGATAAAATTTGTTTATCTAATTATTTGTTTAAGGTCAAATAAAATTTCTTATTTTAATTTTAATTTTATTTTTTTTTTTATTTATATTATAGAGGAACGTACCGCCATAAATAATTGTCGTGGTCTACGAAAGGCGCCAATGCTTATCGAAGACTTACGTCCTGTCGATGCAACTTCAAAGCTTGAGTATTCATATCGACCACTGGATAAAATATCACAATTTTGGGCAGGTCCCTCTCATTGGAAGTTTAAACGAGTCCGAACTATACGATCTAGCTTGGCCGCACAGCAACAGTCCGAAGCTGGCCCCCTTGCACAAAGGGCGAAAAGAAACAAAAGGGCATTAGATCGAACCAAGTCCAAGCAGCTGAAATTCGGTGACTTCCACGATGAGCTTTTTGTAAAGTACGACGAGAAGTTCAAGAGTCGTAAAGCCAATATACAAAAAAAATGGGATCAGCGTAAACTCAAGCTGCCGGTAGATTTGAGATTAGATATGAATATGTTTTTCCATTATACTCTGGCACCTGGTTTGCCCGTGCGCATAAAGGGCAGTGAAACAGCGGGTGTTACAAACTGCGATAGTTCCGAAGAAACTTTACAAAATGTTATGGACAGTATGCCAGCTGACGATCATCACTTTGGCGGCGATGATGATACGCTGTGTAATGATAATATGCCCATTAATGAAGATCATTGTGCACATAACATGTCACAAGTGGGTATGGAAGTTGATGGCGAAAATCCCGTTGGTTTTAATCAAAATGAGGGCAAAAGCAATAATGATACGATACTAGAAATTGCCACAGATTTTGAAGATGCCCCCAGACAAGTTACCAAGATTATTGTACCTTTTGCTAAGCGCGCCAAGGTTATTGATATGAAAAATCTTAAACGTAGTTGTACAGTACTAGTCACAAAACAGCTTCAGCGGCCAATCGTTAATATGGAACTACCTCAACATCCAGTACCTAAACTTGAAGAATATGAAAATGGTGTTGCCAGTTTTAGAGAAGTCTATGAACATCTGCCGGAGTTGCTGACGCAAAACATGACTGAGGCCCTATCCACATCCATAGCATTTTATTCTGTGTTACATTTAGCTAATGAACATAATTTCCGTTTAATACCACAAGAAGATCTTAAAGATTTCAAAATACGAAAAGTAGCGGGATAGTTTTTTTTCTCTAGTTTCAGATATTTTATTATTATTATTATTTTTTTTTACAATAAATCCTTGAATATTATTTGTTTTGAATTTTAAAAATGCAAATACTTATATTCATTAATATAATTAAGGAACACGAACAACGCGGTTAGATTTGAATTTGTTAGTAGGCATTTTAAATTCGTTTAAGCTCTTAAGTTAATTATGATTAAATTTTAAGCAGCAATTTTGACAAAAGTACGCAAAATTGGTTAAATAAAATAAATAGTATTTTTATCTTAAAGCAAAAACCTTAAAATTCTTGTAAAACATTTTTTTTGTTTCACTAGTGTTTTTAAAATTTAGATTTTATGTAGTGTATATATTATATATAAAAAGTTGTTCATTTCGTTTATTTTTCCTTTTATTGAATCGAAATTTTATTTCTATTTACATGTATTTTGAATTCTTAAAGTAAAAATCTTATTTGCTGTCATTTTTGAGATAAAGCTTTTCTTCAAATTTATATTCTTAATTATCGTATTCAATAATTTGTCTTATTTTAACTCATTTCTCAGTAGTTTTTACAAGATATGATTTATATTTTGTGTAATATTCTTTTTTTGAAATTAAAAAAAAAAATAAAAATTTCCTAAATTTTCTTGAAATTTAAAGGAAAAGTAATAGTTTTTCATTTAATCTTTTGTAATTTAGAAAAAAATATATCCTTGTACATGTTTTTTTAAGCAGTAGAGTGTAAGTACAGTTGCCCAACGTTGTAACAGCTGCCTCCAATGTTTCAACATCAATCTGTAGCAGCAAAATGGTGTCATTTTTAAATCTAAAATGTAAAAGTGACACCAAATTCAACTAAAAAAAAATACTTTCGATCGGAATCTAAGCCGAGTACAAAATTTTCCTTGCACTCAAAAGAGTTTTTTTATCGCAGACAAACACTAATGTTGGCATCACCTACCAACATGTTACGTAAATTATTGCAGTTTGTTGTGGTACCGTATTTTTTTTAGCAAAGTCAAACACCATAGGATTACAAAACCCCGTGTTTCAAGTGGGCTTGTTGCGGGACATTGTTGCCAGATTGACTTCTGCATGAAAAGTAGTTTCCTATAAGAATGTGTGTTAAGAATTATGATTGGTTTTCATAGATAAAGTTTAACTGACTAGCCTAAAAGTGGTTTTACACGACGTGTATTTGTTATATGACTTGTCACTTTTCTATGTGTAAATTCTATACACGTCGTGTGAACACTTTCAAACATAACATGTGTATTTTCCATGTGTACAATACATATGACAGTTTTCATTTAGAACGTTTTCTATTTTGATGTGACAAAGCATCTGACATCCTGTAATGCCAACTTGATATTTTGTTATTTTATGCTTTTTGTGGTAACAAAAGCGCTAAAAATGTGGTAAAACACTAGGTTTGCATCAGCTGTGGTTGCAAATAAAAAACTGTGTGGCGGCAAAATTATATATTGTAGCCTACAATTTGTAGGTTATGTCACAAGTAATTACACATGTACGTTTGAAAGCAAAAATTAAAACCGTACATAAAATGGCTATTTTGACAAACACATGAAATTACATATGGGTTATCAAACTGACAAGTCATATGACAAATACACGTCGTGTAAAACCATTTTAAGCAAGAGCGTAAGGCGTAACGACGTCAAGAGCCTAGCTTTATACGCTCTTAATAAGAGCGCAACGTTTCGTAAGAAAGAGTAATGTTAACATATTTTGTTTAGTATAATCTAATAAATTTAATCGCATAAGAGATAAAATCGCTAGATAAAGTAGAAAATATCTAAAATGGTACCACTTTTACACAAAAAAAACAATAACATCTTCATTTGCTATCAACATGTCTTAACAAAAGTAAACTTCATATAAAAAAAAAGCTATTGAAAATAATGTTTTTTTTTTTAATATGAAGTTTGACTTTTGTTAAGGCATGTTAATGTCTAATGGAAACGGGGCGGTAACTCTCTGTCAAAATTGGATTTTCCAAATGCAAAGGGTTGACGACGCTTTATACATTTTGTATTTACATGAGAATTTTTTTACGACTTACGTTTTCGCGCACAACACGCTTTTCATTAGCTCATCCATTTGTGGTCGATTGGCCAGTGAATCGCACAATGTATTACAGAGAAAATTCGTTTTTTAGCCGTACAGTTCACTTGTGGAATCATCTTTCTACAGAGGTCTTTCCTGTCAACTACAATGTTGGAAAATTCAAATCGAATGTCCACAAACATTACTCCCTCTCTCCTCCTTCCCATAACCTAATTTCCTAGTTCTGGCACAATGCTTTGCATGAGTAGGGTTCATCCCCTGCGTGCTGGTCCGAAATAAAAAAAAAACATTTATTATTTTACTTGATAACTTGACATTTAAAATGTGGTGTCTGTCTATCACGCTATTTGGACGAATTTTACGTTTGTTTTTAAAAACTCAATTTTTCATGTTTTATTTTTTTTTTGCATTTTGTACCTTTTTGACATTTTAACCAAAACCCTTTAAAAAAATATTGAGTAAAAATTCATGTTTTATACTTTATGTCATAACATTACACAACATTACAACACACCATGTGAAAATTTAAGTAAAATCGTTTTATAGCCCTTTTCATATTGTCATTTCACACAAGCCATGGAAGACTTTATTTCTATTTGTATTAGAGAAACGACAGACTTACATACATATGTAAGTATGTATATTACGTATGTACATATATTACGCAAATTGTATCTTGTACAAATCTAAATACAACCTACTTATGACAAAATCAACAAAAACACATAGCAAACATTAAAATTGTACATTAAACTAAAGAACATCTAACCATTTAAACATTTAAACATTACTGCAGTAGCAAGCATTTAACAAACAACAACCTATGTATAAAAAAGAATTTTACTTTATGGGCGAATGTAAATAAAACAGATTAAACCTCATGTAACAGGTGAAATAGGAAATAATAGTAAAAAAAAAAACATTAAAACATTAAATTTGTACATGTGGTAGATTTTAACGAGGCCATTATAAAGTTAATTAAAAGCGACAACAAAGGCTTTCAGGAATATTTTTTAAATCCGCACACTGGCGCATGCACAATTACCCACTAACCATAGTTGCCAGATAATCTATCTTCTATATAAAGGGTGGTTAAATTTTAAGGGCCGATGTTGATTTTGAATAAAACACAAATTATTTAGGAAATTATTGTCATTTCTTTTTACTTCGATATTATTGGTATGGTTCAATTACACAGTGCAACACGGAAAAAAATAACCATATACGGACACCACTACGTGATAAAAGACCAAAAAAACAAAAAGACCCCTGTCTCCCAGTTTTGCCCAAAGTCCTCCAGGTTTTTTATTATGGGCCCTCAAAGATGTGGGGCCTCGATGTCATTTTTGCAAAAAATGATCATTTCCTCACGCTCATATTTTGCAAACCGTTTGAAATATTGATATACTCTCTGAGGCAAAGTTGTAGCTCTTGTCATAAAGAACACAAATTGTGAACATATAAAATCAAAAAAACTTCATCTTCAAGGTCAAAATCGCAAAAAACTTTAAAAAATTCAATTCAATTTTTTTTACCTTTTTTCCCCTGTTCAGGTTCATAGGTAGCAAACCGTTCAAAATTCAAGGAAACAATCAACTACAAAAATGAACTTAAGATCTCAATAAACAACTTTCTAGAACATATGAACTTCCTAGGAATGATTCTTAACACCGTTTAGGTAGCGCTTAGGTAGCCGCAAAAGTGAAAAATTTCCCGAAAATTTTTTAGCTACCTAAGCGGTGTTAAGAATCAATCATTTGCAAAAATGACATCGAGGCCCCACATCTTTGAGGGCCCATAAAAAAAACCTGGAGGACTTTGGGCAAAACTGACTGGGAGACAGGGGTCTTTTTTGACGTAGTGGTGTCCGTATATGGTTATTTTGCCATGACTTAAAAAATTATTATGGAACAAAATATCGGCCAAATGGCCGCCGCGACCTCAGCGGCACACCTTCATGCTGCAAATTTTCGATGACGCTGATTCATAATTGAGGTTCTATGCCGTTAATGTGCTGAATTATCTAATCCTTTAGCTACCAGCGGGAGTTCCAATTGTCACTGCAGTAGATTGCAAATGCTTTGACGCGGTTCTCTCGGCGAATTTAGGGGCACCAGACGCTAGGGTTCCTAGAACCTAAATATGGAAGAAAAGGTCTGGTGTTTTATTACGCCCGAGGCCCGACCAGTGCCCAAAGGACTGCTACCACGGTAATCGGTAGCCCCACAGAGAGCCTATCCTCTCTGTGACCGGTTATTGGTGAAGTCCCCTTCGGGGGTACACGTGGTGGTTGTGGTTTATGATCGATTTATGTAGGTATGGTGCACGGTCGATCAAGTGTACTGTTGCACTCTCAACAGAACGGATTTTGGATAGACTCCAAACCCCTAAGCAAGAGGTTATAACATGGAATCTAGGCTTGCCTTGGTTAAGGCTTGCCATATTATATAAATTGCTACTCATTGTGACTGTATCACACATACATTGCGATACTGGCGGCAACGTCATATCGTGGAGTATTGTTATACTATACAATGGGGGCGCTAGTCTGCGCTTAAATTTCACTCGGTGGTAAGACTAAGATTAGGCCATCAGCTTTTCTTTCAAATAATCCCAAAGAAAGAAGTCCAACGGTGTCAAATCACATGATCTTGGCGGCCAATTGACATCGCCACCACGTGAGATAACACGGCCATTGTATTTATGTCGGGGAAAAGAGCCATTGTTTCGTTAGCTGTGTTGCAAATGGCACCGTCCTGGTGAAACCACATATCGTCTACATCCATATCTTCCAATTCGGGCCATAAAAAAATAAACTTCGTTATTATCTCACGATAGTGAACACCAATCACAGTAAATGCCTGAACGGCCTCATTTTGGGGAAAATACGATGATGCCGTCAGCTAATAAACCGCACCAAACAGTCACTCTTTGTGGGTGGGGTGCATTGGTTTTTCGTCAATCACTCTTAGATTATCATTCGCCCAAATGCGGCAATTCTGCTTATTGACGAATCCACTGGGGTGAAAATGTGCCTCATCACTGAAGATGATTTTCTTCGAAAATTGGTCGCCATGACTGTTGCCATTGCTGCCACTGTTGCTCGATTGTGTATCTTTCCATTGCTCAAATTGAGTTAGTCTGAAATTGAAAAATGCCGAATACCTGATCTTAGCCTATCAAAAAAAAAAAAAAAAAAAAAAAAAAAAATTAAAAAAACAGATTGGATGAAAACAGTGGGCTTCGTACCTTGCAGATAAACTGACACAGTTTTGTCGTAAGAATATCGGTCGTTTTCGAGTTAAAGGTTTATTGCGGATGGGAGATAGCTAGTTATGATATAAAATCTGGTTATATTTAGTTATTTTTTATGTAGGGGGATATGGAAGAAGACCGCTTCCCTTTCGGTCTCAATCATTGCACTGATTAAGAAAAATTTTATACTAGAGACCTTGCTGAATGATCTTAGACGAATTTTTCGTGCTGATTGCTTAGATTCTTTCCATCACGTCTAGTTTCTTTAGGACAGCTGACAGCTGTATATGGAATCAGCGATACGCCTGGTCCCTCACTCAGAAAATTGATCCGAAAGTAATCAAGAATGTGAGAATAAAGGATTCGAAAACATTTTTTAGGTTCTCAGATTACGGAAGTGCTAAAGGATATGGAATTTCAACAGCAATTGAGTGTAACGGTAACAAGTTACAAAGGAAAGCTCAGCAACATGTTAGAAAATTTCTGTTGGACATAGAAAATAGAATTGACACATGCAAAATGTGCAAGAAAATCCTAAGTAACTATCCACTTTGCAATTTTTCAATTCACGATTAATGTGCTAAAACTCGCGTGAACCGTGAACCGTGAACCCCAATTTAATCCGTTTGTCCGGAGGAGACTAAACGTGATAGAAAAAATCTGAACCCTGATTTGGAATCAGCATGAAATATGTATCCTTTTAGAATCATCCAGCAACATGTCATGGACAAAATGTTTTTTTTTTGTTGACCAGGGTTATAGTCCTTAAATTTCCACATGCTAACCAGTGGTGGACAATCACACACAATATGCGTTACCGTCTCAGCCTCTTGCAGCCACAGTCTGCAGGTATCATCTTCTTCCAATCTCATCTTGGCTAGAGGATACTTGAACTTACCAACCTGCAGTTATCCAGTTTATGGTATTCCTATTATATCTGAGCATCTTGCTGGCCTTTATGCCAAGGGCTATTTGAGCACCAATTGAGCCTGCCTACACATAGTGACCTGCCTCCCTCCACCACTTCGGAACCTTCGCTCGCTTTAGGTTATTTCCCAGTGCTACTTTGGGTTCTAGTTGCTAGTTGATCTGTTGCTTCATTCCCAGCCTTGCCGTTGTGTCCATTAACCCAAATCAACGTTACTTCATTGAAGCATTCATCCAATTGTTTAGTCCCTATATAAGACCACGATGTCGAAAGAATTCATTCTTTCCTACACTTAAATATATTTAAAACAAAATGTATTTTTACGAAAGGACGCATTCTTCCGATGTCATGGAATAGCCAGTAAGTAATGTTTTTGATAAAATTTCTATAAAAGTGTGCTGTATTTTGTTTTATTGCAATGAAACTAAAAAAAACAAGTAGTAGTCCTACATTGGGCCATACCGGAACTTATATACCTTCCACCACAGTGATTACCATTTTACCCCACCCATCCTATACGACTTCTCTACATTCACTAGGCCTACAATGGTCAGATCAAAGCAAATAAAGGATTAAAACTTAGCCGCTCCTGGTTCCCAGTGACCACCCTATGGGTTTATTGTTGCTTTCTATAAAGGCATTAAATACAAACCAAAGCAGAAAAACCCTATTAACCTATAAACCTCCTCCCCGGGGGTTATTGTCACCCGAGATCTATATGAGATTTATCGCATACATTAGTAACAAAAGAAAGCAAACGAAAATCATTACAATCGAAAAAAAACCTGAAAAAATGTGAATAAATATAGGAAAGGGTGGTTTTTTCCCGCAGCCTCGAATGGTATGGTCTGATGTTGCTGAATTCTCGAAACTATGCCTGGCATATTTGTGGGCTTAAATTTTCTGTATCTTTTCTGGTGCCTTGGCAAAGTTGATTTCAACCCGAACACAGACGAACATCGCTAAATCAATTTCTCGATGTATAAGGAGTTATGTAGTAGTGCTGGCAATTTCTACTACTTTCAATTACTCGATACAACTCACAACTTTTCAATTGGGTACTCAATAGTACTCAATACTTCCGTTTACATACTAGCAGAGGAAATTTATCGTCGTAGTTGTCAAATATTTTTATAAATATATTTTTAAAAATACTACCGTAAAAGTATCGATTAACTACTTTTGTGTATTGAGTATCCAAAAAACTTATCGAGTATCGAGTACCCGGTACCCGTTACTCAATACTTTGCCAGCACTATTATGTAGTGAGTATGGCTGCACTGCACACACATGCTAATGCATATAATGAAGCATCATAAGTGGCCTTTAATGGTTTTATCTTGATATAAATATTTAAGTTTTTTTTAACACTTAGAGAACAACATAAAACAATTTTGTAAACTAATATACATAGACGTTAAATTTAACTTCACCATTTAATTACTTTAAAAAGTCTATTTAAAAACTCATTATTAAATTATTTGCCTGAACTTTAAGCTGTGAAAGTTGCTTTTTACTTTCTGTAATTGTTTGACTTTAATAATTTGATATCGAAAACTTTTTGAAACAAGTGCGAGTGAGACTGAGTATTAAACATTTTTCAACACTTCTTTGAAATTTCATACAAATTTTGTTTGTTGTTGGTAAAACAATTTGTTTGCCAACGCAACAAAAAAAAACTTTATCTGCTAGAAGTTTTAGAAAAAAGAAAAAATTTGTATTTTTTTAATGGATTATTGCTTCCTTCTATATGAAGCACATGCAGATTTGCATGAAGTTTAAAAGGTACAACCAAAGGAAGTGATATTTTTTTACTCGTCATAAAGGACCTTAAGATTTTTAGTCAGTTACACAATAAGTCAGAACCACAATTTTTGGTTGAAGAAAAATTATTGAATATTGGTTTCTATACATAGGTCAGCTCGTTAAAAAATTATTGAACTCGTATCAACGTCACCATTGTCACGTAACATTGGTTTCTATACATTGGTCTGCACGTTTTGGTTGAAGAAAAATTATTGAACTCGCATCATCGTCAACATCGTCACCTAACATTGTTTCTATAGATTGGTGTGGACATTTTGGTTGAAGAAACCTTATTTAACTCACATCATCGCCACCATCGTCACCTAACATTGGTTTCTATACATTGGTCTGCACGTTTTGGTTGAAGACAAATTATTGAACTCGCATCATCGCCACCATCGTCACCTAACATTGGTTTCTCTACATTGGTCTGCACGTTTTGGTTGAAGAAAAATTATTGAACTCGCATCATCGTCACCTAACATTGTTTCTATACATTGGTCTGTACGTTTTCAAAGTAATAAAATAGAAGTAAAAGTATTGGCAGTCTCAACGACTGCCTTGTACGTTTTTTTTGTAATTGACGCGTACGATTGTGTACCATAGTGAATCCTGGCTTTAAATAGCACAACTCAAAATTTATCATATTCATAAACCAAATTGGTTTTTGAATACGATAACTTTTTATTTAGCATATTCATAAACCAAATTTAACATATACATAAACCAAATTGGTTTTTGAATACGATAAATTTTTATTAAAGCATTCGGCACGTTCATGAGACGTAACTTTTGCGCAACGTTTGCCTTAGAAACGGATTGTTAAGTAGTTTCGCTCAACTCAATAGCTGGGCATTTTTTCTATCATAATATGTTTTAGCTACCTAAGACACCTTGAATGGCTGGTTAACATCAATTTGAATAAGACATAAACATGACGTCGGCAGAGCAGCGGAATTAATTTGTGCATGTTGTTATAGGTGGCGAATATGTGTTTATGTCATTTTCTGTTTGAACATTATTTTCTGTTTTCCAACAATGTTGTTCGAATGCTTATTGCACAGCAGTTAGAAATAGAACGGTTGACCAACAGATGGCTCTGTTCGAAAGTAAAACTGTCACAGTAAAATATAACCACAACAACATTGTCATGTTATAAAACAGTTTTTATAACAAATGTTTTAACAAACATGTTAAGACATGGAAAAAAACATTAACATGAGCAGTGTACACTTAACACTAACATGATGTTAGGGTTAATATTTTGCATTTTATGTCTAATGTAGACAAGGGGGCGTAAACTCAACATGTTGTGCTCGGCGTAAACCTAAACAAGGGCGTAAGGCGTAACGCCGTCTAGCGCTTAGCTTTGAACAAACCTAAATAAGAGCGTAACGTTTTGTAACAAACAGTAATGTTAACATATTTTATTAAGTAAAATCTAATAAATTAAGGCGCAAAATAGAGATGAAATCGCTAGATAAAGCACCACTCTTACAAAAAAAAACATAACATTTTGTTTGCACCCAACTTCACTATCTAACGCTGTGTCAAAATTGCATCTTCCAATTACCAATTGCGTTGACGCCGCTATTTAGGTTTACTTCATATATTTTGTATGTACATGAGAATTTTTGACAGTTATTTTACGCCTTACGCTCTTGTTTAGGTTTAGCACTAATAGAAGAGAGTTCATTAGAGGTTCATTTTTGTTGTTGATTGTTTCCTTGAATTTTGAACGGTATGCTACCTACGGACCTGAACAGGGGAAAAAAGGTAAAAAAAAATTGAATTTTTTAAAGTTTTTTGCGAATTTGACCTTGAAGATGAAGTTTTTTTTTGATTTTTGCCTCAGAGAGTATATCAAAATTCCAAACGGTTTGCAAAATATGAGCTTGAGTAAATGATATTTTTTTTTCAAAAATGACATCGAGGCCCCACATCTTTGAGGGCCCATAAAAAAACCTGGAGGACTTTTGGCAAAACTGGGAGACAGTGGTCTTTCTTTTTTGGTCTTTTATCACGTAGTGGTGTCCGTATATGGTTATTTTGCCATGACTTAAAAAACTACACAGTGTGTTATGTGACTTATTGTACGATATAATCAAAATATAATTTAAATATTAGATATAAAAACAGCAAAAATATTAGACTGGATATCGAATAGGAAATGCAAATGCCCTTGAATAACCCTTAAATCTTTGCACAAAAACCGCAAACCTCTCCCTGACCAAAACACAGTTGTTTAGGTCTAAAAGTTCGATTTGGAAGTGATTTCAAGGTGATCCCAAATAATCCAGGGTGGTCAAGTAGACTGCTCATATTTTGTGGCTGCTACGGATGAGACCTTACCTAACGTTTGTCTTTGTATTATCACGAAAAAACACAAACTATTGAAAATCTTTATTCTTTCCTTTAAAACCACCTGTAGTTTGATGTATCAAAATTATAAACATCTCAGTGCAGGAAACTTATTTTCCCAGGATTATTTTATGTGAATGTATACAAAATGCTTTCAAAACTTTTAAAATGCATTATTCTACATGTCTTACATACATAAAGTTATTTTTTAAGACCTGCCAAATCAATACGTTGACAACACGTATCATAAGCATCACATTGCAACATCTTTTTGTTTAACAAGTTAAAATGTTAAAACCTTTCCTGTGCACCAAAACTTTTAAAAGAATTTAAATGGAAGTTCAAAAAGTGATTTAGTGTGCAACAAAAAAAAAAAAAAAAAAAAAAAACAAAATGTATGATTTAATTTAAAACTGCTTTACATGATTAAATGATACATGAAAAAATTTTAAAAAGTTTTGAATGAAATGTCAAACATATTTTTCTGACATGGAGATTTTACCATTAAGTTTCGAAGGTAAAGATTTTTGCCAATGTTGTTTTTTTTATCATAAAAATAGTATCATGTTATGGACGCTTTTTACTTTAAGTCTGTTCACTGATTCTTAAACCGAGAAAGTTTGACGATAAACAAAGTAATCAAGGTGAACATAAACTTTATCACTAACAGCCAAACCTAAACAAGCGAGTTGAGCGCAAACTAACTCTCAAAAATTCTCATGCACATACAAAATCTATGAAGCGTTGACGCCGATAACGCGGCGTCAACGCTTAAGGCCATGATTCACTATCATACTCAGTTGTACGATCTGTCAAAAAATGCATGTGTGCTCAAAAAGTATGATAGTGTGGCTTAGAAATGTATGTGTGTGACACACATTTTGACAAGTCGTACGATTTGATAATCTTTTGAAAAAATTCATAAAATATTACATTTCCATGCGATCAGAGTTGCAAAAACTTGTTTTGTAGGATAGTGATTTTTAAATGGTTTAATGATTTTTAAAGTAGGACATAATTCTATCAGATTTTTGGTTTAATAAATCGTACGATTGTGAAGGATAGTGAAGCATGGCCTTTAGTAATTGGAAAATCTAATTTTGACAGAGCGTTTGGTAGGTAAGCTGTATGTAAACAAACTGTTATTGTCAAAAAATTTTCGCTAAGATTTTAAGAAAACATTTTCGATAAAATTTTTAGGAAATATTTTCGATAAAATTTTTAAAAACAAAAATTTTTACAAAAAAATTGCGGTAAAATTTAACAAAAAAATTTTCGATAAAATTTTTCACAAAATTTTTGATAAAATTTTAAGAAAATATTTTCGATAACATTTTTAGAAAAAAATTTTCGATAAAATTTTTACAAAAAAAAAATTCTAAAAATTTTTAGAAAAAATTTTGGATAAAATTAAAAAAAAAAATGTTTGATAAAATTTTAAGAAAACATTTTTGATAACATTTTTAGAAAAAATTTTCGAAAAAGTTTAAAAAAAAAAATTCTAAAAATTTTTAGAAACAATTTTCGATAAAATTTTTACAAAAATTTTTGATAAAATTTAAGGAAAACATTTTCGATAACATTTTTAGAAAAAAATTTCGATAAAATTTTTACAAAAAAAAAAATCTAAAAATTTTTAGAAAAAATTTTCTATAAAATTTTTACAAAAAATGTTTGATAAAATTATAAGGAAACATTTCCGATAACATTTTTAGAAAAATGTTCGATAAAATTTTTGCAAAAAAAAAAATCGAATAATTTTTAGAAAAAATTTTCGATAAAATTTTTACAAAAAATGTTTGATAAAATTTTAAGAAAACACTTTCGATAACATTTTTAGAAAAAATTTTCGATAAAATTTTTACAAAAAATTTTCGTTAAATTTTAAGAAAAATTTTGAATAAAAATTTTACAAAAAAATTTCGTGAAAACTTTAAGAAAACATTTTCGATAAAATTTTTAGAAAAAATTATCAATAAAATTTTTACAAAATAATTTCGATAAAATTTTTACAAAAAAAAATTTCGATAAAATTTTTACAAAAAAATTAAAAAAAAAAATTTACAAAAAAATGTCGGTAAAATTTTTACAAAAGCGAATGTATATTATTGTGAAATTGGGAAACATAAAAGAGTAAGAAAATATTTAACATTACTATGGTGAAGGGTGTATAAAATTCGACATGGCTGAATATAGCACACTTACTTGTTTTAATTATTTTTTAATTCTAAGAAAAAAAAACCTATTTTGAATAGATGGATATTTCTAATACTTTCAATTCGATATGTAGTGTGCATTGAATAGTTTCATCGCTACGTATAAACTAAACTAAAAATTTGTGTTCATGTTTTTATTGTGTGTGGAAAGTTGGCTTGTCAAGCTGTTTGTATCGTTTATAGAACAAAAACATTTGAAACAATTCAAAAACTTTTCTTTTTCCTTAATCATTTGTTTCTTTCTCCTCGTTTTAATTAAAACACATTTTTTTATTTAAGTTTTTTGTTTTTTATTAGAGCTTTTCCAAATTAAATTTTTAAATTCTCCATGTTTGTTTTAAGGTTTATTTGATTCTGTAATATAATAAACAAGTCAATATATTGTTTCTTTTTTTGGGGGTGTTTTATACATATACGAGTTAATAAATTGATTTTTTTTTATTCTTTGATGAATTTCTATTTACATTTATAATATATATATGTATGTATTATTTTTAATTATGTATATATTTTGTTTTTGTTATTTATATAATTAAAATAGTTAAATATTTATTTGTTTAATTAATAAATATTTGTTTTGGTTTTATAGTTAATGTATAATTTTAAGAGTTTCTAATACAAAATTAAAATTTGTATTTTTTTTAATAATTAACAGACAAATTGAACATTAAAATATTTTTTTTTTTATATTTTTTGTTTTAATGATGGTGTAATTTAAAAAAAAAATAAATTGTTTTTTTTTAATATTTTTTATTAAATATTAATACTAGAATATCTTTAATATGTTTTGGTATTTAGACAAAGAGAGTTTAAAGAATTAACATATATTTTTCTAAATGTTTTAAAAATATTTTATTTTTAGCATAATAATGAGCGGCTTAAGAATTATAAGATGCGCATTAAACTGATAAGACCGCCCTGCTTGTGTTTTTATGTTTATTAAAAAGTAATATTTCTTGCATTAATTTTAAGTAATTTTTGCTTAAACATTAATTACTCATTTCCTAGCCAGGAATTGTATTTTATAACTAAAATAAAAAAATACGTTTTTAAATGGGCGCCACATCATAAAGTTTGCAATAATTAACCCACTGTGTTCGTCAGCTAGCTGGTACTAAATAACGGAGCATTTGGTGTGATCTCAACCTTTACTTTGTGGCGATGGGGGCTAGGCTCCTATTAGGAATGCTGGCTAATTAATTCAGGCTGAGATAAATATATCATACTCTGAAGGGTTTATACACCACTTGATCGCTAGTATACGATCTCTGGTTACAAGTCGACTTTTAGTTTTGATACGGTCCTATTAGTGGAGATCTGCGCAGGTGAACTTGCTTTCTTCCCTGTTGCAGACTAAAGGAAAACAAAAGTAATAGATAATGAAAGCTTGAATGAGTAGGGGAGGTAAATCTCTAAGGTAACACTAGGGAAAATGGTTACCTCCTGTAGTAAGCAGAATGGTCATATTTTCCATAAAAAGGACAGGTACTAAATTTTTTACAACGATAACTTCAACTAGCCTTCTGAGAAAAGTGTGGATCGCATAAGAGGTTTAGAGGTAACAAATTCGAAAACTCAAAATCAGTTTAATAACCCAAGAAAAAATATTTTCGCGAGTGGAGGCGAAGCCACAGATCATCTTATGCTTTTTCTGAGTCTATATCGATAACTTTATTTGACATAAAAAGAATTCAATTACCATGATTAGAAGAGTCCATAAGAGTTGGAAAAGTGCTTAGGGTTAGAAGAATCTTTAAGATCTTAGGATCAGGGCCGTCACCTAGCAGGCACACGGGTATGGCTCGCCGTAACTGATTGTACTGTCAGTAGTTCGATTTATACCTCCTCTTGTCTCTGATAGGAGGCTGACTAAATTAAGTAAATCGAGATCTGGATATCTGTCTTTGCTGTGCATGTTGAACTCCGTCTATGTGGGGTAAATATCCATTTCTGGGGATTTAATGAATTTTGTTAAAATTAAATATCATAAGCGATAGACAAGGAAGTCTGCCTAGAGAAGAATTGGCCCAAAAGAATTGGCTGGCAATAGACTATGGTAGACACACTGAAAGTGGATGCCATGTACTCTCACTGCCCTAATATTACAGAAGGTTTATCCTTAGTTACCAAAAATCTTTGGTGTCTAAAAGTGAACAGATAATATCTAAACCCCCAGACTCCAGTAAATAAGTTCTCGATTAGTGTTAGCTCTTTTTTGTCAAGCATCAGACACCAGTGGGAATTTTCTTAAGGAAGAATTTTGAAATGGGGCTTATCATTCCCAGTTTCTAAGAGTTTACGACCGTTACTGACGAAAAAGCAATTCGCAAGTTACCAGTCGACAGAAGGAAGTGCCTAAAGCCACCAGTAAGTGTTAATATTGCGCGGTACTCAGTGATGGTTAAGAATATTACCAACTATTAGTCGACAAATGGAAATCACTAAAACACGTTTAGGTTTTAGTGAGTTTAAAAACTAGTAGTAGTAGTGATCTCCTTTAGTGTACTTCCCTCCTACTCCTCTTCAATCATTATTATCAATACCGTGCTTATTTTGTATTCTAAGAAATTTTACTTTGAGACAAAAAATATTTGGCCGATCCGACTGATGTTAAGATATTTAAATTAATTTTACTATGTTTAAAATAATTTTTTTTTTAACTAAGAAAAGTGCGAGTCAGCTGAAATAATAAAAAGAAAAAATTATTTTAATGAAAATATTAATAATAAAAATATTTTAATAAAAATTTTAATAAAAATATTAATAATAAAAATATTTTAATAAAAATTTTAATAAAAATATTGATAATAAAAATATTTTAATAAAAATTTTAATAAAAATATTAATAATAAAAATATTTTAGTAAAAATTTTAATAAAAATATTATTAATAAAAATATTTTAATAAAAATATTTTTTTTATTAATATATTTTAAAATATATTAATTATTATTAATATATTTTAATAAAAATATTTTTTTCTTTTTATTATTTCAGCTGACTCGTTAATTTGTATTAATTGAATGTATATTTAGAGACCTACCTAACGAAAAACGGATAACTGCAAATAATGGTTTTATAAACAACATGTATCAGCAACATGTATATAAGAGAGAGCATCAAAATATACTCTTTACACTTTTGCTTAAACCGTAAATATGTGGGTAACCATATCAGTTTGAAGCGCACCTTATTTTTTGTTGAGTAAAAAGAGAACTCCACCGTTTAATGTAAAAACAGGTTGTTTGGTTTTTTTTTTTAAGTTTTCAAAAGTCTTATTTATTTGAAAGGGCCAAATTTTACAGTTTTTTTTTCATAATTTATACTAAATTATAAGCCTTTTAGCTGTTGATATATACAATTTCTTTGTTCTTTTAAAACTTAATTAAATAAAAAATAAATCATAAACAAAAAAATGTAAATATTTTTCTATAAAAAAAATAAATATTTTATTCGATTTTTTCATATTGTTAAAGTTTATGGACTTTAATTTGTAAATAAATTAGTTTTCTTGTATTTTGTTTTGTTTTAAATACTTATTTTTATATTTAAGGTTTAAATAAATATGAATATTTTCGAAAAAATGTGCTGCCATTTTATACACATCCATAAATGTCTGCCTAAATTGAAGTCAATAAATCTCATCTAGTTCAAAATCCTTAATTTCATTTAAGAATTTAGTCTTTGTTTTGGGGATTAAGCGATTTGTCTATCTCATTGGAGATAACGGTTACCTTGTTCTAAAAAAATAAAAATAAAACATATAAACTGATGTTGTTTTACTATAATCTAAATTTTTCTAATCAATTACCTTTTGCTCCAAATCATTTTTGGGCTTAACGTTGTTAGCCCCCACAATGCTCAGTCCACCGGTGCTGCGACCCCAACGTAAACGTAAAGGTCCTGGCTTGCGTATAGCCCTTTCATATTCATCCATGTTCTCTCCCAATAACACTGACGATGATGATGGTGCTGATTTTGAAGACAAACCCTCAATGTCCTTGCTCTCACCATAGTTGATCAAAAACATCAAGAGATTTCTTAGCTTTTGTGAATGCATTAAGGAATTATATAAATCCTCTTCATTATCAGCCAAAGCAATATCATTATCATCAAACAAATCTTGTTCCACTTGATTACCGTTGGCTTCATTCATAATCATATCCAGAGGACTGTGCATGGGCATCAAGGGATCACTACGACGTCCGAAACGTAAACGCAATGAGGGCGATCGTATGGGCTTTTGATTGACCTCGTCAAACCAACGTTTTTCGGCTGTATGTGGTACCAGATCGGGATCGCTACGACGACCAAAACGCAATCGTAGAGAAGGTGAGCGTTGAGCTTTACGCTCGACTTGATGATTGGGGAAAACGACCGGTTCGGCATATTCACGTTGCAAGAGACTGTTGTACAGTGCATTAAGAGCAGCTGATTTATAACCATACTCTATGTGAAATAAAATTAATAAAATTATTTTATGTTACAATATTTTAATAAATTTTTTTTATAAAATTTTGTATGTCTATTTTTTATTTAGAATAATTTTTCAGATTTTTTTTTTGTAAATTTTTTATTAAAAATAAAATATAAAAATAAACCAAATAAAAACATTAATTAAAATGTTCATGCGAATTTCTTATTTTTTATTTATAATAGTTTTAACAATTTTTTTCTATATAAATTTTCTTAATAAAAATTATTTATATTGTTTATATTAATTTTTTATTTAGGAAAGTTTTAATACTTTCTTTCCTATTTAAATATTTAATTTTTTCTATTTAAATTATTAATTTTTTAAATAAAAATATTTATAATTTTTTTTTTAAGAGAAAAGTTCTAATAGTTTTTTCTTTTTTTTATAAAATTTATAGCTTTTTTCTTTGTAAATTTTTTATTACATAAAATAAATACTTAAATTTCCAAAGAAAAATATAAATTAAATTTTTCATGCCAATTTTTTTTTTATTTATAATAGTTTTAACCATTTTTTTCTATTTAAATTTTTTCAATAAACATTATTTAAATTATTTATATAAATTTTTTTTATTTAGCAAAGTTTTAATATTTTTGTTTCTATTTAAAAAATATTACAAGTAATTTTTTAAATAAAAAACTTAATATTTTTTTTTAATGAGAAAAGTTTTAATAGTTTTCTCTTATTTGAAAAATAATAAAGTAATGTTGTGATTATAACATTATTTATATTTTTATATAAATTTTTTATTTCTTTATTTAGAAAAGTTTTAATAATTTTTTTTTTTCAATAAAAAAAAAAAAACTTAAAGTAATTTTCTGACACAAAAAATATTTTAAATTTTTTATTTTTAATAATTCTATTTTTTATTAAACTATAAAAAAGGTCAAAAACTACAATAATTATCTTTAATTTAGAAAACTATTAAAAAAAAAAATTAAGTAATTTTCAAAATAAAAAAATTGGTTATTGGTAAATTGGTAATTTTTTTTTTTTATTAGAAAAATTTTAATAATTTTTTTTTTCTATTTAAATCTTCTAAAACAAAAAATTTGTTAAATTTTTTATATCAATTTTTATTTAGAAAGGACTTAATATTTTTTTCTATTTAAAAATAAAGTAATTATCCAAATAAAAAAATTAATACAATTTTTCATGTCAATTTCTTATTTTTTTTAATTTAGAAAAATTTTTATTTTTTTATTAGAAAAATTTTTATTTTTTTATTAGAAAAATTTTAATATATTTTTTTTTTTTAATTTAGATTTTCTATTTTTCTAGATTTAGAAAGTTTAAAAGATTTAATATTTTTTTCTATTTAAAAATAAAGTAATTTTCCAAATAAAAAAAATTAATTACATTTTTCATGTAAATTTCTTATTTTTTTATTTATAAAAATTTTAAATTTACCAAATATAAAATGAATTATATTTTTTATATAAATTTTATATTTAGAAAAGTTTTGTGCCAGCCAAAGTCGCTGACTCGTTTTGTACCCACGTATATTATTATTAAATTATTTTTATTTTATTATAACTACATTTACATTTGTCTATATTATTTATTTTTTATAATAATGTAAATTTTTTTTTAATATTAATTTGAAATTCAAACTTAACGGAAGAAACGTAATACACTACTTATTAATGCATCTCTGCTTAATCGTGGTAAATTCTCAATTGAGAAGTTGAAGGTATCATTGGCGAATGCAATGAGAGAGTATTGTGAGCAGCAGCACAACCTTAGACGAGCAATAAAGATTATAACGTTTAAATCTTGTGGTTTGTCTTTTTTACCAACGACCGTGGACCTGAGCCCAACCCCAGCGACTACGTGTCGTTACAGTTTTTCAATTTGCCACTGAGCAAATATGAACTGCTATTATTGCTCAAGGTTTTTTTTTTAGTGCAAACGAAGAAAAGTGAAGCAAATTTCAAACACGTATATTTTGTTGTTGTATTGTTGTCGTATGTATAGTCTGCACTACCCATCGTGAATACCCCTATTATTCTATACAATTTTCGGTTTTTAGGAAAAGTTTTATATTATTTAATGTTTTTTTTATACTTTATTTATATTTGATGCTTTCTATGTTTAAGAAAACTTTCAGTGCTTTTCTATGTTTAGGAAATTTTGAATAATTTTTTATGTTTGATTTTCATGAACTTTCGGTATTTAAATTTTTCAATCTTTATGACTTAAAATATTTTTGACTTATTTTTTTTGGTTATTGCTTAGATTGAGTACTTGTGATTAATTTTATTTTGTTTTTGTTTTTTTTTTTAATTTTTATTAAATTTCTAGAACTTAGAAAATTAAAAAAATCCCTTTATGCAAAAAAAAAAAAAAAAAAAAAAAAATAGATAATTTTCATGTTATAAGAAGTTAATGTGGTTATAGCAGGTTTGTGAAAGTTTTCTATCTTTGGGAAAGATTTCAAGAATTATTAATGTTTTAAAAAGTTTGATACAATTTTCTATTTAAAAATAAAATTCCAGAATTTTCTATTTTCAACTTTTAGGGCTAAAAATTTTTATGTTTTATTAAATTTTTGATAAATTTTTCGTTTGATAAATTTTTATAAATTTTTTATTTGTTTTTAATTTTGATATATTTTGGGGATTAAAAAAAAAATATTTTATTGTTGTCTGTTTCGTTTTTTTTTAATTTTCTGATAGAGCGGGTAACAAAAATATATTTAATTTTTTTATTTTTTAAATTTTAGAAAATAAAAACGAATTTTTTCTATGAACCCTTTGTTTAAAAATGAAATGAAAGTTTCAAAACAAATTTCTGATAATTATTCTCTCTATAAAATACATTTTTTTTGTTTTTTTTTAATAATTATTAACTTACCATCCGAATCCGAAGGTTTGTGTGCCGAAGTTTCAGTCCACATCATAAGGAATGTGCCCAAAATAAATGACAAAATTAATGGACTATAAAAATTCATGTTTCACAAGCTGCTTGCTAAGCTGAATCTAAAATTAAATATAATTATAGGAAATTTAACATTGTGTTCTCATTTAGCTACAAAAAAAAAAAAAAAAATATATACAAAATAAGCATAAAATACTTAAAATTTCTAAATTTATATAGTGTAAACAAATAGATATATATATATATACTAGATACTGATTGTCTTACTTGGTATTGCTTTAATGATTTTTAGGTACATTTTTTATTTAAAAAATTATTCCACCAATTTATCAAATATAGTCTTTTTATTTCTTTTCTTTTCATTTGTTAGTGATTTTGTTACTGTTTTCATTTTATATGGTTTGTTATCCTCGTAAATTTAAAGGTTTTTAATGAAAGCATTTTATTGATCTTCAAATAAAAACACAAACTAAGAAAAAACTCAATTAGCTTACAAGTTATAGGCGTTAAGGTAAAAATAAGCAGGAATTAATATTAATCATACGCCACAGAACACAGCTAATATTAAAGTTTTTATTATATATTTGATTTTAACAATTTAAGCCCAATTAAGAGTAAATGTGTATACAATTTAAGCAAGAAAACTCAAGTTGTAAGATTTATAAATATGTCAAGAGATTGTGTGAACAGCACTTAAGCTATAAGAGCGGTGTAGGGCGGTGTAGGTCTTGTGGAAACCAAGGAATCATTTTTTATATATATTTTTTTCGCAAACCTATGGATATACACTTAAAATAGCTATTAGGCTTGTTGTAATCAAGTTGTGCCACTTGCCACACAGATAATGAAACAATAATTTGTGTTTTATTCAAAATCAATATCGGTCCTTAAAGTTTAAGCAAATTAATGTCATTTCATTTTATTTTGATAATATTGGTATGGTTCAATTATGTATGAAACAAAATATCGGCCAAATGGCCGCCGCAACCTCGACGGCAAACCTCCAGCCGATGCTCCAAATTTTCGATGACGCTGAGGCATAATTGAGATTCTATGCCATTAATGTGCCGAATTATATCATCCTTTAGCTCTTGAATTGTTGCTGGCTTATCCCCGTACACATTTTCTTTCAAATAACCTCAAAGAAAGTATTCCAACGGTGTCAAATCACATGATCTTGGGGGCCAATTGACATCGCCACCACGTGAGATAACACGGCCATTGAATTAGTCGCGCAAAGGAGTCATTGTTTCGTTAGCTCTGTGTCAAGTGGCACCGTCCTGTTGAAATCACATATCGTCCACATCCATATCTTCCGACTATAGCGAACACCATTCACAGTAACTGCCTGACCGACCTCACTTTTGGAAAAAATACGGCCCGATGATGTCGCCATTTCATAAACCGCACCAAACAGTCACTTTTTGTAGGTGAATTGGTTTTTAGACAATCACTGTAGGATTATCATTCACCCAAATGCGGCAGCAATTCCGCATCCACTGAGGTGAAAATGTGCCTCATCACTAAAGATGATTAACTTCGAAAATTGATCAACCAAGGTTGCCATATCTTGCCACCATTCTGACTATTGCTCGATTGTGTATTTTTCCTAGTTCAAATTGAGTTACTCTAAAATTGATAAATGTCAAACTAAATGCAGAAGGAACTTGACTTGTGATCAGTTCAGCTGAGCTGAGCTTTATATCGCGCCAGGTATATTTTTTTTTTGTTAAAACTAGTCTCTGCCAGCGCCCTTTGGGGAGGATTACATGTTAAAAATACGCATTCGGTCGGCACTGGGATGAGTTACTAGTCGGAATTCTAAAAAGTAGAAAAGTACTACCCTTAATATGTATCGAAATACCACGGTTATCTTCGCTGGGGTTTCGTTTAATCTGCACTGTCTTTTGCTATAATTTTTTTTAGTAACTTCCGGTATACTGTCGAATAAATACTTGTACTATCTGTTAAACGCTTTAATAATATTATGAAGCTACTGTTGTAATATTTTCATGTGTCTAGCTGTTTAAAGCTTTAATTTTAAATTAATATTATTTTGATCTTGATGGAAACATTTACTCATCAAGCACAAGCACTTTGCGGTAAGATCTTTTTTCATGTTTCTCGATCTCTCACAATTATTACTCTTCCTCTTTTTTTAAAAAACAAAAAAAAAAAAATCATAAAATTTTCTTAACAGTCATTTATTTATTTATGCATTAAAGCATAAATATTAAACATTTATTTTAACACTGCTTCTTAAAAAAATAAATTGTATTTGTGATGCGTTATTTCCTTCTCGTATGCAAGCAAATTCGAAGAAAACAACACTTCCGGTAGCAAAAACTTTATACTTAAGAACTTTAACATGTTTTATCTTGTCTTGTTGTGTTTTGATCTTTCTGGCTCCTTACTATTAACACATGCATAAGCATCCACTTTAAGCAATACAATCTAATTGTTTTTTTCTTCGTCGTTTTATTTTACACTCGGCTACAAAGCAAACAAATTTGTGTTATAAAAATAAGAAACTGAAAACTGTTAAAAAAATATCTATACTTTTTTATATGAGTGTTGGGAAAGAAATATACACACATAGATATTATTATATCAAAGTATGTATGTATGTGTGTGTATTGTTGCCATTTCAAATTCATGATTTCTTATATTCTACACATGGAGTTACAGAAGATGTCAAGTAGAACAATTGTAATAAATACAGTTATGTTTTAATGATGGTGGTGGTGATTGGTTTGAAGATGTAAATGCGAGGGAGGTCACAGAACGCTCAATATGGAAAATTGAATTGTTAAATTATAGAGTGAAGAGCAGAACCTTTGTTAAACAAATGATCGCCCGCACCTCATAGGTTGTGGCATTTACGATGGAAAATCTTCAGCGTCGCAAAGACGTTCTTAAAGTCCACACTAAGGTTAGAGTATAAAGAAGCTTCTTTATCCCCAGTTTTTGTGGGTGATAGGGTTTGAGCGTTTAGCTCAATGCAGCAATATTTAAGCTAAAATATCGGCCATAAAAAGATCGAAGAAAAAGAAAATACTTTTGCCTACAATTGCTAGATGTGGAACCCGTCAAACTGCACTCCATCGAATAGCGATCTTGATAAATTTATGTTTCACAGCAGGACTCATTTGAATCGCGCTGATAGTCTAAAAAGATTAACATTTTTGTTTAGAATTCAAGAAAACTGTAAGCCCCCAAACCAAATAAGCCCCTTGGTGGATGTGCTTACAAAGCATTTGTTTTAAACCAGGTGGCAACTTATTGAAGTATAGAATTTTTCTGATTACGGGAGCATACGGTAGCATGTCAAAAAATATAATTACGGACTCTCTTGGTTGATCGAGAAACCGCCAACAAAATCGAAAGGTATATCAGATAAAGGTCTCGTTAAAAGGCTTAAAAGAATAATTTCAGCAGAAGTTATTTGGTATCAAACAGACCAGAAGATCTTACAGGATAACTTGCTCAATATCAAGGCAATCTTGGCCACATTACTATTGCCAAAAATTTAGGAAAAAATGCGTATAGGAACTAGCTTATACCCCAACAAATAAATTGCATTTTTTTTATAAAATATTATGGGTAGTCAGCATAATATTAAATAAATAATATTTAAATTCCCCCAAATAAAAATATAAATAATGGCAACTCTTGTTGGAAGCCCCCAGAAACAAAAGAGCACCTTGATGATTGATTATACTGACGGGAAACATCTCTGATTGACATGGTGAGTTATTTCAACCCTTAAACTCTGCTGACTATAGGGACACGAATACATGCCCGGAAATAGAAAATTTCAAGCAATTGCTAGATTTATAGCTGTTCAAAAAATCGGGATACATTTTAGCTAATCGAGGTATCGGTAAATTTCTGTCCATTTGAAAACTGCAGAATAAATTATTCGAGATTACACAGACCATATTGGTGTCATAAGGTTACCATTTAAATTTCAAGGCATGTTTGGCCTCAGTATGAGATTTAGAGACCCCCGAAAACAAACTGCGAGATAGCGAACTATTTATACCAGGGCGATGAATTTATTTATGGAACCGTTACAACATTTAGGAGGTGATTCAGCTAATAGGTGTCCCTCTAAGTTTCTGTAAAGTAATATTTGAACTGGAGTTATTTCGTATCGTGGTTTAATAAGGTAAACTGCTCAATTTCTTGCTTCAGTAAAATTAAAAAAAATAATGTCATCCTAGTGATCGGTCAGAAACAAAACCTCTATTCGTAGCTAGGATAACAGAGCCCTGCATCATAGGAGCATATATTTGGAGAATATATTTTCCATAAAATATTATCAGGATTCATGAGGAGAAGGAAATTACTGAAAAACACTGCCTCTGATGGTGACTAGTTCAGGATGCTTAAAGGGAGAGTTTTCTTGGTAAATCAATGATACATGAACTGACAGACTGAGACTTAAGATAATTAACAATAATTATCCCTGATCCCGGATAAATATATTAAAATTAATGTAGATTTCTATTACTCCTTAAGACACAGGCCTTAATGGGACCTTTTTAGAACCAAGTCAATTGGTTCTATTTAAACTGGCAACCTTTCGTTTCCTCTCTGTCTGTCTGTCTTTCCTTTTTTGTGTTCGCATCACATAAAAACTACAGGATGGATTTTAATAAAATTTTGTGAGGAGGTACCTTAGTATTCTGGTTCCAATATAGGATACTTTTTTTTCTACAAAAATATCATATTTCCAAGTGGAAGTGAAGAAAAAGCAGTGGAAGTACGTCGAATTTTTACCGATTTAAAGGTACTGCATACTTTAAGGCGTCTTTTATATTAGAAAGCGGAATATTATAAACACGGTTGCATAAGAGATGGAGCTGTTTCAGATAATGGAAAATAGAATTGAAAACGGGATATTTTAAACACTGCTGAGCAATAGATGGCGCTGTTTAAAAATAATGAAAAAATATAAGTTTCTTACTGCCAATTAACCAACTGAATAAAATTTGTGTTTGATTTATATTTTTACTTTGTGGAATTCCCGTTGTTATTAAAATTTGTTTAGCTTTTTACAGAGGTTTACAATAATTTTAGAATTTTATATAAATTTTATCTAGGGATGGGTACTTTTATATAAAGTCTTAAAATTTGGCGTCGATTACTTTCAAAGCAAAATCAAACAAAATATTGTCAGGACGCACACAACGTGTGTGGGCACAGCTAGTACTATATATAAACGCACTAGATTATTCAGGATAGTCTGCTTCATCGTTTGCAACGCTAGAATTATGTGCGCCAAAACTTAAAATAGAACTTGAGAGTTATTTAGCAGGGGAGTGCAGAAATTTTTAAACCAATAGGCGTAAACTGAAGTTTTTCCCCGATTATAAGGATGGCTAAAGCATGGATATGCCAGTTAAAAACTAAGACATGCTTTCAAAATAAGGGTCTGAAAAGAGAGACATCGCGATGACATTTGCTTTTGCACTAGTATTTTCATATTGCATTTTAGAGAGCGAGAGAGTGAGGTGTATTGCTCTCTCTAAAATGCATGATTTAATCAAAATAAATTGTTTGTATTAGTAAATAAATTATGGGGTTTTGAACTCAGTTTCCACATACAAAATTATTCTTTTTGTCTATTCCTCGTATCCATTTGCATATTTTAAAATAAATGAAAATCAATAATAAGTTCAATCGTGCTTAAGAGCAACTTTTGCTAAAAAAATTAAATTCTGATATAATCAGAAACTGCAATATTTCCGTTTATTAAATTAATATGTAAAGTTTTTATTTACTCGTATGCTCCTTGCCATTTCTTGTGCTCATTATATACAAATGTCTTTAACTGGCTTTTAACTAAATATGAAATTTCTTGCTATTTCTCTCTTTATCTTTTAGCCATTTCTTATATTTTGTTCAACAAAGAAGCATTTTTAAAAGTATAATTTATTCATAAATTACAAGAGTCTTATCAACAATGTATTCGTGTGAGGATGGAAGAAAGGATTCATGTGCATATTTGCTTAATATACGATTGCAGGCTCCCAGTATGTGCATCTGATGTTATTATGTTCCTTTTTATGAAGACTTGTTGTGGCACTTAACCCATTATTTTATATTCATACTTTTGCAACGAAGAAAACTTAAAAGCAGGAGCGTCTTTCTAAAGTTGTGTGTGTCTTACTGTGACGTATACTTGATATTAATTATTTTATTAATTTGAACCCCCTAAAATATGCCTTGTTTATTTTTTTAAATACAATTTATTGGCGAGCAGGGTTGATAGATATGTTGTGGGGATTTCTTTTGGCGTCAAGCATATTAAAAAAATATTTTCTACTTAAACCATTTTGCTAAATAGAATGATTTGCCTTTTTTTATTTTTTTATTAAAATTAATCAAAAATTATGTTAATAAAGTTGAATGATTGTAACATAAACTTGCTATCAGAATCTCCAAATATTCCAAATTATGGAAACGTGACTAAAAGTTCGTCCTATAAACATTAAGTTTAATTTCAGTTTGATTCTTTTCAAAAACCCTCATAAGGTTGCGCCTCTGTGACAATTTTTCTTGTATGTTTGTTTTAGCTAAAAGTGTGTTGTTAAGTGTTTAAAAATAAAAATATTTGTCTAAGAAAGCAAATTTATCCAAAAATATGTACTTATAGTTTGTTTTCATATCTTTGACAAAAAAAAGGCCAGTTGGAAAAAATGTTTACACTTAGAAGGGACAGAAATACTGTTACGAAAAATTAAAAATGTTCTTGGTCTAATTTTTTTTGTATCTATTTAATGATATACATTATGCACCTCTGGCCTTTAAGAATGCCTCATAAGCCACACTTGCCAATCATCAGTAGGCTGCAAGTTCCTTAGCTCTAACTAATGCAGTCCTAAGAAGGTCATAGTTGTTGTATATTTTTTGTGGCAAACTATGTCCTGTAAAACGGTCCACAGTTTATAAACAAAAGTGCTCAGATCAGTGAAAAATATGATTTTTTATATGAAAAACTAAAAACTCATTTTCTAGCTAAACTAAGCGTTCTACAGGCAAAAGGACCAAAATCTGTTATCGCTTATAAAATTCATAAAAAGAATATTTTTCGATTTAAATTTTTTCGATTTTATGTAAACGTCCTACAGGCAAAAGGGCAATCATCTGTGATCACTTATACAATTCATAAAAAGTATTTTTTTTTTTGAAAAGTTCGATTTTTTAAATGAAAAACTAAAAACTCATATTCTGGCTTAAGTAAGCGTCCTATAGACAAAAGGACCAAAAGCTGTGATCACTTATAAAATCCATAAAAACGTTTTTTTATAAAAAAGATTGATTTTTTATATGAAAAACGATTTTTTCTTAGCTAAACTAATCGTCCTACAGGCAAAGGGACAAATATGTGCGATCACTTATAAAATTAATAAAAAGCGGTTTTTATTAAAAAAAATTATATTTTTTATATGAAAAATTAAAAACTCATTTTTTAGCTAAACTAAACGTCCTACGGGCAAAAATCTCTGATATTTTATAAAATCCATAAAAAGGGATTTTTATTAAAAAATCCAATTTTTTATATAAAAAACTAAAAACTCATTTTTTAGCTAAACTAGGCGTCCTACAGGCAAAAGGACACTGTGATCATTTACAAAAATTCATAAAAGGGGATTTTTATTGAATAACTCGAGCGTCCTACAGGAAAAAGGACAAATCACTTATAAAATTCACTTATAAAATTCATAAAACGTAATTCTTTATTGAAAAATTCAATTTTTTTATATGAAAATTAATTTTTTAGCTAAACTAGACGTCCAACAAGCAAAAGTACAAAAATCTGTGATCACTTATTAAATCAATAACAAGAGATGATTTTATTGTTTCGATTTTTTTAGAGTCAGTCATTCTGCAGAGCAAATGAAGCTAGGTTCGAAGCTAGGTTTGCGTTTTTTCAGCTGTATGAGCCGGTGCAGAATCCTGCTGGAAAGTCCACGGCTGATTTTTGAAAAGAGAATGGTCAAGCGGCCTTACAGCAACTTCCAAAACACTTTTTTTAAACTTTGTGACTGCATACTGTAAACCATGACTGCAGCTTGATAATGACCTTTGTCAAGCCATGGGACGAACTTAAATGCCTCCTTAGATGGCCGGGTATATACTCTAGCATTTTGTGAGTTTAACACTTTCCTGCATGGTTTCCGTAACCAAGATTTTTTTGTTCCAGTTACCAGCGTAATTTGCCTAAAGACATTTGGATTTGTTATCCTTGTTTTTTTGTTTAAAGCTGAAGTCAATAAATGCCCACGATTGAAATCCTTAAACCGAAAATCCTTTTTAATAATAGAACTACATAACTGCTGCATAATATTCATCTCACTGGTCAAGATTTTCTGTTTCCGAAGAGGATTTTGTCACATTTGTTTATTTGAGGGCTTTGATGTCTTAATGGGGTCGAATAGTATGTGGCCAATCCGGCCGAGGCAGTCTTTTATATCTCCAGTCTTCTCAAAATTATTTTGCTATTATGCTGGTATCCCCAAGCGGGTGGAGCGTTTAGAAAATATCGTGTTTTTTTATTCTATACTTAAAAAAAGCTATGTCAGCGATACAGTTCTCATTAACTGACTTTGGGTTAAAAATGTTTATCAAAGCATTTTTTGCTCTACAGATTTTTATTTATATTTTTTTGTGGTAAAAGCTTTCCCTAAAAATTTTCTTTAGGGGTTTTTGCCTCAAGATAATATTTCTAACACTTTTTTAGAATCGATTAAAAGCGCTTGGGAAGTAAGTAGCAGAAAACAGACTCTGTTAAATATTTTGTAAAATAAAAATAACTAAAGGCTTAAGAATGCCTGCAATGAGATGATGTAATTGCTATTAAAATTGTTTTATCTATCACAGAAACAGCTTAAATATTGCCAAAGAAAAATTTCAATTAATTCCTCTTTAAAGTTCATCAAGCGTATGAGTGTTACGAATTTAATTAATATTAATCATACCACATGTTGTTTGTATATGCAAGTAATGGAATTTAAAATTCTTCAAGTGTCTGTTTTTTGTGGTGGAAATTTATCTCTGCCAGATTCTGATTTAATAGGGACTCAATGACAATTAAAAGAAAAATGAGTTTGTTTTGTAAAGAAAGTTTTAGTTGTTTTTAATCTGTATGCAGTTTATGCCATTTTTATATGCTTTTGCTACTTCGTTTTAACTAAAAACAGCTCATCAGTCATTTTTTTTGTTTGATTAGAAATGCAGGTATGTTCTATTTGAGAATATTTTAAAGTACACTTTCAATGACAAATGGAAAAAACAGAAATGCTTAGCAAAAGACAAAGCCAGGAAACTACATGCAGGTAGATTGATTGAAAGTTTTGTTATGACGCTTTGTGTAGTGATTAATCATTTTAGTTTTTTTCTTTTAGATATGGCAGATATTTGAGATGCTTTATTGTCTGAAGTATTCATACTTGACTTCCATATAGTTGACATAGGACATGCCAAATAGTTAACATAGCATATTCACTTTCGATCAGATGATTAGACACATCATGAATTTTTGTTTTTTCAAATTTTATTCGACAGCTATAATTTTACAAAGCGAGAACAAAGGGAGAATTCATGCTCTAACCGACAGCCCTAACCCACAGTGGAACAAGGAGGAAACTGCCATACCTACCGACCTTTGCTTTTAATATTGACTTGCCGGCTCATATCAGAGGAGCTCAGAGTGATTGAACATTTGTTTATATATTATTTGTGTGAACAGTATAAAATCAAAATTTGTTAAAAACGAATGAAGTTTAGTCTCTGAAGGACATCTTTGTTTCTTTGGTCAATGGATTAATACGTAAGATATGGACAGGAACAGCTAGAAAGAGGTAAACGGTTTATTATCTAAAGGCATTCCTGAGGCAATAGCCCCTCTACTGAAAGGCCAAAAAGTTGCTTAAATATTATAGAAGTACCTTAAGTTGGATAATTGCAGGATTAATTAATTCCCTATTGATAATTAAGCCTAAATATAAATCGAAAAAGACTATACTTGCAGACTGCGCCTGAAAGCTCATCATCGCACATTGAATTTAAATGTGCAGCAGTGACAGGTATAAGACCTAGGAACTGTATCATATTAAATATTGATAATATGGGGGAACCTTAGCCTTAGACAAATTGAATTGAGAAACAAGGTCGACAGGGTCAGCGATCTGAAATCACTACAGCCATACTTAACAATAATCAATATCTGCACGTACGTCATCCAATCAAAACTTAACCACAGCACGAACTGTAATATAGTCCTAAGAGAAGTGATAAATTATCAATCTGGTATCAATGCGGATCGAGGGAGGCCGAAAAGGAAAGCATAAAGTTAACTCTTAATTTGTTTCAGTAACTAAATAATTCCATTATATTAATTTTTAAGACCACACGATTTGTTAAAATTTTAAAATTAAATTCCTATGTTTTTGTTTTTTTTCATCCCTTGAGCATTGCTTAAAATATTAATGCAATAATGTTTAGTGTTTGATATTTTAATTAAACAAATTTACAAAACTTGGAAATAATGTGTCATTTAAATAATTTTAATATTAACAAAACAAAGATGTTCCCAAGGGTTTTTTAAATAATATTTGTAAATCTTTAATAAACATTTAAATAGTATTTAAATTTCAATATACTGTTTGTTTTTATTCAACACCTAACAGTATGCAACATTTTTTCTCATAATGCTAAGCCTAAACGTATGCTTAACTAAGAGCAATATTAAATAAAAAGAGTGCCAATACTAATTAATGTTAAAAATGGATTATAACTCACTGGAATAAAATAAAAAAAATATTTTTTAATAATTTTATAAATTTTAAAAAATTTTATAAATTTTCTAAACCAAAGGTAGAAGTTTTATTAAATTACTAGCTGTGCCCACACACGTTGTGCGCGTCCTGACAATATATTGTTCGATTTTGCTTTGAAAGTAAACCACACCCAATTTTAAGACTCTTACGTATTTACTTTATATAAAGGTATCCATCCCTGGAGTAAATTCTAAAATTTATAAAAAATTCTAAAATTCTAAAAATTATTGTAAAGCTCTGTAAAAGATAGACAGATAATGAGTTACTCATTATTTTAAAACAGCGCCATCTGTTGCGCAATATTGCTTAAAATATACTGTTTTCAAAAATAAAAGATGCCTTAAAGTATGCAGTACCTTTAAATCGGTAAAAATATATCGGCGTACTTTCACTGCTTGTTCTCCACTTCCTCTTGGAAATAAGATATTTTTGTAAAAAAAAGTGTCCTGTATTGGGATCAGGATATTAAGGATATTAAGACAAAAATTTGTTAAAATATATCTAGTAGTTTTTAATTGATGCCAACGCAAAGAAGAAAGACAGACATGCGGGAAATGAGTTACTATTTTATTATATGTATAGATTTATATGATTTTTTTTTTGTAAATGTGTGTTATTTTGCACCATTTTTTTATTGCTTTAATTTATATTTAACACAAATTGTGGCCATTTTGTACAGCCATAAATTTGTGTTTATTTCGAAGTATGAGTAACAGGCAGAAAAAAACCTGTTATAGACTAAATATCTTTTTGGATTTAAGATGAAATTTATTAATATGAGCTTTAAAACTACCATTTAAATAAAAATATATATTTTTATTTAAATGATATTCATAAATTAATTATAACAAATATATTTATTTCAAATGAACTTTTATTCGAAAAAATATTTTTTTAAGCCAAAAAGAGCTTATTGTTAATGTTAATGCTTTTTATTATGTTAAAGGCACCAGTAAGTTAAGTTAAAAAAAAGAAATACACTAAATTAAAAAAATTTAAATATAAAATTTGTGGTGTAATTTGTAGTGAAATTTGGTAAATGGGTTAAGTTCGTTTAATTCTCTCTAAATTAAAATAAATTTTTTACAAATTAGTTGATTAATTTTAAAGGTGGCTCTAGACTTTAATTTCAGCAACTGATGATGGATGATTAAATAGAATTTTTCTCGTATTCCTTTATCTAAGTTTGGTTGCTAGTGTCTAAAATAAAATTTTCCTATTTCTTCTTTAAAATTAATCGCCTAATTAAAAAAAAAATTATTCATTCAACTTATAGAGAATAAAATCAACTTAAGCCTGATTTTAGAATTTCATTTGTGTATTAATATTGAATATTAAATTTTATTTTGGAATTTTTTTTTTGGGACTTGTGTTTTCCTGTTTGGCTTTTAATATCCTTAGCAAAGAGAAATGGGCATTGTTGCACAAACGTGCGGAATATAATTACTACAAAAATGCATGTACGTTATTATTATTGCATTTTGTGTTGCATGGACACGTATGTACATGTTGGGAATGTTGCTTGCATGCAAGTATTTAACATCGAACATTCACCTTTTAATCACTACAAGCTGTAGAAGCAGCAGTTTACAATAGTGCACAATAAACACTGTGGTTATTCATGAATGTAATTTTTATTTTATTTTTTCTCTGTGCCCAACAAAGCATAATCACATTATTTGTTCAAACACTCTCCCCAGTCTCACCCAGTCACAATTTATCCCACAATACAACTACGAATATGTATGTATGTGTCTATGCGTCAAAGTTAAAATGTTTAACAAAATTATTCATACCTTTTTTTTATTTATTTTTAAAATGTTGATGGTTTAAACAAGAGTCTTTAACGTGTCGTATTACAAAACAGTAAAAATAATCAATAAAATAAAAAAATTACTTCAAAACATTTAATATTTCCAAAGATATATACTTTTAGTGAAAATATATCTATTGGATTGTTGAGATTGTAAGGGGTACTGGTACCAGTATATTTCTTGAATTTTATATAAATAAGTTGTTGAATTCTGTTTGTATACTTTTCCCACATTCCCAAAAAAGAGATATGTAATTAATCATAAATCATTTTTAATAAATCATTTCCAATGAATATCTCTAGTTCAAGTTTAAAATTTAAAAAATAACAAATGAAAGATTTAAATTTTTGTTAAAGAATAAAAATATGAAATATGAAGAATAGCAGTTTTTTTTGGCGAAAAAATTAATTTTTAATGAAAAATTTACATTTAGGTGAAAATGCGACTTTCCCGTGAAAAAGTGAATTTTCAATGAAAAAGTGAATTTTAAATGAAAAAGTTATTTTAGTAAAAATTTATATCGTAAAAGTAACTGTGACTTTTTAGTGAAAAATAACTTTTTTTTTGTGAAATAGTGTTTTTTTCAGTCAAAACATTGCTTTTTTACTGGGTAAGTAACTTAGGTAGTGAAAAAGTGACTTCAAAAATAACAAAAGGTAAAGAAAAATTTCTAGTGAAAAATAACCGTTTTGGCGAAAAAGCGACTAATTAGTAAAAAAGTTACTCTCTTAGTGAATAAGGAACTTTCTAAGTAAAACAATATTTTTTTTTTGTGAAAAAATAATTCTTTTTAGTGAAAAGGAGAATTTTTTAGTCGAAATTTGGAAATTGTTTTTTTTTTTTAACAAAAATGTCACTTTTCTAGTGAAAAAGAGATTTTTTTAGAAATAAAAAAGGAAATTTTGTAGTGAAAAGTAAGCTTTTTGGTGAAAAAATTATTTTTTAGTCAATATATAAGTTTAGTGAAAAATTATTTCTTTTTTGTGAAAAAACGACTTTTTAGGGAAAAAAAGTTACTTTTTAGTGAATAAGGAACTTTTCTAGTGAAACAGTGAATTTGTTTGGTGAAAAATAATTTTTTTAGTGAAAAGGTGACTTTTTTTGATGAAAAACGTTTTTTTACTGAAAGGTGACTTTTAGTGAAAAGGTGAATTTTTTTAGTAAAAACGTGATTTTTTTCTGAAAAAGTAACTTTTCTAGTGAAAAAGTGAATTAAAAAAAAAAAATAATAAAAAATCGAAATTTTCTAGTGAATAATAACTTTTTTTGATGAAGAATAACCTTTTTGGCGATAAATAAGCTTTTTGGTGAAAAAGCAATTTTTTAGTGAATAAGTAAGTATACGTTAAGTGAAGAAGTAATTTTTTTTAGTGAAACAATGTTTATTTAGTTAAAAAAGTATTTAGTAAAAAGTAACTAGAAAATAAAAAACATCAAAAATAAAAAAAGGAAATTTATTATTGGTGAAAAAGCGACTTATTAGTGAAAAAGTTACTTTTTAGTGAATAAGAAACTTTTCTAGTGAAACAGTGAATTTTTTGAGTGAAAAAGTAATTTTTGTAATGAAAAGGTGACTTTTTTTGAGTAAAAACGTGATTTTTTATTGCAAATATAACCTTTTTTAGTAATATAACAAAAAAATACACAGTGCAACACGGAAAAAAATGACCATATACGGACACCACTACGTGATAAAAGACCAAAAAAAAAGACCCCTGTCTCCCAGTTTTGCCCAAAGTCCTCCAGGTTTTTTTTATGGGCCCTCAAAGATGTGGGGCCTCGATGTCATTTTTGCAAAAAAATGATCATTTACTCAAGCTCATATTTTGCAAACCGTTTGGAATTTTGATATACTCTCTGAAGCGCAGTTGTAGCTCTTGTCATAAAGAACAAAAATTGTGTACATATGAAATCAAAAAAACTTCATCTTCAAGGTCAAAATCGCAAAAAACTTTAAAAAATTATATTTTTTTTTACCTTTTTTCCCCTGTTCAGGTCCGTAGGTAGCAAACCGTTTTAAATTCAAGGAAACAACCAACTACAAAAGTTAACCTAAGATCTCAATAAACAACTTTCTAGAACATATAAACTTCCTAGGAATGATTCTTAACACCGTTTAGGTAGCGCTTAGGTAGCCGCAAAAGTGAAAAATTTCCCGAAATTTTTTTAACTACCTAAGCGCTACCTAACCATTTTTGGTAAAAAAAACACAACTTTTTGGTGAAGAAGAAATTTTTTTTAGTGAATAAGTAAGTATATGTTTAGTGAAGAAGTAATGTTTTTTAGTGAATGGGTGGCAGTTTTAGTCTAGAAGTGACTTTTATTAGCGAAAGGGTTACATTAAAAAAAAAAAATTATAGTAAAACAAAAACTTTTTGGTGAAAAAGCGACTTTTTAGTGAACAATTTACGTTTAAATGAAAAAGTAATGTTTTAGTTAATTTTTTTTTTGTGATAAAATAACCTTTCTGACAAAACTGTGACTTTTTTTTAAGTGTAAAAGTGGCCTCTTTAGTGAAAAGGTTACTTTTTATTGAAAAAGAGGCTTTTTTTTATCAAAACTGAAATTTTTACTAAAAAAAAAATCACTTTTCTTGTGAAAAAGTAAATTTTCTGCTGAATAGGTAACTTTTTCGTGAAAAAGTAACTTTTCCGGTGAAAAAATCTCCTTTTTTTATACGCGACTTTCTAGAGCAAAAGTAAGATTTTAGTAGAATAATGCAACTTTAAGTGACAAAGCGATTTGGTGGAAGAAGTAAGTTTTTGGTGAACAATTTATTTTTTAAAACTACTTTGTTTTTTAAAAATAGTAGTAAAAATTTTATATTTCGTAATAAAGAGAATTTTTTAATAAAAAATTAATTTATATAAACAAACAAAAGAAAAATATACTTTTAAAAAATAAAATAAAAAAAAAAGTTTTCTTTAAACCGATATTCCATAGAAAAAATCACTTCGGTAGTTTAGGTAAGATCAAAAAATTTTATTAAATTTAAATATACTTTTTAATTTTTAACCGACTTCAAAAAAAGAAGGAGGTTATCAATTCGTCTGTGTGTTGCTTATTTTTTGTATGTTTGTGCCTTCAGAACTCGGTCATTTCTGAACCGATTTTAAAAATTTTTGCGCCATTAGAAAGGTTATGGCTACAGATTGGTCCCATTTTAAAAACAGTTTAAAAATTAAAGGGTGTCCCCATACAACATCCTTTTTTTTTACTTGTATTATGAACTTTATAGGTCACCCATTTAAAATTAGAAAAAAGTGCGTATCACTATAGCTCCCAATAACAAAAAGTAATTAAAAAATAAAATTAAAAATTAAAGGGTGACCCCATAGGTGACGTAATTTCACCTTTATGGTCCTATCTTTTGAACCGTTATAGACAAACACTTGAAAGTTGCACAGAATGTTCGTTACTATGTCTGTTATAATAAGTATAAATATTTAAAATTAGAAATTAAAGGGTGTCCCATTAGTTGGTTTATTTTGATATATATATGGTCAAACTTTTGAACCATTATAAACAGACAGTTGAAATTTACAAATAACTTGTATTGCTAAGTCCGCTAAAATAACAAGTGTAAAATATGAATTTGGAAATTAAAGGGTGTCCCAATAGTTAATGTAAAAGTGATATATATTGCCAAACTTTTCAACTGTTATAGATAGACAGTTGAAATGTACAAAGAACCTATATTGCTTAGTCCGCTATTACAACAAGTATAAAATTTGGATAAATTAAAGGGTGTCCACATTATTGATGTAATTTGACCATTATGTCCACATCTTTGGAACCGTTATAGACAAATACTTGAAAAATAGACAGAATGTTCACTACTATGTTTGTATGACAAAGTTCTCTTTAACAAGTATTTATATTAAAATTTGAATTTAAAGGGTGTCCCAATAGGTGACGTCATTTGATATATATGACCCTATCTTTTAAATAGTTATTGACAAACACTTAACAATGAGACAGAATGTCTATTATTATGTGTGTTAAAATAAGTATAAATATTTCAAATTATAAATTACAGGGTGTCGCAATAGTTTATGTAATTTGATGTATATGACCAAACTTTTAAACCGTTACAGACAGACGGTTGAAATTTACAATGCACCTGTATTGCTACGACCGCTATAACAAGTATAAAATTTGAACTTGGAAATTACAGGGTGTCGCAATAGTTGGTGTAATTTTATGTATATAGCCAAACTTTTGATCCGCTGTATACAGACAGTCGTTTGGCATTGGTTTGATCTGAAAAAGCACAGAACCCTGGCGTCTTGTGCCCCTATATACTCCGGAAGTACTGCTCCCCCGGTAGAAAATCGATTGATATTTGTTTTAGATTATTGAATTCAAAAAATAGTTTTTTTATCTGAATTGACAGTTTGTGCAATGACATTTAAAAAATCCCGCTACAATCTTCCTTGAATATAATATAATCATTGTATAATTACCGTCTTAAAGAAACATGATTTTAAGTTTGTCTGTTTTGAAGTCGGTTTTTTTTTTTGCAAGAATTATCTTACAAATATTTCTTAAAAAAGTAGGGAAATATTTTTTAAAATTTGTTGCATATGCAATTATTTCTTTGTTTCAGTGTTACGTATTGCCTACTTTAAGGAGTTTAATTATGTTTATTAGTTTAAATTCCAAACATAAATTCGCTTAAATAAAACATTGACTATTTCCATTTGTGAATAAAAAATTATATATAAATTTTTTTGTGGAAAATAACAGAAATAAATTTTAAACAAAAAAATTGTTGGTGGTTCTTCCCCACAATATTTTCTTTTTCATAAGCTGCCCTGAGGGTACAACAAACCTTTAACAAAAACATAAACATGTCAAACTGTTGCGTTTAGTTTTACGTTCTCATAATGGAGGGAAATAAAAATGAGTCTTCGTTTTAAATTGTTTTTACTACTTTAGGGGTTTCGTTTATTTTTTGTTTAATTCTGTGTTTTTTTTCAACTGCATTTCAGCGCTCAAGTTTTATTCTAAATAATTTTTTGTCATTTGGTCTTGTCAGTTACATTTGATTGTTTTAGTTGAATCAATTATTTTATTGTTAATTTTGTTTTTTAGTTTATTGCTGAAGCAATTATTATGGCTAAGTATTTTTTGCTTATAATTTGATTCTAAAATCAAACTTTTAGTTTTTCTGTCTTTCATGATACGCATAAAATAATTGAAAAAAGAATGAAACTTTTATAATAAAGTCTCCAAAAGTTTATTCATATCAATAAGAAACAAATAGTTAAAGCGATATTATTAAAATTAATTAATTAATTATTTAGGCCTAATTGACTAACCTAGAGAAGGACGTATGGTGTAACGATGTCTAGGGCCTAGCTTTGAACAAACCTAAATGAGAGCGCAACGTTTTGCAAGAAACAGTAATGATAACATATTTTGTTTAGTAAAATCTAATAAATTAAATCGCAAAAGAGAGACAAAATCGCTATATAAAGCAGAAAATAGCTAAAATGGCACCACGCTTACACAAAAAAAAAAAAAACAATAACATTTTGTTTGCACCCAACTTCACTGCCTAACGCTCTGTTAAAATTGGATTTTCCAATTGCAGGCGTTGAAGCTGAGCTATTTAGGTTTGCTTCATACATTTTGTATGTAAATTGAATGAATTTTTAAGGGAATTAATTAAAAAGATGCTTTAGATGCTCTTCTTTACCCCTTACAAAAAATTGTTGTCACTAAAAAGTAACTTTTGCACTAAAAAGTCACTTTTTAAGCAAAAGGCACTTTTACTCTAAACGTCATTTTTTCACTAAAAAGTACTTTTTTACTAAAACGTCACTTTTTTAATTAAATAATTTTATTTTCACCAAAAAATTGCTTTTTACTTAAAATATCCGTTTTCACTAGTCTCTTTTTTTTTCTAAGAAATACATTTTACGCAAAAGTCACAACACTATCCCCAAAAAGTAAATTTTTAGTAAAAACTAACTTTTTAAAAAAGTGTATGTTCAGTGATAAATGCATTGGACATTTTTTCATTGAAAATTATTTCCACTGAAAAGTTACTTTTTCACTGAAACTTCACTTCTTAACTAAAATCACATTTCTTACAAAAAAAAAAAAAAATATTTTTTCACTAAAACGTCTCTTTTTTTAAATCTTTGGTTACAGTCTATTATATGTGACCAAAAACCTTCTTTTTCCCAAAAGGATTTTTTCAAAAAAAAAAATCTCAAAAGGTCTATTTTGCACACTCTATTTTGTATAAAAATTCAATTTTTCATAAAAAGTATCGTGTTTTACACAAAGGTTATTTTTTCAAGTTTTCTTTTTTCAAAAAAAAAAAAACACTTTTTTCCACCAAACTTCTCACAAGGAGGTTTTTGTCACCCAAAGTTCCTTTACGGATATCGTTCTTTACAACACGTCTCTTTTAATTTTAAAAAATCAATTTTATTAAGAAAAAATCACTTTAATTTTTAAAAAATGCCAACACTGTCACATAATGTTTTTTTTTGTATTTACAAAACGTCTTTTTTGTCAAAAAAGTCTTCTCTGCTTAATGGAATTAATTATGGTCTTCAGATTGTTAATTTTTTGCTTTTATGGCCATAAATTATTTGCAAACTTAGAATTTGGAACTAACGGAAAACTAAGACTACCAAATATTTTTTTTTAATTCAAACTGTCAATATAATTGTCATTATGTTAGTGGCAAATCAAAAGTTTAAAATACTTAAAATATTTTAAGAATTTGTTAACAAATTAAAATTTTTGCTGTTGTTATGTCGGCATCTCTTTACAGTATCAGAGAAAAAACAATTAATAGATTAGCAAATATTTAAGCAAATGTTTCCACTCGTTTTTGCATAAATGTTGTGGGCGTTAATGTCAGCCACGATTTTACCACAGATGTTTGTATGGTGTTGTTGTATTCCAAACATGTATTAGTGGGAGATTGTCATGTTGTCAATTAATGTTGAAGTAGTTGTTGTCATTGTTCTGATAATAGTATGACAGTACAAGTTGTAAAATTATTAACGCCTAGAAGTATGCTCAGTGTAGTGTATAATTAAAAGAGGAATTTAAAAAGTCCTGTGGAGAAAGCAAAGACAAAGAAAGGTTGGGTAATTGAATTGGTTAAAGAAATTTATTTAAAATGTATTTTAAATAGTGTTGGAATGGATTATGTAAATCTGGATGAACAGGCTTTCTGGATTGGAGCTGGTAGACAACGAAAATTTTATTTACACCCTTGTCATTCTATGTGTAATTTCTACAATATTCATTTCCGATCCCATAATGTATATATTTTCTGAATATTTATACAAAGAAAGGTTGATTGGGCGATGTGCATCTGTCCATGTTGGGGTTGATATGGATGTAGCCAAGGAACCCAGAAAAGGTACAGTAAATTTAAGCACACCAATATGTCAGGCATAGTTTCGAAAAATTTATTATTGTAATTTAGCCCCATTGGACCATAAATGATAGCGCTATGGTTAAAAAAGGTTAGCTCCTCGTATTTTCTTTATGTTTTTCGTATATTTTAGTTGTTTTTCTGTACTTTGTTATTGTTTTTTGAAAACCGAAAATTTAGAAAAAAACCCTCTAGATTACCATAAAATCAGAATTTCACCAAATAATCAAAATTTCACAAGGTATCACATATTCATAAGTTTTCAACTTAAAGTGGAAATTTTCCCCACAAATTTTTATTCAAATTTTAGAAGGTGATTAAAAACCAAAAATTCACAAAAAAAAAAAAAAAAAAATAAAAACTTCTAATAAATAAAAAATTCCCTTGAGTGTCATCAAAAAATCACATTTCCCCCCAAAATTACAAAAAAAAAAAAATTATAAATTTTACCAAGGATTTTTTATACGAATCAAAAATTAAAATTTGATAAAAAGCCGAAAATAAACACAAAAAAATAATCTATACATAAAATATAATTTCCGTCTGTCTGTCTATCTGCTTTTCATTTGTGTTCGGATCACGTAAAAACTAATGGATGTATTTAAAAAAAAATTTTATGAGGAGGTACCATAGCATCCTAAATCCAATAGAGGATACTTTTTTGCCGAAAAAATATCTCATTTTTCGGTTTAAAGGTACAGAAAATTTCGGTTTAAAACTGGGATATTTTCAACACGCACGTATTATCAACACACCTTTTTATTTTTGAAAGTGGAATATTTTAAAAACTATTGCGCAACATTAGGCGCCAATTGAAAAAAATTTGTATTTGATTTGATTTTTATTTTTACTTTGTGGAATTACATTGTTATTTAGGTTTACAATAATTTTTGGAATTTTAAATAAATTTTAGAATTTTATCCAGGGCTGGATACCTTTACATAAAAAATATATAACTGGACAAAATATTGGAGACACAGCTAGTTATTAATAATTAAAAAATTTGCTTAAAGATCCAAATTTCGCCAAAAATTCTATTTTTATCGAAAAATTCAACAATAATTTTTATTTCGTTCTAGAACTAAAATTTTTTTAAAAAGAAAAAATTCACAAAAAAACTAAAAATTCTTAATAATTTCAAAGTTCACCTAAAGGCTCAAGTTTCTCCAAAAAATCATATTTACAAACTAATATACTTTTGAAAGCAATAATTATTTCAAATAGTTCAAATTAGTTCAAAATATACTAAATTTTCTATATATAAATTTTATTAAATTCTAAAAGTATGCTTTTAATAATTATTATTTTAAATTCGCAGTTGCCATATAAAATAAATATAAAATCTTCAAAAAAAACTTAAAAATCCTAAATTCAATATTAGTCGGCGTAAAATTTTAATATATTTTTTTTTAATATCAGTTATTTTAATGTAATGATAAGCATTGTAAGGTGTTACAGAATCCTAATAACTTTTTATCGATATACATGTATTTTAAATATTTTTATTTTAATTTAATTTTAATATTATTTTCATATCAAAACTCAAGTTAGTACTCGTATTAAATAAAATGTAATAATGTTGTAATATTTTATTATTATTGAAAAATATTTATATACAAATTAAATAGAGAACATTTCAAGCTTTCAGTGTCAAGTAAAAAAAAAAAGCAAGTGTTTATGTTGGAAACCATAAAATGCTATAAAGACATTTATGACAGTTTACATTTACTGCCGGCCATCTCTTCTAACATTTACAATACAATTTAATAAAATAAATTCATATTTATTTGCTATCAAAATAACGAGTGATTTTTTAAGAGCTTGAGAACTTTTTTAAAAAAAAAAACGCATAAAATTTGCAAAATCTCATCGGTTCTTTATTTGAAACGTTAGATTGGTCCATGACATTTACTTTTTGAAGATAATTTCATTTAAATGTTTACCGCGGCTGCGTCTTAGGTGGTCCATTCGGAAAGTCCAATTTTGGGCAACTTTTTCGAGCATTTCGGCCGGAATAGCCCGAATTTCTTCGGAAATGTTGTCTTCCAAAGCTGGAATAGTTGCTGGCTTATTTCTGTAGACTTTAGACTTGACGTAGCCCCACAAAAAATAGTCTAAAGGCGTCAAATCGCATGATCTTGGTGGCCAACTTACCGGTCCATTTCTTGAGATGAATTGTTCTCCGAGCTGTGTGGCATGTAGCGCCATCTTGTTGAAACCACATGTCAACCAAGTTCAGTTGTTCCATTTTTGGCAACAAAAAGTTTGTTAGCATCGAACGATAGCGATCGCCATTCACCGTAACGTTGCGTCCAACAGCATCTTTGAAAAAATACGGTCCAATGATTCCACCAGCGTACAAACCACACCAAACAGTGCATTTTTCGGGATGCATGGGCAGTTCTTGAACGGCTTCTGGTTGCTCTTCACTCCAAATGCGGCAATTTTGCTTATTTACGTAGCCATTCAACCAGAAATGTGCCTCATCGCTGAACAAAATTTGTCACATTTGAACATTTCGAACCGAACACTGATTTTGGTAATAAAATTCAATGATTTGCAAGCGTTGCTCGTTAGTAAGTCTATTCATGATGAAATGTCAAAGCATACTGAGCATCTTTCTCTTTGGCACCATGTCTGAAATCTCACGTGATCTGTCAAATACTAATGCATGAAAATCCTAACCTCAAAAAAATCACCTCAAAAAATCATATGGTTTTTTGTAAAGACTTATAATCAAATATCTATGTCTTAATACTGGTTTATTGAAAATAAGTGGTTATAAATTACATACATCGTTTCTCGTATCGTTAAACTGAAAAAGAAAGACTTAACTTTTAGTATTCCATGGCCGAGCGTTGCTATGTGATTGTCAGTATTAGTTTTCAGTGGTGTTAATCCTTTCTGTGTCACAATTAAAAAAAAATAATAATAAATAAATAAAATTAAATTAAATTGATTGGATTTGTTCCGCCAGTAAATAAAATACTGTTGTCATACCTTTCGGTGAAGACCGTCGTCACTGGCTGTACTGGAGTACCATTTTAAACACGGCTTGAAAATGATGTCTTTACATCGAAATCGCTCGCCAAACGTACCAAAACAACAGCCAGTGACGACGGTCTTCACCGAAAGGTATGACAACAGTAAAATTAAATTGATTGGATTTGTTTCACCCGTAAATAAAATACTGTTGTCACAACCAGTGGCGACGGTCTTCACTGCAAGGTATGACAACAAATAAAATTTAATCGAAACCAAACCCTGGGTAAATTCTTTTAACAACCCATTTACCGAATGGACTAGTAGTTCTTAATCTCTTATTTAATTCCAATCTATTCGTTAGTAAGCATTGAGCTAAAAAAATACTTTTCTTCATTTGGCTGTTAATTATATTAAAATTAAATGAATTTAATTGTTTTCCTTACAACACCTTTATTATTTTCCTTTTGTCGAATATTGCAGATTTTGCATATACATTTGTACATATATATTTATATGCAGCCATCTATGATAAAGAAAATAGTTAAAAGCCATTAAATAATTAAAGGTTTTAGAATTTTTAATATAATTTATATACGTAAGAATTAGATAAAAATTAACAACATAAAAATTTAAACTAATTTAAATTGTAAAACCTTTTTAAACCGTAAAATTGTAAAATTTGTCTTAATCTTTAATTAAAATAATAGAATCCTTAAAAAATTTCAATTTAAAAGTTATAACAAAATTGTAATTTTTTTATAATAAACAGGGTTTTGGCTGTAAATTAAAATTTTATAAAAAATTAATATTAATCATACGTAAAGTGGTTCAGTGTAATTTATGCAGCCATTTATGATAAAGAGAAGTAAAAAGCTCATGTAGAAAATATTAACAAACAGTTTATAAAATTAGATTGAATAGCAGATTTAAGCATGAATGTATTTATTCTTGAACCATTTAAATTTTAAACGTGAATAACATGAATAATACATTTAAATCTTTTTTTGTAAGTGATTGCTTTGTGGCGTTTCCAGGAACTTTTACAAAATGTATAGTTAATTAGAGCGTTAAACGAAGGAGCAGTGTTTATGTTTATGGCTTCCGACAACACTTTAGTATTTTCACATTTAAGTAGATATTTGCTTATATTACGAAACATTTGTATGAAAAGAAAAGGGCAGTTAAGTGGGAGGAGAATAATATTCCTGATAATATTCCTACTCAACATACATTTTTGCCTGGTTAATAATTTAATATCATAATTTAATTATAATAGGAAGTATAATAATATTCGTAGCATATTTTGAATTCAGTAATACGGAAATAAACTGAGAGTGAGAGGTAATTATTCATACATAAATTAATGAGAGGGAGCATTTTTTGCAAAGAACTATTCATTTAAAATGTGGATGTCTTAAGTTTTTCACAACTTTCTCAGGAGACGATAGAATTATTAGTTGAATAGTCTGGCCTAATGAAAATATGATAACACAATATTTAAATTTATTTATTAACAATAAATTTACTAGCACATTTTTTAAGCTCGCTATTGAACTCTATTATACTTTTCCCTCAGTGTCAGCACGTTGTTGATTTTATGATTTTGAAAGGAATTTCCTTTTTAATATCATTGGTACCCTTGCCACAGTTGGAGAGTTTAAATAAATTTTGTAATTTCTACAAAATACTTTTTATAATTTCCACAAAATTTCTACAAAATTTATTTCCGATACTCACTCTCAAGTAAAGTTTTCTTCGATTCTCTTCTTGGCCAGATGATACTTGAAGTTGCCATCAACTGTTACAGACGCAGTTATTAACCTTAAAACGACCTCGAGTATACCAAGGCAATTTTGTAACCTTCTTTTATCAATCTTTTGCAGATTAATCCATGGGCAAAACAAAAAAAAAAGAACAATCAGAATGCCTTCAGAGACTTAACGCTCTACTTTTGCGAGTATTTCTTGTCCATTACAAGTCTTTGGGTTTTAACAAATTTCGAATAATGGAGAAAAGACAAAAGTCACCTACACAGATTGCAGGTAAGTCCCCTTATAGACATTAAAACTTTTGTGTTGCAACTCTTGAGTTTGTAGGGGAGAGAGTAAAGACGTATGGCAATGAACACGTAACTCTGATACAACTCTCTCTTGTTATTGTTAAATAGCAACTTTCTCAAGCTCGTTTTGATTTTAAAGGAACCCTTTGTTTAGTAGAAAAATTTAATTAAAATCGTTTACTTAAGTTTTTGTATTCATTTTCGTTAGACATTTAAGCATAATTATGTAAAGTGATTATTATTAACTACAATATCTCCTAAAACTATGCTGTAGTTTTTATGACTTAGAAGAAATCCCAATTTTCATAATGAAATGTAATAAAAGCTTCTTGTATTTCAAATATTTTGGTAATTTTTTAGTGAAGTGAAGAGAATTTTCTTCACTTTAATTATAATATATATTTATATATATTTTATAAAATCGAGTTAAAGCTAATTCTGTCCGTGAGTTTATTTAATAACTAGAGACTTATTAAATAAATGTAAAATAAAAAGTCTTTGTCATTGTCATATTGTTAATGTAAATTAATATTTGACTAAATATTAAACTTTTCCATTTATCTTCAATATATTTCTACATAATTCATTCTAGATTTATACTGGCCTGTGTAAACATATCACACTTATACGAATAGATAATTTGCATGCTGGTATCAAATGTTGGTCGTAAAAATCTGTTTATAAATATTGAATTAGAAACGCAACGTTAAACGTGATTAAAACATTTAATGACAATGGAAATTTCCTCTTATATCCCCGCTGTAAGCAGAAGAGAGAGTAACGATAACTGAGCCACTCTAAGTTAAAGGGAATAAAAGAGTAAAATAACATATGTACAATAATCGATAGGTCAAAGCCATTAAATATTTAAAGGTATAATTTAAATACATAAAAATTAACAACATATAATTTTAGACTAATTTTTGTTTTAAAACCTCTTCAAGCAGTAAAATTGTAAAATTGGTTTTGACCTTTTAATAAAAGAAAAAATCCTCTTAATATTTTAATTTAAAAATAATAAGAAAATTGTATTTTTGTTTTATAATAAAACGAGTTTTGGCTGTAAATTAAAATTACTTAAGAAATTAATATTAATCATACGTAAAGTGGTTCAGTGAGATTTATGGAATAATTTTGTAAAACAAAAGAAACCCTTTTTTTTCAAAAAATTTCTGTTTAGTTTTCATTTCATATTTTAAAAAGAAATATAAAGAATTTTTTTGTTTTATGTAAAACAAATATATTTCATAAAACAAAAGCAAACATTTTTTACGGCTAAAATATCAAAGTGTTTGATATTTTACAATAATTATTACATTATAATCAAACATTCTGCAATTAATTAATTAGCTTAAATTTATAAACAATTTTATAAAAGCATAAAATATAAGCTACAAGCCAACAGCAGGACGTGATTTTACATCTTGAAATATTTAATGACAAATTGTTCATTTCGATAAATCTTTGCAGCAAAAGCTTTAAAATTCCCTTTAAACATTTTACTCTTTCTAAAATTAAAACTTTCTCGTCATAATCAATAGGTTAATTAAGTGTAGCAAAAAGTTAATAACAATTCACATAAATACCTTTAGCCTTAAACTCGGCAACAGGTGCTACTGTTTCTAACTATGCCCTTCTTTATAACGTCGATAAAGAAAACATTAATCTCTTAACAGTTTTAAATCAATAATTCCAAAATCTACAAAAATATAAAATAGAAAAGCAAAAATTGTGCTAAAAGCAGTATCGTTAGCTTGAGAAATGTTGTGAAATAAAAAAAGCAAAAATATGAAACTTTATTAATTGTGACACTAAATTTAGTTTTATGTTTTTTAGCATGAAATATACAGCTCGAAGGTTCTTGTATATTAAAAACAAAGAGCGATGGAGAGAGAGGGACAGAGCAAGTGTGTATTTTTGCTCATACATAAACATCTACATACACAAGAATTAAGGAAAATTTACACTTGACTGCATCAATTTGTTAGAATGATGGTTATGATGACGACTATAATTTTATTAAAGACTGAAATTTTTACGGTATTTAAAAAATTTAAGGACTTAAAATTTATAATAAAACTGCTTAATAAAGTTTATTTTAAGCTTTTAAGAATAAATGTTATTTTATATGGCGAAGTGAAAGTTAACGTTACACAATAAAATAGCATTTGGAAGAAAATCTTAAAAATATAATAAAATAAAAGTAAATGGAACGAGATGGAATTTAATGAAACACTGCAAAATTAGCATCAAGTTTTTATCATTTAAACTACTACAGCAAAGCGAAATTAGAAAACATAACTTAAAAATCATTTTCCAGAATGGAACGAAATGGAATCTGGTGAAACATTTTAAAAATGTTATAAAATTTACTTCTTTTTCTTCCATCTTTGTCTTTAAAACTTTTAAAACATAGCGTAATTATAAAAAACAACTTTAAATAAACATTTTTAGAAATGGGATGAAATGGAATCTGGTGAAACACTTTAAAGTTATCATAAAACTTACTTCTTTTTCTATAATTTGTCTCCTTCTAACTTCTAAAACATAGCTAAATTAGAAAAATACCTTTAAATGTACATTTTTAAAAATGAAAAATGGAATGAAATGAAATGAAATCTGATGAAACGTGTTAAAAATGTTTCTTCTTTTTCTTTCATCTTCGTTTTCTAAACTACTAAGCCATAGTCAAATTCTAAAAAAATACCTTTAAATAAATATATTTTAAAATGGAATGAAATGGAAACAGGTGAAACAAGTTATCATAAAATGTACTTCTATGTCTTTCATTTTTTCTTTTAAACTACTAAAACAATGCGAAATTATAAAAAAACACTTTTAATACACATTATTAAAAATGGAATGAAATGGAATTTGGTGAAACAATTTATGAAATTAAAGTTTTTTTTTATTAATAGCATGCGTCTTTTTGTTTCATATCCTCCTTTAAAATTACTAAAACATAGCCAAATTATAAAAAAATACTTTTAAATACACATTTTAAAAAATGGAATGAAATGGAATCTGGTGAAACGTTTTAAAAATGTTGTGACATTTAGTTCTTCCATTTTCGTTTTTGAAACAACTAAGCCATAGTAAAATTATAAAAAATACCTTTAAATAAACATTTTTTAAATGGGGATGAAATGGAATTTGGCGAAACACTTTAAAGTTATCATAAAAAGTACTTCTTTTTCTTTTATATATATATATTTTTTTAACTACCAAACTAATGCGTAATTATACAAGTACTTTAAATACACAGTAATAAAAATGGAATGAAATGGAATTTGGTGAAACATTTTATGAAATCTAATTCTTTTTGTTCTATCTCCTTTAAAATCTTTAAAACTTGGCTAAATTATAAAAAATACATTTAAATAAACATTTTTTTAAATGGAATGAAATGGAATCTTGTGAAACACTTTAAAATTCTTATGAAAGTTAATTATGGGATATAATTAATAAAGAATAGCTCACTTTTGCTGAAATATGAAATAAAATTGGAAAGTAGCACTACTTTTGTGTGAAACGAAATCGAAACTTGTGAAACACTGCAGAATTATCACTTAGATTGCTTATACGTTAGAAATTTATATACATACAACTGAAATTAACAAATAAAACATACATATAATAAGTAGAAATAATTTTTAAAAATGGAATGAAATGGAATCTGATGAAACACCTTAAAACTTATATAAAAGTTAAATCTTTCCTATTGTTACTTCTGTGTGAAAAAATATGAAAACTTGTGAAACACTGCAGAATTATAACTTAGATTGCTTATACGTTTGAAATTTAAATACATTCAATTGAAATTAGTAAATATACCCCACAACAATACAAAAGAAACGAAATGAAATATGGTGAACAATTGGAAGTTTCAACTGAAGAATAAAACTGTTATTTGTAGGCAATTAAAAAATAAGTTGTAAACCTTAAAATAGATTTTTTTTTTATAAAAATTCTAATAAAAACAATGTTGAATTAGCGATTTTAAAATATAAATTAATTCAGTCATATGCCTTATTATTCCTTATTAAATATAAGTTTTAATTACAAAAACAACTTTTTACAAGTAACTTGCATCCTAAATCTTAATTTTTGTGTGTTTTAGATTATTTTAGATCTACTCTTTGAAGTGAGAAGATGTTTTTTCAAAGCTTTCTTAAAATAAATAACACTCATACGCACCGTTAAACTAATTAAAATTTTCCATTTTAAATATAAATTTTATGCGGAAAAATTATCGTTTAATGTTTGAATTAGGCTATAAAAGTTTATGCCTTTGATAATTATATAAAAATGTTTATTCTTGAAATAATGATAAATAATAAGGCAAAGTAAATGTCTGTGAATTTTTGGCAAAACAACTGAAGTCTACTTTTTACAAATTTTAGAAAAGAAATCAGTTTTTTTAAATTCTAAATAAAACAAGGTATAAACGGAATTTTCATTAATAATAATACTGTCCAACGGCATTTTTGAAACAGAATAGCGACCCTATAATACTGAAAGGGTATGTTGAGTAGATCATTTTTGTAGAACAAACTTCTGCTCCAGCACGTCTGAGTTTTTTTACAGTGGGTCAAAGTTTTAATTTTAATTTGGTCGAAGGGAGCATTATACTATACGAAAAGAATCCTGTAAGTTAATGTCTGAGAGAATTCTTATGGTCAGATTCTTATGTTTGATTTTTTCTATCTATTTTATTTAAATTTTAGTAAAAATCGCACCCAATATGTACTGTTTAGTCAACTCAATTATGCTTGATGTTTTCTATTTACTTTATTTTTAATTTTAGTAAAAATCACACCCGATATGTACTGCTTAGTAGCTTAATTATGCTTGATTTTTTTCTTTTATTTTTATTATTAATTTCAATAAATATCACAGCCGATTTATAAGTCACAGGTGACTAGAAGCGAGAACTCAGTGTTTGGACCGGCCGAACTTGGTGTATAATTTTACTAATTAAGCGTAAAGATCTTTATTTACAACATTGGTGTCTTTGTGTCTGAAATTTTACGGCAAAAATTTTCGTAGAATATTTTAATCCTTAAATGTCCTTTTTTAAAGGATATTTTTTGATTTTCTCGAAAAAAGGGTCAAATTGACACATAAAGAGACCAGTTAGAGGGTTAAGATCTTCCACAAATATAATCCTCATACAATTCCACAATACAACTCCGACCATAAGAATTCTCTCAGACATTAACTTACAGCATTTTTTTCATATAGTATAATGCTCCCTTCGACCAAAAAATGAAAACTTTGACCCACTGTAAAAAAAAACTTAGACGTGCTGGACCAAAATGATCTACAAAAATGATCTACTCTACGCTTTCAGAATTATGGGGTCGCTATTCTGTTCCATTCAAAAAGTCTTAATTTGTTGGGCAGTGTAATTTTATTACTAAAAGTGCCAGACATGATTAGACCCCTAAAAATTTGCAAGGACTTTTGGAAACTGACTTCATATTATTTTAGTACAAACTTGTATAAAATAAGGCTCAGTGCAGCTGGGCCGGCCTTTTATTTTTCTACCATGAACTGAACAAAACTTAACAAGACAGCCTTGTCACTTTCATATTCCAAAAAGGTAATTCCAACAATAATTTCTAACATTTTTTCCGAAATAAAAACAACAAACTCTTAAACAATTACATGTTTCCCTCAGAAATATAAAACCAGAAATTCATTAAAATGCAGTAAATAGCAGAAATAATGAATTTAACTCATTTAAGACAAATATGATTACTCTAACTCCCTGTGCTATATATTTCACTCGCTATTTATCAAAGATAATCTTCAAGGACATTTACTCAACATTACACCTTTGTTACATTTGATATTTTTTCCATAGAAAAAAATAGAAGAAAAGCAAAAAAGGAAAAAAAAAAACAAAATATTATTTTATGACTGAAGCCAACAAGCACTCAGGCAAATTAAGAACTTGTTGCTAAACATTGCGACTAACACACATACAAAAGTAGTATAACGATACAACAGGTTGCTTTAAAATATATATTTTTAGTGAATATTTCAATCATAAAAATTGCAAAATATGTTAAGACTAGAAATATCTGGACGTAAATACAGGCACACAAATCCTTGAATATAAACTGCTTGTAAATTTAAGCGGTGAAATATTAAATAAAGAAAAGTAAAAGCTTAAAGATTGACAGTTTGTAATGTTATTTTTTTTTTGCTTCCGTTTGCCTTCTGTTTCGTTTGCTGTTTGTTTTTCCCAGTATTTAAAAATGATAAAATTAAAGAGAAGTGTTTTATAACATGAGGGTTTCATAAATACGAAACTAAGCGACAACTATATTCGTCAAAATAAATAATCATTAAAATTGTTTTGTTTTGAGAATATTTTATAAAGAAAATAAGCTAAAATGATTGCCACCTTGGCGGAGAGTTTGAAGAATGAAATAAAAAAAATTAGAAAATAATATTTTAATTTAACATATATATTTTTTAAACTTATTAAAGCGGTTGTCACTTTTTTTTAATTATCAAATTGAGACATGGGAACACAATGGAATCGAATGAAACATTAATAAATTATAAAAAAAATTGATTAATTGTTAGATAGTATTCATAAAAATATAAAATAAAAATTCTTAATATTATTTTTATAATAGGGGAACGAAACGGAAACGTTTGAAATATCAAAATCTGTAACCTATTTTTTATTTTACTATATAATCGATATAACCGCCAAATACATCTGTATAGAAAGGAAAAATACCAAATTTTTGACAGAGGAACATAATGGAATCTAATGAAATACTAATAAATAATCAATAAATTTTTTGAGAAAATCATTATAATTACTATAATATTAAAAAAAAAAAAAATGAAAATACCAAATGATTGTTTTATAATATGGGAACGAAACGAAACATTTGAAATATCAAAAACAATTTTTGCATTTCACTATATAATCGCCTAATACATCTGCATAGAAAAGAACTATACCAAACTTTTGACAGAGAAATATAATGGAATCTAATGAAATATTAATAAATAATCAATAAAATTGTGTAACTTTTTACAAAATTAATAAAATATTAATAAAAATTTAAAATAAAAATTCTTAATGTGATTTTTAAAATTGGGGAACGAAATGGAAACTTTTGAAATATTTCAAAATGTCACTTTTTTTCATTTTACTATATAATAACCAACTATACCGGTATAGAAAGGAACAATACTAAATTTTTTATAGAGGAACATAATGGAATCTAATGAAATACTAATAAATAATCACTAAATTTGTTTAATTTTTTTCTGAAAATAAAAATGGTAAAGTAAAAATTATTTTATAAAAGCGAAACGAAATGGAGGTTTCTGAAACATCTAAGAATTTGAATTTATTTTTAATAATATTTATAGAAAGGATAAAGAGCAATTTATGGTAGAGAAACAAAATAGATTCTAATGAAACACAAATCAAAAAGCAAAATTGTTAAAATACTAACAACAAAACCAGTAAAACAAATTTTTAATGCTATTTCACAAAAGGGGAACTAAATGGAAATTAGGAAAATCTATTATAATTGCAACCTGTTTCTTATAATTTTATTATCAAAACGCCAAATAAAAATTGCTATTTTCCCCTTATATAAATACTTCGCGATAAGACTTAAAGTTCCATTTCGTTCTCCTGTTATAAAATAAAATAAATTTATTTTTCGTATTTATCCTTAAAAACCGTTTTTTAAGGATAATTACGGAAAATAGAAAAAATAAATAATTTTATTTTGTAATAGCGGAACGAAATGGAACTTTAAGAAATGTAAAAAAATCGCCAAATATTTTTAGAAAGGGAAAATAGCAATTTTTAATATTAATTAAAACAGTAAAATTTTGAAAGCAGTTTTAATTTGGGGAACGAAATGGAAACTAGTGAAATTTGTAAAATTTGTAAAAATAAATAATTTTTAAAGCTGTTTAATGTTATGGGAACGAAACAAAAATTAATGAAATATTTAAAATTTCTAAAATTATAAATTTCTGGCTAGAAACATAATGGAATCTTATGAAAAACTAGTAACCAGCTTTTTAAAAATGTTTATTCTTATGAAAAAAATAAAAATAAAAAAATAAAAATAAAATACTAAACATTAAACTATCAATGGAGAAACGATATAAAGTTTCTTCACACATCTTGTATGTGTATATGGATTTACATTGACAGCTAAAACACAGTGATAAAAAGAGCTTTCTAAAAAGTCTCTCAATTATCCTTGCAGCTTCACTTGTTTCTCCGCTAGAAAAAGTTATATGTGTGTAGAGCAATCTGAGTGAGACCTAAAGGTTGCAAATATTACCAAAAACCGATCCTGTACTAGTGTTCGTATTGACACTGTCCGTATTAACCGAGCAGCATATTCAGGGATTACAGAAATTTTTCCTACAATCATCCTTACTAGATGGCCTGAATGGATGAAGGGTTAGGACCATTATAAGCCAAGAACTAGAATTTGGATCTAGCAAACTGTATAAACGGTGAATAGACAGTATCAATATGATAATGCATTAATTCTACCGCCTCACTACTCTCTAGTCCGAACAGGCACAGATGTCAATCGGTATTAGTTTATAACATTTCTCTTATGTTTCATCTATTTCCTACAAGAAGAATTAAAACAATTTAGTTTGCCTTAAGCCATTAATAAAATAATTCCATTATTTATAAAAGGAATTTAAAACTAAAATATTTTAGAAGTTTTGCAAGTCTTTTTGAAATTTTCTTTTCTAGTTTGTTTCCCTCTAAGCGTATGTTTAATATTAATTTTCGTCAACGAATTTAATATCAATCATACGCCTTCGTTCTTTAAAATATCATTATAAATTATAAATTTCTTTTTTCTTCTAAATCTCATAACCATTTAAAATGTATATTTTTATGAAAATTATTAAAATTTCAAAATAAAAATTCAATAAAACAATCAAAGTTGTTAAAAAATGAGAAAGGATTTTTTTTTTAATTTATTTAATGGGACCATACGCCGAAATACAATTATTTATTACACCAAGGTGTATAATATATAGAACACAATTAATACAATAAACATCAAAGCTATCAATTAAGAAACGATATGAAGTTCCTTCAAACATCGTTAGTTGAATCCTCCTGAATCCTCCTCGCAGCCTCAATTCTTTTTTTCCCAGAAAAATGGTGTATGAATAAAGCAACCTGTGTGAGACCTAAAGATTGCGAATATTACCAAAAACCTTTCCAGTACCAGTGTTTGCATCGACACCGTATCTATACATCAAGACAGCACATTCACGGATTACAGACATTTTCCCTCCTAGATGACCTGGAGCCAATAGCTATAATTTGGGTCCAGTAAACTATATAAACTGTGATAAAACAATATCAATTATGCATTAATTCTACAGCCTCACTACTCTCTAGTCCGAACAGGAACAGATGTCAAGCGGTATTAGTTTAAAACATATCTCTCATGTTCCATCTATTTCCTACAAGAAGAATTACAACAATTTCGTTTGCCTTAAGCTATTGGCCATTAATAAAATAATTCCATTATTTATAAAAGGAATTTAAAACTAAAATATTTTAGGAGGTTTGCAGTCTTTTGAACTTTTCTAGTTTGTTTCCCTCTAAGCGTATGTTTAATATTAATTATCTTTAACGAATTTAATATCAATCATACGCCTTCGTTCTTTAAAATATCTTTATAAATTATAAATTTCTTTTTTCTTCTAAATCTCATAACCATTAAATACTAAAATCATAAACAGTATAAAATTTCAATTGACTTATATAAGGCGCCCTTTTATGTGTAACAACGCAGCCGTCAAGATTTGTCAGTACAAATAAACCCATCAATAATAATTTATATTTCTACTAACACTATTATACTTAGTAGAACTATAACTTTGGTATTATTAACTTAACAAATAATAATGTTATAACGTTCACAATAGAATTTATGTAGTTGGCGATAATACAAGCAATTTGTTGTTTCTACCAGCAGCAGGAAGAGAAAACAACAGGCAACAATGGCAATCAAGAGGAACACAAGCCGATGGTTAAATAATGGCATCAAATCACTGCTGGTTGCATACTTATGTGGCAATGCGTAATGGCGGTTTCAACAAGAGTTGTTATATTGTTTAAGATATTACCAGATGTTTCGTTTGCCGAAGACAACAGTTATTGTAATCAGTAATACACAATTTAAATAATGAAACTGTTAATTTTCTTTTTTAGTTAATTAAATTCCATTTCGTTTCTCATGAAATAGTTAATATTTTACGGTTATATAATGTTTGTTGTCCACAAAAGTTAATAATCAAAAAATTTTAAACAAAAATTTAGAATGTTTCATTTTATTCCAATTCGTTCCTAATAAAATTTTCAAGGATCAAAAGTTTCTTTTTGTATTTTTTTTATTTTTTTTATTTGTATAACTTGCTACGATTTTAATGATTACTTTTCAGTGTTTCATTAAATTTCATTTCGTTACTCATTTAAAAAATTTTCTTAAAAAAACCTACAACTGTTATTTTAGATTTAATTCCTAATTGCAAATAGCTTTAAATGAAAAACTTGAACTTAAAACTATTTTTGAAATATTTTACTGATTTTTATTTCGCTGTTATTTAAAAAAGAAATATTATTAAGAGATGAATATTAGTGTTTGTCATACCATTTTTATTTTATTTTTTATTTAAATAATTCCTAAATTTTCTGTGTTATTTTCCTGAACAAATTCAACAAAGCATAAGGAATGAAATGGAATCTTTTAAAAAAAATGAAAGATTTGAAATTTTAAGAAAAATTTTAATTTTTAAATAAAGCTGATCTTAAATGTTTTCAAATTAAAATAGAAAATGTAAAGAAACAAACAAATGTAATTTTTGAAATTAATAGTTTTTTAATAAAATGTGATAATTACATTAGGAATGAACTAAAATTTAAGAATCGTCAGATAGTATTTATTATAAATTGGGAAATTGAAGATTTTTTTTTCATCAAAAATATAAAGATAACCAAAACTTGTTTTTTATAATAAGAGAAAACACATGAGGAACGATGTGGAATATAATGAAACATTAAAAAATTTTTTTTTTATTGATTATATATTGAAAATATTAAATATGTATTGAAAATATTAATAAAAACCTGGTGTGAAACACTTAAAAATATTAAAAAAACATATAGGAACAAAATGGTATTTTATGAAACATTTGAAAATTAAAGGTTTTTGGAACAGTTATTACTAAAATTAATGATAAAATCAGCATAAAACACTTTTATTAAAGTAAATTACACAGGGAACAAAATGGAATTTAATGAAACATAAGAAAGTAATTGCGCGTTTTTATACTTTGAAGCAATAGACGCTAAATTTGGTACAAGTTCGAACATTACTTCGTTATTCAATATTCTACTTTAATTGTCCGAACATTCGCAACAACTCTGTTACTTTAATACGCCTTTAATACGATTTATAACTGCAGGTGTCATCATAAAATCATTTTCACTTCTACATTGACACTATTATGCTCATATTCTCACCGACATATTTACTTTATCTTGCTGAGTACTTGATAGGTGACGACAACTCGTGACTTATAGTTAATTAAAAAGTGGATTTTTGTGTTAAATAATTTGAAAAAGAAAATACGGACACAATGTCATTGCATTTCTACCTGCAATACAAAGTACATTGTGGCAGAAATATTAAAGGAAATTAAAAAATAATTTTAATATGATTTTTTTTAATAACATTCTTGGAAAATGTTCTTTATCTCAGTCTGTTTGTTGTGAGTTTAAAGAAAAAATTATTTATAAATATCCATATTAATTTAAGTTTAAGAAAAAAAAAATATAAAATTAAAAACAATTTGCACTGGGAAACGATTTGGCATTTTTATGACACATCAAAAAATCTCCATAGATTAATAAATATTTTTTTTTAAATACTTTACGACTTGCACTAACTTCACAAAAACATGAAAAATGTGTGCAGAGGAATGAAATGGAATTTAGTGAAACACTAGCAAAACCAAAAAATTTTATTTTTTTTAGCTGAAATTGATGTACTTAGAAGAATGAGAAAAATAAACTGAAAAAATTTAACACTTCAGGCATAGGAACAAAATGGAATATGGAAACATAAGCACAACTTCCAAATGATTCTCTTGTAATAGAATTGTTATCTTAAGCTGAAGAAACTGGGATTATTTCGGAATTGAAGAAACATGAGATACAGTTAAGTAAAAGAGGATAAAAACGTAACCCAATTTTTTTTCCATTACAGTGTCTGCCCTAAATCTATGGAACATATAAAAGAAAGACTTAAGAAATTTTTACACAAGGTGTAGCCGCTTTAACAAAAAATACTAAAAATTAAAGGGTGTAAAATATAAAATTAGAGATTAAAGGTTGACCTATTAAAGACATGATAAACCTAAAATTTTGTCCTGTTAAGTTTATATATTGAACGTAGTATGGAACCCTACATACGTAAGTCTGACGCGCCTTTGACTGATTTATTTTTTTAAAATGCCACAAAACTTCTAAAATCGCGCTATTAATACAAAATGCAAAAATTAGCACTAGCGTATTGCTGAAGCCATTTAATAAGACTTTATCTATCGAAACCCCGCCTTATGTGGGTTTCCAGCCATAAGAATCATGTTGGTAACTAGCAGGGCGATCCGTTTAGCCAACCAAGGATAACGACGCAGATTTATAGAACCAGAAAATGTTTTTTCTATATGAAAAAAAAAAAACTAAATCCTGACCCCAAAGCAGAAAGCTCTGTTAGGGATCATAGAAACAAATCATTTTATCACGTTGTCTTGAGATACATGCCAAAGGCTACTATCACTTAAAAATAAGGAAATAAAAGCTACTTACGAGATGGCTTACCGATCATTGTGGTCTTCAATACCTTCAATTCACATTAGTAAATATTGAGATCAGAATATGCAGGTACTGTGAGTTGCACAATGAGACTTTGGAATAGGTACTTTGTGGGTGAACTGCTTTGGCGTCTTTTACAATAAAATTCCTAGGGGTCTTTGTTGTCCCTAGGGGAAGTGAAAAATATTTCCAATTAAATAAGATTATGGGCTTTGTTCGTAGCCTAGAACTTGCTCGGTGAATACAAAAGCAGTACAAAAGGTCTCTTGGCTTGCAGTACTTAGGGCCTATGAATTAATATAAATAATATAATCCGCCTTAATTACGTAAAGAAAAAAACATGGTTGAGATAACCATAATCTAAAAGCAACATTTTATGAATAAATTATATGGCTGCACTAAACATAATAACAATATTGTTGTGTTATAATCATATTATTGTCAACCCTGATAATGATATTGTTAAAATATAGCAAAATTAGTTATATAGAAAAATATTGTAATAAAATATGACCATAATATAATAAAAATGTATTATATTATGATCAAATAATAAACATTATATGGTTTATTTAATAATTCACCATATAATGTATGATTAAAAACTATGAAAGGTCATATGGGATAGACACGTTTATTTTAACATACGTTTTTTTTTTTATTTCTGTGGCAAAAAGGAATAAGTGGTTAAGTCGGCTTAAGCTAAGTAGATGATTGGTCTGCTATTGCGGGTCCTAGGATAATGGGAATGGTATGCCAACTTGCGTTACCTAGAAAAAAACGCCCCCAACCGTGTATTTGTTGAAGTGGTGTGAAACAACATATTTTTTAATTTACAAGATCCTGACCGAAAGAAATATCCCAACTATCCTAAATAGTAAGTAGCAGCTAAAATATTTTAAAGTGGTCTGCTTCAAAAATACAGAATAAGAAATAAGCAGTTTTTCCTTGCAGCCATAAAAATATTTAAAAATTTTTTTTAATTTTTAAGAAAACACAAATCAGTAAAATCCGATGTCTAAAAACAAACAATTAATGTTGATTACATTAATTATAATATGGTGCAAGATTTTTTTTTTATTTAAAGCCAAGGAGTTAGGCTTTATTATGTAGGAGATATTAGAGCAATATGGAACTTTTTTATTAAAAAAAAGTTTAAAAATTTCTGAAAGACACAAAGACTTTAGTACTATTTTTTTGGCTTTCGAGGCTCAGTGATATTTACTTTCAAATCAGTTATATATCTTTGATTTCGTTAACCTCCTTCTTCAAATATGTGTCGCAGTGCGGAGATCAATGTTGGGCATTTTCTAGCAAAAATTAACTTTAAAATTTATTTGCAGAAACCTGTTTTAGCCCTTTTTATCACTTTGCTTTCATAATAAAATTTAACTAAAAATTTAAATGTATTTTAAGCCCTTTATAACTTCTTTTCTTATCGACCGATTTTTATATTTTATACCCAAATTAAAGACCAAAGTCCCACCTACTAACAAAAAAAAAAAAAAAAAAAATAACTTCTTATCAAAATTCCAATCCAATCAAAACTCGTGAATGAAATGGTCTACAGTGCGGCGTATGCGTTTAGAAATCTCATTTATGGAAATGAAAACGATCATATATAAAAAACTAGCTCTCCCCGGTGCGCTTCTCTACACCCATCCACAAAAAATTCAATAAACACTTGGAATAAAAGATGGCCAACCTCTTACTCGAATGCGCACACTATTCTCACATCAAAAATATTTTAGTTTATATGCAGTTACGACGCCTACTATTTCCAACCAATATGTTTTTTGCTTGACTATACATATTAACACAATAATAATTTTTAACATTTATGGGAGGTACGACTATCCTAATCCTGTCTGTATTTTGCTAGACTATGCACATTAGTATGAGAGGGTTACTTCTAGAAAGTTTCAACACTCTAGCTATTGTAGTTCCCTAGGTACACGAAAATAATATTTCACTTAATATGGGAGGTACCACGTCCATTGTCCCAATCCAGTCGGTATTTTGCTGTACTATGCACATTACTCTGAGGGTTACTTGTGCAAAGTTTAAAGACGTTATCTATTGTAGTTCGCCAGAAACACAATTATAATTTTTCACTTTGTATAAGAGGTACCAAACCTGCTATTCCAATTCAGTCTGTGTTTAACTATATACTATATTCCTTAATATGACGGTTACGTGCGCAAAATTCCAAGGCGCTATCTATGGCAATTCTCTAGATACAGTATAATAATTGTTCACTTTACATGGGAGGTACCACGCCCACTGTCCCAATTAATTTTGTATTTTGGTAGACTATGCACTTTAGCATAGGGGTTACTCGTGCAAAGATTCAAGGCTCTGTCTATTGTAGTTCGCCAGGAACACGATAATAATTTTTCACTTTGCATGGGAGGTACCACGCCCATTATTCCAATTCAGTCTATCTTTCTCTAAACTATGCATGTTAATATAGAGGTTCCTGTTGCAAAATTTCATGGCGCTACCGGTAATACCGTTACTAAATTATACGATGCTAAATATTTACTTTGTATGGGAGGTACCACGCCCACTATTTCAATTCAGTCTGTGTTTCGCTAAACTATTTACATAATTATAGTGGTTACGGGTGCGAAATTTCATTACTGTTACCAAGATAAACGATGATTATTATTTACTTTGTATGGGAGGTGCCACGCCCACATCGAATATCAAAAAAATAAGTACACTATTTTACCATCCGTATATCCAATTACAATTTGTGAAAATTTCAGAAAGATCGGTTCACTGGTGTAGGCAGCTATAGCTTTCCGACAAACAAACAAACATACAAACAAACACATTTTGTGCTTTACATATATATATATATATATATATATATATATATATATATATATATATATATATATATATAAATATGAGAATGAGCTAATTCATTACGGATCACATATGAATAAAAAACAAACGGTTGCTCTCATTTATGTGTGATGTGTAGCCACAGCATTTGTTGTTGTTAATTTAGGACCGTGAAAAAAAATATATAAAATTTTAGAAATCTCGTACCCTGGTTTTCACTACCTACAATATTTTTCAAGTTTATTATTTTATATTTAAATCCCATCTTGCATACATTTTTGCATACATTTTTGCTCACATATTTTTAAGTATTCAAAAACATATTAAAAAAAAAAAAAAAGATTTCGTCTTAGAACCTAGAAGATTTGTTTATGACAAATTTTATATTTTGTAAAATTTTCCACAATTTTTAATATTTTTTTCTGCATTAAAGCCTCCGTATACTTTTTCAAGTTCTATTGTCCTTTACAATGGCATTGTTTGTCATAACAAATTTCCTGCATTCAACTCATTGACAACAAGTTACATGGTCTTGTTGCTATTTTATTTGCAACAACAGTGACTGATAAAATGCAGGAGATAATTTATATTTTTTTTTTGTTATACAAGTCTACATAAATAAAATAACATTAACAGTGAATAATAAAACTCGGTGTAAATATTTTTTATTCAAATTTCAATGAAAACTCCTCATACACAAATTAATTTTAAACTTTTCTCTGCTTTATTACACCCTGACACATATAAATAATATAAACAGTTATAATGAATGAAATGAAGTATATAGACCACTTTTTGTATGTGTGTATGTGTTATTATTTTAGGTTAAATAAAACACTAAGAAACTACAAACAAAAGCATTTTGTTTTTCAAAAGGAAGTAAAAGAAGACTAAATAACAAAATAAGTCCATGTTATCCTCATTCTTTAAAAGCTCAACAATATGATGAAAAAATAGCTGACATTAAAAACTTGTTTTAAGAAGCTGCACAATGAGAAATATTTATTTTTTGCCGTTAATGTTGTTTTTTTTTATTTCTTAAAAGTTGCTGAGAATATTCAAGATTAACTGTTGCACTGGTGTGGATATACAACCCACGTTCAAACGTTCATACCCACACATACACAGATTTACATTTCAATACTGAGACCATTATGTTGTGTTATTGTTGTGCCTGAATAAATATCTGAATTACTCAGGGATGGAAAATTTTGTACTGTTGTAATAACAATTGCATAAGTTAAATATAGCAGTATAGCTATGAAAACCCTTTACATAATCAAAATGCATAATCAAAATGCATAATTACATAATCAAAAAATTAAAGTAATGATTACACTTGAGAACAAATAACTAACTAAAAGCTAGCCATGCGACAGATTTCTGAGCAATAAGTGAAGGTCCTTATTCTCAATTTTTTCAAGGAAAACTTGTCAATTTAACATGGCGTTATCTTTTAAGAGGAACTACTAATTGAAACTATTTAAAAGATCCATAATAAGTCATAATTATAACTTTAACGAGCATGCCCCGGTATGCTAGCTAGACTATCAGTCTCAGGGTTGTGGGTTCAATTCCCACCAATGACTCTATGTGTTTCACTACTATGCTTGGTTATTAAGTTAGAATATAATTTTTGAATTTACAGAAATATCAAATAAAAAAAAAATAAATAAATAAATGAAAATTTATTCGAATAAAAATATTATTTCCAAAATATTATTCGAATACATTTTTTCCAATAAAATATATTTTTTTAATATAAAACTTAATTGGATTCTTTTTATTTAAAAAAATATTAGTTGAATAAACAACTTATTCGAATAAAATTTATTCGAATAAAAATTTATTCGAATAAAAAAATTATTCGATCAAAAAATTTATTCTAATAAATTTTTTTTTCAAATGTGTTTAAATAATGGGTGATTCAAGTAGAGATACTTTTTTCAGTAGCCTTTTTTTTGACAGATCACGTGTGAGTCGTGTCATGCTGTCATGTTGTTATTTTTTTTTGTTTAGTATTGCTTCGCATTTCATAATGACAAGACTTATACCCGAACAACGTTTACAAATCCTTCGTTATTAAAATTTATGTTCTGTGTAGAACTCATATATTATGGTCAACATAATCGGCCTACTGAGCTTACTATTCGCAACACCATCACCCATTTGGAGACCCAGCATTCATTATTGGATAATATTCGACCGAATAGACCACGTCCAGCACGCTGTGAAGAAAATATAGCGACCGTAGTTGAGAGTGTACACGAAGACCGTGAAGAGTCGATTCGGCGCCGTTCGCAGCAACTCGGACTGACGTATGGCGACTTGGCGCATTTTACGTCGAGATCTTAAATTGAAAGCATACAAAATACAGCTTGTGCAACAACTGAAGCCACTCGACCTTCCCAAGCGACATCGCTTCGCTGTATGGGCTCTTGAAAAGTTTCAAGAAGATCCGATGTTTTCGTGGAAAATTTTGTTTAGCGATGAGGCCCATTTCTTGCTCAACGGGTATGTAAACAAATAAAATTGCCGCATTTGGGACGAAGAGCAACCTGAAGAGATTCAAGAGCTGCCACTTCATTTAGAAAAAACAACGGTTTGGTTTGGTTTGTGGGCCGGTGGATCGTTATTGTGCTATGATAACCGACTATTTGATGCCTGAAATTGAAACTCGTGATCTCGGCGATATTTGGCTTCAGCAAGATGGCGCCATTTCCCATACATCGCATCAATCAATGGATTTATTAAGAGAACATTTCGGTGAGCACATAAATTCACATATTGGGCCGGTCGATTGGCCACCAAGATCGTGTGATATCACACCGTTAGACTTTTTCCTGTGGGGATATGTAAAGTCTAAAGTTTATGCGGACAAACCCGCTTCGATTCAGGCCTTGGAGGAAAACATCACGTGTGTTATTCGCCAGTTACCAGTCGAAATGCTCGAACAAAGTCATCGAAATTTGTCCTCAATGGATGGACCATGTCCGACGTAGCAACGGCCAACATTTGATGGACATAATGGCTGACTTCCAAAATGTATCAATACAAAGTCTGTACACATTTGTGCTACCGTATTTAAATCATGTTCATATGCAAAGTTTCTTTACAATGCATCAACTTTAAAACCGATGCCCTGATTGCTTGTTTACTGCGTTTATAATACTTGTTAACGGCGTTTTGAAAGGGTATACATTGTCACTGTTTTGTACTGCGGCATTATGAAACACTTCACTTTGTTCGAAGACAAAGCAATTGACGTTTTGGAAGTCAGCCAATCTTAAAAAATGAATGCCAAATAATGTTCTTTGAAATGATAATAAACATATTTTCCATTAAATTTGAATTTTCTGTGGTATTTTTTTTTTTTTAAAGTAGGGAACCTCGAAATGGATCACTCTTTATTTTAACTTAAAAAAAAATTAAACAATCATTTCAAAGCAAAAAACAGCCGGCAACAAATATATTTGTTTGGCGTTTAAAATGTTCTGTTTTTTTTTTTTTTTAACTTTTCCAGATTTAAACAAATTCATATTTTTACTTTTTATAATTATTATATTTTATACTTAAAATCTTAAAAAATATCCATTTCAATTGTTATAAAAAACCATTTAAATATTTCAATTTTCCATACCTGATATATCCATATATTGTTTGCTACGCTAAATTACAGTAGGCAAGAGGAAGCAAGATAATGAGTGCAGCGAAAATATGAATGAGTTTGGTAGTACTACGTTTGTATGAGTATTCTGTGCATAATGAGGTTTAAGATGAATATGAAAGTGAGGAGTAGGAAGAGGCTGCACATAATAATGATAACGTCATAGTTATCAAGTGTAAAACCTTTATTTGGTGGTTTATTGTTGAAGATTATTTCTTTTTAGCTGCTGTTCTTTAAATTGTATGGATGTATGTAGTTTATGAGTATTTGGTAGCCGTCATAAGTTCAGTTTAGAATTAATTTTTTTTAAGTTAAAAATAAAACCAGCAAATAAAAAGAAAACTATTTGAATGTAGAAGAAATAACGTATAAAAGTGTATGTGCGAAGTACGTTAGCACGGAGGTGTGTTTTGCTTTTTTGACCTTTTTAGAAGTGCTTGTAGTTATGATGAATCTGAATGTGTTGCAAAAACAAATCTCTTTTTAATTTACCAGGTTTATTTTTAATACCTTATAATGTGTTTTTCTAAGTGGTTAAAGTCAGCTGTTCTGGGATTGTTGGGGATTTGTTTTTATTTAAACATAAAGCAAGAAAAATTCAATAAATTTAATATACAAAATTTTATATTTTAAAAATACTCAAATAAAATTTTACTAAATTAATTAAAATGTGTTAGAAACAGATTTTTTAATTATATAAAAAATTTTGATGCAGAATGATGATGTTCTAGGCCACCTATGGTGTACTTTTTTGACGCTCTTGAAATTCTGGAGAAAAAACTAGCTTCGTCATTTGTTGAGTTAACCCCGAGCAAGTCCTTTTCTAGTTTTTTCAAAAAAATAATTTGCATAGCGCTGTCTGCATGATGTTACTGATAGTAGGAAGGAATTTTTGCGGGACCAGTAAGCTACTACTTTCTATTGTTTAATATCAAAATGACCAAGGAAATATTATTAACCAGCAGTAACTACAGTTGTCTCGATACAACTCCACCGTTGTAGAGTCTTCTTCTATTTTTATATTGCAAAAGGTCCTTTAAGACACAAGAAGGTCACTAGATAGTTAATATTCTATCTACTTAAAAAAAAATTTGTTATATATAGGAGTTCCCACACTTAGTCTTTCACTAAAGAAAATTTTTTACGGTAATGCACATTAATAAGGGAGATCCTCGTACAAATTTCAAGACTCTACCTGTTTTAGTTAGGCGATAATAATTTTTCTTTACACGGGAGGTGCTAAGCCCATTGTTCCAATAAAGCTTGTTTTCGCTAGCCTATGAATATTAATATAAGGGTTAAGGCATGGTTTGCTTTTATGGAAGGTACCACACCCACAGTTTCACTTAATAATTTTTCACTTTATATGGGAGTTAAGGAGCCCACTATTTCATTAGGCCTGTTATTAAAATTTTCGCGGGCTATGTAGATTCGATTATCGAATTTTTTCCGTTGTGTTTGTACATATGTGTTAGTCATACATATGACTAACATTAGCCAATTTGAATTAGTAGTAGTAAAGTCGCATTAGTATCGCTCATGAGTTGCTGACTGACGTCAACGACGATCCAGGTTTGCTCAAAAGGATAATAACTGGTGACGAAACGTAGATATATGGTTATGACGTCGAAACCAAGGCCCAATCGATCCAATGGATTCAGCCAGATGGGCCAAGACCGAAAAAAGCACGACAGGTTCGATTAAATATGAAGGTTTTGCTCACTGTTTTCTTCGATTACAATGGCATGCTGTATCATGCCTTCCTGCCAACAGCTCGTACGTTTAATAAGGAATACTACAAGGAAGTTATGCAATGTTTGCTTGAACCAATACGCCTAAAACGATCGGAATTTTGGAAAAAAATCATGGATTCCGCATCACAATAATGCACCAGCTCACACATCAACGCTTGTTCGGGCTTTCATGCTTTAACCACCTTATTCACCAGACATTTCCTATACCCAACCTGCGACATTTTCCTATACCCAAAACTGAAGAGACCAATAAAAGAAAAGCGTTTTGCCACAATTGATAAGATGAAGTCAGAATCGAAGAATGAGCTGATGGCCATACCGAAAGACGCATTTGAGAAGTGCTTCGAGGAGTACATTATAACTGAGGGAGATTACTTTGAAAGGGAAAAAATGGATACTGATGAATATACTTTTAAAAACAAATTCAAAATTAACCTTTTCTTTTGAGCAGACCTCGTATACAAATATAAATATATTCATTAAGTCTACATATAAAAACACAATATTAAGTCATATTTGCAGTAATTAATGGGTTCGCTACCAATTCAGATTTTAATGTTTTTCCGTCATATTTAAGTTCTGAAAATATTTTAAATTCAGTTACATTTAAAATTCTTTTGTCTTGTATTAATTTATGGTCATTATAATAAGAAGCCATTTCATTAAAATAATTGTTCAATAATTAAAATAATTAAAGTATAATTTCTTAACTGCATACATACTTACATGAGCCTATTAATTATTCAGTGGTAACCTAAAATCAATAGATTGATTTTTTTTGTTATAAAATACAAAAAAAAAAAACAAAAAAAAAAATAAATACAAAAATCTGTGTCTTTTATATATCAGTTGCTGATATGGAAAACGTGTAAATAATAGACATTTCGTGTGCGATTTTTGATTTATTTTTTCACTATCCAAATCCTTACTGTTTTATAGAAATAAAGAATAATAAAATAAAAAATATGTAAAAAAGACTAACTTACAGAATAATATTTTTTTGGCTTCCAACATCCAGCATATCTTGCACACAATACGTTCCCTAGAAAAAAATATCATGAAATAAAAAAATAATAAAAACAAATTCAAATATCAAAACAATACTTCCACTGTAGCCACCAACTACAGCCAGTCTTGTTAACTTTATTATTAAGCAATTTCGTTATGAGCCATATGCACATGTGTATGTGTGTGTGTGTGTGTGTGTGTGAGTATGTGATAATAAAACAAATACTGTTATTGACACTGCACTGCAAAATGGCAAACGATAATTGATTTATAATTTAGCACGAAAACTCTACAAAAAGTTATGATTTTATGCACAATTTTTCGAAGAACATTAAATGGTATAAAATGATCTTTAATGGAAGAGACTAACATGTTAAACCAAACAATTCCAGTAAAAAAAGTTGATTAAAGAGAAATTTGTTTAAACAAAATTCCTACATCTAGGCAAGGAGATTATGCGAAAAATGAAGAAGTTATTTACCAATTTAATTGCATTTTCCTTGGAAGGTGTGTTAGCACACCTGGAAAGGTTCCCTCTTTTTAGAATCAGTTAAACATTTATAAAAAAAAAAAAATGAAAATTTAAAATATTTGCAAAAAATTTAGGCTATTCCATCAACTTTCCGAACTTCGTATCGACAGGCTATTGCCTTAGAAGTTTGTCTTTAGAAAAAACCGTCTACGTCAATCATCAATCGTCAGTTGGTGAGAACGAAGTATACCACTACCTAAAGCTTCCCTCTTGTTTAATATTTTTACCACCTTATTTTTTGTAAAACTGTTATCGAAAATTTTTAGTAAAAATGTCATCGAAATTTTTTTGTAAAAAATAAAAAAAAAAAAATTTCGTAATAATTTTCTATAATTTTATAGAAAAAGTAAAAATATTCTATAATTTTATGAAAAATTGTATCAAAAATTTGTTGTTAAAATTTGCTATAAAATTTTATCAAAAAAAATTTCGATAAAATTTTCTTAAGTATTTTTCGTAGAATTTTTCTATAAAATTTTACAAGAAATTTTCGATAAAATTTTATCAAAAATTTTCGATAAAATTTTATCAAAAATTTTATAAAGAAATTTTGTATCAAACATTTTTCATTAGATTTTGCTAAAAAATGTTTACAAAATAATTTTCGATTAAATTTTATAAAAATTTTTTCGTAAAAATTTTCTATAATATTTTTACAAAAAAATTTCGATAAAATTTTTACGAAAAATTTTCTTAAGTATTTTTCGTAGAATTTTTCTATAAATTTTTACAAGAAATTTTCGATAAAATTTCATCAAAAATTTTTTGTAAAAATTTTCTATAAAATTTTCTATAAAATTTTCTATAAAATTTATACAAAAAAATTTTATAAAGAAATTTTGTATTTTTCGTTAGAATTTGCTAAAAAATTTTTACAAAATAATTTTCGATTAAATTTTATAAAAATTTTTTCGTAAAAATTTTCTATATTTTTACAAAAAAAAATTCGATAAAATTTTTACGAAAAATTTTTGATAAAATTTTGTCGAAAATTTCTTGTAAAATTTTATAGAAAAATTCTACGAAAAATACTTAAGAAAATTTTATCGAAAATTTTTTTGTAAAAATTTTATAGCAAATTTTAACGAAAAATTTTTGATACAATTTTTACAAAAAATTTTCTATAAAATTATATAATATTTTTACTTTTCCTATAAAATTATAGAAAATGTTTACGAGATTTTTTTTTAATTTTTTACAAAAAAATTTCAATTACATTTTTACAAAAAATTTTCGATAACATTTTTACAAAAAATAAGGTGGTAAAAATATTAAAGTAAAAATATTAAACAAGAGGGAAGCTTTAGGTAGTGGAATACTTCGTTCTCACTAACTGACGATTGATGATCGGAAAATTAATGGAATAGCCAACATTTTTTGCAAATATTTTAAATTCTCAATTTTTTTGTTGTTTTTATAAATTTTAACTGATTCTAAAAAGAGAGAACATTTCCAGCTTATTAGTCTCTTCTATTAAAGATCATTTTATACCATTTAATGTTCTTCGAAAAATTGTGCATAAAATCATAACTTTATGTAGAGTTTTCGTGCTAAATTATAAATCAATTATCGTTTGCCATTTTGCAGTGCAGTGTCAATAACAGTATTTGTTTTATTATCACATACTCACACACACACACACACACACACATACACATGTGCATATGGCTCATAACGAAATTGCTTAATAATAAAGTTAACAAGACTGGCTGTAGTTGGTGGCTACAGTGGAAGTATTGTTTTGATATTTGAATTTGTTTTTATTATTTTTTTATTTCATGATATTTTTTTCTAGGGAACGTATTGTGTGCAAGATATGCTGGATGTTGGAAGCCAAAAAAATATTATTCTGTAAGTTAGTCTTTTTTACATATTTTTTATTTTATTATTCTTTATTTCTATAAAACAGTAAGGATTTGGATAGTGAAAAAATAAATCAAAAATCGCACACGAAATGTCTATTATTTACACGTTTTCCATATCAGCAACTGATATATAAAAGACACAGATTTTTGTATTTTTATTTTATAACAAAAAATCAATCTATTGATTTTAAGTTACCACTGAATAATTAATAGGCTTACATGAGTATGTATGCAGTTAAGAAATTATACAATAATTATTGTAATTATTGAACAATTATTTCAATGAAATTACTTTTTATTATAATGACAATAAATTAATACAAGACAAAAGAATTTTAAATGTAACTGAATTTAAAATATTTTCAGAACTTAAATATGACGGAAAAACATTAAAATCTGAATTGGTAGCGAACTCATTAATTACTGCAAATATGACTTCATATTGTGTTTTTATATTTAGACTTAATGAATATATTTATATTTATATACGAGGTCTGTTCAAAAGAAAAGGTTAATTTTGAATTTGTTTTTAAAAGTATATCAGTATCCATTTTCATCATTTTCATTTTCATCAGTATCCATTTTTTCCCTTTCAAAGTAATCTCCCTCAGATATAATGCACTTATGCCAGCGTCTCTTTCAATCCTCGAAGCGCCTCTTTCAATCCTCGAAGCAGTTTTGGGTATATGAAAAAATCTGGTGAATAAGGTGGTTGAAGCATGATTTGGGTGTAGTTTTTTGCGCAAAAATTCACGTATTGGTTCACGCAAGTATTGCATAACTCCCTTGTAGTATTCTTTATTAACCGTACGACCTGTTGGTCCTGTCAAAACTTATTGCTTTTGGTGTCGGTGATAGCTTTTCTCGATTTATATCGAGCTTTCTCAAGGATCGCACTATACGAGTTGTTATAGATGGGATTTCATCAAACGAGTTCAAGATTAATTCAGGGGTACCGCAAGGCTCTGTTCTTTCTCCTACCCTGTTTCTTATTTTTCTAAATGACCTGCTCTGTCAAACTTCCAACCCTATCTACTCTTTTGCAGATGATAGCAGCATTTGCCATTCGTATTCATTCTGCAGACGGCCGAGCCTTTTAGAGATTGGGGCCAAGCGGCGAAACATGAATGATACGCTCAATCACTATCTCGTAACAATATCTAATTGGGGCCGGGCAAATAGAGTCGACTTTAACGCTCGTAAGACTCAATGTTGTATGCTAACGCACCGGCGTTCGGCCGATAATGGTGCTACATCTGTAATTATGGGTGGTATAAGTATTAAGGAATCAGAAGCTCTTGATGTTCTTGGCATGAAAGTCCAGTGTGACGTTCGATGGACTAAGCACATTTTTCAAGTCTCAAAAGAAGCTTTCAAGTGTCTCAGTTTTCTCAAACGGTGTAAAACATATTTCACCTCATCCGATCTCCTTACTATTTATACCACTTACATCAGGCCAAAAATGGAATACAACGCTCATGTATGGTCCGGTTCTCCAAAGTCTATTTTGGAACTACTTGACCGCGTGCAGGAGAGGGCGATGAAGCTCATAGGTGACAGTAGGGTATCCAACTCTATTGACTCTCTTGAACATCGACGCAATGTGGGTTGTGTTTCGCTGTTTTATCGCTACTACAATGGAATGTGCTCTGATGAGATTAGGGAACTAGTTCCCGATATCCGCACGTTTTCGCGCACAACACGCTTTTCATTAAGAGCTCATCCATTTGTGGTCGATTGGCCAGTGAATCGCACAATGCATTACAGAGAAAATTAATTTTTTAGCCGTACAGTTCGCTTGTGGAATCATCTTCCTACAGAGGTCTTTCCTGTTGGAAAATTCAAATCGAATGTCCACAAACATTACTCCCTCTATCCTCCTTCCCATAACAGAATTTCCTAGTTCTGGCACAATGCTTTGCATGAGTAGGGGTCATCCCCTGAGTGCTGGTCCGAAATAAAAAATAAAAAAAAAAGAAGTTATAATCGAAGAAAACAGTGAGCAAACCTTCATATTTGAGCGAACTTGTCGTGCTTTTTTCGGTATTGGCTCATCTGGCCGAATCCATTGGAATGACTGGGCCTTGGTTTCGTGGTCATAACCATATATATCCACGTTTCGTAACCAGTTATGATCCTTTTGAGCAAACTTGGATCGTTGTTGACGTCATTCAGCAACTCCTGAGCGATACTAATGCGACTTTGCTACTACTAATTCAAATTGGCTAATGTTAGTGATATGTTGACATAAGTGACTAAGACGTATTTATTTTAATTTATTTACTAAAATTTTATTCAAGTATCTTAAAATTAAATTTTAATCTTATTAAATTTCTCGCATATTTCTCAGAATAGCTGACTTTTACCACTTAGAAAAACACTTATGAGGAATTTAAAATAAAGCTGGTACATTAAAAAGAGATTTGTTTTTCGATAAGTTTGTTTATCGATAAGTTTTTGTAAAATGTTATAGAAAATTTTGCATAAAGTTTTCTATAAAAGGGTCAGAAAAGAATATTGTAGAAATTACACTCGAAATGAGACAAACTTATACCCTTTCCACCTGTGGTGAAGGGTATAAAAACAAATAATTTATTTAGCATTTTTACTACCTTTTATTATAATTAATATTTTTAATATTTAAGATTAATCTATAATTTTTTTGGCCATTTTATTTTAATTTATCAAATTAATTATGAATTGTATTTTTAAAGTTTTATAAATTATTATTTTTATTTATTTCGAGCCACTGTGTTATGACTAATTGTTTGACCAAAAAAGGTGGCCAACAAAATTTCATTTGGTTTTTCTTTTTCTTTTTCTTTTCTTGCCATAAATTTATCGACACCCTCATATGCAAAATATAGTTTTATTTTGATTGATTTATAAGACAGAACGTATACAACTATGCGGGTGATACGAAAAATTGATATCTACATAAAATATATGCAATATTTGCTTTAAGCAAAAATCGGAAAATAAAAGTATGCATGTGTGTGTGTGTGTTATTTGTTCGTTAGAATCTGAATTTTATTAACTTCGATATAATTTGGCAAAAATAAAAAATTCTAGCAGGTTGTTTTTAAAATTGATTTTCATATAACACTTCTTTATTTTAAAACAGAATATTAGTAAAATGTATTGCATATTTTAAGGCAATTTTGTAAGGAAAATGAAAGTTACTTAAAGCTTTAAAATTGTATAATTTTATAAAACAATTTATATAATTTTTTATTTAACAAGCCGTTGAGTCTGCTATGAATTACAATCCCACAATTGCCGTAGTTAAATGTTAAATAAAATTAAATATTAATTAAAAAAATATTTTTATATAAAGAGTTTGCAACTAAATTTGTTTAAATTGTAATATTAAAAATAAATAATTTTATTAAACACTAAAATAAATTTACTGAGAATTTTACTTCATTGAAATATATTTTTTTTAATAAAAAATATATATATATTTTTTTTAGTAGTTAAATTTTTTTCAACTAAAATTAGTTTTTTCAACTAAAATTTTAGTTGAAAAAAATTTTAATTAAAATTTTAGTTACAAACAAATTTATCTAAAAAAATATTTCACGAAAATATTTAAAAAAAAAATTTTTTTGTAATGAAATATTTTTTTGTCAAATTATATTTCGATGATATAAAGTAATTTTCAGTAAATTTATTTTAGTGATAAATAAAATTGTCTTTTTTGTATATTACAATTAATATTTTAGTTAAAATTTTTTTCAACTAAAATTTTAATTCAATTTTCTTAACTTTTTTTTAGCAAAAAAACCAAAATTTTAAAATTTTTTTAATTTTAATTTTATTTTTAATTTTTTTTAGTTGAAATTATTAACAACTAAAAAAAATTTTTTTTTCAACTAAAATTTTAGTTAATTTTTTTTTTCAACTAAAATTTTAGTTAAATTTTTTTTTCAACTAAAATTTATAAATTTTTTTTTAATATTTTTATATATACAAATTTTATTTAGCAAACATATTTTAAAAAATTTCTCACCAAAAAAATTGTAATTAAATTTTTATTAGTAAAAAAAAATTTTGTTAAAATTTTCTTTTACCAAAACATTTTGTAAAAAAATTATATTTTTAACTTTTTTTTATATGTAATCATTGACCTTTAAAAAAAATCCTTTCATAAAATATTATTCAGCAATTAAATCTCAACACTTTTATTCTTTTTATTTTTTTATGCATTCTTATCAAATTCTATTCAACATTTTTAAACAGCCATAAGAAAAAGCGTAAAGTTTTCATTGAATATCTTCCCTTAATTTAAACTTATCTTTTAGAAACCTATTTAAGTTTTAAGTTATTGTTTTAATGCATTAATTAACAATCTTTTGTATGAAAATTAGTTTAAAAAATCAATGCGTAAAAACAAAAGATTCCCTAGAATTAAAAAAAAAAATATAAAAACTCTCGTTACTCACGTCAAAAACTAAAACAAAACACAGCTTAAAGCTGTAAAAAGAAAGAAAAAACGGAAAAGTAAAAACTCTTTTATTATCTTTTTCCCATGCATTTTTGTTTTTATTGTCTTCTCTTTAAAACGCCGTACCTTGCGTACAAGTTCTTAAACTTTCAATACAATTTCCTAACAAAACACTACCTGATTGCCGGAAGTGAAATAGTTTTTCTTACTCTTGCATGTCATGAATGAATGCATGGATGCTCGAAAAATCCGAATCTGACGTGCTGTTCATTGCATTTAAGATTTTAAATGATTTTTTTTGTGCCACTAGTATCAATCCTAATCGTAAATAAAATAAAATTTTTTAAATATAAAATATTGTAAAATATTGTGTGAATAGCTTTTGAATCGGTCTTACGCCGCATAAAAAGCATTATGACAGAAATTCAATACGACGTTTAAACGTTAGGTTTAAACAAAATAGTTATTTTTTACATAATACTACTAGTAGAATAAACTTCACTCTTTGTTTTATATGTGGCCTCTTGAAACTACAAGTATAGGCTTTGATTTGCTTCCAATATCATGAAAATCGCGTAAACCTTGAACAAATAATTTAAAAATTTCCAAAAATAGTCAGTATTTATATCAATCATACGCACCATTAACCAAAATATAATTTTATTATTTTTGCTTTTTAAAGCTACAAATTTGTATAGATCATACCGTGTGACATATCAAAATGAAATTCAGTATGTGCCTTTGGTTTATGGAGATGAAGAACTGTATAAATTTTGGGCATAATCGGGAAGGGGCAAGTAGTAGATTACTTAATACCCCAAACCGAAAATAATTAATTTTTCGATTCGAGTATACTTTGAAATTTTATTCTTTATGTAATATATCCATAAAAATATCTGTTTCTATTGGGAAAAGTTGAGTGTAGGCCACGCCACTCTTTTAGTTTAAAAACTTCACCAAAAATCTAAAAATCACAAAAAAAAAATAATAGTTTTATTGACAAAATTACGTTTTTAAATAAGAATTTAATTTTTTGAGATTTTTGGTGAGTTTTCATTATATTTTTCGATTTTTGGGGCAGTTTTTTTTTTAAATAAAATTGTAATGAAAATGCGATTTCTAAATGAAAAATTGCTTACGTTAATTTGATCTCTAAAAACAACAACCCAAAAAGCACAAATATCAAAAACAATAATAATTCAATTATAGTTCTCATATCGACTGCTTAAAAATCAATTAATGAAGCATAGAGTCTTTTATTATAAGGTATGTTTGTGGCCCTAAATTTCTTATAGTAATTAAAGGATATTATATATGTATATGTTTATATGAACAAATATCATATGTTTTTATAAATATATCTCACTATATTGGTTCAGTTTTTTTATAATAAAATAAAATTTCATTATAATATGGCCATAATTTTCAATGTTATTTTTAAGTCAATAATATGGTTCTAAAATAAAAATATGATTATGTTAACCCATTAAAAACCAAGACCATTATTAACTAAAAATTTTTGATTTCGTTTATTTAGCTTAACTAAAATATAAACAAAGAACAAGAAAAATACAATAAAAAAAATTCAGGAACTATGCTTTTAGACCTGTACCCAAATGGGTGCAATGGCATAGTGAGTATGCTTTTTTTTAGTGTATTAACATTTTTATATCACTCTTTTTCTACACAACTACTTTCTAGAACATATGAACTTCCTAGGAATGATTCTTAACACCCTTTAGGAAGCGTTTAGGTAGCCGCAAAAGTGAAAAATTTCCCGAACATTTTTTAACGGTATTAAGAATCATTCCTAAGAAGTTCATATGTTCTAGAAAGTTGTTTATTGAGATCTTAGGTTCATTTTTGTAGTTGATTGTTTCCTTGAATTTTAAACGGTTTGCTACCTATGGACCTGAACAGGGGAAAGAAGGTAAAAAAAATTGAATTTTTTAAAGTTTTTTGCAATTTTGACCTTGAAGATGAAGTTTTTTTGATTTTATATGTTAACAATTTTTGTTCTCTATGACAAGAGCTACAACTTTGCCTCAGAGAGTATATCAAAATTTCAAACGGTTTGCAAAATATGAGATTGAGTAAATGATCATTTTTTTGCAAAAATGACATCGAGTCCCCACATCTTTGAGGGCCCATAAAAAAAACCTTTTTTTATGGGCCCTCTTTTTTTTTGGTCTTTTATCACGTAGTGGTGTCCGTATATGGTTATTTTGCCATGACTTAAAAAATTACACAGTGTGTTATCGTTCTGGGAAAGCGTTTTCCAGCCTTAGTTGATACACAGGAAGCTAGTAAGCGTTGGGAAGTGAAAAATTTCTGTGTATAAATTGTATAGCGAAACGTTTAAACTCTGCTGTTTTATACAGCTTTCATGTACTAACCACAATATTTCTCGCAAATAACGGTGGCCACTATTTCATTTCATTCTATAGATATTGACACACATCAGTAGTGTGTTGTCTTCGATATCACTGCCACAAAATATGTCTACCCCACGTGGTACATTCGTCTAAAAAGGAGGGACATTGCTTCTCTCGCCCTAACGTCAGAGGGATGACCCGCAAAGGATAGCAGCAACCATGAAGCATACAATTTTTTGCCTGTTGGACTTAACACGTATATTTATTTTTATTTTAGATTTAAGATATGGGTAACACAGTGCAACACGGAAAAAAAATAACCATATACGGACACCACTACGTGATAAAAGACCAAAAAAAAAGAACCATGTCTCCCTAAGTCCTCCAGGTTTTTTTTTAAGGGCCCTCTCGATGTTTTTTTGCAAAAAAATGATCATTTACTCAAGGTCATATTTTGCAAACCGTTTGGAATTTTGATATACTCTCTGAGGCAAAGTAGTAGCTCTTGTCATAAAGAACAAAAATTGTGAACATATAAAATCAAAAAAACTTCATCTTCATCTTCAAAATCGCAAAAAACTTTAAAAAATTCAATTTTTTTTTACCTTTTTTCCCCTGTTCAGGTCCATAGGTAGCAAACCGTTCAAAATTCAAGGAAACAATCAACTACAAAAATGAACCTAAGATCTCAGTAAACAACTTTCTAGAACATATGAACATCCTAGGAATGATTCTTAACACCGTTTAGGTAGCGCTTAGGTAGCCGCAAAAGTGAAAAATTTCCCGAAAATTTTTTAGCTACCTAAGCGCTACCTAAACGGTGTTAAGAATCATTCGGTCAATATCAAAGAAAAGGCAACACCTTCCTCCTCATCCGTATTACAATCTAGAGCTGCTGAAATAATCGCAATGTTTAATGTGTACAATGGCTGGGAATGGGTTAATAACAATATGGTTTGACTACAACCACAAAATTTAATAATTTAATACTGCTGTTACATTATGGTTACCTCAACCATGTTTTTTTTTCCTTGCGTGTACTTGACCTTCAACGCTAAACAAATTTTGGTATAGAAAAGGTTGGAAATTATTTATTTATTATTTTGTTTAACAAAATTTTAAGTATATCCTCATATACAAGGCTTATGTTTGTTTATGATTGTTTTCAGACACTTTCTGTTTATTCGTTTATTTGTCTATTTTATTGTGTTAGATTACCATCATAAAAATAAATATGCAATCTAACATGTCTTTATTTGTAGAATGCAAACAGAAGCAATGATACAAATGATACAGGTGTTGATGTTGATGTTTATTATATGATAATAATGATTTTATAACAACTTATATTTTTATATGGTTGTTGCTTTCTTTTTTCCTTTCCACCAACCATGTGAACATACATTTTTATGGAAATATCTATTTTCAATGTTTTTTTGTAAACCTATAAATATAAGTATTTTTTTATAGCACTAACAGCGTCAGGTGGCAACAGTGGGTGCAAAATGATGCAGGGAACGGAATGTTCTATCATCCATTAAACTCTAGTGGAATGTTAGCTGAATGGATAAACAGGCCGCAGAAAGTGCATAGACTAGATTTCCTACAAAATAGTACTAGCGCTAAATGAATTGTTGTTGTTGTTGTAACAGCTCTGCTGTTGTCGGAAGTTCTTTCCTGAAAAGATTTAAGGTGTATAAATTAATTATTGTAAAAGTGTCACGTGGGTGGAACTTGGAGCTGGAGAAATTGCGCAACTTCAATCGGTCTTAACCATAGGTCTATGGGGCGCAGATCCGTAGGCCTATTGGGACATTGAAATAGATGCACCGTGTCATGGGGGCTTTGAAGACAGGCTGGGCAACGATTTAAAGTTCCGGGAACTATACGTTCGCGGTAGCAGTTAAGAATACTGCACCATCCGGCCCTTAATTGTGCTAAGGTGGTTCTAGTTTGCCTGGGAAGAAGCCTTTCATTTTCTGCAATCGCTGGGGGGTGTTCATTAAGGACCCTATTACATCTATAGCCATTCATAGCTCCTAAAACCGCCTGTTGATGTAATAGCTTTTGGGCGTCTGCAATGGCCACTCGATCTATAAGAGATGGAATAATATCTCGAATGTCATTGCGATATAGACGAAAGTCCTGCCGGATGTGACGGGGAGACGGATCTTGAATGATCACTTCATGGTTAGGGTGGGTGGGCAGGTGACAAGCCACCAGGTATTGCTTTGTCAGTAGCTCATTGTGCTGCCTGACCGGCAGTATCCTGGTCTCCTCATGAAGATGATCTATGTTTGTCATTCTGACACATCCGGTAGCGATTCGAAGTGCATTATTTTGTGCAGTTTGTAAAACTCGCCATTTAGTATCACTGAGGAACGAGGTCCAAATAGGGGCAGCATAACTAAAGAGAGAGCGACCAATTGCCTTGAAAGTTGTTTTTATGGTCTCTTTAGTCATTCCCCAAGAGGTGCCTGAAAGAGCTTTTAGGACTTTGTTCCGAGATTTCACTTTCTGGTTGATGTAAGTGGCGTGTGAAGCGAAGTGAAGGAGGCTGTCGAAGACCACGCCTAAAATTTTTGGGTTTTGCACCGTAGGGATACGTCGGCCTTCGACAGAGATATCTAATTCCATCTTTACTTCTTTAGTCCAGGAAGTGAAAAGAGACACTGAAGACTTTGAGGGTGATAGCTGAAGTCTACGTTCCTGTATAAATTGTGAGATGGTGGCCAAATATTGAGTAATTTTAGCACTTATGTCTTGGATGTTAATACCAGATGAATAGATGGTGCAATCATCTGCATAAGACACCATCTTGATATCTTGTGGTGGGGCAGGAAGTTGTGCAAGATATAAGTTGAAGAGTATAGGTGACAGTACTCCTCCTTGTGGCACACCCATTTTAATCTTGCGATATTTAGACTTCTGGCCTCTGAACTCAACAAACGCTTGTCTGCCACTTAAATAGTTGGCAACCCAGCGTTTGACATCATTGGGAAGTGTAGAGTTCGAGATGTCATTAATCAGCAAAGAGTGGTCAACCGTGTCAAAAGCCTTAGATAAGTTTAAGGCTGCCACAATTGTCCGTTCACACGGTCTCTGCTGATTGAGGCCATTTGCGATCTGGTTAGCTATCAAATTCAAAGCTGTCGTGGTACTATAGGATTCCCTGAAGCCGTGTTGGTGAGAGGCAAGCGAGAAATGCTCCTTCAGGGTTGGCAATATTAAAGCTTCTAAAACCTTTGCTACGGGTGATAAAAGGGAAATAGGGCGGTATGATTCTCCTTTTGTAGCGGGTTTATCAGGTTTTAGGAGGGGAATTATCCGAGCAACCTTCCATATATCTGGAATCACCAGTTGTTGAATCGAGAGTTCTAGAAGGCGTACTAGATATTCCAGCGATACTGTGCCAAGTTTCTTTAACATTAACATAGAGATGCCGTCAGGACCAAGAGCTTTAGAGGGTTTCGCTTTGGAGATTATATATTTCACTTCATCGAGTGTGAAGGAAATGGGCTCAGAATCCCGTTCAAGATTCTTGTTTCTCCGAATTACAGCTCCTTTGGACCGATTCTGCGAGGTGGGATGATCGACAAATTGTTGGCAGAATAGCTTAGCGCATTTCTTTGCATCTGTATATTGAATGTCATCGAATCCTATAGCTGCGAGATTTTTATTGCAGTTTGTGCCAGATAGACTTTTAATAGTAGACCAAAGCTTTTTCGAGCTAACCGTGCATTGGTTTAGGTGTTCTAACCACTTGTTGCGACGATGTTCATTAACGAGTTTGTTAATTTCTGCCGTCAACAGCTCAATTCGCTCATCTGCTGGGTTGCAAGCGCGCAAATGATCGCGTTCTTGGGTTAAACGCGCTGCATTGGTGGGGAAATTTGGTCTAATATTGGGTATTCTGCCTGCAGGAATAAAGCGTCGTGCTGCCCTGAGAATAGTTTGCCTGAAAACTTTCTCTCCCTTCCTGGCACAAGTAGGGTGGGGTAATTGACGAAGGGAGTCATCAATATATTTCGAGAACCCCTGCCAGTCGGCCTAAATGAATTGTGGGACAACTTTGTGCAGAGTGCAGAGCAAGGAGAAACGAGATTTAAATTTGGCAACTCTAAGTCAAGCCACAAATGAGATAAACACGGCTTGTCATAACAAATCAGTAGATGAGATTCTGTGGCTTCTATTACCCATGATAGTATTAATTAATATCATGTCTAGCTCTAAGGGTTTCCAATAATTATACTGATAGTAGTTAAGTAAGAGACCCTAAGAAATATTGCTGTGCTTTCAGTATCCCTCGTACATAATTTTTATTAAATTATCTGTTCTAAAAAATATTTCAACATAAAATATGATGATAGAATTAAAAAAAAAAAAAAAAAATATTTCAGCAAACGTTCAACAAAATAAAATGTAAAATAAACTTTTTTGTATTTTCTGAAGCGGAAATAATCCACTAGTTTTTCTAGGTTTTTTGTGTGCAATATCAAACAGGACATTTACATACACTTGTATACAAGTGTATACACATGCCTGCATGACCCTTTTTCTTTTTGAGAGCTGTAACACATGTAAAAAATATTTAAATATGTGGCTGAAAATCATTTATTTATTCTAAAGGAAACTGTTTTGTTTTCAAAATTTTATCACTCAAAAAAGGGTTTTGTTTTTTTAAATGTTTTTTTTTTGTTTGATACTTCATAATGGTGTTTTCTATATTCCATATTTTCTTTATCAAGAGGAACATGTATGCAAGAAAATGTATGTCATCACAAATATCAGGTATTATCATTTAATGGTCTCGAAACAGCTGTTTAATGTTTGACAAAAGGATTTAAATTTTGTTGTTTTTGAAGATGATGGCGATGTAAACAAAACGTCAGTTATTGAGATGAGAAATGCATTTGAATTGAAATTTGCTTAATAATTTCGAGGCAATTTTATGCTTAAATAAGATTGATTATGAGAAATTTTTCGAAGGATAAAATAAAAGTGACACATTTTGCAAATTGTATTCAAGGTTTTTTTGACTGCCGAAAAAGACATTAAAATATTTTTTTTTAAACTAAGGTTGCGCAATCTGTTAATGCATAATTTATTAACTTCAGTTAGACCAGTTGTACTGCTAGGGTTCGTTTATAATCCTTTCTTCCATTCTCTGCTGATTCTTATACCTTTCGCCATCAACTTATGGGAAAAAAATAATAAAATAACAGTGCTTTTGGCTATGTTTTTGTAAAATATTGAACTTTTAAATCTTCTACGGGTGCCATATTCATTATAACGTATGAGTAATATTTAATTGAGGAAGATTTATTTTAATAAATATCACTCATACGTCATAATATTATCCAACATCTAGTTGATTTGAATTTGCTAACTTTTCTCTAAGTGTTTTTTCTTCCTTGATTGTATTAAAAAAATATTAGTCTTTTGCATTTAAATAATTTAATAGAAAATCCATAATCTTATAGGTGTTCAGGCAACTTACTATGCCAGTGCCCTCATTGCAACGACAACAACAACAAAACTCTTTTCTAAATGTCATTTATAAACGGTAGGAAAAAGTCTAAGTAAAAACAATAAACTGCTAAATGCTCTCTGCAGCAATTTAAAATTGACAGGAAAACTATAGACTGAAAATAATCAATAAAAACGCAATTTAATGTTGAAAATGAATTTACATATGCATTAAATGCTTTACCTAAGTACATATGTATGTACGTTGGATAATTGAGTAATTGTGTGTGTGTTACTTAAGAAAAGGGGCTCCTTTTTAAAATTATGCATTTGAAATGTGTGCAATTACTGGTACTTTAATTTCATAAGAATATTTTGCAGGACACTAATAAATTTCCAAGAAGACATGTTTTTTTTTTGGCCTAAAATATTATGGCAAATTTATAAAAAATATTTTCTTAATAAAATGATTTATAAAATGGATTTTTATGCCACATTTTTTCAATAAAAATGAATAAGATAAATCCAATAAAAGAAGTTCTATAATTCGTTCAATAAACTTTTTTTGTTTTTTATTTTTTTTTTTTGAAAGGGAGCTGTGGGACTTCTTTTGGTAAGGGATAAGAGATTTATTTAGTATTATATAAAGCTTGACTTATGGCAACACTTCAATTGCACATTATAATCATTTTTAGAACAGTGTTGCATCTCCTCTGGTGTTATGTAGGCATATTGGTTTGAAAGTAGCCAATTTACAATTTTTTTAATTCGCTTGCGATTTAGTGCCATATAGTAATACCGGCGAAAGAGGGCGCTGTGATATGCCTTATTATAAGAGAATTAATACATATTAAAAAAATTTATGTTGCCACAGTTGAGTATTGATCTCGTGAGCATGTCTTTTAGTAGTCAACGGGCTAACCACTTGAGCTACAGCAAAAATATTTCTTTACGATGATGATTCTAATTCTAGAACTAAAAAATACAAAAAGCTATTTTATTTTATTCAAACTTCTTAATTGTTGTTTTTGTATTGCAATAAATTGGTATAGAAATATTTGAAAAATTCGAATTGCTTTTCATATTATTTATCTGCCATACAAAAATCGCATTTTATTTTTTTTTAATTGTAGTTTGTGTATTTTAGGCATTTGGTCTAGAAATTTTGTAGGAAAACCATAAAATGTTTTGTGTTATTTCCTTATAGTTTTTATTAGGTTAACAGCCAGATAGAATTTTCACAAAAACTAGTTTATCGTAGTCAAAGTGATACTAAAAACAAATAAAATTTCTTCACCGCAACCAATTTATTGTTACAGATAACATAATATGGTTCCTGCTACCATACGACAACCATGTTTTTTTTACTGCCTGCTTACATTTTCCATAGTCACGTGAAGTTTAAATGAAATCAGGGCTTTGAATGGAAGCAGGAGCTTAAATGAAATCAGAAGTTTGAAAAAATTTAAAATTCCCCTCTTAAAAAACAGAAAGTCTTAAATATAACATGCATGCAGAGAACAAAAAAAAAAAAAATGATTTCATAGATGCTGGTATAAATGAGATGTTTTTTGCCTATTCTACAGTTTTAAACACGTTTTAATGAAAGGCATAGTCCAATTCATAAACGTTACTCTTATTTCCTCAACTAATAAGTTTTATTTTCCATTTTTTTTATTTAAGTGATTCATGAGAAACTGTTTATTGTTTAGAAAAATTATTATTTCTTTATAGAAAGCAAAATCCAGTTCCTTTTTTCGAAACGAAAACTTCTTTGGGCACGTTGAGCAATTTTCGGTTGAAGAAAAATTACTGCACTCAACAACCGTAACCGCGTCACCTAACATTGGTTTCTATACATAATTATGCTCGTTTTGGTTTGAAAAAAAAAAAAATAATAATCAAACTCGCATCATCGTCACCATCGTCACCTAATTGCTATATATTGGTCGGCCAGTTTTGGTTGAAGAAAAATTATTAAACTCTCATCATCGTCACCTTACATTGGTTTCTATACATTGGTCTGCACGTTTTGGTTGAAGAAAAATTATTGAACTCGTATCATCGTCACCATCGTCACCTAACAATGTTTCGATACATATGTCTGCACTTTTTGGTTGAAGAAAAATTACACAGTGCAACACGGAAAAAAATAACCATATACGGACACCACTACGTGATAAAAGACCAAAAAAAAAGACCCCTGTCTCCCAGTTTTGCCCAAAGTCCTCCAGGTTTTTTTTATGGGCCCTCAAAGACACTTTTTTTTTTATGGGACTCGATGTCATTTTTGCAAAAAAATGATCATTTACTCAGGCTCATATTTTGCAAACCGTTTGGAATTTTTATATACTCTCTGAGGCAAAGTTGTAGCTCTTGTCATAAAGAACAAAAATTGTGCACATATAAAATCAAAAAAACTTCATCTTCAAGGTCAAAATCGCAAAAAAACTTTAAAAAATTCAATTTTTTTTACCTTTTTTCCCCTGTTCAGGTCCATAAACACCTAAACACCGTTTAGGTAGCGCTTGGGTATTTTTCACTTTTGCGGCTACCTAAGCGGTACCTAAACGGTATTAAGAATCATTCCTAGGAAGTTCATATGTTCTAGAAAGTTGTTTATTGAGATCTTAGGTTCATTTTTGTAGTGTATTGTTTCCTTGAATTTTGAACGGTTTGCTACCTAAGAAAATTGATTGAAATCGCTTCATTGTCACCAATGGTCAAGGCAGTCCCACCGGCTGCTCTGAATTTTTTTAACACATTAAGAGGATAATTAGTTCATGAGATATATTCGTTAATGACTTAGAAAAGTTCAATTCCTTTAGTTATACAATTTAATTCCTGAAGTAAATCGCACAATGTACAATTTTTATAAATAAGGTTTAAGGTTCTGATGAAGGATGATGGGCAAAAAAATTTCTCGCACACTGAAAAAAATTTTTTGCTCCAATTAAAGGTTTTGATTAGTTTCAGAAAAAGTTTTAATTCATTTTTAATTTATTCAATTATATTCTTAATTAAAAAAGAACAAAATAGAATTCTAATTAAATAAATAATTGAAGCAATAAAACATTAAATTAAATTTGTGGCTAAAACTAATTAAAACCTTTAATTGGAGCAACAAATTTTTTCTGTGACTATTGTCTAAAATGTCTCATTATTTTTTCCAATTAATTATCTAATTTGTAAGAATATTCTTTCAATCCTATTGACCTGTTTAAGAGAAAAAGCAACCTTAAGCCTACTTAACAATTTATTTGTATTTTTATAAACCCAAAAAAAATATTTTTTAAATACTATAATTTAAGAGAAAAAAAGCAAACTGCATATAAAATCTTATAAATATAAACAAATTTTAATAAATTTATTAAATACTTTTTAAGTTACCAACACTCCCCACTAATGGCTCCATTTTTCATTACAATTTATTTAAAGTATATTTTTAGTCTTGTCTTAAGTTGTTTTTTTTTTGTTGCAAATTTCATAATTCTTAACACTCGTTTCATTTTACTGCATTACACCAGGCATTGCAGAACAAAAAAAAAAAAAAAAAACAACAATTTATACTAGAAAAAAAAAACTGCAAAAAAATACAGAGTTTTCTGTCTTGTCTGATACTTGATAAAACTTCAAGTATTTCTTTAGAATTCCTAGAACAAAGAAAACATCATCGAACTTAGAGTAGCGTAACAAAAAGGAAAATCTAAAAAATAAACTTCAACTTCCGTCTTTGCTTGCTACTTCTACTCTATTGTTAACATGTTTTTGCTGGTGTTCCTTATTTGCATAGCATAACTTTGGGCGTTGTGTTTAAACATAACATAGCTGCCTGTCTAATAAAAAAAGCATATAAGTAAAACCAGAAAGAAAAGCTTCAAGTATATAAAAAAAATAAATAAAACAAAATTTTCTAGCTTTAAGAGTGGTCCTTCTAACACCGAGTTTATTTTCAGTTTTTAAAGACAATATTTAATGTAGAGGCTGGTTCAATAAGACTGTGACTTTTTGAACTTCCTTCGTTGCTAATATGAAAGCAATGCTACACCTATTCTATAAATGACTTTACATATGAAGGGAGGATACGGGTACCTTTCAGACTGTCTAATGATAATTGTTGCCCTTCTTCCGTATCACAAAGTCTATCATACTTGCTTACATTTGTCTAAGACTCAGAGCCTCCATAGCATATTTAATATAAGTCCTCTAGTGCTAGTGCTGGACATTTAGCCATAATATCCACTACCGACTTGCAGGCACAACCTGCAAATATTGTCTTCTTCTATTGTCACCATAGCCAGATGTTGCTTGAAGTTTCCATTACTTCTCACTAACGCTGTTAAGGTACCCAGATTATATGCGACGAATTTCCTAGCCGCCTTCCGATCGAATGGGTACTGCCTCAGGAGTACCATTAGTTACTAACCCGTCAACCTCTTGCGAGTTAGTCTTGTCCATCTTTTTTGGGTTCTTTCAAAAATATTCTATAAAATTTTTACAAAAATTGCGATAAAATTTTTACAAAAAATTCGATAAAATTTTTACAAAAAAATTTCGATAACATTTTAACGAAGATATGCGATATAATTTAAAAAAAAATTAGTCTTGTCCATTTCTTTTGGCTTTTTCTATATGCCATTTAAAAAAAAAACTATAAATTTTTTAGAAAAAATGTTTTATATAATTTTTCGATAAAATTTTTACAAAAAATTTTGTTAAAATTCTTACACAAAATTTTCGACAAATTTAAACAAATAATTTTCAATAAAATATTTTCAAAAAAATTACGATAAAATTTACTATAAAATTTTACAGAAAATTTTTCGATAAGATATTTACAAAAAAAATTCGATAAAATTTTTATAAAAAAGTTTCGATAAAATTTTTAGAAAAATTTTCGATATAATTTTTAGAAAAATTTTCGATAAAATTTTTAGAAAAATTTTCGATAAAATTTTTAGAAAAATTTTCGATAAAATTATTACAATAAATTTTCAATAAAATATTTACAAAAAATTTTCGATAAAATTTTTACAAAAAAATATCGATAAAATTTTTAAAAAAAAATTTCTATAAAATTTTTACAAAAAAGATCGATAAAATTTCCTATAAAATTACCGATATAATATTTACAAAAAAATTTCGATAAAATTTTAGCAATAAAAATTCGATAAAATTTTCAAAAAAATTTCATAACATTTTCTACAAAAAAATGTCTATAAAATTTTTACAAAAGAATTTCGATAAAATTTTTATAAAAAATTTTCGATAAAATTTTTAGAAAAATTTTCGATAAAATTTTTTGCAAAAAATTTTCAATAAAATATTTACAAAAAACTTTCGATAAAATTTTTACAAAAAAATATCGATAAAATTTTTAAAAAAATTTCTATAAAATTTTTAAAAAAATTTCTATAAAATTTTTAAAAAAAATTTCTATAAAATTTTTACAAAAAATTTTCCATAAAATTTTTACAAAAAAAGATCGATAAAATTTCCCATAAAATTACCGATAAAATATTTACAAAAAAATTTCGATAAAATTTTTCTAAAAAAAATTCGATAAAATATTCAAAAAAAATTCGATAACATTTTTTACAAAAAAATTTCTATAAAATTTTTACAAAAGAATTTCTATGAAATTTTACAAAAAAAAATTATGATAAAATTTTCACCAAAAAAAATTTTGGTATAATTTTTACAAAAAAATTTTGATAAAATTTTTAAACAAAAATTTGGATTCAATTTTTATATATAATATAAAGATTTCTTAACAATTTTTGTTTTATTTCCTAAATCTTCTTACTATGTAGCTGTTTAACTCTTAAGTATTTCGTTGACCCTTAAAAGTGTGTTAATAGATGTGTGTGAATATTTTATTAATTAAAACATATTAATCATTATCATGCCTGAACTTGCAGCTACAAGTTGTGTCAAGTAACAGTTCATTGAATTGTTGCCAAAGTAATAGCTGGAAATATAACACACTGTAGTTGTGGTTAGAACAATGAATCATTATCTTTTTTCTTTCTTATATACAGCTTCTTTTGTAATATTAATTATTCAACCCTGAAAGTTTATTTATCCTAAAACACAAATACCCACAAAAGTGATGTAAATGGACATATACATATTTATGTCAGGTAAACTGTTAAATTAATTTCTATATAATTTATGTACTAAGAATGTAGCATTACAGATGTTCAGAAGATTTCAAGATCTGTCGAAATAAATATAAAGCTGCATCCCCTAAATATGAAAATTTATAAATGTAGACATTATCCTCTAAATATGCTAAGGAGCTTAGAGTTCGAATATTAACATAAAAACAATTGTTAGGTTAATAATGAAATTATTGGATGCTTAATAAGTCCACCTCTCTTTTGGGGTCCCCTTTCAACACCCCTTTATTATATTTCGTGCCTTGTTTGACGAATGGTAGTTGTCGTTATCCTGACTTATGACTGGCTGCACTTTATGACATACTTTAAGGCTGAGGTTCTCAATAATTTCGATATGCAGAGCATGTCTGCCTATATGTAGTCTTTGCGGGCACAGCCTACAAGCCTCACTTACCGTGTATTTAATCCGGCTAGTTAATATTTAAAGATGTCTAGCAAGTAGCTTTGTTATCCAGGGTAAGTCGATGGTATTTAAAATTTTTTCTGCCTACGGTCTTGTTAAACACTACACGAACTTGCTTATCAGTAGTTGTTTTCTGCAATTTGTTTAAACCTTTAGCTTCTACCCTGCCATAACGTAAAACAAATTCTACACTAAGGCCTCCATAAAGTCACACTTCCACTCAAAGAAAATTTCTCCTTTCCTTAGTCACCCTTTCCCTAGTCATCTGGTATAAGTTGTGGTCTGTCTATGTTATATGAAGTAGTTCCGTCGGTTCCGCTGGTTTTACTACTAGAGTAACCTCAGAATCAACCTTTGTACGTGTTGTTTGGATAAAAAAAATTTTGCCTACATTACTCCAGTAAGTCTGTGTTAAAACTGGAGGTAGAGTAGTATACAAAATCACCTACGTGAGAGCATGCTACTCCTTTCTTTAGCTTATATTATTCCACTGCGAATCAGGTATTTTTTCTCCTCCCAACCTTATTTATTAATAACCATTACTTATAGGAACCTCTTGACGGTCGGCCCCATAAAAAGGTTTAATTCGGACTTCGAACGGTATTAATTGGAAAAACATAACGAAAGTTCTACTTTTCAGAACCGCACTGGTAGAAACCTTAGTTTTTTTGCTTTTGTTGTGTTTATATCATGGTAAAAGTAAAAAGCATAGTGTTTGTGTGTGGATATTAGTAATTAACTCTCTCTGCATTAAACACTACTAAATTACAAAGGCAGACACTGAATAAAACAAAAAATCTTATTAGTCTGCTATAAGGCTTCTGTGGTTAGTTGTCTCCTTTGCTACTTGTTTTTTTATTTATAACCACTAAGGCATAATAAAAAAGGCAACCTCAGTAGGAGGGGCATAATATTAAGGGAAAAAGTTTTGAAATTTTTCTATATGAAGTTTGAAGATTCAACTTACTTTATTGCCCCTTAAGTCGTAGTTGAACTGTCAAACTCCATATACAAAAATTAAATTTTTTCCTAAAATATTATGCCCCTTCTGTTGGGACAACTTCGTAGATACCCATGTTTTCTTGTCAAAAGGAAAACAAGAAAATAAAACACTACATACTTAATTTTTGCATATGTATGTGTCCTGTTTTTACCACATCATTGAAATTGTGGTTTTTTGTATTCGTGCAATAAAATTGAAAGTTAAAGTGCAAAATCTAAATAGAAGTATTTCGAATTAAAATCTTTAAATCTGTTTTATTAACCGACTTCAAAAAAGACGGAGGTTACCTATTCGTCTGAATGTTGCTTTTTTTTATGTATGTAACCGCAGAACTCAGCCATTTCTGAACCGATTTTAAATTTTTTTTCTTTATTTGAAAGGTTATGCTTTCAGGTTGGTCCCATTTTAAAAACAGTTCAATATATTAAAAATTAAAGGGTGTCCCCATACAACATACATGTTTTTTACGTGTATTAAGAACCGTAAAGGGCACCAAATTAAAATTTAAAAAAAATCGCATATCGCTATAGCTCCCAACAGTAGAAATAAATAAAAAAAAAAAATTTTAAATTTAAAGGGTGTCCCCATAGGTGACGTAATTTGACCTATTTGAGCCTATCTTTTGAATCGTTATAGTCAAAACCTTCAAAATTTAACAGAATGTCGATTACCCTGACCGTTATAACAAAATATATAAATATTCAAAATTTTAAAGGGTGCTCCAATAGTGCATTTAATTTGATGTATATGGCCATACTTTTGAACAGTTGTACACAGACCGCTGAAATTTACAAAGAACCTGTATTGCTAAGTCCGCTATAACAAAAAGTATAAAATTTGAATTTGGAAATAAAAGGGTGTCCCAATAGTTAATGTAATTCTATGTATGTGGCCAATCTTTTGAACTTTTATAGACAGACAGCTGAAATTTACAAGGAACCTGTATTGCAAAGTCCTCTATAGCAAGTATATAATTTGCATTTAGAAACTAAAGGGTGTCCCCATAAATTATGTAATTTGATCTATATGGCCCTATCTTTTGAACCGTTAAACACAAACACTTAAAAATTAGGCAGAATGTCCACTACTTTCTCTGGTATGATAACAAGTATAAATATTTGGAATTATAATGTAAAGGGTGTCCCAATAGTTCATGTAATTTGATATATATGGTTAAACTTTTTAACCGTTATATACAGATAGTTGAAATTTACAAAGAATCTTTGTGGCCAAGTCCTCTATAACAACAGGTCTTTAATTTAACATTGTAATTTAAAGGGTGTCCGAATAGGTGATGTTATTTGATCTATGTGACCCTATTTTTGAAACCGTTATAGACAGAGGCTTGAATGGTGTCCCCATAAAAGACGGATGCTGGTGAAAATAGCTTAACTTTTGAACAGTAATAGGGAGAGGCTTGACATTCAAATAGTCTTTACTTTTTTCGTTAATTTTGGAGCATCTATTATTTGGTTTAAATCTAATTCTTACAGATTACCTCTTACATTTTTAGTTTATAATTGGCGCCCGTCTATCTGTTTTGAAGTCGGTTTTAATTATTGGTTTTTCTTTTCAATTTTGTTACGTTTGCAGTTCTTTGTTATTGTTGTCATTTGTTGTTGTGTCTTTGGTTTAAAAATACTTATGAATTCACATGCTTTGTAAAGAGTCTAGGCGCTAAAGCCTTAAATGATTTATTTGTAGAACTTTTTCAAAAGTATTTAAAGCTAGCGTTGTATGCGTCCTGACAATATTTTGTTCGATTTTGCTTTCATAGTAATCTACACCAAATTTTAAGACTCTTGTGTATTTATTTTATATAAAGGTATCCATCCCTTAATAAAATTCTAGAATTTATATAAAACTTTAAAATTGTAAAAATTATTGTAAATCTCTGTAAAAGGTATTTAAAATATTGTAATAATTCATATTCAATTGGTTATTTGGCAGTAAGTAATTCACATTATTTCATTATGTTAAAGCAGCGCCATCTATTGCGTAACCGTGTTTAAAATATCCCTCTTTTAATATTCATAGTTTTTCATTATTTTAAAACAGCGCCATCTCTTGCGCAACTGTGTTTAAAATATACCGCTTTCAAAAATAAAAGAAGCCTTAAAGTATGAAGTACCTTTTAATCGGTAAACAAAAATCGGCGTACACTGCTTTTACTTCACTTTCTTTTTTTATAAATAAGACATATTAGCGGAAAAAAAGTATCCTATATTGGAATCAGGATACTAAGGTACCTCCTCACAAAATTTTATTAAAAAGTACACATTTTCCAAAGTACTATTGAAATATTCCCTAAACTTTTTTAAGTCACTTTTTCAAAGAATTATTTTTTTACAAGCTACATTTCTAAAGGTACTTTTTTAAACGGCACTTTTATTCAAAAGCTTTTTAAGGGGCCTTCTTTATAGGTTCTTATTTTAAAAGATAGTTTTTGTTAAGGCACTTTATTTAGGGCGCTTTTTTTCAATGGTTTTTTTTAATGGTTTTTTTAAGGGAAGTTGTTTTAATAAAAGGTACTTTTTTAAAAATATTTTTTATAAAAGGTAATATTTTACTGGAAACTTTTATAAATTGCACTTTTCAGAAGGTACTTTTCTTTTAAAAAATTTTAAAGAATAAGTTTTGAGTGGCCCTTTTTCAAGGTACCTTTTTAAGAGGCACGTTTTTAAGCCATATTTCTGTTAAACTTTAAATGAACTTTTTTAAACGGCTCTTTTTTCAATAGATTTTATAGGGACTTACCTTACAGGTACTTATTTTAAAAGATTGTTTTTTAAGGCACTTTATTAAAGGTATTTTTTTAAGAGCGCATTTTGAAGGTTCATTTTTGAAGTTGTTTTTAAAGGTGCCTTTTAAAAGAAATGTCTTTTAGAACGTAATTTTTTACTGGAAAGTTTTATTAATTGCATTTAAAAAAAATATTAAATTAAATTTTTAATAACCATTTTCAAAGGTACTTTTTTTAAAGGGCAGGTTTTTAAAACAGAAATCTTTTAAACTTTACAAGTAATATTTTTAACGGAGCTTTTTTCAAAGGTTATTTTAAGGGATTTTCCTTTATAAGTACTGTCTTTAACTGATATTTTTTCAAAGGTTTTTTTTCAGAAGTTACCTTGTTTGGGACAATTTTTAATAAGCTTTTAATTAAGGCCATTTTTTTGAGGTACTTTTTTAAAGACATTTTTAAAAAGGTATTGTTTTATTAAAAAAATAAATTTTTAGAAGAAATATCTGAAACTGCTTTTTAAAATTTATTTTTTACACGGAACTTTTTAAATTTGTATTTATGAAAAGTATTTTTTAAAAGGATATTTTTTGAATAATAATTTTTTTCAAAGGTATTTTTTGCAAAGGCATGTTTTTAAACTATAGTTCTATTACAAAGTATGTTTTCTAAAGTTAATTTTTAAAAGGTACATTTTGGAAAGGTTTTTTTAAATGTACTTTTTCAAACAGTACTTTTTAAAATTAAATTAAATTTGTGGAATTTTTTAAAGGGAACTTATTTAAATTTATTCAATTTATTTTTTAAAGTATTTTTTATTAGGTTATTTTCGAAAGACAGTTTTTTACAAGTTATTTCCTAAAGTAACTTACGGTAGAAAGAACTTGTATTTAAAAAAGCATGACTTTTTTTTAAAAGTTACCTTAAAAAAAATTAAATGTAGAAATGTACTTTATTAAAATATACTTTTTTAACAGAATCGTAATTTTTAAAAGGTACTTTTTAAAAAGGTGCTTTTAAAAATGTAATTTTTAAGGTACTTTTTTGAAAGTACTTTTTAAAAGGTACTATTTTTGAAGTTAATAACACACTGTGTAATTTTTTAAGTCATGGCAAAATAACCATATACGGACACCACTACGTGATAAAAGAGAAAAAAAAAGACCCTTGTCTCCCAGTTTTGCCCAAAGTCCTCCAGGTTTTTTTTATGGGCCTCAAAGCTGTGGGGCCTCGATGTCATTTTTGAAAAAAATGATCATTTACTCAAGCTCATATTTTGCAAACCGTTTGTAATTTTGATATACTCTCTGAGGCAAAGTTGTAGCTCTTGTCATAAAGAACAAAAATTGTGAACATATAAAATCAAAAAAACTTCATCTTCAAGGTCAAAATCGAATTTTTTTACCTTTTTTCTCCTGTTCAGGTCCATAGGTAGCAAACCGTTCAAAATTCAAGGAAACAATCATCTACAAAAATGAACCTAAGATCTCAATAAACAACTTTTCTAGAACATATGAACTTCCTAGGAATGATTCTTAACACCGTTTAGGTAGCACTTAGGTAGCCGCAATAGTGAAAAATTTCTCGAAAATTTTTAAATTCATTTCGGCTACCTAAGCGCTACCTAAGTTCATATGTTCTAGAAAGTTGTTTATTGAGATCTTAGGTTCATTTTTGTACTGGATTATTTCCTTGAATTTTGAACGGTTTGCTACCTATGGACCTGAACAGGGGAAAAAAGGTAAAAAATTGAATTTTTTAAGTTTTTTGCGATTTTGACCTTGAAGATGAATTTTTGTTCTTTGTGACAAGAGCTACAACTTTGCCTCAGAGAGTATATCAGAATTTCAAACGGTTTGCAAAATATTTTTTGCAAAAATGACATCGAGGCCCCACATCTTTGAGGGCCCATAAAAAAAACCTGGAGGACTTTTTGCAAAACTGGGAGAGAGGGATCTTTTTTTTTGCTCTTTTATCACGTAGTGGTGTGCGTATATGGTTATTTTTTTCCGTGTTGCACTGTGTAATTTATACTTTTTTAGAAGATAATTTTTTAAAATATACCTTTCTATATCTATATATATATATATCGCGAAATTAAATACAGAATTATTTTATTTAAGAAAATCTGTTTGCATTTCAAGCAATTGTTTATTTATTTGTCTTTGTTGTTATTCTTCACTGGCAACTTTTATTTTTAATGCGTTTGTTATTTAAAGACATCCTTTTATATATTTTCTATAAAAATTTAATCCTGCTCTATATTTATGCAGCCAAACATATACATTGAAGTAAAGCTAGACATTGCAAACCACTTGTTAATTTATGCACGCTTTGACAATTGTGTTCATCTGTTTTCAGCTGCTGCCATCTTACTTTCAGGGACAAACAAAAGCTTGTGGGACCTAATAGCAACAAGAATATGAGAGATAGGAAAGGCAAGTAAAGCAAACAGGAAACGGGTAACTGAAACTCATACTACCTATTAAATGTTTTTATTTATTTACTGTTGTAGGGTGAAGGAAAAAATTTAAATAACCGAGTAAAAGTAGAAATAAGTGTGTTATAGTTAACAAAATACATACAAATAAAGTTTTAACAGGAAAAATGGAAAAACGTTAAATATGGCAATGCAATTATGGGGTTAAAAAATAAACAGTTCTGCCAAAAGTTACAGAAGCTTCTGGAAATATTTAGTCATAAGTTTTACAGAAGCATATTGCAATCAGAAGTTATTGTTTTAAAACAAATTTAAAATTTAGTTTTCACTTAATTATTTAATGTCTAATGACATTAATGAAAAAGGATTTCCTAATAAAACCAAACAGCAAATTTATAGCCTACTTTAAGGCGTTTTTTAAAAGGGCAAAAATCTTATTTTCTGCCAGCTTAATTAACACCTTTAGGGTTAAATGGAATCAGTCTTTTAATTACTCCGGAAACAATCTTGCTGCAGGATAATAAGAAAACCTTGTGTTTTTCTAATACTTGTCCTTTTGTCCTTTTGTGTTTTTGTACTTTGCCCACATTTAATTGAACACTTGTCCTAGACCTTGTATTTATCTTCAATTTGTGGCTTGGATTCATATTTTTCTCCGAAAGCATAATTACGTAAAAACCTTCAAACTATTCTGTGGCCAATATCACTTGGCCAGTCTGTGTGTGCAGCTAGTTAGATGCACAATATGATTATAGCTCTGGCTGATTACTGGTTGTATTTGTGTTGAAAGTGGCATAGAGATTTTTTAGTGCTTTAGTTGAAAAGAAACATTATTGGGAACAACCTAAAGCATTGTAAAAGATTAAGGTAAATAAGAAATTATGAAAACCTTCAAATCTCAATATTTACTCACGATACATGAGTTTAGATCGTTGAAAATTTAATTACTTGAACTAGGTCGTTCTTTTCATTCATCGTTCTTTTTTTAACCGACTTCAAGAGAAGAAGGAAGTTATCAATTCGTCTGTGTGTTGCTTTTTTTTTATGTTTGTGCCTTCAGAACTCGGTCATTTCTGAATCGATTTGAAAAATTATTGCACTATTATGGCTACAGATTGGTCCCATTTTAAAAGAAGTTCAAAATTTTAAAAATTAAAGGGTGTCCCCATACAAGATACATGTTTTTTACCTGTATTATGAACTTTAAAGGTCACCAATTTAAAATTTAAAAAAAGTGCGTATCACTGTAGCTCCCAATAACAAAAAGTAATTGAAAAATAAAATTAAAAATTAAAGGGTGACCCCATAGGTGACTTAATTTTACCTTTATTCTCCTAGCTTATGAACCGTTATAGAAAAACACTTGAAAGTTGCACAGAATGTTCGTTACTATGTCTGTTATAATAAGTATAAATATATAAAATTAGAAATTAAAGGGTGTCCCATTAGTTGGTTTATTTTGATATATATATGGCCAAATTTTTAAACCGTTATAGACGGTTGAAATTTACAAAGAACTTGTAATGCTAAGTCCGCTAAAATAACAAGTGTAAAATATGAATTTGGAAATTAAAGGGTGTCCCAATAGTTAATGTAAACGTAATATATATGGCCGAACTTATCAACTGTTATAGATAGACAGTTGAAATTTACAAAGAATCTATATTGCTTAGTCCGCTATTACAACAAGTATAAAATTTGGATCTATAAATTAAAGGGTGTCCCCATTATTGATGTAATTTGTCCTCATCTTTGGAACCGTTATAGACAAACACTTGAAAAATAGACAGAAAGTTTACTACTATGTCTGGTATAACAACAAGTATAAATATTTAAAATTGGAAATTAAAGGGTGTCCCAATAGTTGATGTAATTTGATGTATATGGACACAAAGTTAAAATTTAAAAAGAATCTGTATGACAAAGTCCTCTTTAAAAAATATTTATATTAAAATTTGAATTTAAAGGGTGTTCCAATAGGTGACGTCATCTGATATATATGGCCCTATCTTTCAAACAGTTATTGATTAACACTTAACAATTAGATAGACTGTCCATTACTATATCTGTTATAATAAGTATAAATATTTAAAATTATAAATTACAGGGTGTCGCAATAGTTTATGTAATTTGATGTATATGACCAAACTTTTAAAACGTTGCAGACAGCCGCTTGAAATTTACAATGAACCTGTATAGTATAAAACCTGTATATAGTATAAAATTTGAATTCGGAAATTACAGGGTGTCGCAATAGTTACCGTCTTAAAGAAACATGATTTTAAGTTTGTCTGTTTTGAAGTCGGTTTTTTTTGCAAGAATTATTTGAATAAATATTTTCTTCTTGCTGCAAAAGCATTTAATATTTTAAATTAACTTAATTAAGCAACATAATTTTACACACATGTTTATAACCCATTTTTTAAACATATTTCTGTAATAAAATATATTTCTCCGCGGTTATTATTTTTATTTATTTTTTATTATTGCAACAATGTAGTTTTTTAATGTTTAACACTCACTCAATCAAATGCATTACACGTTTCAACATTATTGCGATTTTGCATACTTAATGCCTTCAAACACATAAAAATGTAAAGTAAAAGAATTAAATGAAAATTACTGTAATAAATATAATAAAAACACACAATATGTTGTTAACTTATTTATGACTTTATTATTTCTACCCATACACATGTATGCGTGTATAAATGTACTCGCAGTGCTGCGAATAGTAAAAGTAAAGTTGCCAGATTAAATTGGTATAAAATTTGGGTAAAAGTGTTTCGCTCGGCCTTTTTTTATTTAATTTTATCTTAATTTGCGACGCAAAAAATAGCTTTAGTATTCCACTGTGCAGAGAAAAGCCACAAGCCAAACTTAGAGAATGTTGAAATATTACAATAAGAAAAAGAATAAAAAAAAAACGGTACACACTGGAAATACTACATCTAATAAACATACCTAAAGAGAAGAGAGTGAACTTTAAAACAGATGTGGACAACTCTGCTATACATTATAAATAATTCTTGCAAAAAAAAAAACCTACTTCAAAACAGATAGAAGGGCACCAATTCTAAACTAAAATTGTAAGAAGTAATCTGTAAGAATTAGATTTAAACCAAATAAAAGATGCGCCAAAATTAGAGGGAAAAAAATAAAGACTATTTGAATGTCCAGCCTCTCCCTATTACTGGTCAAAAGTTAAGCTATTTTCACCAGCATCCGTCTTTTATGGGCACATCATTCAAGCCTCTGTCTATAAAGGTTTCAAAGATAGGGGCATACAGATTAAATAACATCACCTATTCGGACCCCCTTTAATTTACAATCTAAAATTAAAGACCTGTTGTTATACGGGACTTGGCCACAAAGATTCTTTGTAAATTTCAACTATCTGTCTATAACGGTTAAAAAGTTTAACCATATATATCAAATTACATGAACTATTGGGACACCCTTTACATTATAATTCTAAATGTTTATACTTGTTATCATAACAGAGAAAGTAGTGGACATTCTGCATAATTTTTAAGTGTTTGTGTTTAGCGGTTCAAAAGATAGGGCCATATAGATCAAATTACATAATTTATGGGGACACCCTTTAATTTCTAAATTCAAATTGTATACTTGCTATAGTGGCCTTTGCAAAACAGGTTCCTTGTAAAGTTCAGCTGCCTGTCTCTAACAGTTCAAAAGTTTGGCCATATACATAGAATTACATTAACTATTGGGACACCCTTTTAGTTCCAAATTCAAATTTTATACTTTTTGTTATAGCGGACTTAGCATTACAGGTTCTTTGTACATTTCAGCGGTTTGTGTACAACTGTTCAAAAGTCTGGCCAGATACATCAAATTAAATGAACTATTGGAGCACCCTTTAATTTAAAATTTTGAATAATTATACATTTTATTATAACGATCATAGTAATCGACATTTTGTCAAATTTTCAAGGTTTAGTCTATAACGGTTCAAAATATAGACCCAAATAGGTCATATTATGTCACCTATGGGGACACCCTTTAAATTTAAAATTTATTTTTTTATTAATTTCTGCTGTTGGGAGCTATAGCGGCACGCAATTTTTTATAATTTTAATTTGGTGCCCTTTACGGTTTTTAATATACATAAAAACATGTATGTTGTATGGGGACACCCTTTAATTTTTAATATAATTAACTATTTTTAAACTGGGACCAACCTGAAAGCATAACCTTTCAAATAAAGGAAGAAATCGGTTTTAAAATCGGTTCAGATATGGCTGAGTTCTGCGGTTACATACATAAAAAAAGCAACATTCAGGCGAATTGATAACCTCCTTCTTTTTTGAAGTCGGTTAAAAAAGAAAGCAGGCATATTTGAAAATAAATTTTAAAGTCTCTACATTCATAAGGTAAAAAAATCAGATTTTAAAGTTGATCTCTAATAAACAACCTTTAAATTCGATCGTTTTAAATCGTGAAAATAACGATAAGTCGCCAAATCTGGCAAGTCTGAGTATGAAAACAAGAATGAGTATGAGAGTGAGCACAAGTGCACGCATATGAAATTGTGTGAATAATATTCGACTATTTATGAAGTGTGTGTGTGTGTACGTAATTTACTGTTATCTATTATTTTTACTGGTGTTGTCGATGTAAGCATTTTAAAAAACGTTATTGACACCAATAAACATTATATATTGAGTCAACATAATAAAAGGGAAATACAAGCTGGCAAATTATTTTAAGACTAAGAGGTCGAGAGAAATTTTTTTTTTTCGAATTAGAGTAATAAATAAATTAGAGTAATAGATATTTTGCAGCACAGTATGTAACCTTCAGTAATAGTAACTTTTTACGGACTATAAATATTCACAGTGCAACACGGAAAAAAATAACCATATACGGACACCACTACGTGATAAAAGACCAAAAAAAGACCCCTGTCTCCCAGTTTTGCCCAAAGTCCTCCAGGTTTTTTTTTATGGGCCCTCAAAGATGAGGGGCCTCGATGTAATTTTTGCAAAAAAATGATCATTTCCTCAAGCTCATATTTTGCAAACCGTTTGAAATTTTTATATACTCTCTGAGGCAAAGTTGTAGCTCTTGTCATAAAGAACAAAAATTGTGATTATATAAAGTCAAAAAACTTCATCTTCAAGGTCAAAATCGCAAAAAACTTTAAAAAATTCAATTTTTTTTACCTTTTCTCCCCTGTTCAGGTCCATAGGTAGCAAACCGTTCAAAATTCAAGGAAACAATCAACTACAAAAATTAACCTAAGATCTCAGTAAACAACTTTCTAGAACATATGAACTTCCTAGGAATGATTTTTAACACCGTTAAAAAATTTTCGGGAAATTTTTCACTTTTGCGGTTGCCTAAGCGCTACCTAAACGGTGTTAAGAATCATTCCTAGGAAGTTCATATGTTCTAGAAAGTTGATTATTGAGATCTTAGGTTCATTTGCGATTTTGACCTTGAAGATGAAGTTTTTTTGATTTTATATGTTAACAGTTTTTGTTCTTTATGACAAGAGCTACAACTTTGCCTCAGAGAGTATATCAAAATTTCAATCAGTTTGCAAAATATGCGCTTGAGTAAATGATCATTTTTTTGCAAAATTTACATCGAAGCCCCGCATCTTTGAGGGCCCATAAAAAAAACCTGGAGGACTTTAGGCAAAACTGAGAGACAGGGGTATTTTTTTGGTCTTTTATGACGTAGTGATGTGCTTATATGGTTATTTTGCGTGATTGATTGCATGTGTTTTTTCATTCTACATTTTAATGTTTCAATCAAGTACAAGTTGGTATTAACATTATATTACAAATATATAAACGATAAAGTATACGACACTCAGGCATTTAAAAGTACGAAGAAATCATAAAAGTTGGCTAACAATTAAAAGTAATAAAAAAACACAAAATAAAAATAACATAAATTCGGCAAAAGCTATTGTATTTTTGTCTACTGAATATAAAAACTGTTAAAAAATAAAATCCATTGAACTGCTCCATACAATACAATATTAAAAGCTCAGTCATAGTAGAATGCTTTAATTAACAATTAAAAAAAATACTTTTTGGCATTTACATAAATTCATTTATTTATTTAAATTTAAATAAAGCAATAACGTCTTCAAAAAAAAAAAGACAACTACCCACAATTAAATAAAAACAAAAAAGTAATCTGGTTTTTGTTTAACACCTAAAATTATGCTTCTGTTATGTTATTATATGTAGCGCCTTTGTTTATACTACAGTTAAAGAGCTCGCTCGAGTTCAACTGCAATAATTTGTAGAATATAATGTTATCACTGCATTTGAGTCATAAATATTACTCTCGAGTACAATAACAGACATTACCAAATATTAGTAGTATGTTTATACACAGGGTTGATTGGTTGACTGCTCGACTTGACTACTTAGACAAAAGAAACACAAAATTTTGACCTAAAAATTTAATTTTTTTTTTGTTTAGACTGTCGCATTTGTTGAAACATGTTTTTCATTTGATTATGACAAAAGGTTGTAGTGCCTTCACACTAAAAGAAAATGAAACAGAAGCAAACACTGAACGAAACGCTCGCAAAAAAAATTTATTAAATTTTATGCGAAAAAAAAATTATTTTATTTTATGCAACAAAAAATGTAATTTTAATTGCAAAATAAATATTATTGAAGAGAATGTTGACTTTTTAACAGAAAAAATGCTTTTTAAAATTTCTATAGATAAAATTTTGGTCAACATTTTGCAATAAAAATAATTCTAAAAATTACTCATAGTTGCTTCTACTGAGAAAGATTTTCAAATTATCTAAAAAAATATTTTTTTATTGTATCAGCACTCAAAGCTATCCGCCAGTCATACAATTTATTGTGCTAGAAGTGAGACGAAATATTATGGAAAGTTGTGGTCAACATTCGATTTGAGCTTTTCAACACTAAAAGTGAGCAAATGCAATCCCACTAAAATTCGTAAAGGATGAATTTTAGTGGGATTGCAATTGAAAAAGCCTAAAGGCAACTAGTGCCATAACCACTATCGAAAATTGCGCTTAGTAATCGCTCTTATTATTTCCTGTGAATATTTTAAATACGCCTCTCTCCTTCTATTTCAAAAAGTAAGATTCTACAAAAATATTTACTCTGTTTATTTACTAACATTTTTCTGTAGAAAAATTCGAAAAAAAATGGTATACAAATTTAACTCCCCTATGAGAAGGAAGAAAGTTTTTCTAGAAAATTTTTAATCTCGTTTATGGCTGAGAAGTTTCCTATAGAAAGTATATGGCTTCCGGTAATTGCCAAAAAATGCATAAAAGGAATCCGGAAGTGCAGTTTTTACCTATACCGGGGGACTGCTTCTTATTTCGCCTCTCTCCCAGGAGAGAGAGGTGCTTTACCAAATCAATCGATATTCGAAGAAAACTTAACTTATAACAGCAATGACAACCCTGGTCGTGGTCCTGGCTTACCACAAAAGTTGTATTGCTGAGAGGAGCATCAGAGATATGTTTGTGATAACACCAGTGGAAAAGAGATTGAAGGTGAGCGGTGTGATTTAAACAACAGAAACTTCTATAAACATCACATGAGTGAGGAGATGAAAAGTAGCAGATTCATATAATTGGTTTAAGTTTAAAAACTCTAAAGACTTCAACCAAGTATCACCACTGTAAGGGAAACAGTTTCCATATAGAAAATTGAAGCTACAAGTAATGTCCCTTGGCTTTTCTCCTTTTCAGAATTACATAAATTATTGGATTGGTAGACTTGAAATTGCAGGGAGACAGTTACCCTTGGGCCATTGCGAAGGGTTTTGATAAATGTTTTAGACTGAAAGTCGAAATGAGGTACTCATATATAAAGGGGCATGGTAACTTCAAATAATATCTGGCCCAGTTGAAAACTGAGGAATATAATTTTTGTAGACTGTATCTGATAAGGTATGAGTCAGCTGCATTCATTTAAATGCCCAATACTAGGTGTCATTAAACTGAGAACTATAATCAAACTCATACTGAGTATAGATATAGAGGAGCACACCCTAATACTACAACTAGAAAGTACATTGACTTATAGGTGAGAAAGCAGTCTGACAATTGCAAGTCAATGATGGGGAAAGCACTGTGGATCGAAGCAGCTTGAAAATGAACAGTTGTGGTCTGCTTCAGTATTCATTTCCTATACACAGTTCTTGTTGTTATTACAACAGCTTTGCTGAAGTAAATAAAACCTTCCTTGGGGATAACACGTAACCCCAAGTTACCCAGCTGTACATCTAAGAATTTGTATGATCTGGTTCATTCCGAAGCAAAGATCTAATTCTCGTAGGATAGATAAGATGTACCTTGTCGTATGCTTTTATTGCAATTATTATTGCTTTCTTTTTAAGCGAAAAAGAAATTTATTTTTAGAAATTTTTCGCCTCTCTCTTAAAGAGAAAAAGAATATTTTAGAATATTATTTTTTTTTGACTTTTTACTAAAAAGTAATTAAGTGCTTTTTAAGAAGGAAAAAACATTTTGCGACAAAATTGTTGGTTTTTTAATAAAAAAAAACTTTTCTATTAAAGATTTGAAAATCGAAAAATTTTTCTTTAAGACTCTTTGGGTCACGATCAGTAAGAAAATTTCTGTGGATCATTTCATGCGCACTCTTGATAAAAAATATACCTTGAATTTTTCTGTTTTTTATTTATATTGACTCTACTGTAACTTTTATATTTTTATGTAGTTTTTAACCACTTGTAGTTGGTAAGTGCTTATTCATGTCATATCTAACGTTTATTGTGTCAATTGCTAACAATTAAATTTGCATTATATAACAGTTAGTGGCGAATAAGCGAATCAACATTTTTTTATCAACATGTTTTTTTTCTCTTAGTCCTTTTTTCTGTGTGTAACACAATTTTGTATTGTTGTTAGTTGTTTTGCATATCATACAGGGCGAGATGTGTGATAAGTCAGAGCTAATCACACATATGATACTAATAATGATTGTTGTACATGCAATTTACTTTAATGCTTTTGCCTTAATGTGTTTCTTTGCTTACTGCACTGTTATTGGCTAAATGGAGTCAATGTTTCAAGAAAGAATTTTTTATTAAAACCAATAAATTTAGATAACCACTGAAAATGAGATGTCAGCAAAATTTGATTTTAAATAATAAGCCCTAAAAGTAGGCAATTTAATTTTGATAATTTTTTTTCTTATGGAGTCGAAAGCCTTAGTAGGTAGTACTTGTTTTTTTCTGTTACATTAGTAGGTATAATTATATTATGTTATTAACAAATAAGTAAATAAATAAGTAAATAAATAAGTAAATAAATAAATAAATAAATAATTATTTTAATTTTAACAGAAAAATGGCAAAACTTTGGGGAAAAAAAAGGTTGCCTAAATAAGAGGATAATTATTATAGTTAGATTTTGTAGCATATTTTTGGGAACTGGAGTTTATAGGTAAATGCATTTTTTAAGGCACTAGGACTAGAGCATATTGTTACTACTACTACTATATGTTACTACTATAGGTAAATGCATTTATTAAGGCACTAGGACTAGAGCATATTGGTGAAAAGATTTTATAAAATACAAATAAAAATAAAACTCAAATAGATCAATCAATTTAACTTTTTAATTTAATTATTCTCAAATAAAATAATAGCTGCTTAATTAGCTGCAAACGTGGTTTATACATCGGAGCATATTTAAAGACCAGTAATAAATACAATATTTAAATGTTTATTTAATGCATCAATCGTAGCATACTTAAAGGCCAATAATAAATATAAATTAACGATTTAATTTGATGCAATAAAAATATATAAAAAATATTGACATTTAGTTGCTTTATAAATAAGTTTTTAATTAATTTTTAACCATATTAATAACACAAACGAATACTTCAAGGTAGATTTTAAAACAGAAAACAAAATATAATTAAAACAAAAAATACTTCTATCCCAGTATTATTAATAAAATTATTTACTCTATGATTTTGATGGAAATAATATTTAATTTCATGCAAACTCATTAAATTATGCCTTGATTACCTCAAAAGAAAAAAAGAAAAAAAAAACGAAAAAGTAATGTTTAACATCTATTGTCTATAGTAGAGGCGTTTAAATAATTGCCTACCTTTAGGCACAAACTCAAACAAAAGATTTGTAGAATTATTTATTATCCAGTCTTAAGTACTAGCTGTTTACATGATGCATAAATTAATACGGCGGCTTAAAATAATCATATAAGCTGTGAGTAATTAGCATCCTTTCGACCTTAATGAATATTAATTTTGATAGCAGCTATTCGATATTTAATTTTAATAAAAAGAAATTTCACTTAGACTCTTTCATAGCAATGGTTTAAATTATCAAATAACACAATAAGAAACCAAATCGGTTTATAATCTGAATATTTAAAAATTCTTAAATTTTATTATTTACTGCCTGCTTTTAGGAGAATAAAATAAATATGTAAATATTTTAAAACTTGACTGGAAAATAAAAAGGAAAAAAAAAATGGCAAAATAAACTTCTGATTCTTCTGACTCATAGCCATGACTTAAAAAATTACACAGTGTGTTATTCACTGCCTGCTTTTAGGAGGCAAAACTTGAATGGAAATTTGAAAAAAGAAAAGAAAACGGCAAAATAAACTTCTGATATTTCTGACACATAGTTAGCAAATCTTTATATTCATTTTCGGTTTTCTCTAGTCCTTTTTTATAGGAAAAGGCAACTTCATATGCACAGTGTTGCTCTGTGCATTATACAAGAAAGTCTGTATTACAGCGATTAATCTCCTCTTGGCCATTTATTCTCTTGTGAATTCTATTTTCTTTTAGAATTTACTTCTCGTCAGAAAGTCCGCTTTTAGTCGCTAACACGATGAGTTATAGGTCGGAGTTTAAAAAAAAAAAACTAAGCTGACAACCACTGCTATCAAAAGTTCGTTAAAATTAAGGTTTCTGACAGGTGAGGGAGAGTATAAGATAAAGTCAGGTCTATAATTTCCACATGTCTACTAAATGAGATGGCAGAATATAACAACGAATGAACGTATCTGAAATCAGGAACATGAAACCCCTGCTATAAAAGGTTTCATGTTCGATTATATGATCATCGACATATCATTAAGTTATGCAATTGCAAGAATTATTTGCTTAGGTTTAAACTTTGAGACGTCAGAAGCGTATTTATGTGGGTTAGATGCTGTGATCAGTGGACATTTCGATATCGGTATTCGAATTCGGTAGTAGAATGGAATGACACTTAGAGAAGTTTTCCAATATCTGCAATGGTATTTTTTTATATGACTTTGAAAAATGTTTGTTTATGTTAAAAAAAATGTATTTCACAATTTGTTCGGTGAGGAGAAGTAAACATTTTTTTTTATAAATAAACTATAATCAAGTGCATGTTTCCAAAGGTAATAACCATTAAAAACTTTTAATTAATTGAAAAATAAATTCCATAATAATCCTGCCTTAAAGTATGCATAGTTTGATTTTACTATTTTGTATAAACTTTAATTTGCATAAGCATTTAATATTAAATCAATTTGTATAATATGTGTTTAATATTTAAATTAATTTCAAATCGTTTATTGTGGGCTTAAATATTACCAGTGACAAGCGTTATAAACATTGACAAGCGTTAAACATGTTATTATACAAAAAAATTACTGCATACTTTTAGTTGTTGTTTAACAGTTCTATGAAATAAATTTATGATAATTATTCTATATGGTTTTTATTACAGTTTTGATAAGATTAACAAATGTAAATTTGTTATCAGGTAGAAGATTACAAGGCTAAACTATTTTATGGGCACAAAGCAACCAAATTCAAACTTTAGGTACATTTTGATAAGGATTTGTAGCTATAATTATGTAAAATAACAACTTTACGTAGTAGCTAAGAGAAATATGCAGTTTTATGTTATAGTTTTTTATGAACAAAAAATCGATTGTATGCATTATCAGATCATAGTCATGTCTAGTAGTTTTTATTTTTATAAAGAACTTTAAGATTATTTATTTCACAAAAAATATTGCCTACTGTTAGGCGGAATATTTGTCCTTACATTTTTGATTATAAGGGTACACCTCACCAAAGCTAGAAAGCAGTAAGCATAAAAGTATGCCACCTTATTTGTAGTGTCTTAAGAGAATTGGGATCCTTATAGGTTTTGAACGAAAACGCTAAATAGATAGAAGATTTGGCGTTTTCGTTCATGGATTTTTCAAGGATCCCTTTTAAATTGTAAAAATTATTATATCGATTTGTGAGAAATAGCATCTGAAAATTTGCTATTCAAAATCATAAAGGGCTCAGAAATGGCGAAGACATAAGGCAAACAAGCGCCTTGATTTTACTCGCACTAACCCATGTTGATTTTGCTTTGTTCGTAAACGAAGAATGGCCAACTAATGTATTTTCTTTATTAATTTTAATATTAATTAATTTTTTGGGTTCCATACCCAAAGGGGAAAACGACACCCCATTAATATCGATTCAATGTGTCTCCTCCTGTCTTTAGGCTGTATCTGTAGAGCTTGAATAATTTAATTAAATCCTACAAGTATGCAACTAATAATATGATTTAAGTAATTTAAATTCACAGTTTCCAGATAAGTTTGGTATAGAAAACTAAAACAAAACGACGAAATCTTTTTTAAATTTAGGATTTAATTCATACATTTTATAACATTTTCTGGTATTTTGAATTTAAACTTAAATATTTTTTGGTATCACCATTCGTTACATGTTTCTTATATCAATGTGATGCTTTTGGAATTATGAACAATATTTTTGGGATTTATTTTTATATTTTATTAATCGTGTTATCTATGCTTCCGTAAGCAGTTGTTTAAAAAAATTTTTTGTTCTGTTTTTAAGTTGTGAAAAATTACAAAATATTTTACATATTTTTTGTAAAACTAACTCTGATTGGTGACCAATTACTTTGGTATTGCGGTCATCATCGCTCATTTGGCTTTATTAAATTCCTTTTAAAATTACCCGGTTAGAAAAGTACAACAGTTTAAAAAGGAAATATACATTTTTAAATCGGCAAAAATAAATACAAAAAACGAGAAAAAGTGATTAAACAGTAGTTATTATAAAACAGCATTATAATGTTATAAAAATATAAATTTTTCGGTCATTATGCTAATTTAATAAATTCAATTGCCGGGAAAAATTGCTGCCCCATCAACTGTAGCTGCTTTTTAAATTTTACAAAAAAATTTAAAAAAAATATAAAAAAATTTACAAAAAATTTTTTAAACAATTTTTCAAAAAAATTGTTGCACAAAAAAAATACAAAAAATTTTTATATAAGATTTTCAAAAAAGTTTACAAAAAATATTTTTCAAAAAAATTGTTGCAAAAAAAAAAATTACAAAAAATTTTTATATAAGATTTTCAAAAAAATTTACAAAAAATATTAAAAAAAATTTCAATAAAATTTTATTAAAATTTTCTAAAAAAATTTTCAATAAAATTTTTCAAAAAAAAAAATTCAATAAAATACTTACGAAAATTTTTTATTAAATTTAAAAAAAAATGTTGTAATAAATTTATACAAAAAAAATTTCTATAAAATTAAAAAAAAAATCTACATAATTTTCTATAAAATTTTTATATAAAATTAGAAAAAAAAATTTACAAAATTTTTTATAATATTTTTACAAGAAAATTTTCTATATAATTTTGACATGGTTAAGAATGTCAGGTGACGTATACGTATACCGTATAAGAAATTTTGCTGATTAGTGGAACAAAAAAAGCGCAGTTCTTTTCTTTTAATGACTTTGTCTCTTAAATTAAAACAATTTTGTACCTAACTCGGTATAAATGAAATCACCGTGGTGAAGGGTATAGAAAATTCGGCACTACCGAATATAGCACTCTTACTTCTATTTAATCCGTTTATTTGCTTAGCGAATTTTAGATCACAACAACAACAGTTCTTGTTTAAATTGCAATGACCTTAGAACTAACATGATCAAAATTAACAAAAAAAAAAATTATTAATTTATTTTATCCTTTGAAATGTTAATTCTTCCTGGAAATCCTGGTAATACCTAAAACGAAAAACTTAAAACAATTAAGTTGAAACTAGAATATCCCTTTTAGGTATGCTAAATTTTTACTTCCAAACCTCTACGTAATAAAGAAATAATTATTGAAAAATATTTAAAGCATATTTTTAGGATTTTTATTAAGATCTTATTCTCCTTAATGTTTCTACATATTATTTTGTATATCATACTTTAAGGATTTAAAATTATTTTTTTAAGTACTTGTGTCGTACACATAAAAATTGATTGCAGAATTAATTATTATTTCCACAAAATTTTATGTAAGAAATAACAATTGATATCTTTGACAAATAAAATTATATTTTTTAAACTTTAACAATTTATGCAAGTATTACTTAAAGCCTACTTCTAGGAGCAACAAAACAAAATAAAAATGACAAGTAAAAATAGAATTAAGCACACAAACCGATATTGACTTTAAAGTTTATGCAACATTATAAACTGATTAAATTATTTTGTTTTCCTTCAAATATAAATTCAAAAACATTTGTTAACCTGTTAACCCACATGTTACATGTTTTGCTTCTTTTTTTCCCCCATATAACCATCACTATTCACTTTGTGTTTCATATTGACAATTTGACCCATTGTATTTTTGACTTCTTGATTAAAACAAAATCCTCTTGACAAAAAAAATATCTACAACTCTACATGTTCAAATGGTTTTATTTTGCCATTCACACTCAGTTGGAAATTGACTACTTGTATCCTTTTTAGATTTTCAGTAAAGCTCTTACACAAATGAGCATACACATACATACGAGTACATGCGACAATACGACGAATTTAATTTTTTTATTCAAATTTGTTAAGTTATTTTAAATCTTTTTTAGATTTAAACCAAAAAAGGACATATAACTAACAAGCTGTCCTAGTTTTAATTAAATAACAAAAAATTGTATCTTTGGGTAAGCCTTTGCAAGATTTTTAAATTTTGTTTTGGTAACATATTTTTATTCAATAAATTATGTAAAAAGTTTTCTTTTATTTAGTTTGTAGTTCGTTAAACAAATTTTTTTTATATTAATGCTTTAAATACATAGACAAAGCTACACGACTACAAACGTCTTTGGCTGCAAATGTCGCTTTGTAGTCAGCTATTTAACTCAACACCGTAAATTTATTATTTTAGAAATACTTATATTAGTTTTATAAAAATAAAATAATTAATTTAAAAAATAATTTTATCAAGTCATAATTAATAAATTTATTTGCGTAAAACCTTTGGTTCTAAATGAAATTATAGTTTTTAAGTCTTGTGATTTACCCTTCTCTCTTCATGCTTATTGTTATTTGCAAAAATAGAGATAGACCAAAGTTGGCTGTAGTCAGCACGATGTTTCGGCCTTTTTCTACATTATTACTTAAACAGTTTCTTAATTTATTTATATTAAAAAAAAATTATCTGCCAAAAGTAATGGTTTTTGAAGCAGGCGGAGGCGACTTTTTAAAAAATATTTTTTTAAAAATATAAAAAATATTTTTTAATATTTTTGAGGCGGGAAATATTTCACAAATGGGCTTGCTTTACTCTGAAGACTACTCATCTTCTGATAATCATCAAATTGTACGATGATAAATATTTACTTGTAAATAAAATAAAACAAAAAATTCCGTGATCACCTATCTTTTTCATAAAATATCGTTTTGTATATGAAAATCTTAAATTTGCTGTAGTTTCATAAATAAGCATCTAATCGAAAAAATTACAATAATCCGTGATCAGATCGATAACTTTAATTCTTTATAAAAACATGGATAACATTAGCTTTTGATGGAATAGTTGTTGAAATTTATCAACTTAAAAAAACGTTATCGAAAAGTTATCGATAACTTTAACCTTTTAAAAAAAAGTTTTCGATAACTTTAGTACTTTATAGAAAACTACTCAATAACTTTAATTTTTATAAAAGTTACAAAGTTAATTTTTATAAAAAATATATCGATAACTCAAATTTTTTTTAGATAAGTTAAAAATAAATTTGTTTTTATAGAAAAACTATTGATAACCTGATTTTTTAATAGAACAGTTAATGACCTTTTCTTTATAGAAAATTATAGCTTTTAGAAAAGCTATAATTTAAATTTCCATAGAAAATTAAACGATATAGATATTTTGTAGAAAAGTGGTAGATAATAATAGTTTTCTTTATAGAAAAGTTAAAGAAAACTTATCGATAGTTTGAATTTTCCATATAAAAATGCAGTCGTTAACTTTAATTATCTGTATAAAAAATATGTCGGTAATTATCTGTAAAAGAAAAACATATTGACAACTATGTAGAAAAACTGTCGATAACATTTGATATTTTCAACACATAATAATATTGCAAAGAATTAACTTATCCATATAAAAAGTTATCGCTAACTTTATCTTTTTGGAAGAGAATTTGTAATGATCGATAACTTATATGAGCAGAGCTGGGTGTAGGGAGAACTCCCTCCGAGTTTGGAGGCAATCCATTTTTGCTCTGGTTACTTTAAATTTAAAAAAAAATTGTGAAGAAAATAATGGTATTAAGAAATGAAAATAATTTTATTTAGGTTTGAAAAGCTGTTTGTATCGTTTATTTCGCTTAAACAAGTTTGTAAACGAAAAACTTCTGGGACAAACAACATATTTCAAGTATTTTATAACTTTTTGTTGTTTTGAATATAATTTTCACCTTAGCACTTTAGCGGTCACCGTACGATTTCAGTTTTTTATGAGAATTTTTTGAAAATTAAATTTTACCTGAAAATTCCCTAATGCATTGTTGCCAGTTTTTGGTTTAAAATACTTGTTTGTAAAAACATATTTAATTTATTAAAAAAAAAAATTTTGTTAATACCAGCGCACAAATTATAATCTATTCCCCCACATTCTCACATTTATACACAAAAGGGGATAACTTTTGTGTATAAATGTGAGAACAGTATAATTAATCCAAAGGAGTTTAGAAGAGTGTGGATTGGGTAGATTTAGGGATGTTTAGTGGCTGACGTAATTAAAGACCATCATGTACCCTAATACTTTCTTTTGCACTTGCACCGAGAAAGACAATAATTATAAAGATTAATACGTAGATGGCAATGTAATTAAGGATGTGTAAAAGGATGTTGTTAAACATTAAAACAGTGTAACTATAAAGAATGTCACAGTAAAACATAACAGTACTTCAAGGATTAGAAAAGCCCAATGATAAGAAAGAAAATATTAAATTAAATAAAAAAAATTATTTAAATAACGAGTGATTTTTTAAGAGCTTGAGAACTTTTTTTTAAAAAAAAACGCATAAAATTTGCAAAATCTCATCGGTTCTTTATTTGAAACGTTAGATTGGTCCATGACATTTACTTTTTGAAGATAATTTCATTTAAATGTTGACCGCGGCTGCGTCTTAGGTGGTCCATTCGGAAAGTCCAATTTTGGGCAACTTTTTCGAGCATTTCGGCCGGAATAGCCCGAATTTCTTCGGAAATGTTGTCTTCCAAAGCTGGAATAGTTGCTGGCTTATTTCTGTAGACTTTAGACTTGACGTAGCCCCACAAAAAATAGTCTAAAGGCGTCAAATCGCATGATCTTGGTGGCCAACTTACCGGTCCATTTCTTGAGATGAATTGTTCTCCGAAGTTTTCCCTCAAAATGGCCATGGAATCGCGAGCTGTGTGGCATGTAGCGCCATCTTGTTGAAACCACATGTCAACCAAGTTCTACTATTACTACCCGTACAATAAATGTGGATAATTCTCCATATAAAAGAAATATACTTGTAAAATATTACCTCTGACATAAACATTATATGAACAAAAACAGCATCATTCTCTTGTTACAAAAATAAAAAAAGCTTAAAGGTAATATGTTAAAATATTCTAGTTATTCGTCTTTTTACCGGATGTTGTAAAAGAAACATGCTTTTGCAGAAAAAAGAAAAATGAGAAAAAGTTAAAAAAAATCCTTTTATATAAATATATTTTGCAACATTTCTAACATCATGCAATTTTGTATTTAAATATTGTTGAGCTTTTATTGAAATGAAATTAATGCTTAAGTTTAAGCATATAAGAGTTTAACCGTCACTATTTCCGACAGCTATTATGGATAAAGGTACGAAACAAAATTTTTAAATCTTACAGAGAAAATAACCCACTAATTAAAAATGGCATTTATTTATATTTGGCAAATTAAATATAATATGTAGTAATTTTATCGGTTATAGATATTAATTTTTAACCGACTTCAAAAAAAAGAAGGAGGTTATCAATTCGTCTGTGTGTTTGCTTTTTTTATGTTTGTCATAACTCGGTCATTTCTAAACCGATTTTAAAAATTTTTGCACTATTAGAAAGGTCATGGATACAGATTGGTCCCATTTTAAAAGAAGTTCAAATTTTTAAAAATTAAAAGCTGTCCCATACATGTTTTTTTTGTGTGTTATGAACTTTATAGGTCACCAATTTAAATCTAAAAAAAGTTCGTATCACTGTAGCTCCCAATAAGAAAAAGTAATTAAAAAATAAAGTTAATAATCAAAGGGTGACCCCATAGGTGACTCAATTTCACCTTTATTCTCCTATCTTTTGAACCGTTATAGACAAACACTTGAAAGTTGCACAGAATGTTCGTTACTCTGTTTCTTATAATAAGTATAAATATTTGAAATTAGAAATTAAAGGGTGTCCCATTAGTTGGTTTATTTTGATATATATGTATATGGCCAAACTTTTGAACCGTTATAGACAGACAGTTGAAATTTACAAAGAACTTGTACTGCTAAGTCCAGTAAAATAACAACTGTAAAATATGAATTTGGAAATTAAAGGGTGTTCCAATAGTTAATGTAAAAGTAATATATATGGCCAAACTTTTCAACTGTTATAGATAGACAGTTGAAATTTACAAAGAACCTATATTGATTGGTCCGCTATTACAACAATTATAAAACTTGGATCTATAAATTAAAGGGTGTCCCCATTATTGATGTAATTTGATCATTATGTCCTCATCTTTGGATCCGTTATAGACAAACACTTGAAAATCAGACAGAATATTCACTACTATGTCTGGTATAACAACAAGTATAAATATTTAAAATTGGAAATTAAAGGGTGTCCCAATAATTGATGTAATTTGATGTATATGGACACAAAGTTAAAATTTAAAAAGAATCTGTATGATAAAGTCCTCTTTAAAAACTATTTATATTAAAATTTGAATTTAAAGGGTGTCCCAATAGGTGGCGTCATTTGATATATATGACCCTATCTTTTAAACAGTTATTGATAAACACTTAACAATTAGATAGACTGTCCATTACTATATCTGTTATAATAAGTATAAATATTTAAAATTATAAATTACAGGGTGTCGCAATAGTTTATGTAATTTCATGTATATGACCAAACTTTTAAAACGTTACAGACAGCGGCTTGAAATTTATAATGAACCTGTATAGTATAAAACCTGTATATAGTATAAAATTTGAATTCTGAAATTACAGGGTGTCGCAATAGTTACCGTCTTAAAGAAACATGATTTTAAGTTTGTCTGTTTTGAAGTCGGTTTTTATTACAAGAATTATCATGTAGTCAACTGTATAAGAGAGTCAATAGTTCAGTTCAGTTCAGCTTAAAACCAAAATAATTTCTCACCAAACACTCATATTCTATTTCTCTGCACAATTAGTTTAAATAGAATAACAATAAAATAAAAAATAGAATAATAAATGATTACTATTTATACTACCTTGTAAATAGTTACGAAGAATGCGTAAGAGTGATATAGCGTTCCAGAAAATGCTTGACTTTCCGCTAGTGTCTAATATTTTTTTATCTCTTTATAATTATTAAACTTAAGCCAAAAAATTATTACTTCATTTTATATTTTTTATATATTTAGTTTTTTTGAAAATTATTATTAAAGGAGAGGTTATATCGAACTAGACCACTTCCTTAGTGACTGTTTGACCCCCTTCCGTTCTTTATGATTATAGGTACACTAAATGTAATTTACGATAACCATACTTTTATTGAGTCACGTGCTACAACCAGCCTTTAATTGTCGGCCTTTTTTCTCATCACACAGACTCTAGTAATTACTATTATTTGTTCATGGCACAGGTCTCCCATGGCATTCACATTTAACAAACTTCTAACTTCTAGTTAGTGCCGGACATTTACACACAATGTACGCTGCCGCCTTAGCCTTAGTACTACTTGTAGTTTCCATGACCTGTCGCCAATGCAGTTATCAAGCTTAAGGTACTTCTATTATATCTAAGCACCTAAATGGTATCTAGTAGCCTCCCGCTACCTATTCTGGGTTAATAAGAGTCTTAACCCAGCACTACTCTGATTTCTGGTCTACAGAAATTCACAGCATCTCCCCCTTCTTTTAAATTGATCTGTTGCTTCATTCCCAGCTGTACCTACAAGTAAAGAAAAACCATGGTTATGATATGGTCATAGGAACCACATTATGTTCTCTGTAACAATATATGGTTGCGCTGAATACAGTTTAGTTGTTTGTAACATTACTTTGGTCCCGGTAAAAAAGGTTTGTTTAAAATTTTATCATTAAATGGTTACTACGTACAAAAAATTCAACATGGTTGGTTTTAACTATATAATGTTTAATCCACAAACAAAGTTTTTTCTTTTTTTTTTATATAAAATCATTAATAAAAAATAATGAATTATTTTGTATTTTAAAATGAAAAAAAAACTGGCATATGCTTTTCATATGACATTTTATATTTTTAACCATACTATAATCGTTAATTTAACCATAATATTATAATGTTCAACTATAATATGGTTTCACTACAATCATAATATATTGCTCTTAGATTATGGTTACCTTAACCATGTTTTTTCTTTGCGTGTATGTGTCGTTTAACCCACATCAATGTTATATCATTGACCGAGGCAGATCTGTTAAGTTTTAAAACAAATTCCAGCACGAGTTTGGAATACAGGTTCACCTACCTTATATGTTTTATAACCGACTGGTTGTTAAGTGCAACGATAACCTGTCTTCTATGTACTCGACATTCTAGCAGGTGATTCAACGCATGTAGCAGCCCAAGCAATTCTGCCTGGTGGTAAACGGAGACTTACTCCCCCAAGCGCAGACTATAGAACAGGTTTAACTCGGTTGGGTATGCTACTGCTCTACCGCCCATAAGAAAACCATCAGTAAACATGCTGATGTTGTTCTCCATTCACTGTATATAACACCTTCCGCAATGAGTCTCCGATGCAGTCTTTCGACTATCCTTTTTGTACTCTTGCGTTCCATTGGCATTTAAGCTTCCCGCAAAAGTGAAAAATTTCCCGAAAATTTTTTAGCTACCTAAGCGCTACCTAAACGGTGTTAAGAATCATTCATAGGAAGTTCGTATGTTCCAGGAAGTTGTTTATTGAGATCTTAGGTTCATTTTTGTAGTTGATTGTTTCCTTGAATTTTGAACGGTTTGCTACCTATGGACCTGAACAGGGGAAAAAAGGTAAAAAAAATTGAATTTTTTAAAGTTTTTTGCGATTTTGACCTTGAAGATTTTTTTTGATTTTATATGTTCACAATTTTTGTTCTTTATGACAAGAGCTACAACTTTGCCTCAGAGAGTATATCAAAATTCCAAAGGGTTTGCAAAATATGAGCTTGAGTAAATTATAATTTTTTTGCAAAAATGACATCGAGGGCCCACATCTTTGAGGGCCCATAAAAAAAACCTGGAGGACTTTGGGCAAAACTGGGAGACAGGGGTCTTTTTTTTTGGTCTTTTATCACGTAGTGGTGTCCGTATATGGTTTTTTTCCGTGTTGCGCTGTGTTATTAAAAACCCTAACAATAAAAAACCAAAATACCAAAAAAATTTACTCTTGATTTCCCTAATCTTTTGGCATTGGGAGAGTCCAAACAGCAAACTTTTTTCCCTAAATGGCAAGTAAACTGCATTGGCCAATAATGTTAATAAATAAAACAGTTAAAATATTAATTTCAAATAACATTTGTATAACAGTTGTTGAACCCTCTCTCACACTCGTACATCCTGTGTATTAAAGATGATTATTTCAATACAAAATTCAATCAATTGTTGGCAAAACCAAACCGATATAACGAAAATGTAATTAGCAGTGGAATATGAAAATGGTTGTTTGATAATTAAAAGCACACATATGTATGTTTTAGAACCACCAACCAGACACACACACACACGCACACACGCACATACTAAGTTTACACATACGGAATTTGAATATTCAAACTTTTAATAGAAATTGGAGAAAATAATTAAAAATAGTTTTAGCATTTGATAACATAAATTAGAAATAAAGTTGAACACGTATGTAGAACAAAATTAAGGAGAGATAGCTGAAATAAATAAAATTGTTAGCATACTTTTAGGTGGTTAAAAATAGTTTTTTTTTTTTTGTAGCTATAAAAATTATGAAGAAATAGAAGATTTTTTTTTTTTCAATTAACTGAGATTAAAAATTTTATAATCAGGTTTTGTTAGGCAATATTTCATCTTTTTCTTCTAATTAACTTTTTAAGCCTTTAGCTAAATAAGTTTATAGCTTTATAAACTTAAAATTGATTATTATTTCCTTTTGCTCTTTTGGCAATAACTCTTTTTTTTTACTTGAGTAAACCATAATATTAATTAAAATGTTCCTTAATGTCTATCAGAAAAAATATGCAGTTTTGCTTAAAATATTACAACGATTTGTTGATGTAGCCGAAGGTGAAAATTTGTATATAATATTCAATTGCGAGTACTAAGTTAAGTTATTTAAGTTAGTTTTGCTTCTTGTTAATTATAAAAAAAATCTTTTAAAATAAGAAATGTTGTATTAAAATTAGATTTGAATAACATGTATGCAGATCAAATTGTTAATGAATGTTTTTGAAGGATACCTTAAGGAGTTATTGTGCGCACTGTGGGTTTATAAACCGGAAATCAATTTCAGGAGGTTTAAAAAAATGGTTTCAATTTTTTCTCTACAATTGGTTTCGCTTTTTTTTAATACAGTCAAGTGATTTTTCCAAAAACCGGGTTTCTCAAAAAACCGGGTTTTAACGAAAACCGGGTTTTTCCAAAAATCGGTTAAACGTATATATGTCAGATTTGTCAGGTTAAACTTCTCTCTTTAAATTGTTAGACATAATCTATATATATAAAAAAAGTAGCATTGTGTTAGAAATTGATGTTCCCTGAAATGCGTGAACTGATTTTGTTTCTGCAAAGTTTATATGAATGGTGACGTCAATACCAAGGTTTTTATGTACAAACGGTCTCTGTATGTATATTGGTTCATGAGTTATAGCTGGGAATAGATGGCGTGGTACCGGCCATACAAAGTGAAAAATGATTATGATGTATAAAGAGAACTATAATAGGCATATAGGCATGGTCTTCAAAGGGGGTACAAGTAAACCCCATACCCATGCGGATACTCTAGAAAAACATAGGCTGAATTGGGACAGTAAGCGTGGTACCCCCCATACAAAGTAAAATATTATTATCCTGTATCTAGAGAACTGCAATAGGTACCGCGTTGGAATTTTCCATCAATAACCCCCATTTAAGATACATTGTGTATCGAAACACGGACTGAATTTAAATGGAGGGCGTGGTACCTCCTATATAAAGTGAAAAATTATTATCGCGTACCTAGAGAACTACATTAGGTATAGTCTTGCAACTATGCACAAGTAACCCTCATACTAATGTGCATAGTCTAACAAAATACAGACTGGATAAGAATACTGGGTGTGTCACATCCCATTAAAAGTAAAAATTGTTATGGTGTTAATACGTATAGTCTAGCAAAAACAGGTTGGATGGGAACATTTTTGAATGTTCGTGCATTTTCGCGTTAAAATTTGGTTATACTTTTCTTCCAAGTGTTTATTGTGTTTTTTGAGGATAGGTGTAGCGAAGCGCACTGGGGATAGCTAGTAGTATATAATAAAATAGTAAACAAATAAACATGTAAACAAATAAATAAATAAATAAAAAAAAATAGTAACCCATTTCCGTCTGTCTATCTGCTTTTCTTTTGCGTTTGCATAACATAAAAACTAGTAGATGGATTTTAACAAAATTTTGTGAGAAGGTACCTCAGCATTCTAATTTCAATATAGGATACTTTTTTTCTGCAAAAATATCTCAATTCCAGGAGAAAGTGGAGAAAAAGCAGTGAAAGTCCACAATTTTCGGTTTAAAGGTAGTGAAATTTTCGGTTTAAAACTTTGGGTTATTTTAAACACGGTTTCCCACCTTTTATTTTTGAAGGTGAAATATTTTAAACAAAATTGCGCAACAGATGGCGCTAGCTGAATAAACTTTGTATTTGATTTGTATATTTACTTTGTGGAATTACATTGTTATTAAAATATGTTGAACACCTTTTTTTATTTTTAGAATTTTAGAATTTTTTTTATAAATTTTAGAATTTTATCCAGGGATGTGTACCTTTATATAAAGTAAATACATAAACCATAACTGAAGGTCTCTAAAAGTAAGAGTCTTGCAATTAGTGTGGAATACTTTCAAAGCAAAATTGAGCAAAGTAGTGTCAGGACAGCCACGACGTTGCAGGCACAGCTAGTTCCTAATAAATTAAATCCTATTAACTCCACTTGACCAAATTATAGTGAACGAGTTTTCTCATCTGCTTATTTTTATAGAACAAAATCAAAGAAATCTTTTGAAAGTTAATCTAAAATGATTAATGATTGCATTTTATTATTAATATTTTAGAAAACAAAATGCAATATTTTATAACACAAATAATTAATTATTGGTAGAATTTAAATTATTGTTATTTAATGTCCTTATTGTTTTACGAATGTAAAAGAAAAAAATATACAATATTATTATAACAAAAAATGTTTATTTTGTAACAAAAAATTAATTTATTCGTTGAAACTAAAGTTATGACTCTTAAAAAAATTTATATAAATCCGGTTAACCGGTTTTTTAACTCAAACCGAAACCGGTTTTTTAAAACCCAAAAACCGGTTTCTTGAAATGTCAGAATTTTTGCTTACTGTAATGCGTACACAACATGCGTTGTACATTGTATATTTTATCCAGTATACACAACCTCAAACGTTTTAAATAAGATAGTGTTTCTACTTAATTTTTACAGTGATTGACAAAACTTTTTAAAAAATACTTTGATGTATAAATTTTATATTGATTGAGCTTGTTGATGTATTGATATATATATATATATATATATATATATATATATATATATATATATATATATATATACAGTGGTGTTCCATAAAATAGAGACACCTTTTACTACATATTTCGAGAAAGAAAAAAACATACTAAATCTTCATAAAAAATTTTAAGGTTTTTATTTCTGTAAGACCGAACAACTGCCCAACTAAATTACTATAGACCGGTTTTGATAAAAAAACTTAAAAAGAAAGATATACTTCAAAACATTCAAAATTCAAGATTTTAGGTGTGCACAAAAATAGAGCCATCCACTTTATTATCTAAAAAAACACAAAATTCCAAGAGATGAATAAAATAATATACTTTAGTTATCTTTATTATCTTAGTACAAAGTGGAATATAATTTATTTTTGATAACGGCTAAGCACCGTTTTGGGCGTAGGGTCAACACGTTTTTGTCGTGGCTCAATCGGAATATTACTCCATGCTCCTTTTACTAACGCCCACAAGTGATCTTTATTTGTTGCATGTTTTCCCTTACGAGCTAATTTAACTATTCGCCACAAGTTCTTAATGGGTTTAAGACCAGCAACGTAGCAGGCCTGCTTAAAACAAATACCCCATATTTTTGTGCGGCATTTCTTATTCTGCGTAAGCCATCACATATTTGTGTAAAAAATAGCATCCATTCTTTCTTCCACTTGTACGGTAGACCAATATATGAAAATACCCCCACACCATAATATTTCCGCCAACGTGTTTAATGGTCCTATGGTGTATTGAGGAAGACGTTTGGTGTTTGGTGGCCTTCGTACACAATGGCTGCTTGTCAGAGTTAAATAAAATTAGTTTTGATTCGTACAGTAAATTGAGGACAGTAAAATGTAAAAAAGTTAAACTGGCTCTATTTTATTGAACATCACTGTATATACATATATATAATATATTTTGACATAATATATAATTTTAAAAATTTAAGTGAAAAAATAAATAACCTCGTTAAGATCAGAAATGTAAAAGCAATAAAAGCAACTGCACTACACAGAAAAAAATTTTTTTTTCACCAATTAAAAGTTTTAACTGGTTTCAGATACAGCTGTAATTTAAGTTTTAATTAATTTAATTATTTATTTAGTTGACATATTATTTTATTCATTCCTAATTAAATATACAATTAATTGAGTCAATTAAAAAATTAATTAAATTTGTATCCTAAACTTATTAAAACCTTTAATTGGACCAAAAAATTTTTTTCTGTGTAAATACATTTTTGACTCGCTACTGTCTTTATATAAGTTACTGTTAATTATAAATGGAATTAAAATATGTATAATTCTAATATAGAAATATAAATCAACTGCCATTCTGTGAAACATAACATAAACCATAGTCAGGCATAATTATCGTTTACCATTAATTTTTTTCTGTGTAAATACATTTTTAACTCGCTACTGTCTTTATATAAGTTACTGTTAATTATAAATGGAATTATAAATATGTATAATTCTATTACAGAAACATAAATCAATTGCCATCCTGCGAAACCTTACATAAACCATAGTCAGGCATAATTATCGTTTACTTCCCCCCTACCAATAGCTGAACAGGAATATGCAAATTTTTCTGTTTCTTTTAATTTAGTTGCGGGATTATAAAAAACAGATATTTTAAGGACCAAATGACCCCTCGAATGTTTTTTACTCCTAAACGACAGATAACCCACAGGGTATAAAATTTTTATAAACATAGTATATTTATTACCACTGTGCTTGTTTTTTTAGTCTATGGTAATGTTTTCCTCAAACGATGTGAAGCGTAAATAATTTTCCCACCCTCTTCTCCTTCTCTTATAATGACACACATATTTTCTTGTGCATTAAACAAATACAACAATTCGAATATTATTATAATCATTATAATCATTTTAGAAAAGAAACAAAAGATATTTGTTTAAAATAACATCTAACTATAATTAAGAATGAATTGTGGTCTTATGGAATCCAACTGATTATATCTTTTCTTGTGCGGTGAAGACAATAACGAAGTTAAGTGATATTGAAACCACGTGCACTACAATGTTTTTAATTAACAAATTGTTTTTTATTACGTTTTAAAAGAAAACAAAACTTACTCAATTTCAATACAATTCCATAGAATGCTTTCAGGCGCAAAAACAATATCTAATTGAATAATTTGTAATTTGTAATTAATATAAAAGTATTGACGTAGGAAACTTATTTAACACCTGTTGCAAGGCAGCTTAAGATAATGTTTCAAATTAAATTAATAATTTCTTTATTTATTCCACTGTTGTAGAATATTAGAGTATGAGTGTTATTCGATTATGCATAAAGGAGTTACAAGCAAAGGCCTGGGGTAATATTTTATATCAACAATTTTATTACCCACGTAAATATAGAAAAAGTCAAAAAATTAATTCTTTTTTCAAATGTTTTAGCGCTAAATTGCATTTAATTTTATTTTATCTTGTTACTTTGGGAATGAAACAAAAAAACAAACTTTCAAAAAAAAGAAAACTTTTACAGTTTTTCAATGAAATTTTGTTCGCTGCATGACTACTCGGTTATAATATTTTCTAAAGGACTTTCTAGTTTGCTTTACCAACTTTTTTTTTCTATATAATTTGTATTAACAATACGCTGCAAATTGGCTTATTAAGTGGCTGTTTGTTTAAATACAAAAGAGTCGATGTAGTCAATGACAAAATTAACCGGTTTATTAGTATCCCTCAACAGTCCAGCAACTGAGAAAAAAGCAACAATTCGGTATAAGTGGTAGTTAGTGTGTGCGTATATGTTCTTGTGAATAATTTGAGGTTATTTGTGTCCTTTTTTTGTATTTTTGTATTTTAGATTTCTTTTCATGTTTTTATTTCAGTTTTCTTAACAGGAGAATACTTGTTATTGTGTAGATATAATTATGCTTTTATGTAACGTCATAAATACCTCAAGTCCTTAATGATTGCATTATTTGTGGAAGTATGAATATTCGTTTATTTAACTGGAAAATTATTTAATGAAGGCACTTTGTGAATGAATATGAAATTGTGAGGAGTATCTATTTGGAGGCTGATTTCGAAAATCTTAACATTTACAAAGCTTAAATTTTGTTTAAAACAAAAAAACATAAAACATTTTAAATTTTCAATTTTTTCTATACAAAATTTTGTTTTCGGCATAGCCAAATCTTATATACCTTTCACCATAGTAATGTTAAATATTACCTTAGCCACCTCAATTTAACTTGGTGTCAAAATGTTATTCTACGAGGAATTCTAAGGAGGTTTGCCCAAGAAACCATGGGTCTAAAATGAAAATCGAGCTTCCCATTTTTAAGGAGAAATATTGCTTTATATTGTAGTATGATGAAAAACCGAAAAGTTTATCGTTAAAAACGGTTTCTTGGGGAAACTTTCTTAGAATTCCTCGTAGAATACGATTTTACCAACCACTTGTTGAAATTTTTTTAATACATACAAAATGATATACCTGCATTCGAGTTTTACTGTAATGATTTTCATTTTCATTATTTCGTTATTATTCATTATTATAAAGATATAGAAATATTTTTTTTTGTGAAAATTTTATCGAAAATGTTTGTAAAAATTTTATTGAAATTTTTTTGTAAGAATTTTATAGAAAATTTTTGTAAGAATTTTATAGAAAATTTTTTGTAAACATTTTATCGAAATTTTTGTAAGAATTTTATAGCAAATATTTTTTAAAAGTTTTATCGAAAATTTTTTGTAAAAATTTTATCGAAATTTTTTGTAAGAATTTTATAGAAATATTTTTTGTAAGAATTTTATAGAAAAATTTTTTGTAAGAATTTTATAGAAAATTTTTTTGGAAGAATTTTCTAGAAAAATTTTTTGCAAGAATTTTATAGAAAATTTTTTGTAGAAATTTTATAGAAAATTTTTTGTAAGTTTTATCAAAAATTTTTTGTAATTATATTACCGAAATTAAAAAAAAAATATTAAATATATTTTTTGGAAATTTTTTTGTAAAAATTTTTTGTTAAAATTTTATCGATTTTTTTTTTGTAAAAATTTCATCAAAAAATCTTCGTAAAAATTTTATCTAAATTTTTTTGTAAAAATTTTCTCTAAATTTTTTTGTAAAAATTTTATCGATATTTTTACAATTTTATCGAAATGTTTTTGTAAAAATTTTATTGAACATTTTTTGTTAAAATTTTATTGATTTTTTTTGAAAAATTTCATCAAAAATTCTTCGTAAAAATTTTATCTAAATTTTTTTGTAATAATTTTCTCTAAATTTTTTTGTAAAAATTTTATCTAAATTTTTTTGTAAAAATTTTATCGATATTTTTTACCATTTTATCGAAATGCTTTTGTAAAAATTTTATCGAAAAATTTTTTATAATTTTATCGAAAAATTTTTGAACAAATTTTATCATTTATTATTTTTATTATTTGTAAAAATTTTATCGAAAATTTTTTGTAAAAATTTTACCGAGAATTATTTGCAAAAAATTTAATGAAAAATTTTTCGTCAGAATTTTAGATAAAATTTTTCGTCTAAACTTTATCGAAAATTTTTTGGTAAAAAGCGAAATTAAGGACCTTCCTGCAATCTATATTGCATTAGAATGGTCACACTAAAGCACATAAGGGGGCCATATTGACCCCACTAATGTGCTTATTGATTTCTCCCAGTGGGCTATCGGCTACGACTATGTGTATTGCTTTCTATAAAGGTCTTTAATACAAAGCAGAAAATCCTACCAACCTAAACACAAACAAAAATCGCCCCGAAATCTGTGTGCACTCCATGAGACCAATTGGTCGTGGTCTAATATTTATTTAACAAAAAAGGCAAAAGAGAATCATTACAACCAAAATAAAATTAAAACAACGTAAAAAAATAGAGGTGGGCAGGCCTTGAATGGAATGGTCTGATGTTGTTGAATTGCATTAGCGAAATTTTCGAAGCTACTTATGCCTGGCAGATTGGTGGGGTTAAATTTTCTGTACTGAAATCAAGTTGATTTAATTATAAATTATTTCATTAAAAATCATTATCATAATTGTATGTAAAAGTAATGCCCAAGAAAGTATTTCGTACCTCAGTGCTAATGAAACGGACAATTAATTATCCCATCTAGTGACTTACTTCCCTGTGTGATATTTTTGTAACTGAAATCTTTTCTTATTTTTTTTAAATGTACATTTAACTAGCTATGCCCGCCACGTCGTGGGCGTCCTGACAATATTTTGCTCGATTTTGCTTTGAAAGTAATACACACCAATTGTAAGACTCTTAATTTTATAGTGCTTCAGTTATGGTTTATGTATTTACTTTATAAAAAGGTACCCATCCCTGGATAAAATTTAATCAATATTCTAAAAATTATTTTAAAGCTCTAAAAAAGGTGTTTAAAATATTTTAATAACATTGTAATTCCACAAAGTAAAAATAAAAATCGAATACAAATTTTAATCAATTGGCTATTTTGCATTAAGTAATTAATATTTTGTCATCATTTTAAAACAGCGCCATCTGTTGCGCAACCGTGCTTAGAATATCCTGCTCTCAAAAATAAAAGATGCCTTAAAGTATGCAGTACCTTTAAATCGGTAAAAAAGTTGGCGTACTTTTACTGCTTTTACTTTTTTTACTTTTTTTACTGCTTTTTCTCTTTATTGTCTTTTTGAAATAAGGTATTTTGGAGGAAAAAAAGTATCCTATGTTGGAACCAGGATACCAGGGTAACGTCTCACAAAATTTGGTTAAAATCCATTCAGTAATTTTTTCGTGATGCGAACACAAATGAAAAGCACGCAGAGTTACTATTTTATTATCAATCGTCAGTTGGTGAGAACGAAGTCTACCACTACCTTATGCTTCCCTCTTGTTGAATATTTTTACTTTAATATTTACCACCTATATTTTGTTGTTCCTTCAGCGAACCTTCGGTTAGTAAATATTAAAGTAAAAATATTCAACAAGAGGGAAGCATAAGGTAGTGGTAGACTTCGTTCTCACCAACTGACGATTGATAATTGAATACAAGTTTTCTCGTATTCCTTTATCTGGGTTTGGTTGGTTAAATAGATGATGCTTACAACTAAAACACTACCCTAAGTAGATTAGATACAAGTAGTGCTGATGACGGACGTGGCTGTCTAGAAAATGTGCATTCCACTCGTTGCTGGTGTCTAAAAAATTAAATTTTCCCAATTTTTCTTTAATATTATCACCTAATTTGTAATTTAATTAATTCTTTCGTAGAGAGAATAAAAACGAACTTAAGCTTGATTACAAATTTCATTCTATGTAATACATAAACAGTTCGACTAATAATAATTAAAATTTTCAAAAAAAAAACCTTTATTTTATTTTATGTAATTTTATTTTATTTCAAATAATTTTATTTTAATTTAATTTCATTTTTTTATTCCATGTTATTTTATTTAAATTTATTTTTTTATATTTTTATTTACTTTATAATATTCAAGTTTCATTAAATTTAATTAAAACTTAAAAATATATTTCCTTAAAAATATGTATTCAGTTTAAAAAAAAAAATTATTTTATTTTATTTAGTTTAGTTTATTTTAATTTATTTATTTTATTTATTTATTTTATTTATTTTATTTATTTTATTTATTTTATTTATTTTATTTATTTTATTTATTTATTTTATTTATTTTATTTATTTTATTTATTTTATTTATTTTATTTATTTTATTTTATTTATTTTATTTATTTTATTTATTTTATTTATTTTATTTATTTTATTTATTTTATTTATTTTATTTATTTTATTTATTTTATTTATTTTATTTATTTTATTTATTTTATTTATTTTATTTATTTTATTTATTTTATTTATTTTATTTATTTTATTTATTTTATTTATTTTATTTATTTTATTTAGTTTATTTATTTTATTTATTTATTTTATTTATTTTATTTATTTTATTTTATTATATATTTTTATTTTATTTATTTTATTTTATTTTATTTATTTTATTTATTTTATTTATTTCATTTATTTTATTTATTTTATTTGTTTTATTTATTTTATTTATTTTATTTATTTTATTTTATTATATATTTTATTTTATTTTATTTATTTTATTTATTTCATTTATTTTATTTATTTTATTTAATTTATTTTTTATTTATTTTATTTCAATTTATTTATTTTATTTAAATTTATTTATTTTATTTAAATTTTTTAATTTTTATTATTTTTATATTTATATTTCTAAAATTATTTTATTTACTTTATGTTATTAAAGAAAAAGTTTCATTTAATTTATTTAAAACTTGAAAATATGTTTCACTTTCCTTAAGAATATGTATTCAGTTTAAAAAAATATTGAGTTTTTTATTTCATTAAATTTTATATTAAATTAACAGCCTGAAATTATCTGTTACTTTATTTCTTAAGAATTTATATATTTTTTCTTTTTTTTTTTTATTTCAATTTAAAACTTACCTTTTTCAATTATTTCACTGTTCAATTTAAAATTTAACAAATTTTTGTTATTTATTTCTTTTTCCTTTAATTTTTTTAAAATTCTTTTATTTAGTATGTTTTAACTATTGCACTTTAATTTTAAAAATGGTAAATATAACGTTACAATTTTCACACGTATTTCATTAATTATTTACGGTTTGCTGTTATTTTTTTCTTTATATAAATATTATTTCAATTTCCTTTAAAAAGTATATATTAACAAACGTTAGACGCCACCAACAAGTTACGAATGGCTGAAGTGATAACAAAGTCTGCAATATTTATACCAATTTATTCAAATTTACGAAGTGTTCTCGTTGAGAGTCGTGTTTGCAATGTAATAAAATTGTTGTTATTGAGTTTGCATTCGTTGATAGGAATATGTTGTTGCTTTTGTGTTTTTTTTTCATTAAAAACGAAGCAACAGAAGCTTTTACTCAAGGGTTTAAAACTGAGATATAGCGTGTAAAGAAAAAAAGGATATAATGACAAGGTCGATGTCCAAGCTAAAAACGGTAAAATGTTAGGGTATAGAGAGAGAGAAACCTGTGGTAAAAACAGGTTGTTTACTGTATTACGTCATTGCAACCCCCAATTTTTGTAGAGGTGCTTCGAAGGCAGTTGCAGTGACAAAATATTTGTAAATTATTAAGCTTAATTTGGAGGTTAAGTTAGGTAAGGTTTAAAGAAACGACCGCAAACAGCAAACTCACATAGAAGCCATTAAATACCTCACAATACTCTATGGAGCTCTGGATTTTCAATACCTAGGAACCGGCCAAAACTCCTCATGTGCGACTGTAAGAAACCAATTTTTTTTATATCGATCGCAGAATAGATGTTGTACTGTCTCCTTTTCAATTAAATAAAATAACTCATCGCTAGAAATTGCCATACACTGCATCATCCAACTCATAGTGCCCAGTAAGAATGGCAACCACAAGCGATATCAACAGATTTTTGTTGTTAGAAATTCACATCTCGATTTTAGCCGCTCTGAGGCAATGCTATCTATCTCGAGTGCCTCGATAGACTGATTGATAGCGCGCTAGTCTATCAGTGTGGAGGTTGCGGTTTCTATTCTTGCCAAAGACTTTGGGTATTTTCTGCAGACAAGCAAAAAGATTCGCAGGTAGTATTGCCTTAAAAAATTCTTCATTGTCCGTTTCGTTAGGTTCTTTCTAGCCACTTCCGCAAAACTCTACCTTAAATCTGTATTAAATCTGAAGATCGACTGATATCCACAATGGGCAAACTGACGACTATTGACCACTTCGTCGTGCATTTTGTAAAGTATAATTTTCAAGCAACTGATATAGTTTCCGTTTCAACAACTAGCTTTCTTTAGTGTCATCAAAATGGTATCAGATAAATTTCTTGTTCTAGTATAAAGAGATTAGATTACTAAAGCTTCTAAGTGTATTGAAGACAGAATGGTAACCACACACAGCATAGTATCAACCAAGCTACTCTGGACCATGCGTCGTGTAGCATATGCTGATTCATCGTAGATTAGGCAACATTTTTAAATATTTTCTCTCTGCCCTACTTGTTTAAACGGCACCCTACTAGAGCCTTACTTCAGGCCGCCTCTACGATGAAATAGAAGTTGTACATCTGATAGTATAATCAGCTATCATGTACCTTTCCTACTCACTCCGTCCTTAATATAAGAAAACATATTATGAAAGATCCCAAAAATCTCCAAAAGAAGCTTCATCACAAAAGAAAATTTATTCCTAAAAAGAGTTGGCAGCTTTTCTTTATAGTTTGGTTCATTTTGAAACTGGACTCCTATTTTCGATTTGGTTTTGTTGGTGTTATGTTCTTGTTGTTGAACTTTTGTGCTTATGTTGTGTTGTGTGGTGTTACATGGCATTGTTGTTGTGGTAGAACACCTACACAAAGCTTTTAAAAGGTTGTTGTGTTTACTCATACACATGCTTACAAGGACATAAATGTGTAACAATATTATTTGTAGGCGGTGCTTAATCATGATAAAGATACTTGTGAGTAAGTGTGTGTTTTGAAGAAAAGAAATTACAATCCTTTATACATTCTATCTTTCATATAAACATCACCGGTAATACTCCTTTACAATTGTTAACTTCCTTAAGAATTTATGTATATTTCCTGGTGCTTTTTTATTTGTTATGCCCTTATGTTACATATGTTTCTCCGGGTTAGTTTTTAAGTTTAATATATTTTTTTATGAAAAAAATTAAAAAGTTTATCACAATTTTTTATAGAGAAAATTTTAAGAATTTTTAAAAATTTAATTTAAGTCAAACCGACCTATTTGCTGGGGAAAAAAACCAGTAATAAGAGAGAAGAAATTTTTTCATTCTGATGATTTCAACAGAAGTCATTATACGAAAAGTTTGTTCTAGCTTAGTTCTAGCCCAATTTGTTCAGTTGATTCCAAGTGATCCCCCACAAGAGTTTCAGTTTTTTTTTGCAATCAGACGGATAAAGAAGCCCTGAAATTTAGCAGCTAACCTCTTTAGATCAATATAGAAAATTATAGGTGATATTGAAATATAAATAAATAATAAAAAAATAATTTTCTACCTCCCTTATTCTTGAATAAATTAATAAATCCATAATTTCTAATTGGATTGTGCGATTTCATTGCCACTTTACCTTACCGAAGAAGAGTTGTGATTAAGCTTTATTGTGGCATTTCGTGTTTTTAGCTTTCAGAGGATATCATCATCATAATTGGGACTAAAATTGAACAGGTGCGAATTTCTTATTTTTCAACCAATTTAATGACAGAAAACGTTTAGTAGAAAAACTCTGGAATCATATGAAGTTTATTTTACGGTTTAAGATACATTCTTTAATATTAAAAAGTTTTTTGTCAGTGGCGAAACTTAAAGCATTCCGAATTTTATTCCCCTCACCACAGGTAGAAAGGTTATACATTGGTTTTTAATTCCGTGTGTAATTTCTACAATATTAATTTTCGAAACCAAAAAGTATACAGATATATTCTGGATCCTTGTATATTGATTAAGCGATGTCCTTCTGACCATCTGTGCTCGGGTTGCAATCAACTGTGCCAAGGTACCAGTAGAGATACAGAAAGTTTAAGCCCACTATTTGAAACCAACCAGGCATAATTTCGAAAATTTCGCTATTGCAATTCAGCAACATCAGCACATTCCATTTGAGGCTGCCACGCCCACCTAAATTTGTTCACCTTGTTGTTCTTTTTCGGTTGTACTGATTTTCTTTTGCTTTGTTTGTTAAATAAATATTAGAACGCGGTAGATCGCATGTGGTGTATACAGATGTCGGAGGATCAATAACCCCCTACGAGGGGCGATTTTTGTTTGTTTTTAGGTTGGTTGGGGTTTACTGTTTTGATTTGTAATAAAGGCCTTTACATATAGAGGTAGCAGCAATAAATATAGAGGTAGCCAATAGACCCACTGCAGGAGCAGTCAATAGGCACTTTTGTCAACATGACCCTCTAAAGTAAAATATTTACAAAAAACTTTCGATAAAATTTTTATGAAAACTTCCAATAAAATTTTTACAAAAAATTATTGATAAAATTTTGACAAAAACTTTTTGATAAAATTTTGACAAAAAATTTTTGATAAAATTTTTACAAATAATTTTCGATAAAATGTTTACAACAAAAATTCGATAACATTTTCACAAAATATGTTCCATAAAATTTTACATACAAAAAATTTCAATAAAAAAACATTTTCGATAAAATTAAAAAAAAAATTTCGACAAAATTTTAACAAAAAATTTTCGATAAAATTTTTGTAAAAAAATTTTTTATATCTTTAATTTATAGTAAAAATTAACTTGAAAATCATAAAAGTAAAAAATTGAAAATAAAAAAAAAACTATATCGTCTAAAATTAAATTTTCCCAATTTTTCTTTAATATTAATCACCTAATTTGTAATGTAAATTATTCTTTCTAAGAAAGAATAAAACGAAATTAAGCTTGATTTCAAATTTCATCTATGTTATGTTATGTTATGTTATGTTAAAGTAAAAACCGAATATGTATTATTGTGAAATTGGGAAACATAAAAGGGGATATTTAAAATTACTTGTTTAATTTAATTTTTTGATTGAAATTTAATTAAAAAACTGCTTAAACTAAAAGGCTTTGGTAAAAATAAACGTATTAAAAAAAGAAACATACCTACTAAGAGAAACTTAAAGTTTTCCTTTAATTTTTCTATTTCTATGTCAGAGCATTTTCTTGAGCATTTATCGATCTTCTGGTTTCCATGAAAGTCCTCATGATATAGAAGCTAAACAACTCAAACACGATTTTCTTCAAGTAGGGCCAGAAATTGAATGCAAACGAGCGCTTATGTCGATTATATTTTCCTTAATGACCTTAGTTAACCCGATAACGTCTAAATAAATATATATTTAAAAACCAGAAAATATGTGAAATAGAAAAGATTATGGGAAAAAATAAAATGTTACAGGAGAGCCGTTTAAAATTTATAATTTTTTCAACGTTTTTTTTTTGCGATTGAAAGTTCTATTAACATAACTCTTTTGACTACGAAATTACCAATTACACAGTGCAACAAATACATTTTTTTTTAATATAAGTTCGCTTTACCATCAAAGGGTAGTAAAAACTTATACTCAGTTTGTTCAATTTGGTGACCAATTTTTATTTATGGACCTCGAAAGATTCAGAAAATCTGTGGGCCCTTCAGAAAAGGTGTCATGGGATTTTCTCTAAAATCTCATTTAAACTAAGTGATTGCGCTTAAGTTTGTTCGGCAATAATGTAGCCAAGGATTCATTTAGTAAACTCCATATACATTTTATGTCAAGAAATAATTTATTCCTGCACTTAAAAAAAACAACATTTTTTTAAAATTTTTTTTAGCATAACTTACTCTTAAATTTTCATATGGGAAACATTTTTATAATGAAAAACGGTAAAATTGAACAACTTTTGTCAACATACAAATACAATCTGAACGTGTCTATACTATCACTTCCTTGTATCTTTGCACTGTGTTATGACCGGTACTCAAAGTACACAACGCAAAATAATTTTTCGATCTCAGAAACACATTGTTTGGGTCTAGGATCACTTCCATTCTATTTCTCACGAAATTTTGCTCCAACTAAAATAACCCTTTAAAACAGTCTTTATAAAATTTTTAAATATTTTATGATTTTTTCTGTACTCGACTTACATACAGAAAACCCATATTTTCGATACAAATTCGGCTTCGGAAGGGTCCGGAACCGCTTACATTCTATTCTCCAGTAAAGTTGAGCCCAGTATAAAAATGTCGATCAACCAAAAGAAGCCAAAAAAAATCATTCCAAAAGAAAATTTCTTCCTAAAAAGAGTTTGCAGCTTTCCTTTTGAAAATGGCTTCCCTTTCTCTGTGCGCGGTCACATATGTAGTTTAAACCACATTTTATCTAAAAAAAACATAATTTTTGTAAAGAAATCAGTCAATAAAAGCCTGTTTTTAATGCTTTAAATTTTACGTAATAACTGTATTATTTCAATTTCCCCTAAATGGCTCATACAGAAAAAAAAAACTAAAAAAATCCCATTTTTGGGAATTTTTAAAACTTTGATGGAAATTATGGAATTTGTATAAATCAATTGTAAATGTATAAACTTCTATAAAATTACAAAGATTCATAAAAAAGCATTACGAATTTTATAGCAACAACAACAATTTTATTTGCACTTAATGTAAGACATGTTTTCTGGTTTTTTTGCAAAAAGTCTTTTAAAAATTTTTAAAAAAATTTAAAAATTTAAAAAAAAAACTTTAAAATTTTAAAAATTTAAAAAAAAAAATTTAAAAAATTTTAAAAAAATTTTTTACATTTTTAAAATTTATTTAAAAAAAAATTTTTAAATTTTTAAAATTTCCATATATTTTTGAAAAGATTTTCTAAACATTCAAATGTAATAGATTTTTTTGGGCATTTATATATAATATTTAATAATGCTTAAAATTAAAGGTACCAATTTATGGGCAATGTTGAATCTACGCGATGAGGACTATAAAAAATCTATGTGAAATTTTTAATCGGGACTACATCTCTTCTAAAGCCGTTTAGAAACTAAAAATTTATTTCCCTTTTTTATTTTTTTTTTTTTGTGTAATACCCCATTGTGCATTGCTAACAATTTATTTACATGCAAGCCAACGATGAAATATGATAATTCATCCCTTTTTTTAATTAAACATAATTCTACTCATTCATAGCTTTGGTTGTGCAAAACATTAAAAATCACTTAAATCGTTATATGATCCGGACCTTGCGGGATTTATTTATTTGTTCACACCATCACTTTTTTATGGATTTTTAATTATACTACAAGTTTATATGATTTAAAATATAAAATAATATTTGGTGATAACAATGGTCTTTAAACATATTTTTTAATTTTCAAAGAACACAAAAAACAAAAAAATAGGCAAACAAGCAATTAAACTTTAAAAGAGAAAAAAAATCGTAATTGTATTTATAAGTTACTAGCTTTCCCCGGTGCTCTTCGCTACACCCATCTACAAAAAATACAATACACATTTGGAAGAAAAGTATGGCCATCCTTTGACTTGAAAACGCACGCTATTCTCACGAAAAAAAAAAAAACAGTTTCAGGGTTTTAGTTTCACCAACCTTTTTTTGCTGACTATGCGTATTATCACGATAATAAATTTTTACTTTGTCTAGGGGGTACCATTCCCAACATCGCAATCCAGTCTGTATTTTGCTAGACTATGCCCATTAGTATGAGGGTTACTTGTGCAAAGTTTCATGACTCTACCTATTATTGCTCTCCAGGTATACGATAATAATTTTTCACTTTGTATGGGAGGTACCACGCCCACTATCCCAATCCAGTCTGTATTTTGTTAGACTATACACGTTGGTATGGGGGTTACTTGTGTACAGTTTTAAGACTCTACCATTTTGTGGTTCTCTAATTGGACGATAATAATTTTTCACATTGTATGGGAGCTACCACGCCTACTTCTGCACTCCATTGTGTGTTTTGTTATACTATGAAAATCAATATGAGGATGACTACTGCAAAGTTACAAGACTCTAACTATTACAGATCTCCAGGTCAACGATAATAATTGTTTACTTTGTATGGCAGTTGCCACGCCTACTATTCCCATCCATCCTGTGTTTCGCTAAACTATGTATCGGATGGATAAATTTTAAGGGCCGATGTTGAATGTCAAGTTTTTGGCTGCATTTAATTTGACATTTCTCAATTTCAGACTAACTCAGTTTGAACCATGGAAAGATAAACAATCGAGCAACGCGTTAAAGTTACTCAGTCTTATTATAAAAATGGGCGTACAAATCAAAATCCATATCGTGCAGCTCGTGATTTTTTTCGGTCAATTTAATCGTTCAAATGTTCATACAATCGGAAAAATCGTGCAAAATTTTGAGCAAACCGGGCGTGTAGGAGACGTGAAAACCAGTGCATGCTGGTACAGCTCGTACTGCAGGAAATATTGCTGCTGTTCGCGATAGTGTGGCTGAAGAGCCGTCCACCTCAACTCGTCATCGTGCCCAAGAATTGCACCTCTCACGCTCGTCGTTGATGAACATTATGCATAAAGGTTTCTAAGAGGTCTAAATATATCTTAGTTATGCCACTCCAGATATTGGAAAAGTTACAGCAGTTTAAATATTTTAAGCATCAGCATACCTTTGGATTTGCATACATTTTAACTGAGGGAAAGATCATTAGAGTACAATATATAGAACAAGAACCAAAAACTGATAGTTGAGGAACTCCTCTGGGAACTGGCAGCCATGCTGTATATTTTGAGTCATTAAAAACAGCCCGATTTGGGAAAAGTTGATTTCAGCTTAGTAGATGATGGTGAAAAATTAAATAAGTGCCTTAGATATTTCTACGGATGGTTCGGTGGGCTAGTAGATTGTGTGCTAGTCATCACTATGTGGGTTCTTTTTCCACCAAATACTGTGGAATCTTTCACTACAAGTTGGCAGGAAGAAAAAGAACGAGCATGGACGTAATTTGGGTGTCTACAAATGGTTAACTGCGTTAGTGACAGGTCTCTCAAGTGTTATCTGGCTAAGTTAAAAATCGAGGCAAGACGATACTAGCAGATACTAGTAGAAATACTTATTTTGCTTTTATAAAATTAAATAACTTTTTCAAGTTATTTAAAACGTATGTATTTTATTTTTGACAGTTTGAAGTCGGTATCCTGATGATGTCTATGTGTTTAATGCACCTAGGTTTTAAAACATAGATCTCATCTATTTAAAAATCAAACGTATTTAAAAAAAAATGTTATTCTATATACACACATACATACATATGTATATTCCTAATATTAAATATATGTTGTGTTACAGTCATGATTTTAATTTTCAAAAAAATATTGAAATTTTTGTTTTAATTTTTCGTAAATTGCGTGTAAACATTTTTTGTAAAAATAATTTTTTAAAAATTTCTCGTAAAATTTTATTCGAAAATTTTTTGGATAATTTAAAAAAATTTTTTTTTCGAATATTTTTCAATAAAATATCTATTTGAAAATGTTTTGTAAATTTTTTGTAAAATTTTTTTTTAAATTTAACAAAAAATTTTATTGAAATTTTTTAAATTTAGGAACTTTCTGCAATCTATATTGAGTTAGAATGGTCAGACTAAAGCAAAAAGAAATCCTTACAAAAAATTTTTTTTTCCAAATTGACACATGGGGTTCCTTTTAACTGCTCCTATTTATCAGTGGGTACCCTGTGGGTCCATTGGTTACCTCTATGTGTATTGCTTTCTATTAAGGTCTCTAATATAAATCAAAGCAGAAAAACCCTACCAATCTAAAACAAACAAAAATCGCCCCTCGCAGGGGGTTGTTGATCCCCCGAGATCTGTATGCACTCTTTGCGATCTACCTGTCGCTATCTACTATTTATTTGACAAAAAAGGCAAAACAGAATCATTAAAGCCGAAAAAATTAAAAAAAATATAGGTGGGCGTGGTATTTGGCCCACAGCCTCCAAAGGAATAGTCCGATGTTGCTGAATTGCAATACCAAAATTTTTGAAACTAAGCCTGACAGATTGGTGTGCTTGAATTTTTTGTATCTCTTCTGGTGCCTTGGCAAATGACATTACAACACTACCACGGACAGATGGACAGACGGAAATCGCTTAATCAACTTCTCTATGTAATGGGTGATTTTTTTGAGGTTAGGATTTTCATGCATTAGTATTTGACAGATCACGTAAGATTTCAGACATGGTGCCAAAGAGAAAGATGCTCAGTATGCTTTGACATTTCATCATGAATAGACTTACTAACGAGCAACGCTTGCAAATCATTGAATTTTATTACCAAAATCAGTGTTCGGTTCGAAATGTGTTTTTATCGACAAATTTTGTTCAGCGATGAGGCTCATTTCTGGTTGAATGGCTACGTAAATAAGCAAAATTGCCGCATTTGGAGTTAAGAACAACCAGAAGCCGTTCAAGAACTGCCCATGCATCCCGAAAAATGCACTGTTTGGTGTGGTTTATACGCTGGTGGAATCATTGGACCGTATTTTTTCAAAGATGCTGTTGGACGCAACGTTACGGTGAATGGCGATCGCTATCGTTCGATGCTAACAAACTTTTTGTTGCCAAAAATGGAACAACTGAACTTGGTTGACATGTGGTTTCAACAAGATGGCGCTACATGCCACACAGCTCGCGATTCTATGGCCATTTTGAGGGAAAACTTCGGAGAACAATTCATCTCAAGAAATGGACCGGTAAGTTGGCCACCAAGATCATGCGATTTGACGCCTTTAGACTATTTTTTGTGGGGCTACGTCAAGTCAAAAGTCTACAGAAATAAGCCAGCAACTATTCCAGCTTTGGAAGACAACATTTCCGAAGAAATTCGGGCTATTCCGGCCGAAATGCTCGAAAAAGTTGCCCAAAATTGGACTTTCCGAATGGACCATCTAAGACGCAGCCGCAGTCAACATTTAAATGAAATTATCTTCAAAAAGTAAATGTCATGGACCAATCTAACGTTTCAAATAAAGAACCGATGAGATTTTGCAAATTTTATGCGTTTTTTTTAAAAAAAAAGTTCTCAAGCTCTTAAAAAATCACTCGTTATAAGGATCCAGAATATATATACTTTATGGGGTCGGAAATGAATATTGTAGAAATTACACACGGAATGACAAACTTAGATATACCCTTTCCACCTGTGGTGAAGGGTATAAAAAGGCTTTAGATCACACGCAGACATATATTATATAGGGATGCTGTGGAGACTTAGTCTTAAGAAAATGTTAGTAATTCCAATAGACTGTGCGCTGCGGAAGAAAGTCGACATGTGGCAGTCGCCAGTCTGAAAATTTGTTACATTCGAAAGCAAAAGGCTAGTGAGAGCAAGAGAGTCAATGAAAGTAAGATATTCGTAAATTTCTAGTCGTATAACAGAAATGATTGAGGAACGAAGGGGGTCGAAAAGGGACTGTACAAAATAATAATACATTTTTTTTTCACAATATTTCGAACTCCTTGGAATTGTTAAAGGAAGGATTAAAAATGCAATATTACTGTTGTAAATGTACCAGATTTAATCCCCAGTATTATTACGAGTACTTTTATGAGTTTCTCGAAACGGTTATTTAAAATAATTTTGGCTTAAACATTTCTTACTCATTTGCTAGTCAGGAATTGTATTTTTTAACCAGATGGTTGGTACTAAACACCGGGGCATTCGGTATGAACTCAACCTATCATTTGTGTCGTTGAGAGATATGCACCTATTAGGAATGTTAGCCGAGATATAGTAACTCAGATTCTGAAGGATTAATGTACTGCTTGGTCGCTAGAAGGCGATCTCTAGTTACAAGCCTGCGCAGGTGAACTTTCTTTTTTATCTGCTGTAAATCAAGTGAGATAAATCTCTGAGGTACCGCTACGAGAAAGAGGGTAAATATAAGCAGAATGGTGATATTTTCAAAAAAAAAAAAAAATGCAGAGACTTGAGATTCTACAATAGAAATAGAGTCCTCCAAAGTGTGTGAATCGAGTAAGAGGTTTAGGGTTACAACTTCGAAATCTTAAACTTACTTTAAACAACGCAAGGAAAAAAGTCAGTCCTACTGCAATATAATTTGATATAATCAAACAACCTTCAGCTGAATATATTCGTTAGTGAAAGGTCATGGAAATCTTAATAATCTTCCTCTTACATTAATGAATAAAGCGTGATCCATTTCGAGGTTGCCTACTTTTCTAAAAAAAACAAACACAGAAAATTCAAATTTAATGGAGAATGTTTAATATCATTTGAAAGAACATTATTTGGCATTTATTTTTTTGAAGATTATGTCTATCAAATGTTGGCCGTTGCTACGTCTCAGGTGGTCCATCCGTTGAGTCCAATTTTCAATGACTCATTCGAGCATTTCGACTGGTAACTGGCGAATGACACGCGTGATGTTTTCCCCCAAGGCCTGAATCGAAGCGGGTTTGTCGACATAAACTTTAGACTTTACATATCAACACAGGAAATAGTCTAACAAAAAAATTTCTAAAAAAATTTTCTATAGAAAATTTTCTAAAAAAAATTTCTATAAAAAATTTTCTAAAAAAAATTTCTATAAAAAATTTTCTAAAAAAATTTTCTATAAAAAATTTTCTAAAAAAATTTTCTATAAAAAATTTTCTAAAAAAATTTTCTATAAAAAATTTTCTAAAAAAAATTTTCTATAAAAAATTTTCTAAAAAAAATTTTCTATAAAAAATTTTCTAAAAAAAATTTTCTATAAAAAATTTTCTAAAAAAAATTTTCTATAAAAAATTTTCTAAAAAAATTTTCTATAAAAAATTTTCTAAAAAAATTTTCTATAAAAAATTTTCTAAAAAAATTTTCTATAAAAAATTTTCTAAAAAAATTTTCTATAAAAAATTTTCTAAAAAAATTTTCAATAAAATTGAATAGAGAATGCAAACATGCATTCAATTAATAAACTCAACAGCATCTACATAAATCTATATTAATTATATTGTTGCACAAGCTGTATTTTGTATGCTTTCAATTTAAGATCTCGACGTAAAATGCCATACATCAGTCCAATTTGCTGCAAACGGCGCCGAATCGGCTCTCCACGGTCTTCATGTACACTCTCAGCTACGGCCGTTATATATTCTTCACAGCGTGCTGGACGTGGTCTATTCGGTCGAATATTTTCCAATAAAAAATTCTGGGTCTCAAAATGGGTGATGGTATTACGTATAGCACGCTCAGTAGGCCGATTATGTTGACCATAAGTTGAGCGAAGTGCACGAAACACATTCCTCACAGAACGTGAATTTTCGTAATAAAGCTGAACGATTTGTAAACGTTGTTCAGGCGTAAGTCTTTCTATTATGAAATGACAAACAATACAAATGAAAAATAACATGACAGCATGACACGACTCACACTTGATCTGTCAAAAAACGCTATTTAGAAATGTATCTCTACTTGAATCACCCATTATATAAAATACTTGTTATCAAGCCATTTTGCCAAGTAATGAAATAGCTACTTAAAAGAATTTAGTTACTGTGCGATGGATAACTGCGCTGGTGTGAGGACTTATCCAATTTATATTTAATAAATGAAATGAATAAGGAAAATTTAATAATTCTTGCAAAAAAAAACCGACTTCAAAACAGACAAACTTAAAAGCATGTTTCTTTAAGACGGTAACTATTGCGAACCCTGTAATTTCCGAATTCAAATTTTATACTAGTTAAAGCGGTCGTAACAATACAGGTTCGTTGTAAATTTCAACCTTCTGTCTGTAACGGTTTAAAAGTTTGGTCATATACATCAAATTACATAAACTATTGCGACACCCTGTAATTTATAATTTTAAATAATTATACTTATTATAACAGATATAGTAATGGACATTCTGTCTAATTGTTAAGTGTTTATCAATAACTGTTTAAAAGATAGGGTCATATATATCAAATGACGTCACCTATTGGGACACCCTTTAAATTCAAATTTTAATAAAATACTTTTTAAAGAACACTTTGTAATACAGATTCTTTTTAAATTTTAACTTTGTGTCCATATACATCAAATTACGTCAACTATTGGGACACCCTATAATTTCCAATTTTAAATATTTATACTTGTTGTTATTCGAGACATAGTAGTGAACATTTTGTCTATTTTTCAAGTGTTTGTCTATAACGGTTCCAAAGATGAGGACATAATGGTCAAATAACATCAATAATGGGGACACCCTTTAATTTATAGATCCAAGTTTTATACTTGTTTTAATAGCGGACTAAGCAATATAGGTTCTTTGTAAATTTCAACTGTCTATCTATAACAGTTGAAAAGTTTGGCCATATATATTACTTTTACATTAATTATTGGGACACCCTTTAATTTCCAAATTCATATTTTACACTTGTTATTTAGCGGACTTAGCAATACAAGTACTTTGTAAATTTCAACTGTCTGTCTATAAAGGTTCAAAAGTTTGGCCATATATATCAAAATAAACCAACTAATGGGACACCCTTTAATTTCTAATTTTAAATATTTATACTTATTATAACAGACATAGTAACGAACATTCTGTGCAACTTTCAAGTGTTTGTCTATAACGGTTCAAAAGATAGGAGAATATAGGTGAAATTAAGTCACCTATGGGGTCACCCTTTAATTTTTAATTTTATTTTTTAATTACTTTTTGTTATTGTGACCTATAGTGATACGCACTTTTTTCTAATTTTAAATGGGTGACCTACAAATTTCATAATACACGTAAAAAACATGTATGTTGTATGGGGACACCCTTTAATTTTTAAACTTTTAAACTGTTTTTAAAATGGGACCAATATGTAGCCATAACCTTTCTAATGGCGCAAAAATTTTTAAAATCGGTTCAGAAATGACCGAGTTCTGAAGGCACAAACATAAAAAAAAAAAAAAAGCAACATTCAGACGAATTGATAACCTCCTTCTTTTTTTGAAGTCGGTTAAAAAGATTCTCTTTATGTACTCTACCTTCTGAGAAGAAGCATTGTAAAAGTACTGATTGGCAATAGACTAAGGCAGACATAATAAAAGTGGATGACACGGGTTACACTACAGCTGATTGAAGCTATGAAGCCATGCACTTTGTTCATTAATATATTTCATTTATTTTACCGTCTCGACTAGAAACATTGGCCTATGAAACACTTAGAATTAAACATTTACCAAGGACATTATCCAAAAATCACAGGTATCTTAAAATGATAAGATAATATCTATGACTCCAGCGTCCAGTGGTTAATGACTTTGAGGTACTATGTCTTAGCTTCTTTTTTGTTGAGCTTTAGATTTTTCGTAATTTGTTTTGTAAAGTGTTTTGTATAGCTTTCCTTGTTTGAGTTTGGTCCTAGCTTTCATAGACTTAAACTAGGATTTAGTATCCTCAGTTTTTGCAGAGATTAAGAGTCGTTTGGAAGCTACCAGACGAAAAGAAGAAGTTTATAAAGCCAACAGTAAGAGTTAATGACTGTTCGATACTCAGCGATGGCAAAGGAGATCGTTAACTATCAGTAGACAAATGGAAATTATAAAAAGGTGATCAGAAAGGTGTACAAATATTAGTGATCTGTTTCAGTATTCTATTATACAGCCTCCTGATTTAAATGAATAAAAAAAAGAGCTAAAACTGAGTTTTTAAAGCTGGCTGGGCGCAAGGCTAGAAAAACGAGAATGAAATAATGAAAAAAAAATTATTTTAATAAATATCTTTGTTTTAGAGTTTTTTCTTTCTCACTACTTACCATTTCTGCACACACAAATAAAACACAACCTTTCTCTTCACTGATTTATTATAAAGTCAATCTTACAAATTAATAATCTATACATAGAAAGATAATTATTCTTAAGAGTAAAGCCAAGTTCATATTTACAGTGTAGCCATACTTATTATACAATTTAACAAAAGAAGGATTATAACGCAATAAATCAAATGTTTATTTTTTAACAATATTATGCAACGAACTTGCCTATTTGATACACACAAAATGCTTTTAACAAGTATAGATAGATAAAGCTAATGGAAAACGGAGAACAGCAAATAATGTTTTAAATATCAACATGTATCAGCAACATGTATACAAAGAGAGTGAATCAAAATATATTCTTCACACTTTTGCGTAAAACCATAGATAATACATAGATTGTCAACTGAAACGTCAAAAACCTAAGTCTCTTGTCAAAAAACCTAAATCTAAGAATGTATTGGTAGGCAAAATTGTATAAGTGTTGGCTTCAAAAAAAATTCCCCACAGCAACTAAACTGAACATAGTTGTATAAAATATTTTGTAAAAACAGAATATTTTTTCACATTAAATTTTAGATGTTAAAATTAAATAATTCTTTTGCTTTTGAAAAAAAAAATATGAATTTTGTATTTTTCTAATATATTTTTGTGTGAAAAACGTTAGATTGAATGCTAATTTTAAATATTTATTATATTGATTTGAAAATTTTCATCCCCTAAAAGACCAAAAAATACAATACTGTGTAGAAATAAATTTCACCAAACAAATGTCAACAAAATTATATTTATTTAGTATTAAAAAATTTTAAATACAATAAATTGTTAAATAATTTTTTGTGCAAAAATTCAAAATTGCTTTGGAATATGTATTTGGAAAGTGCAATGAAATATCGCTTAATAGTGTCTAAATCTGAATAAAAATTTTACTCCCCTAAGTGTGTTGAATTCACACCGTTATCTATGCGTAAAACGCCTAGTAACCAGGTCTGCCAGATTCATTTGAGAAAAAGACGCCAATTTCCCGATAAAAATTAAATAAAAAAACCGACTTCAAAACAGTTAGAAGGGCACAAGTTATAAACTAAAAATGTAAGAAGTAATCTGTAAGAATTAGGTTTAAACCAAATAAACCAAATTATGTGAATGTCAATCCTCTCCCTATTGCTGTTCGAAAGTTAAGCTATTTTTACCAGCAGCCGTATTTTATGGAAACACCATTCACGGCTCTGTCTATAACGGTTTCAAAGATAGGATCACATAGATCAAATAACATCACCTATTGGGACACCCTTTAATTTACAATTTTAAATTAAAGATCTGTTGTTATAGAGGACTTGGCCACAAAGATTCTGTTTATATTTCAACTATCTGTCTAAAACGGTTAAAAAGTATAACCATATATATCAAATTACATGAACTATTGAGACACCCTTTACATTATAATTCTAAATATTTATACTTGTTATCATACCAGAAAAAGTAGTGGAAATTCTGCCTAATTTTTAAGTGTTTGTGTTTAGCGGTTCAAAAGATGGGGCCATATAGATCAAATTACATAATTTATTGGGACACCCTTTAGTTTCTAAATTCAAATTGTATACTTGCTGTAGTGGACTTTGCAATACAGGTTCCTTGTAAATTTCAGCTCTCTGTCTGTCTCTAACAGTTCAAAAGTTTGGCTACATACATAGAATTACATTAACTATTGGGACACCCTTTTAGTTCCAAATTCAAATTTTATACTTTTTGTTATAGCTGACTTAGCACTACAGGTTTTTTGTAAATTTCAGCGGTCTGTGTACAACTGTTCAAAAGTATGGCCATATACATCAAATTAAATAAACTATTGGAGCACCCTTTAATTTAAAATTTTGAATATTTATACATTTTATTATAACGGTCATAGTAATCGACATTCTGTAAAATTTTCAACGTTTTGCCTATAACGGTTCAAGAGATAGGCTCAAATAGGTCAAATTACGTCACCTATGGGGACACCCTTTAAATTTATTTTTTATTAATTTCTGCTGTTGGGAGCTATAGCGACGAGCAATTTTTTAAAATTTTAATTTGGTGACCTTTACGGTTCTTAATACACGTAATAAACATGTATGTTGTATGGGGACACCCTTTAATTTTTAATATAATGAACTGTTTTTAAAATGGGACCAACCTGAAATCATAACCTTTCAAATAAAGGAAGAAATTTTAAAATCGGTTCAGAAATGGCTGAGTTCTGCGGTTACATACATAAAAAAGCAACATTCAGACGAATAGATAACCTCCTTCTTTTTTGAAGTCGGTTTAAAAGCAGATTGTTTGATATTTTTAAGTTTTTCAATAATTATATATTTAAATAAATATTTATTTTAAATGGTATTTTGGTTTTAATTTTTTGTATATACAATTTCTTTATTTTTTTTAAATATTATTATACAAAAAGTATAATAAAAAGTAAAAAATAAATCATAAACATAAAAATTTAAATTGAAATATTTTTCTATAAAAAATTAGTTACACGATTTTATATTAAAAAGGTTTATGGGCTTTAATTTGTAAATACTTTGGTTTTCTTTTATTTTTGTTTGTTTTAAATATTTATTTTTATATTTAAGGTTTACATAAATAATTTCCAAAAAAGTGTTCTGCCCTTCACATAATAAATGTCTGCCTAAATTGAAGTCATTAAATCTCATACAGTTCGAAATCATTTTATTCAAGAATTTAGTCTTTGTTTTGGGGATTAAGCGATTTGTCTACTTCATTAGAGATTTCGGTTAGCTTGTTCTAAAAAATAAAAATAAAATATATAAATTGATATTGTTTTATCATAATCTAAAATCTTTTAATCAATTACCTTTTGCTCCAAATCATTTTTGGGCTTAAGGCTATTAACCCCCACAAAGTTCAGTCCCCCAGTGCTGCGACCCCAACGTAAACGTAAAGGTCCTGGCTTGCGTATAGCCCTTTCATATTCATCCATGTTCTCTCCCAATAACGCTGATGATGATGATGATACTGCTGATCTTGAAGACAAACCCTCAATATCCTTGCTCTCACCATAGTTGTTCAAAAACATCAAGAGGTTTCTTAGCTTTTGTGAATGCATTAAGGAATTATATAGATCCTCTTCATTATCAGCCAAAGCGACATCATTATCATCAAACAACTCATGTTCCACTTGATTACCGTTGGCTTCATTCATAATTATATCCAGAGGACTGTGCATGGGCATTAAGGGATCACTACGACGTCCAAAACGTAAACGCAATGAAGGCGATCGTATGGACTTTTGATTTACCTCGCTAAACCAACGTTTTTCGGCTGTATGTGGTACGAGTTCGGGATCGCCGCGACGACCAAAACGTAATCGTAAAGAGGGTGAGCGTTGAACTTTACGTTCGACTTGATTATTGGGAAAAACAACTGGTTCGGCATATTCACGTTGTAAGTGACTATTGTACAGCGCATTGGGAGAAGCTGTGGGTAAAATGTAAAAAAATTCTTATGTAAAATTTGTATGTAAAAAATGTAAAAAATGTAAAAACAAATTTTCAAAACATATTTCTGATAATTATTCTCTGCTTAAAATACATTTCAATATTACTTTGTGTTAGAAAAATTTCTTTAGATTTGATTTGTTTTTTTCTTTTTAGAAAATAATTGTTAACTTACCACCAACATCTTGTGCCGAAGTTTCAGCCGACATGATCAGGAATATGCCCAAGATAAATGATAAAATTAGTGGACGATAAAAATGCATGTTTCACAGGCTGCTTGTTAAGATGAATCTAGAATTAAAGATAATTATAGGAAATTTAACTCTTGTTTTAAATTACTAAAATTTTATTAATTTATATAGTATGAAGAAGTATGCATAATAACACTGGACAGTCTGTAGTCTTGTATGCTATGGCTTTGTTAATTTTAACATTAAAAAAATAAATATTTTTTATTTAAAGAAAATATTCAACAATTTATCAAATAATCACAAATTCCGTTCGGAATTGAAATGATTCTGTAGTTACCATTCCGATCGGAATGGTTTTAGCTGCTATAGATTCCGTTCGGTTTCATTAAATCGAAAAAAAATACATAACCACTTTTAATGTGGCAACATAAGAATGAATGTAGAAAACAATCACCCATGTTCCACAGCTATAATTCGTTCGGAAATGAAATTGATTCCGTATTTTGCTTCCATAGAAAACGTAAAACAAAAAATTTTTTTCGGAATAAAACCACTTTCAATTTACTATATGGAATTGATATTTTAAGCGATTTGTAGCCAATTAAAATATTCAGGTCATAGTTTTATTAGCAATGGATATTATTCTGGACCATACCTTAAAATTCTACAACAGACAGGGGTCAAGAAGACGGTTCGGTAAAAAATTTTTGTTGTTTAGATTTGTATAAGAAGGTCGAAATACTTCAACAAGCAACGTTACAATGTTGTGCAGAAAATAATTGGTTTTGTAAAACTCGTGTTTTCATAATTTGTGCAGAAAATGTCGGACCTTGGGTCAGAAAAACTATTCTGGTATCGACAATCGTGGGGTATTGGAATGTAGAGGAGGTTTCGGACTACATACTGGTGAAAGATTTGTTTCTTGAATTTTTTTTTGTATTTTTTAGATTTACTAAAACCGAACGGAATCTATAGAAGCTAAAACCATTCCGATCGAAATGATAACTACGAAATCATTTCAATTCCAAACGAAATGTCTAAAATGCTTAAATAAACTAATTTTTCGAAAGGCAAAAAATATTTGTCAGAAAAAATGTTACAGAAAAGACCGAAATATCTTTAATCACAGCATAAATTGATAAAAAAATATGTAGCAGAATTTTAATAAAACGATGTCCTGAATAGTTTAAGCCAAAAAATTTTATTAAATTGCAAGTGGTTTCATTCCGAAAAATTTTTTCTTTTTACGTTTTCTAGAGAAGCAAAATACGAAATCAATTCCACTTCCGAACGGAATTTAGCTATGTGACATGGCTGTATGTCTTCAAACTCCATTTTATATTTTTTGATTTTCAGATCATGCAACATGAACTTCCAGCTTACGGGGAAACTTATTGATGATGTTGAAGACTTTTGCTGTCTGAGCAGCAAAAAAGATATTCGGAATAGACTTTGTAAGGCAAGGCAAGCTTATGGTACTCTCAACAAATTCTGGAATTCGCACAATATCTCTATTCACAACCAAATCAAGGTTTTTAACAGCAATGTGAAATCGATGCGAAACATGGAATATATCAGTTTTCTTCGTTTGAAAAGTATGAATATAAAATAATGGGTTAAGTGCCACAAAAAGTCTTCATAAAAGGGAACATAATAACATGAGATGCACATGCTGGCAGCCTGCAATCATATATTAAGCTAATATGCACATGAATCCTTTCTTCCTTTTTTTATACGAATACAGACTAGTATATTCTTGATAAGACTCTTGTAAGACTCTTGTATGCATGCCTTTGTAAACCATATACTTAGAATATTCTGGCCGGCTATAATATCAAATCAAGATTTATGGACTAGAACAAATCAGGTTCCTTTGAATTTATATATAAGATCGCATAAATTTGGTTGGCTAGGACATACAATGAGAAAACCAGCTAGCGACATAACTAGACAGTCCGTCGCATATAACCCCCAAGGTTCTAGGCCACCTGGCAGACCTGCAAATACTTGGAGACGGCAAATTTAGAAAGAAAGTTGCATGAGCATGGTGTATGTTGAGATGAAATTATTGTGTAATGATAAAATACAATGGTAAACATTTGTTGCGGCCCTATGTTTCACTGGGAATTAAAGGATCAAATATATATTTTTAAATAAACTATGGGGATTTGAACTCAGTTTTGAACTTAAAATTATTGTTTTACAGTTGCAGATGTTTTCTTTGAAATACGATTAATTCCCGGCAATTTCTCGTATCCCCAATTGCATAATTTAAAATAAATGGAAAGCAATAATATGTTCACTCGTGCTTAAGAGCAACTGTTACTAAAAACAGATGAAATTTTGATATAATCAGTAACTGCAATATTTTCGTTTATTAAATTATTATGTAAAGTTTTTATTTACTCTTATGCTCGTTGCCTTTTCCTCTGCTTATTATATACAAATGCCTTTAACTGGCTTTTAACTAAAAATTCTTGCTACTTCTCCTTTTACTTTTTGTTATTTCTTATATTTTTTTCCCACAAAAAAGCATTTTTAAAAGTTATAATTTATTCATAAATTGCAAGAGTCTTATCAAGAATATACTAGTCTGTATTCGTATAAAAAAAGGAAGAAAGGATTCATGTGCATATTAGCTTAATATATGATTGCAGGCTGCCAGCATGTGCATCTCATGTTATTATGTTCCCTTTTATGAAGACTTTTTGTGGCACTTAACCCATTATTTTATATTTATACTTTTAAAACGAAGAAAACTTAAAAGCAGGAGCGTCATTTTAAAGTTTTGTGTGTCTTACCGAGACGTATACTTGATGTTAATTATTTTTATTAATTTGAGCCCTAAAATATGCTTCGTGAAAAAAAAATATTTTAAATGCCAAAATTAATAATTTGCCTGCTTTAAAACATTATTTTTAGTAATGAACTTCATTTAAACTCTTGAGGATGAAATTTTGCTTTACAGCAAAAAATATTTTCACCAATTAATACATTTAATTGGATTCAGATTAAAATTTTTTAATTCAGCACTTTGGTGGCTATATTTTCAATTATTTGTTGTATTAAGAAGTTTTTTCTGTTATGTTTTAAACAATTATATATTTGAATCAATAAAAAAATTAATTGAATTTTAATTTAAAACTAATGAAAACCTTTAATTAATGCAAAAAATTTTTTCTGTGTCTCAAACTAATAAAGATACCCAAGACGTTAGTTGGATTTATAATTTATAGTAATACATCTTAAAATATATCAGTCAAGTGTGAGTTAGACCCACACACGTAGGGTTCCGTACTATGTTTGGAATAAGTTTAAAAATTCAAATTGTTAGTTTTTTCATATCTTATGGGGCACCCTTTAAATTTAAAATTAAAGCCATAATCGCGAAAATTGCATCACTATTGAAACACCCTTCTAATTTTAATAATCGTTACTATAGGCCATGTGGTCACTGATGACGAACACCCTTTAGTTACACAGTGCAACACGAAAAAAAAACCATAAACGGACACCACTACGTGATAAAAGACCAAAATAAAAGACCTCTGTCTCCCAGTTTTGCCCAAAGTCCTCTAGGTTTTTTTTATGGGCCCTCAAAGATGTGGAGCCTCGATGTCATTTTTGCAAAAAAATGATCATTAAAATCAAGCTCATATTTTGCAAACCGTTTGGACCTTTGATATACTCTCTGAGGCAAAGTTGTAGCTCTTGTCATAAAGAACAAAAATTGTGAACATATAAAATCAAAAAAACTTCATCTTCAAGGTCAAAATTGCGAAAAACTTTAAAAAATTAAATTTTTTTTACCTTTTTTCCCCTGTTCAGGTCCATAGGTAGCAAACTGTTCAAAATTCAAGGAAACAATCAACTACAAAAATGAACCTAAGATCTCAATAAACAACTTTCTAGAACATATGAACTTCCTAGGAATGATTCTTAACACCGTTTAGGTAGCGCTTAGGTATCCGCAAAGGTGAAAAATTTCCCGAAAATTTTTTTATTTCATTTGTTTTTTCTTTACTTCAACATTGAGATACTATAAGTTCTAGAAAGTTGTTTATTGAGATCTTACACAGTGTGTTATTAGTAATTGTTACAGCGGCCGAAGTACAACATCTACAGTAAGTCTACCTATTACGGTTCAAAAAATAACGCTATTTACATACAAATCATGTCGCTGTCGGAACACCCTTTAATTTTGTTATTTGTTACAGCGGCCATGGCAATTCTCTTTTTATGAATATATCAAGAGTTTACCTAGTACGATTAAAAAAGGAAGTCACTATACGTGAAAGACATGTCCCTGTCGGAACACCCTTTAATTTTTAGTACTTGTCATAGCGGCCGTGGCAACATATGTTCTCTACAAATTTGAAGTGTCTAATATTACGGTTCAAAAAATAAGGCGTTATACATGCAAATCACTGTCGGAGAACCCTTCAATTTTTACTGATTTTTATAGGGGTTTTAGTAATACACCATTTGTGAAAATTTCAAGAGTCTATCTATAATGGTTAAAAAATTAGGCTCTATTTTTATTATTTGTTATAGTGGCCATAGTTATATACCCCCTGTAAAAATTTCAAGAGTCTATCCATAACCGTTCACAACTTAGGGTATATACATGCAATTCACGTCACTATCGGAACACGCTATAATTTTTAGGTTTTATTTTGTAAATTTGTTTATAAAGCGAGCATAGTTTTAATTACTGTCTGCAAATTTTGAGTGGTTTTTCTCCTACAGCTCAAGAAATAACACGTCACTTTCGAAACACCCTATAAGTTTTAAAATTTGCTGCTATAGCGGCCACGATTATACTCCTTCTGTGAAAATTTCAATATTCTACCTATTTTAGTTCAAAACTTAAGCCATATACTTGCAATTCACGTCGCTATCGGAACACCCTTTAATTTTTAGTTTTCTTTTTTTTTTACTTGTTTATATAGCGAACTAAGTTTTGTTTACTGTTTGTAAATTTTAAGTTTATGCCGCCGACAGTTCAAGAAATAAAAACATATACGTGAATAACACGTCTCTATCGGGACACTCTGTAAAATTTTCAAGAGCGTAACTATTACGGTTGCAGAGATTAACGTTGCTATCAGACGGACGGACAGACACTGTAGCGAAAACAATATTGTTTAGTTTTTACCCTTTGGGTACGGAACCCTAAAAAGTAATACATAAAATAATTTGAATTGATGAACGTGTTTTCAGTTCTAAAATAATTGAAAAACCCTCATATAGTTGCGCCTCTGTAGCTATTTTTCTTGTATGTTTGCTTTAACTACAAGTGTTTCTTAAGTGTTAAAAAATAAAAATATCTTTCTAAGAAAGCAAATTTATCCAAAAATAAGTACTTTTGGTTTGTTGTCAAGCCGGTTGGAAAAAAAGTATTTATTCTTAGTAGTGACACACAGAAATACTGTTATATATATTTTAGGAGATTAAATTAAAAATAATAGATTTTTTTTTACGTATTTATTCATTGATATTCATACATATATTATATACAAAAAGTTAAATCTCTTTCGAAATGTCCATCTCTGACCTTCAAGAATGCACTTAAGTCATTAATTGAAACATGGTCCACAGCACGAACTAATGAAGTTTTAAGTGGATCTATGTTGGTCCATTTTCTGTGGCAAACCATCTCGTGTATAACGGCATACAATTTCTAATCAAGAGCGCTCAGATGAAGGCTGTCAGAGAGCCATTCTTTGCCTGCGTTACTTTAGCTTTATAAGCCAGTGAAGAAACCTGCTGATAGGTCCACGGCAGGTTTTGGAAAGGGGATTGGTTAAGAGGCCTCACAGCGGCTTCGAAAGTATTTTTATACCCTTCACCACAGGTCGGAAGGGTATATATAAGTTTGTCATTCCGTGTGTAATTTCTACAATATTCATTTCCGAACCCATAAAGTATATATATGCTGGATCCTTATACATAGAAAAGTTGATTAAGCGATGTCCGTCTGTCCGTGTTGCCCTCCAATCTGCCAGGTATAGTTTAGAAAATTTTGAGATTGTAATTCAGCAACATCAGACCATCCGATTGAAGGCTGCGGGCAAAAAAAACCACGCCCACCTATATTTTTTTCACGTTGTTTTCATTTCTTCTCAGATTTAATGATTCTCTTCTGCTTTTTTTTTTGTTAAATAAAAATTATTATTGATCTCGGGGGATCAATAACCCCCTGAGAGGGAAGACTTTTGTTTGTTTTTAGGTTGGTAGGGTTTTTCTACTTTGGTTTGTATTAAGAACCTTTATAGAAAGCTATACACATAGAGGTAGCCAGTGCACCCACAGGGTGTCCACTGGTAACCAGGAGCAGTTAAAATCACATGGGTTGGTCAATATGACGAAGTTTTTATAAGGTTTTTTTTTGCTTTTATTCTGACCATTCTAAATCAATATATATTGCAGGAAGGTCCTAAATAACAAAAAAATCAATAAAATTTTTAAAAAAAATTATTTTTTTTTAATTAAAAAAAAAATTTTAAATGTTTTACAAAACGTTTTCAAAAATATACTTTAACAGGAAAAATTTCGGAAAAAAAATTTTAAAAAATTTTCCAAAAAATTTTCAAATAAAATTTTCCAAAAAATTTTCAAATAAAATTTTAAAAAAAATTTTCAATAAAATATTTTTCCAAATAATTTTTTACAAACCCTTTTCGAAATATTCAAAGAAATAAAAATTTCAATATTTCTATGAAAATGAAAATCATGAGTGTAACGTAACATTTCTTTATATATAATTATTATATTTATTTAAAAATAAATATAAAAAAGTATATAAAAAAGGCGCCGGGAAAACGTAACATATTTGTAATATTAAGAATACATATGTATATGTATATAGAGTAACATATTTTTTTTAAAAAGTTTTGATTCTTAAATAAGTGAGATCTCTGTTTTAAAACCTAGATGCATTAAACACATAGACAACATCAGAATATCGACTAAAAACTGTTAATAATTAAATACACACGTTTATAGTTAACGAAGTAGCCCGCAAATCTACATGGCTACACGACCACCGTTGTGGCTGTCGTAAACTTAGGCTAATTTCTATTTTATTCAACAAAGGAAAATGTCACAAAATTGAAAATTACAAATTCGTTTACAAACAAAAAGTTTTGGAAGAAAAAATTATAATTATTTTAAAAAGTTATTTAATTTTATAAAAGCAAAATAGGTATTTCTACAACAATGTCAGAGATTACTAATATGAAGCTGTCGTCTTCAATATCATTAAGTAGCTGACTATACGGAGACAATAGCTGCGTAGCCTTTGACTTCTATTTCTTTAAAGCATGAATAATGAGTTTTTTCTCTTACGACTTATTTTAATTTATGTTAAGAGTCAACAATACGGATAATACTGTACATGTCTGTATAAATAAAATCACTGTGGTGAAGGATATAGAAGATTCGGCATGGCCGAATATAACACTCTTATTTGTTTTTGGTAAACTTTGTGATTTCATAATATGAGACAACCCATCAAACCATGACTGCAGCCTGATAATGACCCTCTTTGACCAGTCGGATCTCCTTAAATGATTTCTTAGATGATCGAGCAAATACTCCAGCATTTTGTGTGTTAAATTTTTCCTGCACGCCAGCCGTAAGCATGATTTTTCCATGCAAGTTATCAGCGTACTTTGCTAGAGGGCATTAGGATTTTATATCCTTGTTTTTTTAAAAGCTGAAATCAATAAATTCCCAGTATGACCTTTGAAAGTCCTTAGCTTTAAGTCTATTTAATAACTAGACTCAATGACTTCTACAAAATATTCATGTCACGGGTCATGATTTTCTGTGTTAGTAGATTTTTGATTTGAAAGCTTTGATGTCTTCGTTGTGTTCGAACTGTACTTGGGCAGTCTTTTATTTAGCCAGCCTCTTTTAAGGCCATGATTCACTATCACACTCAGTCGCATGATCTGTCAAATATAGCATGTGTACTAAAAAAGTATGATAGTGTGGATTAGAAATGTATGTGTGTAACAGACTTTTTAACAAGTCTGTACGATTTCGTAATCTTTTGAAAAAATTTATAAAATAGTATTTTTCCATGCGATCAGAGTTGCAAAAAATTTTTTTGTATGATAGTGTGCCATTTACAACTCCATTTTTACACTTTTTAGGAGTAGAACGGAATTCTGTCAGATTTGTTTGTGATTGAATCTTACTATTGAGTAGGATAGTGAATTTTGGCCTTTAGCAATATCGGTTTTTTTTTTTCAATGCACACTTTAAAATAGCTATGTCAGCAAAACAGTTCTCATTATCTGAATTTTGGGTTAAAATGTGTTTTAAACCATTAATTTTTTTCTCTAACGATTTTTATTTTTTGTGTTATAAAAGCTTTTCCTAAAAATTTTCTTTAGTGTTAATTTTTCTCTCAACATAATATTTATAGACACTTTGACAAAACACTGTTTTTAGTGTAGATTAAAATAGCTTGGGAGATAAAACAAATTCTCTTAAATAATTTACAAAATAAAAATAACTTAAAGGCTTAAGAGATGACGCAATTGCTATTTAAAATTTTTTTGTATGTCTCACAGAAACAGCTTAAATATTGCAAAAAAAGAAAAATTTAAATTAATTCCTCTTTAAGGTCCATCAAGCGTATGAGTATTACGAAAGTAATTAATATTAATCATACCACATGTTGTTTTTATATGCAAGTAATTGAATTTAATTGAATTTCTTCAAGTGTCTTTTTTTTTGTGGAGGAAATTTATCTTTGCCAGATTCTCTTTTAATAGGGAATCAATGACAATTAAAAGAAAAATGAGTTTGTTTTGTATAGAAAGTTTTATTTGCTTTTAATCTATTTGCAGTTTGTGCCTTAGAGTAGATGCCTTAGCTACTTTGTTTTAACTAAAAATTGTTCATCAGACATTTTATTTGTATTGTTAGCAGTGCAGGTATGTGCTTTTTGAGTAGAATTAGTGCATTTATAGCAATACTTTCAATGATAAATGGAAAAAATCACAAATCTGTCTAAAAAGGCTTAGCAAAAGACAAAGCGAGGAAACTACATGCTGGCAGAATGATTGAAAGTTTTGTTATGACGCTTTGTGTAGTGATTAATCATTTTAGTTTTTTTCTTTTAGATATGACAGACATTTTCGATGCATTATTGACTGTATTTATACTAAGCACTATTTAGCCAAGATAAGTTTCGAAGAAGACGATACTTGCAGACTGTGTTCGAAAGAGGCTTCTCACATTGTGAGTAAGTGTGCAGCAATGACAGGTATTAAACCTAGAATCTACATACATCATCCACATATACAATATTTATAATATATATATGTTTTTCTTTTTTCATCCCTAGAGGATTGTTTATAATGTTAATGCGAAAACGTTTAGTGTTTGATATTTTAAGTAAATAATAATTTAAAATATTTTCTGTTTGTTTTCACAATTTAGAAATAATGTTTTCAAAACACAGAAGATACCTTGTAGTACGTGATAGTTAAAAGTGGTTTTTAGCTTACTTTTAATAACGAAAAACTATTTATCACTCCAACAAAATCCTAACTTTATCTAAAGGCAAGTTATAATAATGAGCCTTAGTATTTAAATATACTGTTGTTTATATTCGAAACCTATAAAAATATGCCATAATTTTTTTGGTTATATTAACCCTAAAACTAAGACCATTCTATACATATAATAAAATAGTAACTCATTTACATCTGTCTGTCTGCTTTTCTTTGTGTTCGCATCACGTAAAAATTACTGGATGGATTTTACAAAAATTGTGTGAGAAGGTACCTTAGCATCCTGATTCCAATATAGGATAAAAAATTATCTCATTTCCCAGAGAAAGTTGAGAAAAAGCAGTGAAAGTACGTAATTTCCGGTTTAAAGGTACTGAAATTTTTGGTATAAAACTGGGACATTTAAAACACAATTGCGCATCTTTAACAGATGGCGCCAGTTGATTAAAATTTGTATATAATTTTTATTTTTACTTTATAGAATTACAAAAATATTTTAAACACCTTTCACAGAGGTTTACAATAAGTCTTAGATTTTTTTTTAAATTTTGGAATTTTATCCAGGGATAAATATAATGTTCGTACATAAAGCATAACTGCAGCACTATAAAGGTAAGAGTCTTACAATTGGTGTGGATTACTTTCAAAGCAAAATCAAGCAAAATATTGTCAGGATGCCCTCGGCGTGGCGGGCACAGCTAGTATTAAGTAAAAAGAGTGTAATTAGCGCTAAAAATGGATTATAACTAACTGAAATTAAAAAAAAAAATATTTTAGTAAATTTTTTGTTATTTCGAATCAGTTTTATTAAATTATTTATATGCTTTCAATTACCTCTTTTTATAAAATGAGTTTTTGTTTTGTGATATATTTTTTATTGCCTTAATTAATAATTAGCCCACTTTGTTGCCATTTTGTACAGCCATTAATTTGTGTTTATTTGAAAGTACGAGTCAGGGGTAGAAAAAAACCTGTTATATGCTAAATGACTTTTTGGATTTAAAATTAAATTTATTAATATTTTACTTTAAAGATACTATTTCAATAAAAATATATATTTTTTATTTGATATTCATTATTTTATTATTTCAAATGTATTTATTGCAAATGAACTTTTATTGAGAAAATTGATTTTTAAAGGTGAAAGGAGCTTATTGTGGTGCATGATGAAATCATGATGAATTATGGTAAAAAAATATACGAATTTACGTTGAATTAATAATAGAAATAATTTAAAAGAAAATTGTTGGTGAAATAAAATCAGAATAAAAAAGAAATTTTTTGTGAAAAACTATATTTTAAATGAAAAGTGAAGTTTTAGTAAAAAATTATCTTTTTGTGAAAATCAAGCTTTAGGCAATTAAAAGAACTTAAGACTGACTTAAAAGTTCATTTGCACATAATTTAAATTTAATTTTTATTTTAATGATTTTTATGAAGCCAACCTCAAAAATGGTTTTATTTAATGTTTCTGTATACCTCAACACAGGTGGAAAGGGGGTATATATAAGTTTGTCATTACGTTTGTAACTTCTACAATATTGATTTGCGACCTCATAAAGTATATATTTTATGGATCCTTATGAATAGAGAAGTTGATTTAGCGTTGTTCGTCTGTCCGTCGGTGTTCGGGTTGATATCAACTTTGCCAAGGCAAACGAAGTGATACAGAAAATTTCAGTACACCAATCTTCCAGGCATAGCTTCGAAAATTTCACTAATGAAATTCAGCAACATCAGACCACACAAAAAAAACCACGCCTATATTTTTTTTAACATTTTTTCAGGTTGTTTTTTATATTTTTTTCGGTTGTAGTGATTTTTTTTTTGCTTTTTTTGTTAAATAGATATTAGACCGCGACCAATTAAAAAAAATTAAAAAAATTTTTCAAAAACATAAAAAAAAATTTAAAAAAATTAAAAAAAAATTAATAAATATGTTCAAAAACATAATTGTACAAAAAAATTTTCGAAAAAAATTTCCAAAAAAGTTTTCGAAAAAAATAATTTTAAAAATAATTTTCCAAAAAAAATTTTGAAAAAAAAAATTAAAAAGTTAAAAAAAATCTTAAATTATTTTAAAAAAAATTTAAAAAAATGTTTAAAAACTTATTTGTACAGACAATTTTTCGAAAAAAATTTTAATAAAATTTTCCAAAAAAAATTTTTAAAAAAATTTTTAAAAACAATTTCAAAATATTTAAAAAAAAAATCTATAAAAAATATAAGTGTAACATAACATATTTTTAATACATTTAGAGTGACATGTTTGTTTAAATGCGTTTGATTAAATAGATGAGATCTCTGTTTTTAAACCAATTCACCTAGATGCATTAAACACCTATACAACATAAGGATACCGACTACAAACTGACAAAAATTGGTTCCGAGGTGGTGGTTTCAGTGTGGTATCGTTAGTAGAGAGTGCACTATGATTTTAGATTGGTAGCTTCACTTTCAAGTTGGGAGTATAATCGATGCTTTTTAGAATTGTTTTCTTGAAACTTCGTGGGGCCCTGATTACAGGGTGGTGGTTCCAGTGTGGGAGCAATAGTTGATCGTGCGCTATCACTACGTCCATCTATAGATATATGTAAATATATATTTTTAGGATGTATATCGCACAGTACTCTCCACAATGCACTGATTGGATGTAAAATTATGTACACGTTTTTGATTTGTAGCTTCACTTGCAAGTTCTTCAACGCATTTTATGATTGTTTTCTTGAAACTTCGATGGGCCTTGATGAGGTAAGAGCAGGTATGGGGGATTAGCTAAGAGGAAAATATTTGCAGCTACATGAACCCCATCTCGCGATAATGACAGAGAGGATCCGGGGTAGTGGTTCCAGTATAGGATCAATAGTTGATAGTGAGCTATGACTACGTCGATTTAAATGTACCTAAATTTTTATGCATAAATAACATCAATGTGATGAAGGGTATATAAGATTCGGCACGGCCGAATATGGCATTCTAACTTGTTTATTATAATAATTGTTAAACATGGAGTTTTTTTTTTTTTTTTTTTGTTAAGAATTGTGTTTTCCTGTTTGGGTTTAAAAATATTTACCGAAGAGAATTGGGCGTTGTTGCACAAACGTGCGGAATGTAATTACGACAAAAGTGTTTGCACTTATATTATTGCTTTCTCTGTTGCATGCACACGTACATACATGTTGAGAATGTTGCTTGCATGCATACTTTCAACATCGAACATTCACCTTTTAATCACTTCTAGCTGTAGAAGCATCAGTTGACAATAGTGTAAAATAAACACTGTGATTATTCATGAATGTAACTTTTATTTTTTGTTTTTGTGTAACAAAACACAATCACATTATTTGTTCAAACACTCCCACAGTCTCATTCACAAATTCTCCTACAGTACAAATGCAAATGTGTGTGGCCATTCGTTAAAGTTAAAATGTTTTACAAAATTATTTATACTTTTTGTATTTATTTTTTTAAATTTTTGATGGTTTAAACAAGAGTCTTTAACGTGTCGTATTACAAAATAAAACGTTTAATATTTACAAATATATTTTTAGTGAAAATATTTTCTGGATTGTTGCGATTGTATTGGTTAGTCGTATGAGTATATTTTTTGGCATTTATAAAAATAAGTTGTTAAATGATTGTGTTGTAATTAGTATTCTGTTTGTGTATTCCCAAAAAAGACAATTAATCTTGACCTCTTCTAATGAAAAGCTCTAGTTAAAGTTTAAAATTTCACAATGGGAAGCTAAAATACTGTAATTATTTAAGTAAAGTGTTAAAATTTGGCGATAAACGATAACAAGTAAAAATGATGACTGTTAGATAAATTTATATAAAGAAATTTTTTTGTTAAACAAAAAAAGTAAAAACGCGGCTTTATAAAGAATAGCAGATTTTCTTTTCGGTAAAAAAAAAAAATAATTTTTAATGAAAAATTAATTCTTAAGTGAAAATGTGACTTTCTATTGAAAAAGTGAAATTTAAGTGAAAAGGTGAATTTAAATTAAGTTAAAAAGTCGCGGCTTTTAGTGAAGATGTCACATTTTTTTTTAGTGAAAAAGAAAAATTTTTTAGTGAAAAAGTGAAATTTTTAGTGAATAAGTGATTTTTTTTACTGAAAAAGTAAAGTATTTAGTGAAAGAGTGATTTTTTTTATAGAAGAAAGTGAAAAACGTCGATTTTTTTAGAGTAAAGTTTAATTTTTAGTCAAAAAGTGACTTTTTTTTTGTGAAAAAGTGACTTTTTTTATTGAAAAAGTGACTTTTTTTATTGAAAAAGTGACTTTTTTTATTGAAAAAGTGACTTTTTTATTGAAAAAGTAACCTTTTTAGTGAAATAGTTATATTTTACTGAAAAAGTAACGTATTTAGTGAAAGAGTTACTTTTATATAAAAAAAAAATAAAAAAAAAAAATAAAAAAAAAAATTAAAAATGTAAATTTTCTGGTGAAAAATAACCTGGTGAAATTACCTTTTTGATAAAAAGTGAATAAATAACCTTTGTAGTGAAACAGTTAGTTTTTTTTAGTGAAAAGGAAATTTTTTTAGTGAAAAGTGACTTTTGTATTCAAAGCATGACTTTTTTTTATTTAAAGTAACTTTTCTAGTGAAAAAGTGAGTTCTTTTTAGAGCAAAATTAAAAATAAATAAGGAAATTTTTTAGTGAGAAATAACCTTTTCGGTATAAAAGCGACTTTTTAGTGAAACCTTTCTTTTTTAGTAAATAAGTAACTTTCCTAGTGAAACAGTGAATTTTTTTTTAGTGAAAAAGTAATTTTTTTTAGTGAAAAGGAGATTTTTTTAGTCAGATCTTTTTTACTGAAAAAGTACCTTTTCTAGTGAAAACTGACGTTTTGCAACCTTTCCGCTGAAAACCGGCCGAAACTTTTTCTAGTGAAGTTGTTTTTAGAGCAAAATTAAAAATAGAAAAGGAAAATTTTTAGTGAAAAATAATCTTTTCGGTATAAAAGCGACTTTTTAGTAAAACTTTTCTTTTTTAGTGAAATAGTAAATTTCCTAGTGAAACAGTTAATTTTTTTAGTGAAAAGGTAATTTTTTTTAGTGAAAAGTTATTTTTTTTAAGTGAAAAGGAGAGTTTTTTAGTAAGACTTTTTTTACTGAAAAAGTACCTTTTCTAGTGAAAACTGACGTTTTGCAACCTTTGCGCTGAAAACCGGCCAGTGTAGAAATAAAATAAGAAAATATAAATTTACTGTTATTATTGTTTTGTCTAGACCTTGATGCATTGATTTTAATTTATTCGAGTTAACTCTCATTTTGTCAAGGAAATTTTAAGCATAAAAGGTATCTTCAATATACCTATAATTCCGGAAAGGTTTCGTGATGAGCAAAATCAGAAACTTAGTGAAATAGGTATAGAATTAGCTGTTTTTATTTTTTTATTATTAATGTAGGGGGAATATTAAAGCAAATCACTTCCATAATGGGTCGCTTTTCAACACCCTTCCGTCCTCTACGATTACTGGCAACCGAAATGAAATTTACGGTAACCTACTTTCATTGAGTCACGTGCTACAAGCAGCTTTTAATCTTTCAGTCTGTTGACTGGTAACTGCCGGCCTTCTTTCTCATCACGCAGTTTCTAGTAAGTGCTAGCATTTGTTCAAGGCTCAGGTTTCCCATGACTTCCACATTTAACAGGCTTCTACCAGTCGTCCTGAAGCTTATGCTAGCCAGTGTTGGACATTCACACACAATGTGTGCTGCCATCACAGCCTTTTTACTTTCACCGTCTCCTCTTCTGCCTCTGCCTCTCACAAACTTAATTTCCGGTTAAAAGGTGCTGAAATTTTCGGTTTAAAACTAGGATATTTTTTTAAGTTGGATATTTTAGATACTATTACGCAGCAGATGACGCCAGTTGATTAAAATATGTATTTTTACTTTGTGGAATTACACTGTTATTAAAATATTTTAAACTTCACTTACAGAGGTTTACAATCATTTTTAGAATTTTAGAATTTTTTATAAATTTTAGAATTTTATCGAGGGATGGGTACCTTTATATCAATTAAATACATAAACCATAACTGAAGCATTATAAAAGTAAGCGTCTTTTAATTGGTGTGGAAAAGGAATTTTAAAGAAAAAAATTTTTTTTTGTTTAAAAAATTCTAAAATAATTAAAAAAATTAAAAAATATTATATCGAAAATATAGGTAAGATTATCACTAACTTTGTGATCGTTCCACAAATGTTTCTTATAAAAGTGTATTAAAAATATTTCTGAGAAATTGTTGCATAACTTCATTGTATAAATTTCAGTTTTTAGCATTGCATATTTTAAGGAGTTAAGTCTATTAAATCAAGTTTCAAACATAAATTCGTTTAAATAAAACCTTGAATATTGCTTTTTTTAATAAAAAAATTAATTTTAAACGTTTTTGGGCAAAAAAAAGAGAAATAGACTGTAAAGTAAGACAACAACGAAAATTGTTGGCCAAACAATGTTGGTGGTTCTACCGCACAACATTTTCTTTTCGATACGCAGCCTTGGGGGCACAACAAACCTTTAACAAAAACATAAAACTGTTGCGTTTAGTTATGTTTTCATAATGGAGGGAAATAAAAATGTGTGTTCGTATTAATGTGTAGTGCTTTAAAAGTTTCCAACAACTGTTTCTGCTACTTTAGGGATTTCGTTAATTTTTTGTTTAATTCTGTATTTTTTGTAACTGCATTTAGGCGCTTAAGTTTTATTCTAAACAAATGCCTGTCATTTGGTTTTGTCAGTTACATTTCATTGTTTTACTTGAAACAATTATTTTTTATGTCTTTTGTTTAAAATCATTTTTTTTTCTTTCAGTTTATTGCTGAAGCAATTTTTATGTCTAAGCTTTTTTTCTTATGATTTGATTCTAGAATTAAACTTTTTTTCACAATATAATTGAAAGAAGAATGTTTAAACACTTTTATAATAACTTTTGCTCAAGTTTATTTAGATTAATAAGAAAGAAAAAATAAACTTTCTAGTTCGCGTATATCGTGTTTTTATAAATATAAATTAAAATTTAAAAAAAATACCTCGAAGCAAGCAAAAATGTACTTTAAAAAACTACAGACGTACTTTTGCAACTGTTTAAGGACAATTAAATAAAAAAATCTTTTTTAAATATATTCAATGTTAGGAGTATCAAATAATACGGGGCAATATTAGTGCAAAATGTGGTATACTTAAGGCAGAAATATGGAAACAAATGCTTTAACCTTTCAAGAAACTACTTTTTCAGTCACTTTTTCTCAAAAAAAATAATTTTTTCACTTAAAAGTCAACTTTTTGACTAAAAACTCAACTTTTTGACTAAAAATGAACTTTTGTCAACTTTTTTCTAAAAAGTTGTGACTTTTTCACTAAAAAGTTATTTTTTCACTAAGAAGTTACTTTTTCATAAAAAGTTACTTTTTTACTAAAAAGTTACTTTTTCACTAAAAAGTTACTAAAAAGTTACTTTTTTACTAAAATGATACAAAAAACCATCATCAACATACCGAATCCAAATTCGTGGTAAAACTCCTTCGGCTTTCAGGTCGGTTTCGAATTTGGACACAAATGCTGCTGCAATTAGTGGGTAGAGTGGGTTTCCCATGCTTGTGCCGAAATCATTTGAATAAAATTTATCTCGAAATACAAAGCAATTGTGTGACATACAAATACGTGCTGCATCGATTAACACTTTCATTTCATCTGTTTTAGGGTGTTTGTCTTCTAAATGTTTTTGAAGTGAATTAATAGCTAAATCTACCGTAATGCTTAGAAATAGCGCTGTTATATCGAATTACACACTGATTTCATGTTCATGAATGATGGTATCTTTAATTTTGTTCACAAATTCGAATGAATTTTTAACACTGGCTCCTTCAAAATTTCCGTATTTTTTCAATTCTGCTACTAGCCATTTTGCGACACGGACGCAAGGGTGATGATGTGTTCGACACAATTTTGCGCATTTTTTCCCCTTCGTTATGTATTTTTGTATTTAATTTAATTTAATTTGTATTTATTAACATTAAATACCTCGCAAATTTGTTTGATGATTGATTTTGCATCGCTCACCATACGATTAAGTGGACACCTTTTTAGACGTTTGAAGCCATCTTCTTCAATAGATACAAGCATTCGATTGTCCTAGTCCATTTTGTCCATAATCACAACTTTATTTCCTTTGTCGGATTTCATGTAGTAAACGTCTTTCTCTTTTAAACGCTTTATGGTGTTCACTTTTGCACCAAAAATTAAATTTTTTGTTAAAAACTAAATTTAAAAAAAGTGAATTTTTTAGTCAAAAAATTAATTAAAATTTTTTTTTTAAATTAATTTAAAATTTTTTCACTGAAAATTTATTATTTCACTAAAAAGTCGACTTTTCACTAAAACTTCGTTTTTAACTAAAAAATTACTAATTCACAAAAGGACCCTTTAAAAAAAACTTTGGTTGCAAAAATCCCTTTTAGCAATAAGGTTCATTTTTTACAAAAAATTATTTCTTGCACAAAAAGTGCAGACCTTAACAATTTTATTTTTATTTTTCTTTTTTTTTGCTAAAAATTCTCAAAAGTTCTATTTTGCACACAATATCTCTATTTGGTCCCCTTTTTACAAAAAGGCCTTTTTATATAAAAAGTGCCTTATTTTACAGAAAGCCTATTTTTTACAGATTCCTACGCTCACAATTTGTTCTCAAAAATTCTCAGATTTTGGTTTTTGTAACAAACCAAAATCTGAGTGGTATAAGTCAACAATTTTAAAAATCTAGTTTATCAGCTATTTCATATCAACTCGTAATAAAATAACATAATCTGAAGTAATTCGCAGTATAATTGAGCCCTTGATTTCGAAAGTGGTATAAGTCAAAAATTTTAAAAATCTACTTTATCAGCTATTTCATATCAACTGCTAATAAAATAACATAATCTGAAGTAATTCGCAGTATGGCATGAAAATTAAGTTACAAAATTGAGTTTATTTTTTGCTTGGTAAACACAATACAGTTACTGTATATTTTGATAGTGGTATAAGTCAGTCTGTTTTCAAAGTTTGTCAAAATATTTGTTAGTATTTTTTTCATATCTTCAAAATCCGGTTCAGGTATGATCGGGTAATCCTATAAATGAAAAAATGCACTATTTACAGTTAATTGTAAACATTATACGGCGGCGAAGTATAAGTAATGCTCCCAAGAAATGGAAACAAATAAGAACAAATGGCTCAGAAAGATTTCGTTTCATTTTGACGAGAGAATCATCGATTAATAGAATGATAAACACCAATGGAGAAGCTGTGTCCTGGCTAAAATACAATGGATTAGATTTCTAAAAAATGATCCATGTAAGAAGATGTTTTATAAAACTTCTTCGGATGACAATTTCGAATTCAAAGTGTTAGACCTTTCACCTAAAGGAGAAAGCCCAAGAATATACGAAAATATTGATTTGCTTTCATTATACACAATCATTAGATCAATAATAGAAGAAAAACGTAAATATATGATAGATTTACTACCCTATATCCCACCAATTTTTTTATTCAAACTCATTATATTGTATATAATGAGTTTGAATAAAATGTTAATTTCTAACAAGAAATTTTTTCTTGACGGTTTAAGTCATTTATAAAGTCAAGTTAATTTTGAAAATGGTATAAGTCATTTCAACCTTTCAAAAGCACATTTCCTTTTAAAAATGGTTATGAATTTCACCCTCATAATAAATACTTATTTGTTGGCACTATTTATTTGTCAAATTATTTAATTCCATAATGCAAAAATATTTTTTAATCCTTTAAAATGCAAACCTCTTAATATCTCGAAACAAGAAATATATGACTTATACAACTTTCATAATCAAGGGCTCTATTATCTTTTTTACAACATATTTGGTCCCGATTTCACAAAATGGACTTTTTATACAAAAACTCCATTTCCAACAAAAAGTGCCTTATTGTACAAAAAGCCTATTTTTTTAAATTGCTTCTTCTCAAAGTTAGTTCACCAAACTCTCACATGTCTTTTTTTAATTTTTAAAATTTAATTTTATAACGAAAAAATCACTTTAATTTTTTTAAAGAAAATGTGACATACTGGCTTTTGGTTTTACAAAACGTCGCTTTTGTCGTATAAAGTCTTCTTTACTTAATGGAATTATTTATGTTCTGTAGGATTTGTATGTTTTGCTTTTATAGCCGTAAATTATTTGCAAATTTTAAGTTTGAAACTAACGGAAAACTGCGAATAACAAAAACAAATCTGTCAATTTGTTTGTGGCAAATCAAAAGTTTGAAATATTTGCATAAAGAATTTTAACAAATTAACATTTTTGTTGTTGTTCTATTGGCATCATTTTGCAGTATCAGAGAAAAACCATTAATAGATTAGCAAATATTTAAGCAAATGTATTCACTCGTTTTTGCATAAATATTGTGGGCGTTAATGGCAGCCGCGATTTTACCACAGATGCTGTTTGGGTGTTGTGTCCCAAATATATGTTGGTGGGTGGTTGTCATGTTGTCAATTAATGTTGAAGTAGTAGTGTTGTCATTGTTCTGATAATAGTATGACAGTATAAGTTGTAAAGTTGTAAAATTATTAACGCCTATAAGTATGCTCAGTGTAGTGTATAATTAAAAGAGGAATTTAAAAAGTTTTGTGCAGAAAACGGAGGCAAAGAAGGGCTGGGTAATTGAATTTGTTAAAAATGTATTTGAAATAGTTTTGGTGTTTGGCAAAGAAAATAAAATTATAATGTTGGTATTTTAGCAGTGCGTTTTTGCCTTTTTAGGAAATTAAATATTGAATAAATGTTAGACTATTTTTCACTTACATTTGTGATCACCTTGATATAAAATATATTGCTGAAGTAAATCATTACTTAAGGGGATTTGTTTGCAAAATTATAAATTAGATATGGCATCTTCTTATTTCATTACTAATGGTTATTTGTATAGCATACTTTAGCGGGTTAATGAAGTCAAAATATTTAAAGCATACTTTAAGGTCAGAGAGTAATCTTGAAATATGAATAATGAAGTTAAACAACAAAGTAAACGAAACTTATTTAAATTAATGAAGTTGAAATATTGCTCAGAATTTTATCTGGCTTATTTGAGCTACCACAATTTTATACTTATAAATAATGACCCTGCAGAAAACCCATGCAAAATAAATAAAAATGAAGTAAGATTTTTTTTGTAAGTCATTTTACACAAATATGTCCTGCTTTTAAATTTTTATTTATTAAATTTGGTTCCGAATCTTTAATTTGAAAGGCATGAGATTATTTTATTGCAGCAGAGATTTCACTCTAAAACCACAGCACTTATTTTAGTGTTACAATAATAATGAGTGCCTAGAGATACTAATTGGTAACTTGGTAGAGTGCTAGTCTATCGGTCGGAGGGTTGCGAGTTCGATTTCCGCCCAAACACTATGGCTGTTTTCTATAGGCAAGCAAAAACTGGATTAAAAAAATTCACGTATTTTCTAACCCGCCTAAGAGGTTTTTTTTTAATTTATAGCGAAAGTGTTAATCTAATTTGATAACACACTGTGTAATTTTTTAAGTCATGGCAAAATAACCATATACGGACACCACTACGTCATAAAAGACCAAAAAACAGACCCCTGTCTCCCAGTTTTTCCCAAAGTCCTCCAGGTTTTTTTTTATGGGCCCTCAAAGATGTGGGGCCTCGATGTAATTTTTGCTAAAAAATGATCATTTCCTCAAGCTCATATTTTGTAAACCGTTTGAATTTTTGATATACCCTCTGAGGCAAAGTTGTAGCTCTTGTCATAAAGAACAAAAATTGTTAACATATAAAATCAAAAAAACTTCATTTTCAAGGTTAAAATCGCAAAAAACTTTAAAAGATTAAATTTTATACCTTTTTTTCCCTGTTCAGGTCCATAGGTAGCAAACCGTTCAAAATTCAAGGAAACAATCAACTACATAAATGAACCTAAGATCTCAATAAACAACTTTCTAGAACATATGAACTTCTTAGGAATGATTCTTAACACCGTCAAGGTAGCGCTTAGGTAGCCGCAAAAGTGAAAAAAATCCCGGAAAATGTTTTTGTGATTTTGACCTTGAAGATGAAGTTTTTTTGATTCTATATGTTCACAATTTTTGTTCTTTATGACAAGAGCTACAACTTTGCCTCAGAGGGTATATCAAAAATTCAAACGGTTTGCAAAATATGAGCTTGAGTATATGATCATTTTTTTGCAAAAATGACATCGAGGCCCCACATCTTTGAGGGCCCATAAAAAAAACCTGGAGGACTTTGGGCAAAACTGGGAGACAGGTGTCTTTTTTTTTTGGTCTTTTATCACGTAGTGGTGTCCGTATATGGTTATTTTTTTCCGTGTTGCACTATGTAATAAAATACAATGGGTGAGGCAGGGAATAATAAAACTAAAATTTTTTTCAAAATATTTATGGCCATATTCCTAAAAAATATTTTTGTTTTATAAAAGGTTTATAAAACAAATTTTCATGAACAAATTTTGTATGAAAATTTAATTTAATAAACTTTTTATAAAACAAAAATATTTTTTATGAATGTGGCTTTTAGATTATAAATCGATCTCGTTTCTTATTGTGTTATTTGATAATTTAAACCATAAATGGCTGCCACAAAAACACAATATTCATTGAGGTCGAAAGGATGCTAATTACTTACGGCTTATGTGATTATTTCCAGCAGTCTTATTAATTTATACATCATGTAAACAACTACGACGGAAGATTGAATGTTAAACCATTCTAGAAAGCTTTTGTTAGAGTTTGTGCCTAAAGGTAGGCAATTATTTAAACGCCTTTACTATAGACAATAGATTATGTTAAACATTACTTTGTCGTTTTTTGTTTGAGGTAATTAAGAAATAATTTAATGAGTTTGCATGAAATTAAATATTATTTCCATCAAAATCATAGAGTAAATAATTTTGTTCTGATAAGCATTAAATTGCGTGTGTAGCATAATACTGGGATAGAAGCATTTTTTATTTTAAATATATTTTTCTTTCTGTTTTAAAATCTACCATGAAGTATTCGTTTGAGTTATTATTATGTTTAAAAATTAATTAAAAACTTATTTATAAAGCAACTAAATGTCAATATTTTTCTTTTTATATTTTTATTGCATCAAATTAAATCGTTAATTTATATTTATTATTGGCCTTTAAGTATGCTACGACTATGAATTAAATAAACATTTTAATATATTTATTACTGGTCTTTAAATATGCTTCGAGTTATAAACGAAGTTTAGAGCTAATTAAGCAGCTATTAATTATTTGAGAATAATTAAATTAAATCATTAAATTTAGCGATCTGTTTGATTGCTATTTTTATTTATATTTTATTAAATCTTTTCACTTTACATGCTTTTAATCAACATTAGTAGTAACAATATGCTCTAGTCCTAGTGCATTTAAAGAAAAGTATTTACCTATAAACTGCATTGCCCTAAAATATGCTACAAAATCTACTTGCAATAATTATCCTCTTATTTAGGTAACCTTTTTCAACCAAAGCTTTTCCATATTAGTAACATAATATAATTATATCTACTAATTTAACAGAAAAAAGTACTACCTACTAAGGCTTTCGACTCCATAAGAAAAAAAAATTATCAAAATTAAATTGCCTACTTTTAGGGCTTATTATTTAAAATCAAATTTTGCTGGCTTCTCGTTTTTAGTGGTTATCAAAATTTATTGGTATTAATAAAAAAAAAAATTCCTCCTTTGAAACACTGACTCCATTTAGCCAACAACAGTGCAGTAAGCAAAGAAACTCATTAAAGCAAGACATTAAAATAAATTGCATGTACAACATTCATTATTATTATCACTTGTGTGATTAACTCTGACTTATCACACATCTCGCCCTGTATGATATGCAAAACAACTAGCAACAATACAAAATTGTATAGGACTCAACGAGAAAACATGCTGATAAAAAAAAATTTAATTCGCTTATATCCCACTATTTAACTGTTATATAATGCAAATTTAATTGTTTGCAATTGACACAATAAACGTTAGATATGACATGAATAAGCACTTAGCAAATACGTGTAGTTCAAAACTACATAAAAATATAAAAATTACAGTAGAGTCAATATAAATAAAAAACAGAAAAATTCAAGGTATATTTTATCAAGAGTGCGCAAGAAATGATCTACAGAAATTTTCTTACTGATCGTGATCCAAATAGTCTTAACGAAAATTTATTCAATTTTTAAATCTTTAATAGAAAAATTTTTTTATTAAAAAACCAACAATTTTGTCTCAAAATGTTTTTTCCTTCTTGAAAAGCACTTAATTACTTTTTAGTAAAAGTCGAAAAAAAATATTCTAAAATATTCTTTTTCTCATTAAGAAAGAGGCGAAAAATTTCTAAAAAGAAATTTCTTTTTCGCTTAAAAAGAAAGCAATAATAATTGCAATAAAAGCATAAGACAAGGTACATCTTATCTATCATACGAGAATTAGATCTTTGCTTCGGAATAAACCAGATCATAAAAATTCTTAGATGGACAGCTGGGTAACTTGGGGTTACGTGTTATCCCCAAGGAAGGTTTTATTTACTTCAGCAAAGCTGTTGTAATAACAACAAGAACTGTGTATAGGAAATGAATACTGAAGCAGACCACAACTGTTCATTTTCAAGCTGCTTCAATCCACAGTGCTTTCCCCATCATTGACTTGCAATTGTCAGACTGCTTTCTCACCTATAAGTCAATGTACTTTCTGTTTTAGTATTAGGTTGTGCTCCTCTATATCTATACTGAGTATGAGTTTGATTATAGTTCTCAGTTTAATGACACCCAGTATTGGGCATTTAAATGAATGCAGCTGACTCATACCTTATCAGATACAGTATACAAAAATTATATTCCTGTTTTCAACTGGGCCAGATATTATTTGAAGTTACCATGCCCCTTTATATATGAGTACCTTATTTCGACTTTCAGTCTAAAACATTTCTCAAAACCCTTCGCAATGGCCCAAGGGTAACTGTCTCCGTGCAATTTCAAGTCTACCAATCCAATAATTTATGTAATTCTGAAAAGTAGAAAAGCCAAGGGACATTACTTGTAGCTGCAATTTGCTATATTAAATAAAACTTTTCCCTTACAGTGGTGATACTTGGTTGAAGTCTTCAGAGTTTTTAAACCTAAACCACTTCTATGAACCTGCAACTTTTGATCTCCTCACTCATGTGATGTTTATAGAAGTTTCTGTTGTTTAAATCACACCGCTCACCTTCAATCTCTTTTCCACTGGTGTTATCACAAACATATCTCTGATGCTCCTCTCAGCAATACAACTTTTGTGGTAAGCCAGGACCAGGACCAGGGTTGTCATTGCTGTTATAAGTTAACTTTTCTTCGACTATCTATTGATTTGGTAAAGCACCTCTCTCTCCTGGGAGAGAGGCGACTTAAGAAGCAATCCCCCGTATAGGTAAAAACTGCACTTCCGGATTCCTTTTATGCATTTTTTTGGCAATTAACGGAAGCCATATAATTTCTATAGGAAACTTCTCAGCCATAAACGAGATTAAAAATTTTCTAGAAAAAGTTTCTTCCTTCTCATAAGGGAGTTAAATTTTTATACCATTTTTTTTTCATATTTTTCTATAGAAAAATGTTAGTAAATAAACAGAGTAAATATTTTTGTAGAATTTTACTTTTTGAATTAGAAGGAGAGAGCCGAATTGAAAATATTCACAGGAAATAATAAGAACGATTACCAAGCGCAATTTTCGATAGTGGTTGTGGCACTAGTTGCCTTTAGGCTTTTTCCATTGCAATCCCACTAAAATTCATCCTTTACGAATTTTAGTGGGATTGCATTTGCTCACTTTTAGTGTTGAAAAGCTCAAATCGAATGTTGACCACAACTTTACATAATATTTTTTCTAACTTCTAGCACAATAAATTGCATGACTGGCAGAGAGCTTAAAGTGCTGCTACAATAAAAAATATTTTTTGGAAAATTTTAAAATCTTTCTCAGTAGAAGCAAATATGAGTAATTTTTAGAATTTTATAATAAGTATAATAATTGTTTAATTTTTAGAATTATTTTTTTGCAAAATGTAGACCAAAATTTTTTCTATAGAAATTTTAAAAAGCATTTTTTCTGTTCAAAAGTCAACATTCTCTTCAATAACATTTAGTTTGCAATAAAATTTTTTTTTTTTTCATAAAATAAAATAATTTTTTTTTGCATAAAATTTAATAAATTTTTTTTGCGAGCGTTTCGTTCAGTGTTTGCTTCTGTTTCATTTTCTTTTAGTGTGAAGGCACTACAACCTTTTGTCATAATGAAATGAAAACCATGTTTCAGCATATGCGCCAGGCTAAACTAAAAAAAAAAATAAAAAAATTTTAAGGTCAAAATTTTGTGTTACTTTTGTCTAAGTAGTCAAGTCGAGCAGTCAACCAATCAACCCTCTGTATAAACATACTACTAATATTTGCTATTGTCTGTTATTGTATTCAAGAGTAATATTTATGACTCAAATGCAGTGATAACAATATATACTACAAATTATTGCAGTTGAACTCGAGGGAGCTGTTAAACTGTAGTATAAACAAACGCGCTACATATAATAACATAACAGAAGCATAATTTTAGGTGTTAAACAAATACCAGATTACTTTCTTGTTTTCATTTCATTGTGGGTAATTGTCTGTTTTTTTGTAGACGTTATTTTATTGACGTTGTTATTTAAATTAAAAAAATAAATGAATTTTTGTAAATGACAAAAAAGTATTTTTTAATTGCTGATTAAAGCATGCTGATTTTCTCATATTGTAACGTATGGAATGTAAGTAAGAAAAAATGTATTTAAAATAGCAGTTCAATGAATTTTATTTACATTACTTTTTGTATTCAATAGTTGTTAGTGTATTTTTGAAAAAATTATATTCACACCTATTCTCCGTTTCGATTCGATTCGAATCGGAAATTTCTCCGTTTGTCAACTTTGGAATTCTAGGTTTCGTTTCATTTAATTTTTTACGATTGTATGTATTCTGCATTACGGTCGTAGCTACGTTTTTGTAAGTTGTGAATTTCACAATGTGTAATTTTTTAAGTCATGGCAAAATAACCATATACGGACACCACTACGTCATAAAAGATCAAAAAAAAGACCCCTGTCTCCCAGTTTTGTCCAACGTACTCCATGTTTTTTTTATGGGCCCTCAAAGATGTGAGGCCTCGATGTCATTTTTGCAAAAAATTATCATTTCCTCAAGCTCATATTTTGCTAACCGTTTGAAATTTTGATATACTCTCTGAGCCAAAGTTGTAGCTCTTGTCATAAAGAACAAAAATTGTTAACATATAAAATCAAAAAAACTTCATCTTCAAGGTCAAAATCGCAAAACACTTTAAAAAATAAAATTTTTTTACCTTTTTTCCCCTGTTCAGGTCCATAGGTAGCAAACCGTTCAAAATTCAAGGAAACAATCAACTACAAAAATGAACCTAATATCTCAATAAACAACTTTCTAGAACATACGAACTTCCTAGGAATGATTCTTAACACCGTTTAGGTAGCGCTTATGTAGCTAAAAAATTTTCGGGAAATTTTTCACTTTTGCGGCTACCTAAGCGTTATCTAAACGGTGTTAAGAAAAAAAATTTCAAAAAGCAAAATATGAGCTTGAGGAAATGATCATTTTTTGCAAAAATGACATCGAGGCCCCACATCTTTGAGGGCCCATAAAAAAAACCTGGAGGACTTTGGGCAAAACTGGGAGACAGGGGTCTTTTTTTTTATCTTTTATCACGTAGTGGTGTCCGTATATGGTTATTTTTTTCCGTGTTTCGCTGTGTTAACGGTGAGTTTTTCGGTTTTTGTTTGATTAGTTTAAAAGAGCGTGTAATTAATTAATAAGAGATGTTAATATGTAATACAATAAATAGTTTTTTAAACTATTAATTGCTTTTTTACTGAAATTTTAGTTTTATTTAATTTCTTGGTGAAAAAAAACGGCACATGAGCAGTATGAAAAGCTGGCGAATTGAATGAAAAAGAAATATTCTTAAATAAACAAGTGGATCCGTAAATTAAAACTTTATTTTTGTTATACAATTATGCATAAAAATGTTAAATATCACCTCCAGCTCTTTTTCTTGGGCAAAAGTACAGCTTGGATGTTTCGTAAAAACTTGGTTTCTTTAACTCTTCGTCATTACGAATAGCCAATTGCAAATGACGAGCAGCATTACCAGCCAATTCAAGAACTTCAGCAGACAAATATTCCATAACGGCAGCTAAATGTACGGGAGCACCGGCACTAACACCTTCAGCATAATTGCCTTATGTAACAAATCTAAATTTATAAATTTTAATTTTTAATAAATTTAAAAAATAAACACTTCTATTTGTCATAATTATTTATATTTTTTATTAATAAAATTTTTGGGAATTAGAATATTAATTATTTAATATTATGCTAATTACCCATAACGTTTTATAATAAAAATGCAATTTATTTGTTGGGGAAAAGAGCTAGTCCCTATACGTATTTCACTGGTTTCTCAGGCCAGATCATCAGGAAACCTTTTTCCTAATTTTAGAGAAACCAAAAATACTCTATAAGTAATAAAATTCTACAAAACACAATGAGAATTATGATGTTAATAGAATAATATTACAGAATATTAAAGCTTCAACAAAACACCAACAAACAAACCACGTTTTTATTTTTCCTTACTACAATTGGATGGTTTTTTGCCATCACTGAATGCAGACGTAAGGTGTGATGAAAAGCATACACAAGTTAATTTTGTTCTCGCAAGAGAATCGAAAAAAACATTATATTTTTGTTCCTATTTCTTTCGATTCATAGAAAAACAGTTATTTTAAACATAGTCTTCTCTTCTTTTTTTTCTTTTTCTTTCGATCCAGTTTTTGTTTGGAATACCTTTTTTCGATTCGTGCGTAACTGAATGCAGGAACGTAATCGAAATGCATAATAAGGGTGATTATTTTTGTTTTTATATATTTATATATTTTATATATTTTTATATATTAATTTTAATTGTTTGCCAACTTTTATGATTTCTTAATGTACTCTCAAATTATTGAGGGTCATATACTTTATCGTTTATATGTGTTTAATTTATTTCTAATACCGGCTTGTACTTAATTAAAAAAATAAGAATTAAACTCTCTAAAATGAAGTTATTCGATTATGGAAACACATGCAAACAAGGAATCTGTTATAAATATTTATAGTCCATTAAAAGTTACTACTACTGAAGGTTACACACTGTGCTGCAAAATATCACTCTAATTCGAAAAGAATACTCCCTCGCCTCTCCTATTCTTAAAATGATTTGCAGCTTATGTTTCGCTTTCATTATTTTGATTCAATATAAAATGTTTATTGGTGTCAATAACGTTTTAAAAATGATCACATCGACAACACCAGTAAAAATACTAAAAATAACAGTTAATTACATACACACACACACACACACACTTCATAAATAGTCGTATATTATAAACACAACTTCATATGCATGCACTTGTGCTCACTCTCAAACTCATTTTTGTTATTATACTCAGGCTTGCCAGATTTGACGATTTATCGTTATTTTCACGATTTAAAAAGATCAAATTTAAAGGCTGTTTATTAACGATCAACATTAAAATCTGATTTGTTTAGCTTTTGAAAGGAAAGATTCTAAATGCCTTTTTTTTACTGGCGAACAAATGATTTTCCTTATCAAAAAAAAAAAACTCTAACACCGATAATGACATAAACGCGCCAAAGGTTAAAGCAGAAATCGTGAAAGAACCATCATCAAGATTTTTAAAGAATTTTGTAGCGGAAAATGTAATAGTAAATTTTCCTCAGCTGCGTGTGGTCAAGAGTTTTCTTTTAACATCAGTGCGAGGCTGTCTTAGAGAGGAGGAAATATTTTAATAATTAATATGCTGCTCCCTTTCCGGTTTGCGGACAGTGTATCACTAATGTTCTTAATGAATGATCTGACTCTGATGTGATAAATTTCTGAGTTGACCTACATGATGGTAATAACACCACCTGGGCATGTTTATTTTAGGGATCTCATTGATCCCTAAACTTATAGCTTTCGGGGTGTATAAGGGCATTAGTTCGAGGAACTTAAAATTGGAAAAAAAACTAAAGATAAAAAAATGCCACTACATGGCTCAGGGGAGATTTGGAAGCCATGCCAGCAAAATGGTAGTTTTCGGCAATTATTTTTTGCAGTGTCTGTTTTGATGAAGAGAGGACGAGAGAAAGTAACAGGTAACGGGACTCTTCGACATTTATTTTTGCCGTGTCTTTTTTGATGAAGGGGGAGAGAGGGTAACCTATTATTAACTAACTCTATCCTGTACTGGAGTAGTAAGTTCATGTTGTCAATTACATCGACACATCTGGAACTGAATTAAGTAGCCTTAATTTCATTAATAGAATCAATATGAGTGCTGTACTGTATCAAGGTTCTAGCTAGTCTTCTCGCATAATTTTTACTATGGTCGGCTGTAATTTTAATCTTCTCCCCAAGTGCTTGCGTATCCATCACAACCTTTTTCAGTTTTCACAAAATGTTGCTGTTATAAAAAATAAAGGGTGTTTTTTATAGAGGTATAGAACTTTAAGTTGGCATTACTTTTCAAGATGGCGACTGATTTAACAGCTGTCAAGTGATTTATTCTCAGTTTGGTTTGCAATTCATCATGAATAGACTCACGCCTGAACAGCGCTTGCCAATAGTGCTATTGTGGGCCCAAAACGAGATTACCGTTGTTCCCGATTTTCATAAGCGAATTTTGTTTAGCGTTGAAGCGCACTTCTGGTTGAATGGCTACGTCAACAAACAAAACTGCCGCATTTGGAGTGAAGGTAATCCTCAAGTGTATGTCGAAACATCGTTACATCCAGAAAAACTGACTGTTTGGTACGATTTATGGGATGTTGGAATCATTGATACGTACTTTTTCAAAAACGATGGTGGTCAGAACGTTACAGTCAATGGTGATCGGTATAGAGCCATGATTGCTAACTTTTTCATTCCTGAATTGAATAACCATGATATGTCCAGGAGATGTGGTTTCAACAAGACGGCGCAACATGTCAAACAGCTTGTGCCACAATAGATTTATTGAAAGACACGTTTGGTGACCGCCTAATTTCACGTTTTGGACCTGTGAATTGGCCTCCAAGATCTTGTGATTTAACACCGCTAGACTACTTTCTGTGGGGCTATGTAAAGTCATTGGTCTAAGCGGATAAGCCACAAACGCTTGACCATGACAACATTCGCCGTGTTATTGCCGATATACGGAAACAAATGTTGGAAAAAGTCATCGAAAATTGGATGTCCAGATTGGACTACATCTACGCCAGCCGTGGCGGCGGTCATATGCCAGAAATCATATTTAAAATGTAACGCCACAAGATTATCTTTCGGATTAATAAAATTCATGTCAATCGAATAATCCATTTTTGTTTTATTGCAATTTAAAGTTCTATACCTCTATAAAAAACACCCTTTATAATCAAACAAACTTGCTCCAAATTAAAAATTATCACCAAAAAATGATCACAAAAGAGCCTCATTTTTGAAAACGACCCGTTCAATGTTAAATATTTTTTTTGGTTTTTGGGGAAAAATTTAATTTTTTAAAATATCCTGGTTAAGTTAAGAATTAAAAAAACCAACCCATAAGAAAATAATAAAAATTATTTTCAAGCTGAAGTCGAATTTTCTCTTTTTATTAAAAATTATTTTTCTTTTGAATAGCAAACTGGTCTAAGATAGAGAATTAATGCTACAAAAAATTTCGGGTATTAGATAACAAAAAAAATATTGTACAATTTTATTTTGTCGATTAAAAAATATATAATTTTATATCAATTTCATCTGGCAACCCTAATTTCACTATTTACTACACTGTGAGTCCTTGCATATGAGTACATGTGTATGAGTAGAAATAAAAAAGTCATAAATAATTTACATCATTTTGTAAAATGGGGTGTGTGTGTGTGTGCTTTTATTATCTTTATTACAGTAATTTTCATTTAATTCTTTTACTTTACATTTTAATGTGTTTCAATGCATTAAGTATTCAAAATCGCAATAATGTTGTAACATGTTATGCATTTGATTGAGTGAGTTTTAAATACTTAAAACTACATTGTTGCAATAAAAAATTAAAAATAATAACTTCGAAGAAATATTTTTTATTACTTGAACATATTTTCAAAATGCGTAATAAGCCCGTGTAAAGTTATATTGTTTAATTAAGTTAATTTGGGTTTTAAAGTGAGAAAATAAATACTTTTTCAGTAAGAAGAAAATATTGATTCGAATAATTTTTTTTTTTTTTTTTTTGCTTAAATTAAAGGAGAACAATTTCAAAGATTTGAACTTAGGCATTTTATAAGTTGGTCTAAAAACAAAAAAAAAAAATATTTCTTCGTCCGAAACTTAAAAAGTTGCAGATCTAAAAAAAATAAAATAAAAATGCATAATGTCTATGCATATTTAAACGACTTAAAAAAGAAGGAGGTTACACAGTGCAACACGGAAAAAAATAACCATATACGGACATCACTACGTGATAAAAGACTAAAAACTAAAGACCCCTGTCTCCCAGTTTTGCCCAAAGTCCTCCAGGTTTTTTTTTATGGGCCCTCAAAGATGTGGGGCCTCAATGTAATTTTTGCAAAAAAATGATCATTTACTTAAGCTCATATTTGGCAAACCGTTTGGAATTTTGATATACTCTCTGAGGCAAAGTTGTAGCTCTTGTCATAAAGAACAAAAATTGTTAACATATAAAATCAAAAAACTTCATCTTCAAGGTCAAAATTGCAAAAAACTTTAAAAAATTCAATTTTGTTTACCTTTTTTCCCCTGTTCAGGTCCATAGGTAGCAAACCGTTCAAAATTCACGGAAACAATCAACTACAAAAATGAACCTAAGATCCCAATAAACAACTTTCTAGAACATATGAACTTCCTAGGAACGATTCTTAACACCGTTTAGGTAGCGCTTAGGTAGCCGCAAAAGTAAAAAAAAATTGAATTTTTTAAGCCTGGAGGACTTTGGGCAAAACTGGGAGACAGAGGTCTTTTTTTTTGGTCTTTTATCACGTATATGGTTATTTCGACATGACTTAAAAAATTACACAGTGTGAATGATGCTTTTTTTATGTTTGTGCCCGCAGAACTCAGTCATTTCTGAAACGATTTTAAAATTTTTTAATAAAATTTAAAAATTAATTAATAAAAAAATTAAACTTAAAAATTAAAGGGTGTCCCCATATGTGACGTCAATTTAAATATATGAACCATTTGAACCATTATAGACAATCACTTTTTGAAAATTGGTCAAAATGTCCAATATTTATAATCAGAAATTAAATATTTATAATTAGAAGTTAAAGGGTGTCCCAATAGTTGTTGTAATTTCATGTATATTGCAAAACTTTTGAACCGTAACAGAGAGACGTTTGAAATTTACAAAGAACCTGTATATCTAAGTCCTTTATAACATCAAGTATATAATTTAAATTTGGAAACTAAAGGGTGTCCCCATAATTGATATAATTTGACCTATCCAGCCATATCTTTTGAAACGTTATAGACAATTAGACAGAATCTCTACTACTATGTGCCGTATAATAACTTTCATAAATATTTAAACTTATAAAGGATGTCTCAAGAGTTGATGTAAATTAATGCATATGGCCAAACTTTAGAACCGTTTTAGACAGCCATTTAAAATTTAAAAAGAATCTCTCCTTTAAAATAAGTGTTTAATTTAAAATTGTACATTAAAGGGTGTCCCCTAGGTGATATTGTTTAACCTATATGGCCATATCCTTGGAATCGTTACTGTGTCAGTAATAATAAGTGTAAAAAATAAAGGATGTCCTCATATCTGACGTAATTTGTCGTATATGGTTTTATCAGCTGAACCGTTATGGATAGACATTTGAATGTACCGAACGTATATTACTATGTCCGTTAGAGCAAGAAGTATAAAAGTATTTGATTTGAGTACTATTTCTTACAGATTACTTTCTTTAAAATTTTTAGGTTAGAATTGATTCACATATATTTGTTTTGTAGTCGGTTTTTGTTTTGCAAGAGTTATATATTTTAGAAGTTTTAACAGCAAAATTTTTCGCTTATTGGTTCCCTGCTGTCAACTTTTATCCTTTTATCCTTTTCTCTAAATACCCATTCACTCCCCATAAGATGATTAGCTCCACTTAAATTTTTTTTTTCTAAAAAGCCATATATTTTTAAATTTTCGTCGATAGACAAAATTTCACTGCCATTCGAAAATTAAAGTTTAATGCAGCTTTTAAAGGTAAAGGTACTTTTTAAAGGTTTCTTTAAAAAATTTTTAAAAGTACTTGTTTAAATTAACCTTTTTCAAGCTATTTTTTTAAAGTACTTCTTCAGATCCTTTTTAAAAGGTACAGTTACAGTTTTAAAATATCCTGTTTGAAGAGGTACTATTTTAAAAGGTACTGTTTTATAAGCTAGTTTTTAGAGTAGTTGTTTAAAAAGTATTTTTTAAAGTCATTTAGTAAGAGATTTTTTTCCAAACGTCACTTATATTAAAGATTTTTTAAAGTACATTTTGAATGATTCAATAAAGGTACTTCTCAAAGTCCTTTTTCAAATGGTCCTTTTTAAATAGGTACTGATTTTTAAGGCATTTCCTAAAATACGTTTTTAAGGTCATTTTTAAAAGATTTTCTTGTTACTAATAATGTGTTTTTTTCAACCAAAGCACCAAAAAACCTCTATTCCACTTTCAATACAAATAAAAACAGTAATCAGCCAGAGCCATAATTATATTGTACATCTAACTAGCAGCACACAAAAGAGCGAAGTGAATGTGGCCACTGACTAGCAAGAGTTTGAAGGTTTAACGTAATTATAGTTTCGGAGAAAAATATGAATCCAAGCCACAAATTGAAGATAAATACAAGGTCTAGGACAAGTGTTTAATTAACTGTGCAAGTGGGCAAAATTCAAATGCAAATACAGAAAGATGCAAGTAAGAGAAAATAAAGAGAATTTTCTTATTTGTCTGTAGCAAGATTACTTCCTGAGTAATTACAAGACAGATTCCATTTAACTCTATAAGTGTTAGAAAAATTGTTAATTAAAAACTTAAAGGTGATGATAAAAATAAGATTTTTAATATTTTTTTCGAAAGCCTTAAAATATGCTATACATTTACAATTTAGTGTAATAAAGGATATGATTTTTCCTCAATGTCATGAGAAAATAAATAATTTATTAAAAAACAATTTAAAGTTTGCTTTAAAACATTAAGTTCTTATTGTAATATGTTTCTATAAAACTTATGCCTAGATGTTTGCAGAAGCTTCTCTACGTTTTGTCATTTACTTTACTTTTGTATTTTTACTTTAACTCGGTTATTTTTTAAATTTATCCTTTCACCACACAACAGCAAATAAATAAAAAAAAATTAATATGTATGAGTTTCAATTACTTGTTTCCTGTTTGCTTTACTGTCTTTCCTACCTCTTTTGCTACTAGTTCCCACAAGCTTTTGATAGCAGCAGCTGAAAGCATGTGAACACAATTGTCAAAGCGTGCATAAATTAACAAGTGGTTTGCAATGTCTAGCTTTAGTTCAATGTATATGTTTGGCTGCATAAATATAGAGCTGGATTAAACTTTTATAGAATATAAAAAAGGATCACTTTAAATAAAAATCGCATTGACAATAAAAGTTGCAAGTTGAAGAGTAACTTTAAAGACAAATAAATAAATAATTGCTTGAAATGAAAACTGGTTTTGTTAAATAAAACATTTCATTGTTAAATTTCAATTCAGAGATAAATTTAAATATTTCTAATATTTTTCGTATTTTTTCAGAATCCATTTTTTTAATTGTTGACTTAAAATAATTAAGGCTTGAAAAAAGTACCTTTTAAAGAAGTATCTTTAAAAAATAGCTTTTAGTGTTTTTTAAAGTATTTTTTTAAACAGTAACATTCTCTTTATGATACTAATTCAGGAAATAAAAGAAGCTTAAACGTACTTTAGCTTAAAAAAGTACCTTTTTAAAAATTATGTTTTGAAATCGATCTTTAAAAAATAAATTATTTAAAACTTTAGAAAAAGTACATTGACAAAAAATACCTTTTAAAAGATACCCCATTAAAGGTGATTACCTCTAAAAAAAATTACTTTAAGAAAGTTATTAAAAAAAAAGATCTTATTAAAAGTACCTTTAAAAAGATACGCCTTTTGATAAAATTCCCTTAAAAAATAACTTTTAAAAATGCATAATTTATAAAAAAGTTTAAATTTCAAAAAAGTATCATTGGAAAAAGCACTTTAAAAAAAGTATTGAAATAATTCTTGCAAAAAAAAAACCGACTACAAAACAAATATACATATGTGCATCAATTATAAACTAAAAATTTAAAAGGAAGTAATCTGTAAGAAATAGTACTCAAATCAAATACTTTTATACTTGTTGCTCTAACGGACATAGTAATATACGTTCGGTACATTCAAATGTCTATCCATAACGGTTCAGCAGATAAAGCCATATACGACAAATTGCGTCAGATATGAGGACACCCTTTATTTTTTTTACACTTATTATAACTGACACAGTAACGGTTCCAAGGATATGGCCATATAGGTTAAACAATATCACCTAGGGGACACCCTTTAATGTACAATTTTAAACTAAAAACTTATTTTAAAGGAGAGATTCTTTTTAAATTTACAATGTCTTTCTAAAACGGTTCAAAAGTTTGGCCATATGCATTAATTTACATCAACTATTGAGACACCCTTTATAATTTTAAATATTTATAAATGTTATTATACGGCACATAGTAGTGGAGATTCTGTATAATTGTGTCAAGTGTTTGTCTATAACGATTCAAAAGATGGGGCTGGATAGGTAAAATTATATCAATTATGGCGGGACACCCTTTAGTTTCCAAATTTAAATTATATACTTGATGTTATAAAGGACTTAGATATACAGGTTCTTTGTAAATTTCAACCGTTTCTCTGTTACGGTTCAAAAGTTTTATAATATACAATAAATTACAACAACTATTGGGACACCCTTTAACTTCTTATTATAAATATTTAATTTCTGATTATAAATATTGGTCATTTTGAGCAATTTTCAAAAACTGATTGTCTATAATGGTTCAAATGGTTCATATATTTAAATTGACGTCACATATGGGGACATCCTTTAATTTTTAATTTTATTTTTTAATTCATTTCTGTTATTGGCAGCTATAGTGATATGCAGTTTTTTAAAATTTTAAAAGGGTGCCCTTTACGGTTCATAATACACGTAAAAAACACGTATGTTGTATGGGGACACCCTTTAATTTTCAAAATTATGAACTTCTTTTAAAATGGGACCAATCTGTAAGCATTTCTTTTAAATTAAGGAAAATTTTTTTAAAAACGTTTCAAAAATGACTGAGTTCTGCGGGCACAAACATACAAAAAAAAGCAACATTCAGACGAATTGATAAACTCCTTCTTTCTTTGAAGTCGGTTAAAAAACGTCCTCTAGCGAAATAAACTTTTAAATATTTATCTTTAAACACACATTAAAAAGTACCTTTTCTTAATTTTATGAATCCTAACAAAATAGGACCGTGAGAATCCACCAAACAAACATGAGCACATGCAGAGAAGCCTCGTGAGAGATCAAAATGTAAGTTTCTAAAAGAACTCCGGCTATTTACTCTTCAATGTAGAAACCCAGAAGAGGTAGAAAGGACCATGCCTAAAAGAGGCTGTGAAGGTTATGCTATTGTGTGTAAAGGTCCAACACTAGCTGGCATTAGGCCTAGGACCAAGCGAGGACTTGTATTAAAAATGGATGCTATGGGGCATCTTAGCCTTAGACAAATGTAAGCAATTATGATAGACTCTGTGATGCGGAAGAAGAAAAACAGTTATCAGTTGACAGTCGAAATCACAGACTAGTTGCAGTACGAGATTTATTTAAAATCAAATAGTCGTAAATTGACAAATTAAGTACCAGCCATTATCGAGGAATTAGTTACCAGAAATTACTGTGGTCTGCTTCAAAATTTTCCCTCCCTGTATCTATTATTGAAAAGATGTGTTTTGGATTGTTAAGGTGTAGTATTGATTATAAATTAGCAACGAAGAAAGTTCAAAAAGTCACTGTCTTGTTGACACAGCCTAAGTTTAAATGTACTTTCTAGAACATATGAACTTCCTAGGAATGATTCTTAACACCGTTTAGGTAGCGCTTAGGTAGCCACAAAAGTGAAAAATTTCCCGAAAATTTTTTAACGGTGTTAAGAATCATTCCTAGGAAGTTCATATGTTCTAGAAAGTTGTTTATTGAGATCTTAGGTTCATTTTTGTTTCCTTGAATTTTGAACCTTTACTACCTATGGACCTGAACAGGGGAAAAAAAAGGTAAAAAAATTGAATATTTTAAAGTTTTTTGCGGTTTTGAACTTCAAGATGAAGTTTTTTTGATTTTATATGTTAACAATTTTTGTTCCTTATGACAAGAGCTACAACTTTGCCTCAGAGAGTATATCAAAATTTCAAACGGTTTGCAAAAAATGATAATTTTTTTGCAAAAATGACATCGAGGCCCCTCATCTTTGAGGGCCCATAAAAAAAAAAACTGGAGGACTTTGGGCAAAAGTGGGAGACAGGGGTTTTTTGGTCTTTTATCACGTAGTGGTGTCCGTATATGGTTATTTTTTCCGTGTTGCACTGTGTACTTAAAGCCTTATAACTCTTTTTGATTTTATTTTTACTTACAATGTGGTTTTTTTTTATAATAGACTGGCAGCTATTTTTAAACATGACACCCTAAGTTATGCTATAGAAATAAGGAACACTAGAGAAAACATCAAATTTGTTTCTATTGTTAACAATAGAGTAGAAGTAGAAGTAGAAGCAGCAAAGCAAAGACGGAAGTTGAAGTTTATGTTTTAGATTTTTCTTTTTGTTACGCTACTCTAAATTCGATGAGGTTTTCTTTGTTCTAGTAATTCTAAAGAAATACTTGAAGTTTTATCAAGTATCAGACAAGACAGAAATCTCTGTAAATTTTTTTTTTTTTTTTTTTTTTTTTTTGTAGAGTAAATTGTTTTTTTTTTTTTGTTCTCCAATGACTGGTATAACGAAGTAAAATGAAATGAGTGTTAAGAATTATAAAATTTGCTAAAACATAAACAACTTAAGGCAAGACTATAAACTTTAAACAAGTTGTAGTGGGAATTGAAGCCATTAGTGGTGAGTGTTGGTAACTTAAATAATCTATACATAGAATAAAATAGTAATTCATTTCCGTCTGGCTGTATCTCCTTCTTTTTTTGCATTCGCATCACGTAAAAACCACTAAATGGATTTTAACAAAATTTTGTGAGAAGGTGCCTTAGCATCCTAATTCGAATATAGAATACTTTTTTTCCGCAAAAATATCTCATTTCCAATAGAAAGTGGAGAAAAAGCAGTAAAAGTACGCAATTTCCGGTTTAAAGGTACTGAAATTTTCCGTTTAAAACTGGGAAATTTTAAACACAGTTGCGCACCTTTCATTTTTGAAAGTGGGATAATTTAAACACTATTGTGCAACAAATGGCGCCAGTTTAATTAAATTTGTATTTGCTTAGTATTTTTACTTTGTGGAAATATATTGTTTTTTAAATATTTTAAACATCTCCTACAGAACAATAATTTGTAGAATTTTAGAATTTTATCCAGGTATGGGTACTTTTATATAAAAGTAAATACATGAACCATAACTGAAGCATTATAAAAGTAAGAGTCCTACAATTGCTGTGGAATACTTTCAAAGCAAAATAGAGCAAAATATTGTCAGGACGCCCACGACGTGACGGCTACAGTTAATATATTTTATAAATTTAATGAAACTTCGATATAACATTATGAGATTTTATATGCAGTTTTTTTCAAATTATAAAATTTAAAATTTAATTTAATTTTTTTTAATTTAAAAAAATACAAATAAATTGTTAAGTAGGCTTAAGTTCGTTTATTATCTTGAATAACTCTATAGGGTTGAAGGAATATTTTTACCAATAAGAAGATTAATTTTAAAGTGCAAATATTTTAAACAATAGCACACTGTGTAATTTTTTAAGTCATGGCAAAATAACCATATACGGACACCAATACGTCATAAAAGACCAAAAGTGAAAAAATTCCCGAACATTTTTTAGCTACCTAAGCGCGGTGTTAAGAATCATTCCCAGGAAGTTCATATGTTCTAGAAAGTTGTTTATTGAGATCTTAGGTTCATTTTTGTAGTTGATTGTTTCCTTGAATTTTGAACGGTTTGCTACCTATGGACCTGAACAGGGAAAAAAAGGTAAAAAAAATTGAATTTTTTAAAGTTTTTTGCGATCTTGACCTTGAAGATGAAGTTTTTTTTGATTTTATACGTTCACAATTTTTGTTCTTTATGTTAAGAGCTACAACTTTGCCTCAGAGAGTATATCAAAATTCCAAACGGTTTGCAAAATGTGAGCTTGAGTAAATGATAATTTTTTTGCAAAAATGACACAGAGGCCCCATATCTTTGAGGGCCCACAAAAAAAAACCTGGAGGACTTTAGGCAAAACTGGGAGACAGGGGTCTTTTTTTTTGGTCTTTTATCACGTAGTGGTGTCCGTATATGGTTAGTTTTTTCCGTGTTGCACTGTGTAGTTGAATGTAATAAATTTTCTGGATCGCTACATAATTCTTCAGTATTTTTTTTTTTTTTTTCTGTATCTACTTTGGGTAAGGTTTAGTTGTAAAAATAATCTATTTATCCATTCAAGCTCTGATAACAGAATACGAGAAATATTTTTCCAATCATCCATCGTCAGACCGAAGCCTAAGCGTGCGTACAGAGTGGCCGCTTTTTGCCGAGCCGAGCCGAGCCGACTGACGTTTATTGCGAGAAAACTGGTACTATACAAATTAGTACAAATAAGCAGGAACAGGTCATAGTAGACGCCGAGCTGGTCAGAGCGCAAAGCTGATTGAATGCGAGAAAACAATTCCAAAGCGTATTTCAGCGCCGAAAACATTGTTTGTGTTATGTTGATATGATTTCAACTTGTTTGGAGAATAAATAATTAAACAAAAAAAAAAAAAAAAAATAATTAAAAACAAAAATTTAAGAAAAAGTAAATAAAACATGCAATCAAAAAATTAAAAAAAGGAAAATTAAAAAAAAAAAATAAAAATTCAAATAAAAATAAAAATTAAAATAAAAATAAAAATAATTAAAATTATAACAATTATAAAAAAATTAAAAAAAACATAAAGAAAATTAAAAAAATGTAATAAAAATTTCAAAAATAATTAAAGAAATGCGTTAATAAGTAAAATTTTAAATGCACACAAACATACATAAAACACAAATAATAAATAAAATATCAGATTTGATTCTCGCATCTACTATGCACACTCAAACTTGTTTCTCGCATGAACAAGTTCTCGCAATAAGCGTCAGGCGGCTCGGATCGGCTCGTCTCGGCAACAAGCGGCCACTCTGTATGCATCCTAACCCTAACTAAACCTTATTTATAAAAATTGTACATTGTGCGAGTTACTGAAGGGAATGAACTAATCTAATTTTTAACCAATCTACATATTTGCTTCTCTTAAAATATTTCTACTATTTGAGCTGGTGGTCGTGGTGGCTCTTTTTTTGTAACTTGGTAAAAATTAAATGTTATTAAGTTTTCTTATTAAATAAATAAAATAAATAATTTCTACTATTAATGTATTAATATAGGAGAAATATCGAAGCAGACCAGTTTCTCAATTGCGCCCATTTATTTAATTATAAGAAATTGCCTGTTTTGGCTCTAGTATTTGAGGCAAGAAAATATAAAGAACACGCTTAAAACAACTTCTTGAAAATTTATTTTTGTGTCACAAAAAATTTTTGTTAAATTAAAGTACCAGTAATTGCAAACATTTCAAATGCACAATTATAAAAAGGAGACCGTTTTCTTTCTTGTTACATAAAATCAAACAACTTACATATATGTACATGAATATAGGTAAAGCATTTAATGCATATGTAAATGCATTTTCAACATTAAATTGCATTTTTATTGATTTTTTCGGTCTATAGTTTTCCTGTCAATTTTAAATTGCTTCAGAAAGCATTTAGCAGTTTATGGTTTTTATTTAAACATTTTCCTAACGATTATAAATGGCATTAAGAGAAGAGTTTTGTTGTTGGTGTTGTTGCAATGAGGTCACTGGCATAATAAGTTGCATGAGCACTTGTAAGAATATGGATTTTCTATTAAATTATTTAAATGGAAAAGACTTACATATATTTTTTAATATAGATAAGGAAGAAAAAACACTCAGAGAAAAGTTTGCAAATTCAAATCAACTAGATGTTTGATAATATATTTACGTATGAGTGATATTCATTCAAATAAATATTACTCATACGTTATGATGAATGACATCAGTGGAAAACTTTAGGGTTCAATATTTTTCAATAACCAGAAGCAGAAATCATTGTAATTTTATTTTTCATTTTAATCCAGAAACTGAAAAAAGCATTAATAAAACTTGGAAAACATTAATTTCAGCAGACCACTAGATGCTGATACGTTATAATGAATATGAGATCAGTAGAAGATATTAGAGTTCAATATTTTACAAAAACCAAAAACAGAAATCACTGTCATTTTATTTTTCTTTTTAATCCAGAAAGTGAAAAGAGAGCATTAATAAAACTTGGAAAATATTAATTCCAGCAGACTACTAGATGTTTGATAATATATACAAAAAATATTACTAAAAATCGCAAAAACTTTAAAAAATTCAATTTTTTTACCTTTTTTCCCCTATTCAGGTCCATAGGTAGCAAATCGTTCAAAATTCTAGGAAACAATCAACTACAAAAATGAACCTAAGATCTCAATAAACAACTTTCTAGAACATATGAACTTCCTAGGAATGATTCTTAACACCGTTTAGGTAGCGCTTAGGTAGCCGGAAATTTTTCACTTTTCCTGGTTTAATATCGTTTCCCCTTTAAAGTCCACAATTTAAATATAAAACTGTTGTGACATTGCAGTAAGTATTTGCAATTTTTAGAGACAAATATTTTGATTATATTTAAAAAGTTGAAACTTACTTTCTTACTCTCCAAACAACTTTTCAAAGGCAATATAATAAATGGTTTTTAATATGGTTTTTTTTCAAAGGCACTATATTAAATGGTTTTTTAATATGTTTTTTTAATATCGTTTTATGTGAAAAACCCTTTTAAGTTTCCGTACCCAATGGCTAAAAACCTAACCCTTTCCTTTGCGCTATAATGTCTATTCGTATTTCCTTATCAAGATTTTTTCGTTTTACTCTGTTTCGAATTGAAGTTCTTGCAGTAGCCAAAACTTACAGTAACAAGTAAACAAAAACCTTATTTTTAAATATTTATTTTTTCTTTTTATCCATATTAAGGACAGTAGTATCACATGACGTTATTTGGAAAAACTAAAATATTCTACAACAGTGGAAATAGCACAAAATAGGAACCATTGTGAGAAGGAGAAAGGCAGTACATTAAAATCTAAAACAATGTGTTTACATGTACAAATAATCACACAATGAAATACCAGTATAAACAGCTGCAGGTTTTCTGTCTCTGCCACCCACTAGTTCATTAAAAAAATATTAAACCAACTTTTAGTTTTAGTTTGAAACGGATCATATGGCGACAAACCAATCATGATTTTAGGTGCTATTAATCGTCACTTTATTGGCACCTCGATAAAGCCTCAGAAGGTTAAATTAATGTGTTGCTATCTGGTTATAAAAAGCGAATTAATAGGTGATACTTCTCTAGGGGTTACCCTGAAAGAAGAGAAATATGGGTGCTATGAAGATGCCTGCCAAAAAGATGTGTGCGATAAGTACTCGACTGTTAGTAAGTCCCCCATCAAAATCAGGATGACATGTTGGAAGCAATCAATGTTGTCCCATATTGTAATAAAGGCCTTTAATAACAATATTACAGTTCCTAAGAAAGGCTACCCAAAACATTGCAGTTTGACAAATGCGAGCAGGTAATGGGTACGTCCCAATTTGGGTTTAAGGAAGGATTGGGTACACGCGAAGCATTATTTTCTCTTCAGGTATTAATTCAAAAATGTAGAAATATACAAACAGATGTGTTTTTATGTTTTATTGATAATGAAAAAGCATTTGATACTGTACAACATGATAAACTTATCCAGATCCTTATTTCCATTGGTATAGATGATGGGGAAATTCGTTGCATAAAGAGTTTATATTGGCACCAAAAAGCACGGATTAGCATCAATGGTGAACTGACGGAGTGTATTTCGGTTTCCAGAGGCGTTAGACAAGGATGTACATTATTCCCCTATATTATTTAATGTTTATTCCGAGAGAATATTTCAAGAAGCACTTAACAATGTTCGGAAAGGAATATATATATAAATGGAACTTTTCTTAACAATATTCGATATGCTGATGATACGACTCTTTTGTCTGATAATATACAGGGGCTCCAAGATCTATTAAACAAACTGACAACTTACAGTGAAACCTATGGACTTAAAATAAATATTCAGAAGACAAAATATATGATTATCAGCAGAAATAACACTGATAATGCAAACACGTTAAAAGTAAAAGACAGTTGCGTGGCAGGAGTACACATATTCAATGGCAAGAGATGCGTTCTTTAAGTATAAAAAAGTCTTCACTAGCCATAGCATTAACCTTCAAACAAAACTGCGATACATAAAAACATACGTGTGGTCGGTTTTGCTCTATGCCATGGAAATATGGACAATAAAAGCTGTGGATATAAAGCGACTTGAAGCTTTCAAAATGTGGACCTACCGTCGCATACTTAAAATATCTTGAACCCACCATACGCCAAACAATGAGGTGCTACAAATATTACATCATGGACGAGAGCTTCTGAATACTATAAAAATAAGAAAAACAGCATACATAGGGCACATAATGCGTAACCCAAAATATAAGCTGCTGCAAACTATTATCCGTGTAATTATTGAAGAAAGACGTACTAGAGGAAGAAACGAAATGATATGGATCGATAATATTCGGCCGTGGACCGGTATACATGATGTTGTAAATCTTCTAAGCAAAGCAAGAAATAGAGAGACGTTTGCAGAAATTATAAAAAAGTTATAACTTACTACCACTAATGATAAATATAATTACATTGGCCGCCAACATTCGGAAAACGAATCGGCAAATAAAGAAGAAGAATAACAATATAAGAGTATTAATACTTCCCAATCCCCCCAACACTTTGCTGTAATTGCCCACTAAAAGCAAACAAGTAAGAGAATCCAACCTATTGAATTCTCCAGGTTGTAAGACCATCTTCCTCTTTTGAGTCGGCATGGCAGTCAATGTCTTTAAATTTACACAAGTTTGTTTTCAGTTTAGCTTTGAGAGGTTTCTGTGCAGAACATTTTTATTAGATGGGTCTGATAACAGATGGGATGCTATAAGGAAGACCATAACGGGGTACTATACTATAAAAACAATCGCTCAAAAAATATCAAAGAGACTCTTCTGTTGTCAAACAAATCTTTTGCCTTTTACTACACAGATTTCTATGGAGAGGCACTCTAATGAGTCGTAGAATGAAAATAAAAAATATGAAACTGAAATATGAAAAAAACGGAGAAAGCTGAGTAAATGGCAAAGCGGGTTGTAAAATAGTGTTTACTACGGACGTAGTGGTGTCCGTATATGGTTATTTTGCTATGACTTAAAAAATTACACAGTGTGCTATTTTACGCAACTGCTCGGCTATGTCTAATAACAGGGCTTCTTTCTTTTCTGGCAGCCTGATGCTACTTTGACCTTAAAAATATATTTTATTTATTCGTTTATCTCGGTGGCTTAGTACATTAGGATTCCTTTAGGTATTACAAAGGCCGTTGTTGTAAATACTATAGTGACTAGGTTGGGAGAAAGAATTATCACATCTATGTCCAGATATTAAAAATTTCTTGTAAAATTGTCGGTTGTAGCTGCATACTTTTATTTTCTTTCTCTCTTATGGTATTGGCGCTTGTGAGCAACCGAAATCGAGCTCGATAGACCGATTGGTAGTGCGCTAGTCTATAAGTCTGTAGGTTGTTTAGGTTAGGATCCCACCAAAGACTCTGGGTGTTTTCTGCAGACAAGTAAAAAGCGTCGCCTCGCTTTTTGCTTATCGTCGTAGTTAGTATCTCGACTAGAGTGAGAAGACTTCAAAAGGCTGTATAAACTAATTTTGTGCTGTATTGATTAGCTCAGGTCAGTTTATTTTTAAGTTTTCCACTTTCTTTTAGTGTTTGGATACATGGCTGACAAAAGTAATACGAACCTCTGGAGAATGATAGCAAGGATTGGCAGCAAATCTTGCCAGTACAACCGATTTGACTCAAGTGATTAAATTGTGCATTAACTGACAGACTGTGCAATTTTAATCTTAGTTTTAAAAAATATTTTAATGTTTTTTTTCTTTTGGCGCAATAAAACCTTAAATAAAATTTGCAAAATGTGTCACTTTAATTCTTTATTTTTCTTTAAAATGTTTCTCATAATCAATCTTATTTTAGCATAAAGTTGCATAAAAAGTATGAAGCAAATTTCAAATCAAAAGCATTTCTCATCTCAATAATTGACGTTTTATTTTCATCGCCATCATCTTCAAAAACAACAAAATTTAAATCCTTTTGTCAAACATTAAACAGCTGTTTCGAGACCTTAAAATAATAATACCTGATATTTGTGATGACATGCATTTTCGGGCACACATGTGTTCTGTTGATAAAGAAAACATGAAAAAAAAAACATTTTGAGTATCAAACAAAAACAGAAAAAAAAATTGAAAAAACAAAACCCTTTTTTGAGTGATAAAATTTTGAAAACAAAACAGCTTCCTTTAGAATAAATAAATGATTTTCAGCCACAAATTTAAATATTTGTAAATGTGTTACAGCTCACGAAAAGGAAAAGGGTCACACAGGCATGTGTATACATTTGTAGACAAATATATGTAAATGTCCTGCTTGATATTGCACACAAAAAAGCTAGAAAAACTAGTGGATTATTTTCGCTTCAGAAAATACAAAAAAAGTTTATTTTCTTATCCTTTTTGTTGAACGTTTATTTAAAGTTTTTTTTAATTCTATCATCTCAAGGCCATATTTTATGTTATGAAACATTGTTTAGAAACAGATAATTTAATAAAAATTATGTCCGAAGGATAATAATATTTCTAAGGCTCCCTTACTTAACTACTCTCAGTGTACCCGTTGGAAACCCTTAGACCTGGACATGATATTATTTAATGCTATCATGGCTAATAAAAGACACACAAAATATCATCTTGTGATTTGTTTTGGCAAGCCGAGTTTATCTCGTTTGTGGCTTGACTTAGAGTTGCCGGACTTAAATCTCCTTTCTGATCCTTCTGCAATTTCAAGGTCGTCCCACAATTCATTTAATACAATAGTTGACATTTGTATTGTAGGAACTGTAGTCTTTCAGCTGTCTGCGGCCTGTTCATTCATTCAGCTAAAATTCCACTAGAATTTCATAGGAGATTGAAAATTCAGTTCCCTGCATCATTTTGCACTTACTGTTGCCACCTGTCGAAAAAATACTTATATTTTCAGGTTTACAAAAAAAAAAAAAAACATTACAAATAGATATTTCTACAAAAATGTATGCTCACATGGTGGATGAAAAAGTAATGAAAAGAAGGCAACAACCATATAAAAATATGTATAAGTTGTAATAATACCATTATTATCATATAATAAATATCAACACCAATATTATTTGTATCATTGCATCTGTTTGTATTTTACAAATAACGACATGTTAGATTGTATGTGTATTTTTATGATGGTAATCTAACACAATAAAATAGCAAATAAACGAATAAACAGCAAGTGTCTGAAACCAATCATACACATAAGCCTTGTATACGAGGATAGACTTAAAATTTTGTTAAACAAAATAATAAATAAATAATTTAGAACCTCTTCTATGCCACAATTTTTTTTGACGTTGATCCTCAAGTTTTTTTTGAACCAGTACACGCAAAGACATAGTTGAGGTAACCATAATCTAAAAGCAATATATTATGCGTGAGTTATACGGTTGTAGTCAAACCAAATTATTATTAATATAATCAAATTGAACCATATTATTGTCTAACTTAAAAACATTAAAAAATATGACCATATTATAATTTTTTTGTTTTTTTTTCATTTTGATTTATTGTATCTTCAATATGATTGAACTAACAATAATTACTCATATCTTAAGTCTATAATTCTTGCAAAAAAAAACCAACTACAAAACAAATAACATCAATTCTAAACTAAAAATTTAAAAGAAAGTAATCTGTAAGAAATACTTTTAAACTTATTGCTCTAACGGACATAGTAATATACATACGTTCTGCACATTCAAATGTCTATCCATAACGGTTCAGCTGATAAAACCATATACGATATATTACGTCAGATATGAGAACACCCTTTATTTTTTTACATTTATTATTACTGACACAGTAACGGTTCCAAGGATATGGCCATATAGGTTAAGCAATATCACCTAGGGGACACCCTTTAATGTACAATTTTAAATTAAACACTTATTTTAAAGGAGAGATTCTTTTTAAATTTCAAATGTCTGTCTAAAACGGTTCAAAAGTTTGGCCATATGCATCAATTTACATCAACTATTGAGATACCCTTTAAAATTTTAAATATTTATAAATGTTATTATACGGGACGTAGTAGTGGAGATTCTGTCTAATTTTCAAGTGTTTGTCTATAATGGTTCAAAAGATAGGGCTGGATAGGTAAAATTATATCAATTATGGGGGGACACCCTTTAGTTTCCAAATTTAAATTATATACTTGATGTTATAAAGGACTTAGATATAAAGGTTCTTTGTAAATTTCAACCGTCTCTCTGTTACGGTTCACAAGTTTTGCAATATACATCAAATTACAACAACTATTGGGACACCCTTTAACTTCTAATTATAAATATTTAATTTCTGTTTATAAATATTGGACATTCTGTCCAATTTTCAAGTGATTGTCTACAATGGTTCAAATGGTTCATATATTTAAATTGACACATCACATATGGGGACACCCTTTAATTTTTAAGTTTATTTTTTTTAATAATTTCTTTTATTGGTAGCTATAGTAATAAGCAGTTTTTTAAAATTGTAAAAGGGTGCCCTTTACGGTTCATAATACACGTAAAAAACATGTATGTTGTATGGCGACACCCTTTAATTTTCAAAATTCTGAACTTCTTTTAAAATGGGACCAATCTGTAAGCATTTCCTTTCTAATAAAGAAAAAACTTTTAAAATCGGGTCAGAAATGACAGTTCTGCGGGCACAAATATTAAAAAAAAAAACAACATTCAGACGAATTGATAACCTCCTTCTTTTTTTTAAGTCGCTTAAAAATATACTTGTAACAGCTGGACATTACAAGTAGTGCTAGACAAAAAATTGTATGTTTCGCGGTTGCTGTTATCATTTGCGGTTCATCCTTCTGATGTTCAGACAAGAGAAGCAATGTCCATCCATCTTAGACGAATGTAACCACTTTCATTACTTGGAAAATCCATATTATAACGAAATTTTATTTTATCTATGCATATAATAAAATAGTAACTCATTTCCGTCTGTCTGTCTGGCTGTCTGTCTGTCTGTTTTTTTTTCCTTTGTGTTCGCATCGCCTAAAAACTACTGGATGGATTTTAACAAAATTTTGTGAGGAGATACCTTAGCATCCTGATTAAAATATAGGATGCCTTTTTCCACAAAAATATCTCATTTCCATGATAAAGTGGAGAAAAAGCAGTAAAAAAAGTACGTAATTTCCGGTTTAGAGGTACTGAGGTTTTGCGGTTTAAAACTGGGATATTTTAAACACGGTTGCGCACCATTTATTTTTGGAAGAGGGACATGTTAAACAAAATTGCGCAATAGATGGCGTTACATTACATGTTGGGATATTAAATAAAACGTACATGAAACTCTGCTGTGACTCTCTATTGTTGTTGTTTGTTCTCTTCGACCTAAAGGTATACAGTCGTCAAAAACACAATTTTTAAAGTAGGGACAAAATGTTTACGAAACAAAAATTGCAAGTGTGGAAAATGAGAAATTAATTTATAATTGAACCAACAATGTTCATTTGGTACAAGACATAAATTATGGAATTCAATCAGGCATTTAGACGAAGATCGTAGGGCAGCTGGCTCTGGAAAAACATAGCATAAACTCCTGATGGAGGATGGAGCAACAGTGTCCTTCTCTATGGATGCGAGATATGGACGAAAAAGGAAACATGAAAAAATTATCAAGGGCATTATTGGTCGTGCAAAGAACAGCTGCATTACGGGTAACATCCGGGTATCGTACGGTGTCCGCAAATGCTTTACTATTGATAGCGGGAATAATTCCGATAGACCTTCACATACTAGGACAAAGGATGTTTATAGTTAGCAAAAGAAACCAAGAACACAGAACATGGGATGATAGATTTTACACTTTATACCTAAAAAAAACGATATAAAGGACAGGTGAAACGCAACGATCATTCCAGATAAGGAAAAATTGATTATTATTAGAAACAAAAACTGCCAGGCTACGAAAAAAACTTAAAAAAACTTAATAGAACAAACAAATGCAACACTCCGCATTCCCTAAAGGAATTTTGAATGAAATTTTTTTAAGTTGGGTTAAAATTTACTACAGAATCGAAGGAGTTCCGGACTCCAAAAGAGCCAAATTCATTCCAAAAATTTATTCTGCATGTCGAGTATATGAGATTTGTTTCTCATTGGTGTAAAATTTAGTAAGAAATCAAATGGAAGTGGTCCCAGACCCTCCAAAATACTTTGCTTAAATATCCTTTGATCTTTAAAGATTCAAAGCTTAAATACATTTTTCTTTTCTTTCAAATTAATAAAACTTTTTCTTTTTAAGTACCAACTCATTATATACGATTCTAAAAAGTTTTAAGCATCAAACGAACAGGAAGCACTAGCAGCCTATTTAATTTCCGGTAATAAAATTAATGTTTATTTAAACTTATTTAAGTGGTGTGTTTTTCTCTATAATTACATATCATTGCAATGCCTTGAGATTAAAAGTCTATAAAACATTTCATTTTGCTGCATACTTTCGTTCTTATTATGCCACACAGTTCATTCTGCCAATTTAAATTTTAGTTGTGATTCTATTAGTTTTTACAGCAGGGTATGATATTGGAAAGTAAGTCCTAAGTAAAGACTGCAGGTAAAACTGAATATTATTTTATTATAATAATAGTTCTATTAAATACTCTAAGGCCCATTATTATAACTTACAAATAGCTAAAGTTAGGATTTTATCGGAGCGATAAGTTGATTTTCGTAATAATAACAAGGTTGGTTAGTATAACTTACCTTTATAGTACGCTATAGTTAAAGGTTATTTTTATGGGCCCTCAAAGATGTGGGGCATCGATGTAATTTTTGCAAAAAATGATCATTTACTCAAGCTCATATTTTGCAAACCGTTTAGGTAGCGCTTATATAGCCGGGAAATTTTTCACTTTTGCGGCTACCTAAGCGCTACCTTAACGGTGTTAAGAATCATTCCTAGGAAGTTCATATGTTCTAGAAAGTTGTTTATTGAGATCTTATTTTTGTAGTTTATTGTTTCCTTGAATTTTGAACGGTTTTCTACCTATGGACCTGAACAGGGAAAAAAAGGTAAAAAATAATTGAATTTTTTAAAGTTTTTTGCGATTTTGACCTTGAAGATGAAGTTTTTTTGATTTTACGTTAAGAGCTACAACTTTGCCTCAGAGAGTATATCAAAATTCCAAACGGTTTGCAAAATATGAGTAAATGATCACTTTTTTTTGCAAAAATGACATCGATGCCCCACATCCTTGAGGGCCCATAAAAAAAACCTGGAGTACTTTGGGCAAAACTGGGAGACAGGGGTCTTTTTTTTGTTGGTCTTTTATGACGTAGTGGTGTCCGTATTTGGTTATTTTACCATGACTTAAAAAATTACACAGTGGGTTATGAATTTGGTATTAAAATTACCCAAACCATCAGAGGAAATTTGCGAACCCTATACTACAGGTAAAGTATACAATAATTTTTGTCGATGCTCAGTTTAAGAATAATAGTAAGGCAATCAATCGGTGGAATGAAAATCACAAGCTTGATCTTGAGATTTTGAGAAGGTATTTTATACCTTAGATCAAGACTCAATATGGCAGGCAACCCTTAACGGCTTAGATAAGATGATATCTCGTATTACAGGCCTATATTCTAATGCTATTTTCAGAATAGTATACAGGATAGGCTATTTGCTGACACATTTTCTCTTTAATTGTATACTCGACACAGCGATGCAAAGAGCAACTAGCTACAGAATTTGCATCACCTGAGGAGTGCAGATTCGGGGATTTAGATTATGCCGACGATATTTGTCTCCTCATCCACATTTTATCAGATATGCAAGCAAAACTAACGCAATTGTCGACGTCACTCTGTACGTCGACAGCCAGACGGCGCTTAAAGCCTTGAAAAGACACAAGATCACATCTAGGCTGGTAGGTGATTGTAAAAAGGCTATCGACGCACTGACGGACACGTATAGGGTTAGATTGTGTTGGGTCCCGGGCCATTGTAATATTGAGGGCAACGAGATTGCTGACGAACTTGCGGGACTGGGCTCGGAAGGGGTAAAATCAATTAGGGTAGAATCGGTTAAGTCACCAATTAGTCACTACTGCAGGATGATATCAGACTGGGTAGTCAGGAGAATCAACGTGTCTTGGGAAGTAAGGGGGATTGCAGAGTGTCAAGGTCAATCTGGCCTAGACTGGACGCTGCGAAAACCGAGATACTTCTGGGTCTAGACAGGAAGGTTCTAAGAGCCGTGATAGGGTTGATCACTGGTCATTGCGCCATTAGTGCAATGGCTAGAAACTGGGTCGTCGGCACACCAGATGTTTGTAGGTTGTGCGAGGATGAGGAGGAGCTGGAAACTGTTGAGCTCGTCGTGTGTCACTGCCCGGTATTACAAAGCCGCAGACTTAGATGGCTAGGTGATAGATTTATCGAGGGGCTCTTCGACAACGCGCGGTGTAAAATCGAGGATGTCGTCGGCTTCATCAAGGAAATCGGGTGGCTGAGTCATAGGTGGCAGGAAGCATAATAAGTCTCAGTTTTTCCCCATAGTTTTCTTAGTTTTATTGTAGTTTAGCTGAAGGGAATCACAATGGACCAACAGGTCTCCGAGTGGATGTGCCATGTTTGGCACAAACCTTACAAACCTAACCAAACCTAACCAAACCTAACCTAACCTAATTGCAAGAAGTGGTAATGTGAGTCGGACTAAAGATCAACATCAATAAAACTAAATCGATGACTATAAATGTTGTAAATATTAAACGCTTCCGCTTATAAAATGAAGTCATCGAAGAAGCTGGCTCATTTTACGCTACTTTGGTAGCACAGTCGAGAAATCAGTAGAGTCTAGCAAAGACATATCAAGCTGCATGAAAAAAGCCCGTCAAGTCTGCGGACATTTTATACCAGCATTTCACGTAAAACCAAATCGGGATAATTCTAACGTAAAGGCAATCCTACTTTAAGGATGTGAGTTATAGAATACAGCCAACCGGGCCGTACATTTAGTTCCAACATTCATAATTGTCTACACAAAATTCTGTTCATATAATTGCCAAGGAGCATAACCAATAACCGCCTTAAAATTAGAAATGGAAATTGGGAAACGATAGGCCAGACTTTAAGGAAGCCTACTGAGGATATTGCCAAGCTAAAAACTGGAACTTGCATGGCAGCTGACAATGCTATAAGTTAATATTTTTACGATTTTCATCTTCGATTTAAGAACCGTGGGCTACAGATAAATTGCGATAATTAGAAGTATCTCTCAGATATAGTTTCTAAGTTGACAATCAAATTAATCCTTTTCTACTTTGCCTCTGCGCAATTTCATTAAGAGATCTTCAACGGTTCAGGAGATACGGGATTATGTCCAAAATAACAAAACCACTGTGCAATGGTGCGTATGATTGATATAAATACCGACAATTTTTGGTAAATCTTAAATAATTTGTTTAAAGTTTAAGCGATTTTCATGACATTAGAAACAATACGAGCAGCTTTAATAGTCCATATATAAAACAAAGATTGAAGTTTATTCTAAAAGTGGTATTCAGTAAAAGAAAAGATGTTTTGTTTAAATATCACGTTATCGCTGTCATAGTTTAATTGAAATATTGAATTTTTACCATAATATTTTTTTTATTTAGCCAAAGACTTAAAAGGCTGATTATAAAGATGTTTGCAAAATATTTACACTAAAAGGTAGGGTCATATTAAATTAATTGTATTAAAAAAAATATATATTTTTTATTTATGATTCGGCTGGATACTAAATGTACTTAAAATCTAAAATTTGTTTAACTATAGTGAATATCACCTCGGATTCAGTTTAATCGAGCATCAATTCATTCATTCAATGACGTGCAAAAGTAACAAAAAAGTTTCACTTGCGGCAATCAGGTAGTGTTTTGTTAGGAAATTGTGTTGAACGTTTAAAAACTTGTATTCAATACATCACGTTTTTAAAAAGAAGACAATAAAAACTAAAATTCATTGGAAAAAGATAATAAAACAGTTTTTACTTTTCAGTTTTTCTTACTCTTTACAGCTTTAAGCTGTGTTTTGTTTTAATTTTTGACATGAGTAACGAGAGATTTTATTTTCTCTTTGACTAAAAAAATTCTACGGAATCTTTTGTTTTCACTTAATGATTTCTTATACCAATTTTCTTTAAAAAGATTGTTAAATAATGCGTTTAAAAAATAATTTAAAACTTAAATGGGTTTTCTGATAGATAAGTTCGAATTAAATGAAAAAATTCAAGGAAAACTTTTTGCTTTCTTATGGATGTTTAAAAGTTGTAAATAGAATTTTTTTACATTGGATGAAAAATTTCTTTAAAAAATTTTAAAATTTAAGGTTAAAAAATTTAAGGAAAAAAGTAAAAATAAATTTTAGAAACATATTTTTATTATCGAAAATTTAAGGAAATTTTTTTGTGGATAAAAAAGGTTTGTGAATAGTAATAAAAATTTTAATTAAATTTTTTTTCCCATAAAAATTTAGTTAAATTTTATATTATACATTTTTTTAACTAATATTTTGTTATTTTTTTTTTTTCAAATAAAATTTTACTTAATTTTTTTTGTCAAATAAATTTTATATAAATTTTGTTGTTCATCCAAAATTTTAGTTATATTTTTTTTTATTTAAATGTCACTTAAATTTTAATTGATTAAAATTTTAAATAAAATTTTATTTGAAAAAAAAATTAACAAAATATTAGTTGAGAAAAATTTATTAATTAACATTTTTTTAACAAAAAAAAAAAAATTAGTTAAATTTTTTTAGTTAAATTTTTTTTTATTATAGTTTTTTTTCAAATAAAATTTTTTACAACTATTATTTAGTTATTTTTTTTTTTTTCAAATAAAATTTTATTTAAATTTTGTTTTTTAGAAAATTTTATTTAATTTTTTTTTCATCTAAAATTTTAGTTATATATTTTTTTACTTAAATGTAACTAAAATTTTAGTCGATAAAAATTTTAAATAAAATTTTATTTGAAAAAAAAAATGAACAAAATATTAGTTGAAAAAAAATTATTAATTAAATTTTTTTAACAAAAAATTTTCTTAGTTAAATTTTTTTAATATAATTTTTTTCAACTAATTTTTTGTTATTTTTTTTAATAAAATTTATTTAATTGTTTAATATTATGCTAATTACCCATAATTTGTTATAATAAAAATGCAAATTCATTTATTTAATTTTTTTTTCAACTAAAATTTTAGTTTAATATTTGTTTTTTTTTTTTTGGACCTTAATGTAACTAAGATTTTAGTTGATAAAAATCTTAAATTTTATTTTATTTAAAAAAAAAAAAAAAATTAACAAAATATTATAAAAAAATTTTAGCTACTATTTTAGTTGAAAAAAAATGTATATTAAAAAATATAACTAAAAAATTTTATTTTTTTTTTAATTTTTTCGGGGAAGTAAAATTTTTATAAAATTATTTTAGTGTTTATTAAAACGATATTTTTTGAATTATTACAATTAAAATAAATTTATTTGAAAACTCTTCCTACAAAAACAACTTTTTATTTTAAAATTAACATTTAGGGCACTTTCAGAATGAACTACGTCAATTGTGAGAGTGTAGTTCCTAGCAACACCAATGGCCTGTTAAACAAAACTTTATCTAAATTGTTTTATCACAACGTTTTTATAAAATTTAAAAGCTATAAGTTATTTTCATTTTCCCACCAACATGCCTTAAAATATGCAGCATTTTTTACTCATACTCGTTTTAAAATTAACAAATTTTATGGCAAAACCAATTTTAAAAATAACCTGCTAAAATTCTTTTGGCCAAATTAGATCGAAGTTAATAATATTCAGATTTTTACGTACAAATACCACTCATATTTTTATTTTCCGGTTTTTGCTTTAAGCAAATATTAAATATGTTTGCATGTATGTATTATATAATTTTTTTCTATCACCCACATATTTTTCTACTTTCCGTTCTGTCTTATAAATGAATCAACATAAAACAACATTTTGCAAAAATATTTTATTAACCATCATATGAGGGTGTCGATGAAATTTTGTTGGCCACCATTTGGTCAAACAAGCAGTCATAGCACAGTGGGTGTAAGTTAATAAAATCATTTTACAAATCAGGAAACCTTTTTCCCGCTGATCTGGCTTGAGCAACCAGTGAAATACGTATAGGGACTAGCTCTTTCCCCCAACAAATAAATTGCATTTTTATTATAAAACGTTATGGGTAATTAGCATAATATTAAATAATTAATATTTAAATTCCCAAAAATTTTATTAATAATTTGAAAAAATTAAATATTTAAAATATTAGTTATAATAAAAGGTACTACAAATTCTAAATTACTGCTGTTTTTTATTTTTATTTATTTTTTTTATGTATAGGGTCAGAAAATACAGTGTGTTTTACAAGTATAAAAATAAATCTATATTTCTGAAATATTAAAAATATAAATATATTAATTAAAATAATAAAAGGTACTAAATATGCTAAATTAATGCTTTGTTTTTTTAAATTTTGTGTGTTTTTTTCTGCTGTAGTGGGTTGGAAAATACATTGTTTCACAAGTGTAAAAAAAATTCTATATTTTATAAATATCGAAATTATAAAAATATTAATTACAATAAATGCTACTACAAATGGAAAATTAATCCTTTGTTTTTTAAATTTTTCTTGTTTTTTTTTCTCTGTAAAATGGGATTTGCAAATTTAAAAATAATGAAATATTTTTTAAGTATTAAAAAATATATAATTAAAAATGCTATATTAGTGCTTTGTTTTTTAATTTTTTTTTTTTGCTGTAGCGGTTCAGAAAATAAATTGTGTTTTACAAGATTAAAAATAATTTTTAATTTTTAAAATATAAAATAATGCTTTATTATTAAAATGCTTCATTATTAAAAAATTTGTTTTTTTTTTATGTAGCGGGTCAAAAAATTCAACGTAATTTTTAAGTGTAAAAATATTTCTAAATTTTTAAAATATTTTAAATTATATATAAATATTATTCATGATAAAAAGTATTAAAAATGCTTAATTAAAGCTATATTTTTTTATTTATTTTATTTTTTTTTTGCTGTAGCGGTCAAAACATACAATGTGTTTTATAAGAGTAAAAGTAATTGTAAATTTTTTAAATATTAAAAATATATTAATAATATTTATAACAAAAGGTATTTAAAATACTTTAGGGCTTGTTCTCTAATTTTTTTTTCACTGTCGCTGGTCAGCAAATATATTATGTATGACAAGTATAAAAATAATTATAAATTTTAAAAATTATTGATAAACGATTTCAAACCTGAATTAAAAACTATTTATGTAATTATTGCTTAAAAATGCATCCTTACTCCCAAGGTGTCTAGAATAATAAATGCTTCAACAGCTAAATGCCTCAAAAGATGGATGCTAACCAAAATATCTATCAAAAACATTTTTAGTTGTTAATTACCTTTACAACAAATTTCGTCTGCAGTACAAATTGGTCTAACAGAGGTTTAAAATTATTAATAAATTGAAATTTTGTTTGAAACCCCTTTTTTATTACAAAGAAGTAATGAGGCAATAGATTAGTCCTGATGAAAAATATGGCATTTGATATCAATGGAAATTTTCATACAACTACTTTCGTATTGAAGATATAGTTTAAATAGATATTGTATTTATTAACTTAAGGATTTAGATACTTGGATTCATAACTTCGTTTCTACATATTTATTTTTGCGAATTTACTGCTCATATAGAGCTCTGTGTGGGTTTTCTCTATTATTGGAAAGTTTATATTTGAATTAGGACCGAGAGCTTCCGTTAGCAGTGGACGAAATAAACTTGCAGGAGATGAAGAGTTTAGTCTCTAAAGGAACTCCGTTTTTTATGGGCCTTAACAAAATTGTTACGTATACCACTCAAGACGTAGACGGCTTAATTTCTAAGGGTACTCCTTAGGCAATAGCCTCTCGCCACGAAGTCCAAAAAGTTGATGGAATATAATCGGGGTACTTTAATATCCAGCATAAGTGCCTAGTCATAAAAACTTCAAGTATGATCTGTACAAGATAAACATCAAAAAAAATTCTTTTAGACTGTGTTGGAAGAGGGCTGAGTCTGTAGAGCACATAATGTGTGAATGTTTAGCACTGGCTAACATAAGGCATGGAACTACCGTTATACATATATTAAATGTGGATGCCATAGGGATTCTAAGTCTTAGACATATCCAATTTCAATAGAGTCTGTGGTGAGGAAGAAGATCGACAGTTAAGAGTCGACAATCTAAAATCACTTTAGTCGAGAATAAAGTCTAGTGTTATAACGAAACGCAATGAAAGTAAGGAGGTCATAAATTAACAATCGACTGCCTGAAATCACTGAGAACCAATAGCGATCGAAAGGGGACCCATAAATTTTAATAAATCACAAAATATTTCCTCGAAGGCCAAAAAATTTGAATTAGATAAAATTAAATTAGAAAACTTTATTAAACATATACAGCCAAAGAATGTTGGAATTATTTGAAATTCTAAATTGTTCTTATTTTAAATTCTAGATTTCTTAAATATTCCTATGTTCCAACGTAAAACACACCTTTCCAGAAAAAATCAATTAAATTGGCAAATAACTTCTTTATTTGGAACAGCCATCTCCTTGCCTAGATGTGTGAACTTTGTTTAAGAAAATTTCTTTTAAATAAACATTTTTTACTGAATGTGTTGCATAATTGAGCATGTTGGTCTCTTCCATTAAAGATCATTTTATACCATTTACTGTTCTTCGAAAAATTCTTCATAAAATCATAACTGTTTTGTAGAGTATTCCTGCCAACTTATAAATCAATTATCGTTTGCTATTTTGCAGTGGAGTGTCAATGACAGTGTTTGTTTTATTATCACACATACACATGCACTCACACACAAATGGCTCAGAACGAAAATGTTGAAAATACTAAAGTTCACAAGACTTACTATAGTTTGTGGCTACAGTGGGAGTGTTGTTTTAATATTTGAATTTGTTTTATTTTTTTTTTCATTCCTCACATTTTTATCCAGGGAGGACGTAGTGTTCAAGATATGTTGGAAGCATAAAAAAATATAATAAAGTTAACCAATCGAGCAATATCGTCACCAACGCAATTATTTGTAAAAATTTATAACCACCAACTACATCCAAAGAGTTACAGTTACAGTTTCATTTTCATTTATATTTATTTTATTTTTTATTTTTATTATTCTGAAAGCTTGTATATTTTTAAATATTTTTTATTTAGTATTTTACTTTTTTGTTTTTAAAAAATTTTTTGACAAGAAACCATTTCCTCTTGTTTACTTAGCCAGAACTATGCCACAAACATAATTGGGACGAACCGCGAGTTTTTCGTTCCAAATATTCGTCAAAAAAAAAAAAGAAATACAAACCTGTAAAAGGCCGAGCTAATTATTTTCATCAGAATTTTACGAGCATTGTAAAAAGTACACCTCAGAAGATCATCATTCTGCATCTAAATTTTTATATATATAATTGAAATCTATTTCCACCACATTTAAATTAATTTAATAAAATTTTATTTATTTTTAAATTTAAATTTTAATTTTATTTAAGTATGTTAAAAGTAGGCAAGCATTTTCTTATTAAATTTCCCTCATTTTTCTTTCTCTATATTTAAATAAAAACAAATTCCCAACAATCTCAGAACAGCTGACTTTTACCACTTAGAAATATACATTATAAGAAATTAAAAATAATCCTGGTACATTAAACAGAGATTTGTTTTTGCAACACATTCACATTCATCATAACTATAAACACTTCTCAAAAGGTCATACAAACAATACTCACTGCCGTGCTAACATACTTCATACATACACTTTTATACGTTGGCTTTTCTCCATCCAAATACTTTCCTTTTCATTGATGGTTTTATTTTTAAGTTAAAAAAATGAATACTAAACTGAACTTATGACGGCTACCAAATACTCATAACCTACATACATCCATACAATTTAAAGAACAACAGCTAAAAAAAATTTTCATCAAAAATAAACCACCGGATAAAGGTTTTATTCTTAATAACTATAACGTTATCATTATTATGTGCAGCCCCATCTTCATTCTCATTCTCACTTTCATATTTATTTTCATCCTCATTATGCACAGAATACTCATTCAAAGGTAGTACTACTAAACTCATTTACTTTTCCGTGTCACTCATTATCTTGCTTGCTCTTGCTAACTGTAATTTAGCATAACAGTATATACAGGAATGGAAAATTGAAATATTTAAACGGTATTTTATTACAATTAAAATTATTATTATATTTTATAAAAATTATCATATGTTATAACCAAAGGCCCCCAACCAAAAAAGTGGTTAAAATGAGAATGCATTGGTTTGCTTAATATTTAGCAAAGTGACACAAACCTACTTTGTTGAAAGCTGGCATGCTACTGATTTAAAATTTTTACATGTTTTGTTCTCTTTGTGAGATTCTCGTTGAGATTGTGTATGTGCTCACAGATCTTTAGGGGCTTGCGTGGGGCTTTTAAAACAGAACGTTTTAAAAGTCAAACAAATATTTTTGTTGTCGGCTGTTTTTTGCTTTAAAATGTTTGTTTATTATTTTTTTAAGTTAAAATATTTAATCACTCGACAAAATTTTTATTTGAAAAAATTTTTATTGGAAAAAATTTTTATTGGAAAAAATTTGTTATTCGAAAAAATTATGTAAAGGAATTTTTATTCGATAAAATTTTTTTATTCGAAAAAATTCGGAAAAATTTTATTCAAAAAAAATTTTTTTTTATTCAAAAAATTTTTATTGGAAAAAATTTGTTATTCGAAAAAATTATGTAAAGGAATTTTTATTCGATAAAATTTTTTTATTCGAAAAAATTCGGAAAAATTTTATTCAAAAAAAATTTTTTTTTAATCAAAAAAAAATTTTTTTTTTATTCAAAAAAAATTTTTTTTTTTATTCGAAAAAATTTTTTTTATAAAATTTATAAAATTTTTTTTATTCGAAAAAATTTTTTTTATTCGAAACAATTCGAAAAAACTTTTTCTTCAAAAAATATATTCCAAAAATTTCATTAGAATAACTTTTTATACGAATATTTTTTGTTAATAAAAAGAATCCAGTTATTCGAAAAAATTTTTTTATTCAAAAAATTTTTTTTTATTCGAAAAAAAACAAAAAACAATTTTTTTTATTCGAAAAAAAATTTTTTTATTCGAAAAAAATTTTTTTTATTCGAAAAAATTCGAAAAAAATTTTTTTTATTCGAAAAAATTTTTTTTATTCGAAAAAATTTTTTTTATTCAAAAAAATTTTTTTTATTCGAATAAATTTTTTATTCGAAAAAACTTCTTCAAAAAAAAAATATTCCAAAAATTTCATTCGAATAACTTTTTATACGAATATTTTCTGTTAATAAAAAGAATCCAGTTAAGTTCTTTACTTAAATAAAAAAATTTTTTTATTCGAAAAAAATTTTTTTATTCGAAAAAAATTTTTTATTCGAAAAAATTTTTTTATTCGAAAAAATTTTTTATTCGAAAAAACTTTTTCTTCAAAAAAAAATATTCCAAAAATTTCATTCGCATAACTTTTTATACGAATATTTTTTGTTAATAAAAAGAATCCAGTTAAGTTCTTTACTTAAATAATATATTTTATTTTAGGAAAATTTACCCGAATAAGTGCTTTATTCGATTAACATTTTCATTTCTTTTTATTGTTTTGATGTTACAATACAATTTATTAATTAAAACTTAGTTACTGAGCATAGAGGTGAAACACACAGAGTCTTTGGTGGGAATCGTAACCACAACCTTCAGACTGATAGACTAGCACACTACCCACTAGCCCTCGGGGCACCCTTTTTATGTATTTCTATTTTACATTTATAAAAATTACAATAAAATAAATATGTAAAGCATCAGCATCTATCATCGGCTAAAAACAATATTATTATTTTGTTTTATTATTACATGATGAATTTCAAGCCTGTTATTATGGTGATTCACATGAAATATGTATCTTTACATATAAAAGACTATAACAGGACTGTATCTATACATAAAAGATTTTTTGAAATTTTCTTTGCTAGTAGTAACGAAAATTTTAGAAATTTTTGTCTGTCTTTGTTCGCATCACGTAAAAACTACTGGTTAAATTAAAAAAAAAAAATTTAGGAAGGTACCCTAGTACCTCGGTTCAAATATAGGATACTTTTTTTCCGCGAAAATATCTCAATTCCAAGAAAAAGTAGAAGTCAAAATTAAAACGTAAATGAACTCTAACATCATAAATTTGTATATAAAGCCTATTTTACAATATCCTGATAATTACACAGAGACGGATAAGTATATACAAAGTGAATCTTGAAATTTGGTATGAATTACTTTCTTACTCTTAAGAGATAAAGACATGGTAAATTGATGAGTCCTCTTTGCAAAATGTATGAATTAGGACATATACTTGTTATTCAGGAAACTGCCAGATGTCACCTTTGTCTGAGTTCTCTGACCTATAATGCGGTAATTTCTTTCAATATCATATTAATTATTGATTATGGTTTTCATAAGAACACTGCGATATTCCTATTTTGCAAACGGTACTACAACAATACAAAATTTTCCATCTCTGAGTCATTTAGATATTTATTCATGCAAAACAATAACACAACATAATGGAATCAGTATTGCAATGGAAATCTGTGTATGGCTGTGTGATTGTTTGAGCTTGTGTACCAAAAACAGTGCAACAGTTAATCTTGCATCTTCTCAGCAACCTTTAAGAAATAAAAAACAACATTAACAGCAAAAAATAAATATTTCTCATTGTGCAGCTTCTTGAAACAAGTTCTAAATGTCAGCTAGTTTTTCATCATATTTTAAAGCTTCAAAAGAATGAGGATAACATGGTATTATTTTCTTAGTCTTCACTACTCTTTTACTTCCTCTTGAAGAACAACACGTATTTGTGTCTAGTTTCTTAGTATTAGTATTTTATTTAACCTAAAATAAAAACATATACACTCACATATAAACCTCATTTCATTCATTATAACTGTTTTCATTATTTATATGTGTCAGTGTGTAATGAAGCAGATAAAAGTTTACAAATAATTTGAGTAGGAGAGTTTTCATTGAAATTTGAATAAAACAAATTTCCCCCGAGTTTTATTTTCCATTGTTATTGTTGCCTTATTTATGTAGACTTGTATAACAAAAAAAAAATATATATATTGTCCGGCATTTTATATTTTTCACTGTCATTGTGGTGACTATTTTAGCGATTGCTGCTGTTGTAAATAAAATAGCAACAAGACCATGTAACTTGTTGTCAACGAGTTGAATGCAGAAAATTTGTTATGACAAACAGTGACATTGTAAAGGACAACAGAACTTGAAAGAGTATGCGGAAGCTTTAAGGCAGAAAAAAATATATTAAAAATTGTTGCAAAATTTTAGTAAAAATTTACAAAAATATTTTTTTCATAAAGAAAGATCCCTGCTTATTTTATGTTTTTAAATACTTTATAACCAGAAGTGTATGCAAGATGGGTTTTAAATAGAAAATAATAAAATTTAAAAGAACATTTAAAAGGCATATTTTATTATTATTTAGTCGTAAGTCCTTACCGCAACCCAAGGGATCTTTTGTACAGCCTTTGTTTTCAAAGAACCAGTTCTAGGCTACGAATTAAGAAAAACCAATAATCTTATACAGTGAGAAATAACACTCACATGCCATGCATATACCAAAGCCTCCTAGAAATTTTGTTCTACAAAACCCCAAAACAGACCAGTACATGTTCCCCGAAGTACCTGCATATTGTGATCCCAGTATTTCCTAATGTTTGTTGATGCTACCGAAGAACAAAATGTTCGATAAACTATGCTGTAGATTGCTTCAAATCATTCTTATTAAGTGCTACTTGCCTTTGGCATTTATCTTAAGAAAACTTAATAAAACACTTTGCTTGCCTGAGCCCTGTTATAGGTTTCCAATGACGATGAAATTCTGCTTTTACCTAGGAACAAATTTTTTTTATAGCTTATCGTCCAGTAGACATGCCAAAGAAGGATTCTATAAAGCTGTGTCGAGCTTCGTGGTTGGCTAAACGGTTCTACTGCTGATTACCAATATAACTCCTAATGCTGAGAATCTAACATAAAAGAGGTTTTCGATAGAACAAATGTTACAAAATGGTGTCAATATCACGCTAGTGTTAATTTTTGTATTTTTTGTATTAATTGTGCGATTTAAGGCTTTTGTGATATATGTATTTTAAGAATATGAAAAAAGGGGAAAAAATATTAAAGTAAAAATATTAATAACAAGAGAGAAGCTTTAGGTAGTGGTAGCCTTTGTTCTCACTAACTGACGACTGATAATTGAATGCGATTTTTCTCGTATACCTTTTTCTAAATTTGGTTGGTTAAATAAATGATGCTTACAACTAAACACTATCCAAAATTAATGGATACGAAGAATGCTGATGACGTACGTAGCTTTGTGGTGTTAAAAAATTAAATTTTCCTAATTTTTCTTTAATATTATCAGCTAATTTGTAATTTAAATTATTCTTTTTTAGAGAGAATAAAAGGAACTTAAACTTGACTACAAATTTTCATATGTATTATTAAAGTAAAATAAATCAGTCAGACTCGTACTCTCAGGGTTCCATAATACGTTCAGTATATAAACTTAGCAGGACAACATTTAAGTTTTTCATGTCTTTTATAGGACAGCGTTTAATCCCTAATTATATGTTTTACAATCTTTAATTTATACTAGTTTTTGTTATTGCGGCCATAGTTATAAACGTTCTGTAGAAATTCCAGAACTCTATCTGCTATGTTTCCAGAGATATAGGGCTCTGACAGATGGGCAAACAGTTGAATGAAAACAAATAGGGTTACATTTTTACCCTTTGGGTACTTAACTCTATTTCAGGTTTCTCTTAATTCCATTTTTTTGCCTTAAATATAAAAAATTTTCTTCAGCTTAACATAACAACTTGTGTTAGAAAAGAAAAATTTGATGTTAGTGCTTAAAATTACCTAATTCAATTTGGTGTTTCACCATTTTCCACTTTGTTCCTAAGTCGAAAGTCTTAAATGTTCCTAATTTTTTCATATCTTTCGGCTAAATATATAAATTGTTGTTACAAAAGATAAATTTGAAGTTTATGCTTATTTTTCACCCAATTCCATTCCATGTTTCACTATATTCCATTTTGTTCCTGTACGTGAAGTGTTAAATTTTTCCAGTTTCTTTATATCTTAAGTCGAAATATATCAATTTCTGTAAAAAAAAAAAAATTGAAAATTTTGCTTGTGTTTCACAAAACTCCATTTCATTCCTCTGCATACTTTTTTCACATTTTTCTGCAGTTAGTGTAAGTTTTATTATTATACAAACATATTTACTGATTTATTTAAATTTTCAAATATTTTATAAAAATCCCAAATCGTTTCTGTGTTCAAATTGTTATTATTTTAACAAATTTACTTACAATTTTATTAAGTGTTAAAACATTTATTTATTTCTATCTAAACTCTAAACTATTGTTAAGCCTATTTATATTATAAATTATTTTTTCTTTACTTTTAAACTCACAACAAAGATACCGAGATAAAAGAATATTTTCCCAGAATGTCATTAAAAACAATCATATTAAAATTATTTTTTAATTTCCTTTTAAATTTCTACCACAATGTACGTTTGACTTCAGGTAAAAATGCAATGACATTTTGTCCGCATAATTTCACTTTCATTTGCAAATTATTTAACACGAAAATCCACTTTTTAATTAACAGGAAGTCACGAGCAGTCACTTTTCAAGTACTAGACACGATAAAATAAATATGTCGGTGATAATATGTGCGTAATTGTGTCACTGTATGTATGTATAAGTAAAAATGTTTTTATGATGACATGCAGGCATGTGTAAAGCCAAACACTGCAGTAGAAGTGAGTGAGTACTTGTATGACAATTTTATAGGTGCTACTTGCCTGTTTAAATGCGTGTACAAGTGACAGTGTAGATGTTCCAGTTTAAACAAGGGCCAGCGTGCGGTTGTGTGCCTGAATGAAAACACATTTATGTTGAATATAGTGTAGAATAATAGTTTAAAGTAACAGAGTTGTTGGAAATTTTTAAACATTTAAAGATGAATATTGAATAACGACGTACTATTCAAATTTGTATCACATTTAGTCCCTAAGTGCCAACACTCCTGTAATCACTTTTGAAAAGAGAAAATATTAAGTTAATTTTTGGGTTCATCCTATTTCTTCCGTAGATAAATTATGTTGCTTTATTCTTCAATAGACTTAACTGTTGAACGTACAATTTGCTTTATTATCGTTAGAATAGGGTTGGTTGCTTATTCACGTTCTCCCTTTCTTATTACAGCAGAAAAAATCAATTAATTAAATAAGAATTTTATATCAATAATACATATGAATTTTTTTTTTCAAGTAATGAAACCTCTTATATACAATTACTTTCTAATGTTTCATGAAATTCCATTTCGTTTCTTAAGTACAAAAGTGTTTTATGCTGCTTTTATCATTAGTTTGAAAAACAATATTACTAAAAACATTTAACTTTCTAATGTTAAATATCATTCCACTTTGTTCCTTATGTAATTTTTTTTGAATTTAACGATAAAGTAACATACTTTTATCATTAATTTTAGAAACAAATCTACTAAAAACAATTATATTTTTCATTTTTCATTAAATACCATTTTGTCCCTATACGTCTTTTCATTATTTTTAAATGTTTCCCACTAGTTTTTTTTTTATTAAAATTTAAAAAATAGTCAGGAAAAAAATATTTTATAATGATTCATAATACTCCATTTTGTTCCTCATTTGTTTTCTCTCCATATAAAAAACTTGTTTTGGTTATCTTTTTAACTTTGATAAAATAAAAGTTTAATTTACTTTACTTTTTAAAAGCTACATATCTGACGATTCTTATATATTATTTCACTACTAATATACTTTTTACATTTTATAAAAAAAACTAATGATCTCATTAATTCCATTGAAAAGGAGAACATTTTCATTTTCTACTTTAATTTGAAAACATTTAAAAGCAAATCTTCTAAATTTTTTTTTAATATTTTATAAGATTCCATTTCGTTCCTTATGCTTTATGGACTTTATTTAGGCAAATAAAGCAAAGCAAAGCGGTATTTTTCAAATAATCTTAGAAAAGCGCTGCAACTTTTGCATATCGTCGCGTTTATTCTTAAACCACGTAAGCGCCAAAAAGTCGTTTTTCAAAAAACGAAAAAATTAATAACTTCTTTGATTGGGTTTCAAAACAATTTTTTTTACAAAAGACTCTCTGAAGGGTATAGAAATTTTTTTTTTTAAATTTGTTACGTACAATTAATTGTAGCCAAGTCTGTCGCTTACGTGGTTTTGGCGCAACCAGCAAATAGCAAATTTCTGTGTGTAAATTAACATTTATTTTTGTATTTATCAAAAAAAAAACTTTTAACTTTACCAAAAATGCTCCAATTGGCTTCAAACTTTCCTGATTTTTTTTATTCTTAAATACAAAAAACTTAGTGATTGAGTCTTTAACATTTCCAACTTCAAATATAAACACCATTATATTTTGCATGCAACTGTCATTTCTATGAGAATTTTTTTATTTTTTTTTTGTTAAGATGAGAATGTAGTCTGTTATTTTCTACCATAAAAACGAAAAAAGTCAATTTCGAAAAAATGACGTTTACGTGGTTTAAGAATAAACTCGACGATATGGAGGGATAAAAAATAATATTCATCTCTTAATAATATTTCTTTTTTAAATATTAGCAAAATAAAAATCAGTGAAATATTAAAAAAATATTTTAAGTTTTCCACTTAAGGCTATTTTACAATTAATAATCAAATCTAAAGTAATAGCTGTGGGTTATTTAAAAATATTTTTTTTAATGAGAAACGAAATGAAATTTAATGAAACACTGAAAAGTGATAATTAAATTTTTAGTAAGTTATACAAATAATATTAAAAATTAAATAAAAAAAAATAAAAGTAATCTTTTATTTCTTAAAATTTATATTGGGAACGAATTGGAATTATGTGAAACATTAAACAAGTTTGTCTAAAATTTTATGATTATTAACTTTTTTGAATAACAGGCATTGTATAACAGTAAAAACAGTGAAATATACCAAGTATTTCATGGGAAACGAAATGGAATTTAATAAAAGAAGAAAAGAACATTTTGAGTTTTATTGTTAAAAATTTGCTTAAATGATTACAAAAATTATTCTTCGGAAAATAATGTCTTAAACAAAACAATATCTCTTGTTTGAACCGCTATTAGGCATTGCCACATAGGTATGCAACCAGCAGTGATTTGATGCCATTATTTAACCAACGGTTTGTGTTCCTCTTGATTGCCATTGTTGTCTGTTGTCTTCTTCCTGCTGGTACAAACAGCAAATTGCTTGTATTATCGCCAACTACATAAATTCTATTGTCAACGTTATAACATTATTATCTGTTAAGTTAATAATACTAAAGTTATAGTTCTTCTAAGTATAATAGTGTTAGTAGGAATATAAATTATTATTGATGGGTTTATTTGTGCTGACAAAACTTGACAGTTGCGGCGAAACACAAAAAAAGGGCGCCTTATATAAGTCAATTGAAATGTTATACAGTTTATGATTTTAGTATTTAATGGTTATGAAATTTATAATATAAAACTGATTCACAATTTATAAAGATATTTTGTAGAACGAAGGCGTATGATTGATATTAAATTCGTTAAAGAAAATTAATATTAAACATACGCTTAGAGGGAAACAAACTAAAAAAGTTCAAAAGACTTGCAAAACTTTTAAAATATTTTAGTTGTAAATTCTATTTTTATATAATTGAAACATTTTATTAATAGCAAATAGCTTAAGGTAAAATATGTAACTTTAGTTCTTTTTGTAAGTAAAACGATTAATCATGTGAGAAATGTTATAACTTTTTACTGATATTTGAAAAAAAAATTTTAAAGTTTTAGTCAATTTAAGAGAAAATATTTAACTTTACTCCTCTGCCTGTTCTGTTCGGAAGAGAGAGTAGTGAGTCAGGAGATTTAATGTATACTCGTGTTGACACAGTTTTGATATAGTGTATATTGTTTTTGCTTGGTCCAAAGTCTAGCTCTTGGTTTGAGATGACAGTCCCATGCATTCAGGAAATATAGCAAGGATGACTGGACGGAAAATTTCTGTAATCCATGAATATGCTGTCTCGGTTTATACGGACAGTGTCACTACGAACACTCGTACTCCAACAGTTTTTGCCAATATTCGCAACGATTAGGTCTTACTCAGGTTGCTCGATACTTATACCGTGTTTCTAGTGGAAATGGTTTAAGAGAGGCTGCAAGGAGGATTAGTTAATTTTTTAGGAGACTCTATCTATCCCTGTACTCCTATCTATCCCTGTATATGTGATTCCATATACACGACAAATGTTTGAAGAAACTTCATATCGTTTCTTTATTGATAACTTTGATATTTATTGTTTTATTGATATTTTTGTAATTTCAATAACTTTTTTTATTTTAGTAAAAGTTTATTAAAAATTTTTAATAAACTATTTATTAGTTTTTAATAAGTTTCCATTATGTTAATTGTCAGAAATTAAAATTTTTACAAATTTGAAGTATTTCATTAGTTTTCGTTCCCCTTATAGTAAACAAACAGCTTGTATTTTACCAATTTCGTTTCCCTAATTATATTACCCTTCATAATGCTTTATTTTACATATTTTAGATATTTCACTAGTTACCGTTTCGTTCCCCTAATTGAAACAGCTTTAGAAATTCTTTATTCAATTGTTTTAATTATTTTCAAAAATTGCTATTTTCTCTTTCTATAAATATTTGAAGATAATATAGTTTTTAAAGTTTCATTTCGTTCCCCTGTTATAAAATAAAATACAATTTTTTTCATTTTTATAATTTGAATATATGTTTAAAATATAAGTGTTCTGTGTGACATCATATTCATTTATATATTTATTTGTGGCGGTTTTATAATGAAATTACAGAAAAACATGTTAAAATTTTAAGATATTTTACTAATTTCTATTTCATTCCCCTATTATAAAATCACATTAAACATTTTTTTTCACTAGTTTTGTTATTATTATTTTAAAAATTAAAAAAATTAATTTTAATAATCATTGACTAGTGTTTCATTAGATTTCAGTATGTTAATGAGCCAAAAATTTGTATTAGTCCTTTTTACCAATAACGAGCATTACCTATAATACACAAATCACCTAAAATAAATTGAAATATTTTGATATAGTTTCCATTTCGTTTCAACTTTATAAAACATAAAATAATTTTTAATTAATTTTTTTTTCTAAAATCTAAATGATTTTCTATAAAAAAAATTAAACATTTTTAATGATTATTTATTAGTATTTCATTAGATTCCATTATGTTCCTCAGTTAAAATTTGGCAGAAATTCTTTTTAGAAATAACTAGCAATTTATATAATAAAAAAATTACTAAACATAAATTTAAACATTTACATATTTCATAGTTTCCATTTCGTTTTACTTTTATAAAATATTAAATAATTTTTAATTTATTTTTTTTTCTATATTTCTGAATAATTTTCTAAAAAAAATAAAGATTTTTAATGATTATTTATTAGTATTTCATTAGATTCCATTATGTTCCTCAGCCAAAAATTGGTAGTAATCCTTTTACAAATATTTGGCAATACATATAATAAAAAACAACCAAAAATAAATAAAAATTTGTAGATATAATAATTAATAAAGTAAAGTAAATATAATTTTTACTTTACTATTTTCCTTAATATTTTAATAATTTTCCAAAAAAAAAAAAAAAAACATTTTAATGACTCATTTTAAGTCTTTTATTGGATTCCGTTATACTCCTCTATCAAAAACTGGTATTTTTCTTTTCTATACATTGACATTTGACGATTATATAGTAAAGTTAAAAAAAAAACTGGTAACATGTTTTAATATTTCAAAAGTTTCCGTTTCGTCCCCGTATAACAAAAAAGCATTAATAATATTTATTATATTTTTTATCAATGTTTTAGTATGTATCTAACAACTAAATACTTTTGTTTTATCATTTATTAGTGTTTCAAGTAACTCCATAATGTTCCTTTGTCACAATTTGGCAGTAAAAAACATTTCAAACCCTTTAATTAGTTGCAAAAAAATATAAAATTTTAAATTTAAAAAATATTTGTTTAAATAATTTTTAAATTTTCTTTACTAAAAAATTCTCTAGATATTGATATTTATGAAACCCTCATCTATTAAAACATTTTTATTTAATTTTATCATCTTTAAATAGTCGGAAAAACAAGCAGCATAAGAAACAGGAGGCAAACAAATACAAAAAAAAACGTTTAATCTTTAAGCTTTTAATTTTCTTTATTTAATATTTCAACGCTTAAATTTACAAGCAGTTTATATTCAAGGATTTGTGTGCCTTTTCCTGTATTTACGTCTAGATATTTATAGTCTTAACATATTTTGCAATTTTTATGATTGAAATATTCACTAAAAATATATATTTTAAAGCAACCTGTTGTATCGTTACACTACATTTGTATATCTGTCAGTCGCAATGTTTAGCAACAAGTTCTTAATTTGCGTGAGTGCTTGTTGGCTTCAGTCATAAAATAACATTTTTGTTTTCCTTCTGCTTCTTTAAAGCAACTTTCCTTTTTTGCTAAGAAAAAAATATCTAATGTAACAAAGGTGTAATGTTGAGTAAATTATTTTTGATAAATAGCGAATGAAATAAATAGCACAGGGAGTTAACGTAATAATAGTTGTCTAAAATGAGTTAAATTTTTTATTTCTGCTATTTAATTCATTTTAATGAATTGCTGTTTTTAAATTTTTAAAGGAAACACGCTTAAGATATTGTTGTTTTTATTCAGGAAAAGTATTAGAAGTTCAAAAATTTCAATTAATTTTTTGATATAAGAAAGAGATTAAAGCTGAAATATTTTAAAAGAAAAAGAAAATTAATTAATGTAAATCTTTAAAAAAAAAATGGAAATTTAGTAGAAGCTAATAAATAAACATTAAAAAAAATTTTTTAAGGTAGGCTTTTTAGTGTAATCATTATTTGTTTTACAAAATTTAGTTAAAAAAATATTTTTTGCGAAATTTCAGCTTAATCCTTGTTTTTTAAGTAAAAATATATATTTTTTGGTTTCTGAAATATTTAAAAATATTCTTAACTTGTGTTCTCAAAAATTCACAGCTACTTACTTTGATTTTTACCTTTAAATTATATATCATTATTTAATTAATAAACATTATAAATATATATATTTCAAAAGCATAAACTTTTAAAGCCTAATTGAAACATTAAATGATAATTTTTCCGCATAAAATTTATGTTTAAAATTGAAAATTTTAATTTGTTTAACGGTGCGTATGATTGTTATTTATTTTAAGAAGGCTTTGAAAAATTCCTTTTCTCATTTCAAACGATTGATCTAAAATAATCTGAAACACACAAAAATTGAAATTTAGATTTAAAATAAGTTACTTGTAAAAAGTTGCATTTGTAATTAAAACTTCTATTTAATAAGGAATATGAAGGCTGAATGAGTGAATTTATATTTTAAAAACGCTAATTTAACATTTTTTTACTATAATTTTTATATAAAAAAATCAATTTATAATATATTTTTTAATTGCCTACAAAAATTATTTTTATTCTTCAGTTTAAATTTTCAATTGTTTCAACATATTCCATTTCGTTTCTTATGTATTTTTTAAGTTTAATTATTTAATATTATGCTAATTACCAATAACGTTTTTTAATAAAAATGCAATTTATTTGTTGGGGGAAAAGAGCTAGTCCCTATACGTATTTCACTGGTTGCTCAGGCCAGATCAACAGGAAACCTTTTTCCTGTAAGTTTTATTTGCTAATTTCAATTCAATGTATATAAATTTCTAACGTATAATCAATCTAACTAATAATGCTACAGTGTTTCACAAGTTTCCATTTTGTTTCATCCAAAAGTTGTTGTATTTTTGGATTTTATTTCATAGCAAACCTTTGCTAATTTTAATAGCAAAGAAGTAGTTTTCATAATAGTAATAAATTGCTTCACAAGATTCCATTTCATTTGATTTTTAAAAATATTTATTTAAAAGTATTTTTTATAAGTTCGGTATGTTGTTGTAGTTTATGAGAGAAAAACGAAAGAAAAGAAATCAAATTTCATAATATTTTTATTCTATTTTTAAAAATATTTATTTAAAAATATTTTTTTTTTTTTTTTCAAATAATTTTCCCATTTTTTCTTTAACACTATCACCTAATTTGTAATTTAAATTATTCTTTCTTAGAGAGAATAAAACGAACTTAAGCTTGACAATAAATTTCATATGTATGTAATATAGTTCGACTAATAAAATTTTAATTTTCAAAATTAAAATAGTTAAATTAGTTTTTAAATTTGTAGTTTTAAAGTCAAAAATAAAAGAAGTATTTTTCATAAAATTTATAAAATGTTTCACCAGATTCCCTTTTATGCCGTGTTGGAAAATTATTAAAAGGTATTTTTTATAATTTCCCTATGCTGTAGTAGTTTAAAAGACGCAAATAAAACAAAGAGATTAAATTTCACAACATTTTTACAATGTTTCCCCAATTCCATTTCATTTCATTTGTGAAAATTAATATTATAAGGCATTTCTCATAATCTGGCTATGTTTTAGTAGTTTAAAAGACAAAAATTAAATATTTTGTTTAGTGTTTTACAAGATTCCAATTCATTTCATTTTTGAAAATTAATATTTTAGGTAAAATACACTAAAAGAAATTGAACGCTACTTTTGCAGAGTTTCTTTAAACCTCATAACTTCGTTGCATTTACTCTTATTAGATATTTTAGAATATTTTTAATATTTTCTTCCAAATAATATGTTGCAGTGTTTAATTAAATTCCACTTCGCTAATATAAAATAACATTTATTCTAAATAGCTATAAATAAAGTTAATAAAATGATTTATTTAAAAATTTTAAGCTTTTAATTTTAAAATCCTTTTTTAATAGTCCTGACAGCTTTTGTTTACTTTAAAAGTTTTTAAATAACGTAAAAATTTCGGTCTATAATAAAATTATAGTCGTCATCATAACCATCATTCTAACAAATTGCTGCAGTCAAGTATAAATTTTTGCATAATTCTTGTGTGTATGTAGATGTTTATGTATGAGCAAAAATACACACTTGCTCTGTCCCTCTCTCTCCATCGCTCCTTCTTTTATATAAGCGAGCTGTGTATTTCATGATATCAAAACATAAAACTAAATTTAGTGTCACAATTAATAAAGTTTCATATTTTTTGCTTTTTCAATTCACAACATTCCTCCAGCTAACGATACTTTTTAACACAATTTTTGCTCTTCTATTTTATATTTTTGTAGATTTTGGAATTATTGATTTTAAACGGTTGAGAGATTAATATTTTCTTTATCGACTTTTAAACAATAGGGCTTAAGGCATAAGGTATTTATAAGAATTGTTTTTAACTTTTTCCTACACTTAATTAACTTATTGATTATTACGAAAAAGTTTTAATTTCAGAAAGAGTCAAATATTTAAAGGGAATTTTATAGCTTTTTATGAAAAGATTTATCGAAATGAACAACTTGTTATTAAGAATTTGATGATGTAGAATCACATCCTGTTGTTGTATTTTGTCTTTTAGACTATTGTATAATTAAATTTTAGTTAAATATTAAATGGCAGAATTGTTGATTATAATGTAAAAAGGATTGAAAATGTTCAAATATTTCAAATTGATATTTCAGCCATAAGAATATGTTTGCTTTTGTTTTATGACATATACTTCTTTTACGTAAAAAGAAACAACTCCTTTATAAATGCTTTTTAAAATATCAAATAAAAATTAAAAAAACACAGACTTTTTTGAGAAAAAGTGTTCTTTTGTCTTAAAACATCAGGTCATAAGTCTCACTGAACCACTTTACGTATGATTATTATTAATTTTTTAAATAATTTAAATTTTCGGCCAAATCTTGTTTCATTATAAAATAAAAATAAAATTTTCTAATGAATTTTAATTCAAAACATTAAGGAGCAAATTCATAAAAATAATTTCGTTTTATAAAAGGTTTATTAATCAAATTATCATACGAAATCTGTTTCATAAACCTGGTATAAATCAAAAATATTTTTTATGAATATCGCCCTACGTCGATTTTTTTCTTTTAATAAAAGGTTAAAACAAATTTTACTGCTTAAAGAGGTTGTAAAACAAAAATTAGTTTAAAATTATATGTTGTTAACTTTTACGTATATGAATTATATTAAAAATTCTTAAACCTTTAATAATTTAATAGCATTGACTTATTGGTTATTGTACATACTCGTATGTTATTTAACTCTTTTATTCTCTTTAACTTAGTCTGACTCAGTTTTTGTTACTCTCAGTCTTGTTTACAGCGGAGAAAGTAACGAAAAATTTCATTGTCATTAAATGTTTAATAACTTTTAACCTTGTGTTTATAATTCAATATTTATAAACAGCTTTTTCCGACTAACAACTAAATATTTGATACACGCACGCAGGCAAGTGTAAATATAGAATGAATTATGTAGAAATATATTGAATATATTTATATTGACATTTTATATGTTTAATATTTAGTCAAATATTAATTTAACTTAACTATATAATGACAAAGACAATGTCATTCTATTAAAATTTATTCAATTAAGTAGACGCTTATTAAATGTGAATTTTGAAACTCAAAAGAATAAACGCACAAAGTTAGCTTTAACTCGAATTTATGACAATCTATATATTTAATTTATAAATAAAGTGAAGACAATATTTCTCATTTCATGTTAACTAATAAATTACCAAAATATTTGAAATATAAGAAGCTTTTCTTATATTTCATTGGGAAAATTGGAATTTCTTCTATGCTAGATGAGTTTAATAACAAGTCATCTAATATTCAATATAATAATCTACAGCATAGTTTTAGGAAATATTAAAATTAATAATAAACACTTTCCTTAATTAAGTTTAGTGTCCATTATGCTTAAATGTGTATTAGGTATTAACCGAAAATAAAAGCACTTAATTAAGCTAACGATTTTAATTAAATTTTTCTATTAAAAAAGTGTTCCTTTAAAATCGAAACGAGCTTGAGAAATTTGTTATTTAATTTTCAAACAACTTGTTTTGAAGTTAAGCGAAGAAATTATTAAAAAAAAGTTTAAATGGCAAAAATTACAGCGGTGTTTAAACAAAACATAAGGTCGTCGGTTGGCAGACACAAGGAACTGACTCGTTGATACAAGTGCACTATCAGAAGTTCGCGATGGAGGCCACTAACAGGTTCCTAGCTGGGGGTTATATCTGCTGGAAAAAAATTTGCCTTTTACAACAAAATACGCCAGGAATGCATGGCCATAAAAGATCTAAGATGCTAGTATGCGTACTCTGAACACCTGTCGACGTACAGTTTTAATATAAACTTACGAGTAGACTCTATCCAGACTTCCAATTTTTGTTTCTGTAATTTTCATAAATTCTCTTTTGAAATTGCATTTGTGTCCATACATCAAAATTTTTACTACTGACGAGTGTATTCTTTTACAAAGTAGTGATCAAGTCAAAAAAGCGAAAAACGATAAGAGAGAGTTTCAGCAGAGCTGCTGGTACCTTGTATCAGCTGCCACTCGTCTTTACTATCTCCCCTACAAATTCAGGTTTGCAAAACAAAAGTTTCGGTGTCTGTCCGAGAACCTACCTGTGATCTGTTTGGAGAAACTATCTTTTCTTCATAATTCGTGAAAATTGTATGAAATCTTATTTTGTTAAAATCCAGCACAAGCTACCCTAATATAAGTTGGTCGGTAAGTATATAAATGTTTTATTGGCCAATGAAGGAACACAGTAAAGATTGATAAGAGAAGATCTTTTGAGGTAATAGTTTCCCAGCAAAAAGGCTGACTAACTGCGCTGACAACAGTTCGTGGAAACTTCAAGTATCATCTGGCCAAGAAGAGAATCGAAGAAGGAGATACTTGCAGGCTGTATCTGAAAGCGGCTGCAAGGGGAGCCCACTGGCCGGGAAATAAATATTGCAGAAATTACAAACAGAATTACAAACCTTTCCAGCTGTATTAAAGCTGTAAAAATGTGTCATCGATATTAAAATATTAATTGAAAACAAGACGAAGAGAAGTGAATAAAATAGTAAGACTCAAAAGAAATTAAGAGAGTTCAACAAATAATTAAAATGTCTCCATCCATAGTTGTGCAAAACTTAAGACATCCAAATTTTAAACGAACAGTTCTTTGTCAAATTGCTCCCTTTTATTAATTTATGTATGAAGATTTAACTCCCACTCGCACTTTATTTTCATATTACTCAATTGAAATTATACTACGAATATTATTATACGTCTTATTATTGTTATTATTATTATAAAATTATAATATTAAATTATAAACAAGGCAAAAATTAATTCCTAGCAGGAATATTAGCAGGAATATTATTTTCCTTCCACGTAATTGGCTTTTAATTTTCACACAAAGGTTGCTTTGTAATAAGCAAATATCTGCTTTAATGCTTGCAAAAACACTAAACTATTGTCGGAAGCCAACACATAAACACTACTCCTTCGTTTAACGCTCTAATAAATTATAAATTTTGTAAAAGTTTATCGGAACGCCACAAAGCAATCAGTTGTAAGGAGAATTAAATGTAAGAAGGGCACTTCAATTATTCATGTTCAATGTTAAAAATCTAAATGGTTAAAGAACAAATTTATAACAAAAAACAAATATATATACAAATATATAAATTTGCTATTCAGTATAATTATATGAACTGTCTGTAAACAATTTTTACAAGAGTTTTTTTAATCCCTTTGTAATAAACAGCTGCATAAATCTCACTGAACCACTTTACGTATGATTAATATTAATTTTTTAATAAATTTTAATTTACAGCCAAAACCCTTTTTATTATAAATAAAAATGATTTTTAAATTGAAATATTTAGAGGATTTATTCTTTTATTAAAAGATCACGACAAAATTTACAATTTTACATTTAAAGGTTACATTGAAAAGGTTTTACAATTAAAATTAATTAAAATTTTTATGTTGTTAATTTTTACGTGTACAAATTATATTAACATTTCTAAAACCTTTAGTTATTTAATGACTTGGATCTATTCTCTTTATTATAAATAGCTGCATATAAATATGAATAATTGCTTTGCAAAATTTGCAATGATCGACAAAAGGAAAATGAAATGATCAATGAAGCATTGTAGGGAAAGCAATTTAGTTCATTTAATTTTAATAATTAACACCCACATAAAGAAAAGTATTTTTTTAGCTCAACGCTAGCTAACGACTAAATTGGAGTTATATAAAAGATCAAAAACTACTAGTCTATTCAGTAAATGGGTTGTTAGAAGAATTTATCCAGGGTTTTGTTTCGATCTTAATTTATTTATTTTTTCTGCGACACTGAAAGAGTTAATCATAAATTTCGGTTTATTTTGCAAAATTTCATGAACTGAAATATAAGCCTGGCAATTACTTACCCACCCACGACCTTGTAATAGCTAAATTTAAAACTGTTCTTTCAGTTTTACGTTACGAGATGCGATGTATTTATTTTACAACCACTTGATTTAAATAAAGCAGTATTAAAACATAAAACTTGTATTGGCTTCTTTATAAGTCTTTATAAAAATAACATATTTTGATATTTATTTTTATTTTATATTTCTTTTATTAAATTGTATTTTAATGTTAGAAGAGTCGGACGGCAGTAAATGTAAACTGTCATAAATGTCTTTATAGCATTTTATGTTTTCCAACATAAACACCTGTTTTTTTTTTTTACTTGACACTTAAAAGCCTGCAGTGTTCTTTATTTATTTATTATATAAAAACATTTTCCAATAACGCTTAAATATTATAAAAATTGCGTTTAATTTAATACAAGTACTTGGTTGAGTTTAATGTGAAAATAATATTAAAATAAAAATATTTTATAAAAATATATAAATTACATGTACACTCCTATATATTTTGCATTAGACTAAAATTTCTAATATTAAAAAATATATTCAAATTTAAGGCTGACTAATTTTTGACGATTAAAAAAAGATTCAAGTTTTTGACGTTTTTTTTTTGTAGAAGATTTTATTTTAATTTTATGTGGCAACTACGAATATGAATTAATTACATTCAAGCATATTTTTTAAAGCATACTTTTAGGGTTTATTAAAATTGTTATAATAACTACTTGAAATTATAATTGCTTTTAAAAGTGTATTAGAGTGATTTTCTATTTCATTATATTTTTGAATATAAGTTCTCTAAGGAAAATTTCTAGGCCCAAGCTGATATAGTTCGTCGGGAATAAGATTCTACATATTTACTTTGTACTAGCTTTTTATGGGCAATACATATTGATAAGGCGGTTATTATTATTATTGTTTTGTAGGAGGATTCCGAAGCAGCCTCTAACTTCATGGGTCTCTTTTCGAGGCCCTACGTTTCTCAATGATTTCTGGTATCCTAGATAGGAAATTTACGAATACCATACTTTCATTGAGCCTCGTGCTGTCACTACCTTTTTTATTCTCGACTTTAACAAATTTCAGACTGGCGACTGATATATGTCGGCATTCTTTCTCATCACGGAGTCTATGACTAAGACTAACGTCACCACAGAATTTCCAATTAATATTTGTCATAATACTTTATATGTAAGCTAATTTCCAAACACAGTTTGCAAGTATTTTCTTACATTGATTTTTTAACTTGGCCAGGTAATACTGGACAGTGCGCAAACTTTTATCAACGCAGTTAACCATTGGTAGGCACCCAGATTATATCCAAGCTTCTTTTTGGTCTTCCTGCCAACTTTTAGTAAAAAATTACAGAGTCTTTGGTGGGAATCGAACCCACAACCCCGGACTGATAGACTAGCACACTAACTACTAACCCATCCACTACTAACCTTACCCAATCGTTTAACATTTTAAGATGCTACCTATTACAGTTCCCCTGGTATATATTACACTCCTTATTGTTTTGTATATTATCCATACCTTAGCACTTTAGCGTTCACCATTTATGGTTTCTGTATTTTAGGAGGATTTTTTTGAAAATTAAATTTTTCCTGACAAAAATGAGCAAAAAAAGGTACTGAATGAAAAGAAAATAAATGAGAAAAAAAAGGTATAAGAACTAAATTCAGAAAGAAGATAAAATTGCAATGCTGGCTTATTTTTCGCGATTTCCAAAAAGTTGGAAGGTTATCATATCAATTCACTTACATTTTTAAAGCGTGTCCCCACAGGTGTCGCGGTTTGACTTATATAACTCTGTCGTTTGAACTGTTATAGACATACACTTCAAAATTACACAGATTGTGTATTACCATGTCCGCTATAACAAAAATTATTCAATTTAAAATAAGAAATTAAAGGGTGTCCCGTAGGTGATGTAGTTTAATGTATATGATCTCTTGTACACATACATTTAAAAATTACGCAGAATATGTATTGATATGTCCAGTATAAAAACAAGTATTCAATTTAAAATAAGAAATTAAAAACAAAAATTTTTGCAAAAAAAATTTGTTAAAATTGTTTAAATTTAAATGATCCCATTGTACTTTTACTACAATAAATGTGAAAAATACTTCACCTAAAAGAAATATCTTTTTACAATCTTACCTCTAACATAAACATCATATTTACAGAAACAACATTCATTCTCTTGTTAAAAAAAGTAAAAAAAGCATAAAGAAAACATATTAAAATATTCCAGCTATTCGCCTTTTTACCGGATGTTGTAAAAGAAACATGCTTTTGCAGAAAAAAAACTTGAGAAAAATGTTTAAAAAATCCTTTTATATATATTTTTCAACATTTCTTAAATTATTTTGCAATAAAATATTATTGAGCATTTATTTAAATGGAAATAATGCTTAACATTAAGCTTAACAACTTTTGTATAAAAAACTTAGTGGAAATCTGTATTCCAAATATTTTTATAAAAAAAATACCAATTTTTTTCTTAAAATTTTCTAAAAATATTTATGAAAAAAAATCGCGTAATAAATGACTGGAGCAAAAATTGATTGAGATTATTAATCCTAGCAATCAAAAATCTTATAAAGCCGAACTACAAAAATAATTATTCTTACACTCCCAAAACTGTTAGCATTAGGAGAGTCCAAACATTAAACGTATACCTTCAATGGCAACTAAACTGCATAAGTCATAAGCTAATAAATAAAACAGTTAAAATATCAATTTCAAATGCCATTTGTAAGCAGTTGCTGAACTATCTCACATATCCTGGGTATATCCTGTGTATTAATGATGATTATTTCAATACAAAATTCAATCAATTTTTGGTAAAACCAAAACCGAAACAACGAAAATGTAATTAGCAGTGGAATTTGAAAATGATTGTTTGTTAATTAAAAGCTCACATATGTATGATTTAGTACCATCACACACACGCACACATAATCGTTAAGGCAAAAGTTTACACTTACGGAATTTGAATATTCAAACCTTTAATAGAAATTGGAGAAAATAATTAAAAATAGTTTTAGCATTTGGTAACATAAATTAGAAATAAAGTTGAACACATAACTAAATTAAGGAGAAATAGTTAAATTTAGTAAAAATTTTAGCATACTTTTAGGTGGTTAAAAATAGTTGAAAGAGTAGAAGATTTTTTTCAATTAACTGAGATTTCAAATTTTATAATCAGGTTTTGTTAAGCAATATTTCATCTTTTTCTTCTAATTAACTTTTTAAGCCTTTAGCTAAATAAATTGATAACTTTATTAACTTTAAATTTGTGATTATTTCCTTTTGCCTTTTGGCAATAACTATTTTTTAAACACGTGTCACTTGATTATGATTTAATATTAATTAAAATCTCTTATTTAATTTCTATTAGAAAAAATACACAGATTTGCTTAAAACTATTACAAAAATTGGTTTATATAACCAAACGTTATAATTTTAATTTAATTTAATTTTGCCTCTGTTTCGTGGTAAAAAATTGTTTTAGAATAAGAAATTATAAAGAAGTTGCAAAATACTTTCGGCAGTATTTAAATTAGATTTTAATCACATGAATGTATAACACATTGTAAATGAATGTTTTTGTAGCATACCTTAAGGAGTTAAAGCATATACAACTACAAGGTAGATATCATTAATATTTCCTTCGAAATGAATTATATGTATATAGTATATACTATACATACTATATACAGATACTATACTATATACAGATGTAATTTTAAATTTAGCTTAATTTCGTTTTGTTCTCTCTAAGAAAGAATGATTTTAAATTACGTATTAGGTGATCAAAGAAAAATTGCAAAATTTACTTGTAGACATCAGCAGAATGGAATGCATTTTTTAGACAACCACGTCCATCATCAGAGCTCTTCGTATATACTTAGGGTAGTGTTTAATTGTAAATATCATCTATTTAACCAACCAAACTCAGATAAACATATAATACAAGAAAAAACTGTATTCAATCATCAGTTGGTGAGATCGAAGTCTATCCCTACCTAAAGCCTCCCTCTTGTTTTTAATATTTTTACTTTTTAATATTTACCACCTTATATTTTTTGTTGCTTCAGCCAACCTTCGGTTAGCAATGAAAGCTAAATTTTTGTTTATTTGTTTTCTCCCAACATCAGCTTGATTTAAAATAACATCTGCATGTAAAATAAATAGTTCGACTAATAAAATTTCTAATATTGAATATTATGTGTATATTTTATAAGTATGTATATTTTATATAATATTTTTTTACATTTTCTGCTAACACATACTTTACACAGTATCTACTTTTCTTGCACTTGTTTTTTTGTTCTTGCATTTTACACCAAAACCAGTAACCAGTTTTTGTGTTTTATTTGTTATATTCTAACATGATGCGTAATCATGCATTAAAATTTTTATTATTTTCTTTTTGTGTTTTATAACTTTTGTTAACAAGTTTAGAGGCTTAAATTTTTTTCTGAAAAAAATTCTAAAAAATCAACAAGAAGCAACGCTTGGTAATTGTTAAAAAAATTTAACATGATTCCATTCCTTAAACTCATCATATAGAGTATTTTCTAGTAAACGATAATACGAATTTTCCACGACGTCGTGAAGTGCTCACTGCATTCCAAGCCAAAACTGCAAATCTGTTTTAACCGGTTTTTACTTTAAAAAACGCTTTCCTATTTTTGAACACTAGTTTTCCTTTTTTTTAATATGGTTAACCGTTTTTCGCAAAAACCGGTTTTCTAAAAATTCGGTTTTTTTCAAAACCCGGTTTTCTAAAAACTCGGGTTTTCCAAAAACCGGTTATTTTAAAAAGTTTGTGTTTTCAGAAACATTCAACTGAATATTTGTCTGTAAACTTTCGCTCTATAAATTCTTAGACGTAGTATTTAGTGCTTGGTTCTTTATTTGTTAAGCATATTTATTAACAATAGGTAGCTTCGCATATAAAAGATAATATTCACATAAATATTTAAAAAAAAGAGAATCTTATTAATTCCCAATATATAGCGAACGAGTTTTCTGATCTACTTATTTTTAATAATTTAAAAATTTAATAATTTTAAATAATTTTTCAATACAATATTAATTCATGTTATTAACGACTTTTTAAAAAAAATGATTATTTTTTTTTTCTTTTTTTTTAATTAAAAAAAAAATAAACAATGTTTTTTTATTGTAGGAATTCTTTGTTTAGTCATAAAATATAAATTTGTTAGTTTAGATAAAGTTGTCAGTCATAAAAATATACATAAAAATGTTTAACCGGTTTATTTTGATCGAAACCGAAAACCGGGTTTTAAATGCCGAAAACCGATATCTTGAAATGGCTGTTTTTTTCATACTGTAGAGCAGCGTATATTATACCCAGTAAACACAAGCTCAAACATTTTAAATAAGATGGCATTTTTACTAGTTTTTACAGTGACTGACAAAAGTTTTTATAGGATAGGCATAGGTTTACGTTCGACATTGAACTAAAATTGATGTTGATTTGAGAAAACATATTTTGACATGTCGTACAATAATATTTAAGATCAGAATAAAATATCTCTGTTAAGGTGAGAATTATAAAAGCAATTAAAGCAACTGCGGTAAAATTGGTAAATGCATTTTCTGACACACTACTGTATTTATCTAAGCAACTGTTAAGTCTATTAGAGAAACATAGAGGTGTAATTTAAATCAACTGTGCAACCTAACATAAACCAAAGTCAAGCACAATTATCGTTGATTTATTTCCTCGAATAACTGAATAGAAATATGCATATTTTTTGCTTTTTTTCAGTTAGTTGTGGGGCTGACAAGAAATATAAATGTGACGGTAAAAATGGGCCCAAGAATATTTTGTTCCTAAACGGCAGATGATCAAAAGAGAATTAAATTTTTATAATCATAGCATATCTACTACCACTGTGCTTGTTTTTTTTTTTCTAATCTATGGTAATGTCTTTATCAAACGATGTCAAGCATAAATAATTTTCCCACCATCTGCCCCTTCTCATATGCCGACGCATACATATTTTTATACATTAAGCAAATACAATAATTTTATTATTACTATAAGTCATTTTAGAAAAGAAACAAAAGATTTTTTTTTTCAAAATAACATCTAACTATAATTATGAATGAATTGTGGTCTTATGGAATCCAACTGATAACGTCTCTTCTTGTGCGGTGAAGGCAATAACAAAATGAAGTGACATTGAAACCACGTGCACTACAATGTTTTTTAATTAACAAATTGTTTTATTTCTTATTTTTAACTTGCTGAAAGAAAACAAAACTTACTCAATTTCAATACAATTCCATAGAATGCTTTCAGGCGCAAAAACAATATAGAATTGAATAATTTGTAATTGATATAAAAGTATTGACGTAGGAAACTTATTTAACACCTGTTGCAAGGCCGCGAAAGATAATGTTTCAAATTAAATTAACAATTTCTTTATTTATTCCACTGTTGTAGAATATTAGTGTATGAGTATTATTCAATTATGTTTAAAGGAGTTACAGCCAAAGGCCTGGGGTAATATTTTAATTTCTATAATTTTATTACCAACGTAAATATAAAAAAGTCAAAAATTATTTGAAACATGAGTATGAATTTGAAAAGAGTTTTAAAAATATATTTAAGGCAACAATTTTTTTTTTAATTCCGTAGCAGAGAAGCACAAAATGGCTTGAAAACTTAAAGTATTTTTATTGAATATTTAATATTATGCTACTTACTTACTTAATATTTTATAATAAAAAAGCAATTTATTTGTTGAAGGGAAATCTAGTTCCTATACGTATTTCACTGGAATCTTGGGGCAGATCTTCTGGAAACCTTTTTCCTAATTTTAGAGAAGCCAAAAATACTCTATAAGTATTAGAATTTTTAAAACACAATGAGAATTATGTTAGTCGAGTTATATTACAGAATATTAAAGCTTCAACAAAACACCAAATATTTTTCTTACTGCCCTTAAAGTATTTCAGTTTCATAAAAAATATAGCTGGTTTTAAAATGCCGGATAATAATAAATCAGTTCTAAATAATCATTTTAGAGATTTTATTAGCCAGATGGTAGACATTTTACAACATTTACAAAAACAACAAGCATTTTATGCTGACAAATTTTTGGAAATATATAAAATTTATAAAGATGTTGACGAATTTTTTTTGTTCAATTTAACAATTTTGTTCTAATTTTATGTGGGAATTTATATTATTTAAAGTATAATATTAGAAGCATAATTTAAGGAAAAAATTTTATTTTTGTAAAGAAAAAAGTAATTTTTAAATTAAAAAAAAAATAATTTTTAAATTTAAAAAAGTTCTGGAGATTTGAATGATTTGTTTGCACACGTTTGTTTGTTTGGAATCAGATAAGGGAATTTATATTAATTAAAGTTTATTATTAGAAGCATACTTTTAGGATGAATTAATATTATATGAATTTTATTTGAACTATTTTTGAATTAATAAATAAATTAGGCTTAAGTTCTTAATTTTTCTTTATCTCTTTATAATTAAGAACTTAAGCCTAAATAATGAATTTATTAATGAATTAATATTTTTATTAAAAAGAGCTTTTTGTAGAAGAACACACTCTATTGTTTGATAACACTTTTCTGACGATTTAAAAAATTTCTAAAGATTTGAACGATTCGTTTTGCATAATTTGACGGTTTTATACGAATTTTATATGGCATCAGTACGTGAGACTTTATATTTTTTAAAGCATTAAATTAGAAGCATATTTTTAGAATGAATAAATATTTTCCTTTCTTGATAATTATGTATCAAGATTTTGTCATTTTCCTACCTAAATCAGTAAAATAAATAACGTTATGGCCGACATAACTCACGTTTCTCTTACTAAATGCCTAAAAATCCTAACAAATAAGTTGGTCAATTTCGAACTTGACTTAAATGCAGAGGGTGCCACAGCACAGTATTTAATTATACACTAAAAATACAGAATAGATTTATTAAAACTATAGATTTAGTAAAACTAATGAAGTTTATAGTTACAATGGCTTTATAATATATAAATCGTTAGATGCACTTCTAAGATTAACTATATAATAGGAAACTGTTTCTCCCAATATTTTTTTAATTTGTTTTTTATTGAAATTTTTTACGCATACCCAAAGGGTGTCAATGGGACCTTTTTAATATCATTCTAATTTTTGTCGGTTTGACCCTAGCCTTTATCCCTTGAAATGTTGCCATTTCAAGGAGTATCTTTATGTTAAACAATAAAGGAGGTTCCCATACAAAATATATGTATTTTATATAAATTTTAATAAATCCTAAAACTATGCTTTTAATAACATGCTCACATACAGAGTTGCCAGATAAAATTAATATAAAATCGCCAAATTCTGCAAAAAAATCGTTAAAATCTTTAAAACTTTTTAAATCGTAAAAAATTCATCAGGGTTATATTTTACTATTTTTAATAAGTTTTAAGGCCACTAGCTTATCTAAGGCTCTCTAAGCCTCTCTAAGGGTCTTTCCACGCCACGGTAAAATGAATAACCCTCAACATTGAAGAAATAATTCTTGAAATCGAAAATGTTGTTTGGGAGATAAAACATATGTTTAGATCTTATTATTTCATTAAAGGGGTCATATCAAAGCAGACCACTAATTTGATGGCTCCTTTTTGACCGCCTGTGGACCGCAATGAGACTCAACTTTGTTGCGGCTTCTATAGTTAAATCTCATTTGATTATAAATTTAGTTTCTTTTGCCAGAAAAAATAAAAAACTTTTTTTTTTTTGTAATTTATTACCGCTAAATTGCATTTATTTCATCTTGTTTTTCTAGGAACGAAACAAAAATAAGCAAACTTTTAAAAAAGATAACTTTTCAAGTTTTTCAATGAAATTTTGTTGGCTGCATGATTATTTGTTTATAATATTTTTCTAAAGGATTTTTTAGTTTGCTTTTCCAACTTTAATTTTATATAATATTTATCAACAATACGGAGCAAATTGGCTTATTAAGTGGCTGTTTGTTTTAATGCAATAGTTAATGTAATCAGGGACAAAATAAAAAGTCCAGCAACTGAGAGAATAGAAAACAAATCGGTATAAGTAGTGGTTAGTATGTGTGTGTGCATGTTCTTTGTGGGTAATTAGAGGTTATTTGTATCCTTTTTGTAATTTTTTCTTTCACATTTTTTTGCATGTTTTTCGCTTCTTTTTCTTTACAAAAATATACTTGTTATTGTGTAAAATTAATTATGCTTTTATGTAACGTAATAGATACCCCAAGTCCTTAATGATTGCGTTATTTGTGGAAGTACGAATATTCCTCTATTTACCCAGAAAATTATTTAATGAAGGCAATTTGTGAATAAATATCAAATTATGGGGAGTATCCAGTTGGTAGCTGCTTTCGTAAATCTTAACATTTAAAACACTTGAATTTTATTTAAAAAAAAACTTTTTTTTTTTTATACAAATTTTTGAACGTTAAACGTATTGTTTTATAAAATCTGGCCTTTAATATTTATTTACAAAAAAAAATAATAATTTATTAAATCTTAACAATCTCCGACTCCATTTTTCAAGCCATCTGCAAAGTAGGTTTTCAAATGAATTATTGTGCATTAAACACATAGACGTCTCCCAGCTACCGACTACAACCTATCAAAATGAAAACGATTATTTTGAAGACATCATAGATACATGGCTACACGATCATTGTTGAAGCTGTAGCCAACTTAGGCCAATTTCTAGTCTTTTTCAGCTGTTATTCAAAATAAGAGAATATCACAAAAGAGCAAAAGAATTTATTTGATGTAAAAAATTTATTTTACTTTTATAGATGTAAAATGTGTACATATTTCTACAACTACAACTACAATTAGCTACAACTATATAAGAGTATACGACGTAGCTGTCGTCTTCAATAAATTTAAATAGCTGACTACAGGACAACATTAGCATTAATAGAAGTGTAGCTTTGTAGCCACTATCGTCTATATGTGCATCGATAGACTGATTCAATTCATTTAATAAATAAAATGCAAAAAAAAGCCAAAAATTATGTATTCCCGAGTGTCATTAAATATTACATCAGATTTCTGTAAGAGACCTATCAGTTCCGAAATTCTATCGTTTATCTGTCAGAAATAAATCGAAAATTAAAACTACAGAATTTCCCACACCTTCTTTTGGATTTCTCTTAGAATTCTATCTCAAATATCGGCACCACCGTAAAGAAAAGACGTTGACACGACTTTCCTTTATGGTGGTGCTCAATTCCATTCTAAAATTACAACAGTTTTTTTGCCACGCCTCAACAGTTTTAAATTTTGCATTGTAACTTTTTATGATTTTTGTGATATTTTTAATAATTCACAAAAAATTTAAAAAAAATCGCTAAAATTTGTAAAAAAAAAAATTATCGTGTGAGGCCTTTCCGGTCAAACTTTAAGCTACTATTGGGTTTGTTAGTTTAGCACTCTGAGGTTGTGGGTTTGAATTCCACCAGAGACTCTGTTATATTTCACTGAGAGACCAGAAAGGTGTTTGAACAAAATCTGGGCACCTTAAAACTGGTTAAGTGCATTAGAGACAGGTCATGAACACTTTAGGCTTCATCTGGTCAAGATGAAAATCGAAGTGTGAAAAGACTTAAAGGCTGTGGCTGAAAAAAGGCTGACACAGTAGCGCACATTGTGTTTGAATGTCCAGCAAACTGTCCATAATCGAATTTGGACCACAGGCAGACAAATATAAAATATATATGCTGCTATAGGAACCTTAGCTTTAGACAAGTATTGGCAATTACGAGAGCCTCTGTGATAAGGAAGAAAGTCGACATTAATCAGTCCTCAGGCTGAAATCATCACTATCGTCGTGAGCAAAAAGCTAGTGATAGACTCAATGAAAGTAAGTAAATTATCAATTGGGTATTAGCAGCATTTAGGAATGAAGGTGATCGAAAAGGCACCCATAAAGTTATTACTAGGTGCAGTTCGTTATCCCACCTACAAAATAATAATTTGCTATTACTTGTGCTATATTTTTAAGATAAACTGTAGTTTTTAATTACAACAAAAAATCATAATTAAATGCAGCATTTTTTATTGGAAAGACCTCGACCCTAGAAATTAAATAAATTCAACATGTTCCTTCATTTTACGGTTGAAAAAAACACTATAATGATAAAGCTTTGAAATCATTGCTTAATGATAATAATTTTGTTTTTATAACTAATTTCTAATAAAATTATTTAATTATAAATTATTTCATCAACAATCATCATCATGATTGTAAGTAAAGGGAATGCCAAAAAAGCATTGCATATTTATAACTCAGTGCTAATGAAACGGACATCTAATTATCCAATCAAATGAATTACTCCCCTGTAAGAGATTTTAATCTAAAATGAAAACTTTACTTAAAATTTTTTATTAATTTATATTTAATTTTATTGTATCAGTAATCTAGCATAAGAGCCGTAATCGGTCAAATATTTTGTTATATTTTTATATTTTGTTTAAAAAAATTTAATATTTATTTTATTTATTTTTATTTTATTTTTACTAATTTTAATTTGTTTTATATTTTTTAAAAATAAGTTTCTTTCAATTTATTTAAAACTTAAAAATATGTTTCACTTTTCTTAACAATATTCAGTTTAATATTTTTTTATTAAATAAAAATATTATTAAAAATATTTTATTTCATTAAATAATAAATTAAAATTTTAATAAATTTAATATTAAATTTAATATTGAATTTATAAATTTAATATTATATTTATAACCTGAAAATATGTGTTACTTTATTCTTAAAAAAAATTTTATACATATGTATATATTTATTATTTTTTAATTCAAAACCAAAACTTACCTTTTTCAGTTATTTCACTGTTCAGTTTAAAACTTAACAAATTTTTGATATTTTTTTTCTTGCTGTTTTTTTATGAAATTCTTTTATTTATTATTCTTCAACTATTGCACTACAGTTTTTAAAATCATAAAAACATCGTTACAAATTTCTCTTATTTTATTTATTATTTACGGTTTTTTTTATATAAATTCCTTTTCAATTTACTTTAAAAAAAAAAAGTATCTGTAAACAAACGTTAGACGTCACCAACAAGTAACGAATGCTTGAAGTGATAACAAAGTCTTTAATATTTATTACAATTTATTCAAATTTACGAAGATGCCTCGTTTAGAGTCGTGTCTGCAATGTAATAAAATTGTTGTTATTGAGTTTGCATTCGTTTGAAGGAATATGCTGTTGCTTTTGTTGCTTTTTAATTAAAAACGAAGCAACAAAAGCTTTTATTCACCGGTTTAAAACTGAGACAGCGCGTGTATGGAAAAAAAAGGATAAAATGACAAGGTTGATGTCCAAGCTAAAAACGGTAAAATGTAATTATGTCACGGTATACTGGCAGAGAGAGTTTGTTTATTAAAGACCACTTTCACTTTGTTGTGGTAAAACAGGTTGTTTACAGTATGAAGTCCAATTTTTGTAGAGGTTTTACGAAGACAGAAGTCCCAGCAACAAAATATTTGTAAGTTTTTAAGCCTAATTTTGAGGTTAGGATTAAAGTACCGACCGCAAATAGCAAACTCACATAGAACCCATTAGGTTACCTTAAATTCCTTACAATACTCTATGGAGCCCTGGATTCTTCTCAATACTCGCACCTAGCAGCCAGCAAGAACTCATTACAAATTCTATTAGATCTGTTGTAGATGTTTGTCAAAATTTCTAGGCCTTAGATCTTGGAGACGACTTTGTAGGGACCAAATTCGTCCAGTTGCCGAATATATATTATGTTTGCTTATCCTCAATTTAAAGAATAATCATCACTGGGTCCGTCCATACACTCCATACGTTCGATACATTATACATAATATCCCGTTAAAATGGATATAGATGTGATATAGAGATTCTAACAAAAACTCGTTGTGCCTTCTTTATTTTTCTACAAAGAGAAAGGATTTTGAGGTTTTTAAATGCCAATTTTTTAATCAAATACGACAAGCCGATAAAAGGAATATAAATGTCCCACTGTGAGACACCAATTTTTTGATCGCAGTCGCAGAATAGTTGTTATTCTCTTTCTCAATTACAAAAAAAAAAGAAATCATCACAACAAATACACTCCAACGTACATCCCATAGTGCCCAGTAAAAATGACAACCACAAGCGATTGTGGAACAAGATTAACATGAGTACCTGCCTAGTCGGCCTAACCTCACGGTGGTCTTACCACCGAGTGAAACTTAGGCGTAGACTAGCGCCCCCATTGTGTAGTATAACAACACTTTACGATTGCCACCAATCGCTTTTTGTGTGTGATACAGTCACAATGAGTAGCAATTTATAAAATATGGCAAGCCTTTCCAAGGCAAGCCTAGATCCACATTATAAACTCTTGCTTACAAACCCCGTCTGTTGAGAGTGCAACAGCACACTTGACCTTGCACATTACCTTAAATCAATCTTAATCCACAACCACCACGTGTACCCCCGAAGGGGACCTCACCAATAACCGGTCACAGAGAGGATAGGCTCTCTGTGGGGCCACCGATTCCCGTGGTACCAGTCCCTTGGGCACTGGTCGGGCCTCGAAGAGGACCCGTATGTTTTAACACACAGACCTTTTCTTCCAGATTTAGGCTCTAGGAACCCTAGCGTTTGGTGCCCCTATTTTCCCCGAGTGAACCCGTCAAAGCATTTGCCATTCCTGTGACAATTGGAACCCCCGGGGTGACAACCACAAGCGATATCGAATCTCTACTGACAGATTTTTATTGTACGAAATTCACATTCCCATCGTAGGCTTAGCCATTTATTTCGATAATACTTACTCGCCTTGGTCTGAGGCTATGCCATCTACTTCCTTGTCCATTTCATTAGGTGTTTCCACTCACAGTACAAAATAAAGAAAGGCCACCTGAGCAGAACTGCACCTTAAGTCTCTACTAATCCTGCACTTCATCTAAAGATTGACAGATAACCAAAATCGGCACTCTGACGACCATTGACCTGTTGGTCATGCATTTTGTAGAGTATGATTTTCAAGAAACTTATATATCTACTACCTTATTCATTGAGGTCTGCTGAACTATCTCGTTCTACTATAAAAAGGTTACTAAAGCTACTAAGTGTATTGGAGAGAGAATGGTAACTACACACAGCATAATATCGACCAAGCTACTCTGGTCGATATACTGGTCCGCCGTAAATTGGGGTACAGTTTTAGGAGTTTATTTCTCCTTGCCCAACTTATTTAGACAGTAAATCTAATAGAACCCTTTTTTCGGTAGCCACTATAACGAGATCTTAGGTTTTAATTAATTTAAGATACAAATTTAAATAAATTTGTAATTGATGGAATTATTAATTAAATAAAAATATAAGGTTTTTTTTTGTATTAATTATATATAATTAAATTAATTATATAATTGAATAAATTTGTACCTGAAACTAATAAAAGCCTTTATTTGGTGTAAACATTTTTCTTTGTGTATTCTCCGCTCCCCTGTGCACTGTACACTACTGACCCTGTTTACAATATAAGTAAAAGTTAGGCAAGATACTAAATAATGCCAAAAGAAGCTGGGATGCAGCTTAAAGTAAAGTTTTCCCTTAAAACAGTTTGCAGCTTTCCTTTAGAGTTTGGTTCATTTTGGAACTGGCCTCCTATTTTTTTTTTTTTTTTTTTTTTTGATTTCGTTTTTGGTGGTTTTATGTTCTCGTTGTTGAACTTTTGATAAAGTTGTTTACCTTTACTCCACTGTGAAGTAGTAGTATGGTGTGTTGTGTTGTGTTGCATGCCATTGTTGTTGTGGTATAACACCTACACAGCTTTTAAAAGGTTGGTAAAGAACCTGTTGTTGTGTTTACTCATACAGATGCATACAGGGACATAACAATATTTAATACAATAACAATATTTTATTTGATAGGCGGTGCTTAATCATTATAAAGATATATGTGAAAAAGTGTGTGTCTTGAATATAAGAAATTACAATCCTACATACAAAATCTATCTTTCATATTAACATCATCAGTAATACTGCTAACTTCCTTAACAACTTATATATATTTCTTGGAGCTATTTTATTTGGTCTGTGTCTATCTTACATATTATTAATTCCGTATTAGTTCTTAATTTTAAAAAATAAAAAAAAGAAAAAATAAAAAAAAGTTAATAAACAAAAAAGTTATTAAACTTTTACACCCCTTGGTTTCTTTTGGCCCACCCTGTATTTATTGTGAAAAAAAAATCAAAAACAAATATGTTTTCCACTTAGAGAGAATAAAATGAACTTAAGCCTGACTTTAAAAGTTCATTTGCAACAATTTAAAACTTTATGAGAATTTTTTTATGGGCAAAATATAGAAAATTTCTTTCAAAGCAATCGAAAAATTTAATGAAAGTCACATGGACAGAGAATAGGTTTTTCATGCTGATGATTTCAAAATTAAGTTGTTATACAAAAGGTTCCACCTAGTTCTAGACGTAGTTTTTTTCGTTAATTCCAAGTGATTCGCACAAGAGTTGCAGTTTTATTGTAACCAAACGAAATGTAGAAGCCTTGAAATTGATCAGGTCACCTCATTAGATCATTGTAAGCATAAAGTTGACAATTCCAATCGATTTTCTAGGAAATTCTCTATATTTTTCCTATAAAAAAATTCTCAGCTCCAAAATTTATACAGCTCTTCATCTCCATAAACCAAAGATACATACTAATGGTCATACGGTATGACCTGTAGAGCGTTCACAAAATTTGCGAGTAAGTAAACTACCCCTTTCCCCTTCCCGATTATGACCCAAATTTACACAACTCTTTATCTCCATAAACCAAAGGTACATACTAAATTTCGTTTTAATATGTCATACGGTATGACCTGTAGAGTGTTCACAAAATTTGGGGGATCAGGAAACTATCCCTTGCTCCCTCCCGATTATGTCCAAAAACTATACAGCTCTTTATCTCCACATACTAAATGCATATACTAAATTTCATTTTGATATGTCAAACGGTATGACTTGTACAAACTCCACAAAAATTGTGGCATACACTTTTTTCTTTTGGGGTGAAGCTTCTTTTGGAGGTATTTAGTCTGCTGCATAATATGTTTTCTTATATTGAGAACGCGGTCAGTATACTATCAGCTGTACAACTAGATTTGCTGTCTAAATAATTTTGGCAAAGAGAAATAAACTCCTAAAAAAATACCCCAAGCTACGGCGAACCCAGTATACGCTAACGACGCATCGTCTAGGGTAGCTTGATCGATCTTATGCTGTGCGTGTTTGCCTTTCCGTCTCCAATACACTTAGCAGCTTTAGTAATATCTTTATAGTAGACTATAAAAGAAAATCCTGGGCTCCCTAAAGTATTGTGAGGTTTTTAAGGTGACCTAATGGCTTCTATGTGGGTTCACTGTTTGCGTTTGTTTCTTTAAACGTAACCTAACTTAACCTCAAAATTAAGTTTAATAATTAACAAATACATTGTCGCTGAGACCACCTTCGTAAAACCTCTACAGAAATTGGGGGTAGTAATGATGTCGTACTGCAAACAACCTGTTTTTACTACAACAAAGTGAGAGAGTGGTCTTTAATAAACACACTCTTTCTCCCACTATACATAATTATATTTTACCGTTTTTAGCTTGGACATCAACCTTGTCACTTTATCCTTGTTTTCTTTACACTCGCTGTTTCAGTTTTAAACCGGTAAGTAAAAGCGTTTGTTGCTTCGTTTTTAATAAAAAAGCAACAACATATTCGTTCAAACGAATGCAAACTAAATAACAACAATTTTATTACATTGCTGACACGACTCTCAACGGCGTATCTTCGTAAATTTGAATAAATTGTAATAAATATTAAAGACTTTGTTATCACTTCAAGCATTCGTTACTTGTTGGTGGCGTCTAACGTTTCTTTACAGATACTTTTTTTGAAAGTAAATTTAAAATTAAAAAAAAACAGCAAAACGTAAATAATAAATGAAATAAGTGGAATTTGTAACGATGTTTTTATAATTTTAAAAACTGAACTGCACTAGTTAAAGAATACTAAATAAAAGAATTTTTAAAAAATAAACCGGAAAGAAATAAATATCGAAAATTTGTTAAGTTTTAAATTGAACAGTGAAATAATTGAAAAAGGTAAGATTTAGGCCCATTATTATAACTTGCCTTTAGCTAAAGTTAGGATTTTGTTGGAGCGATAAATAGTTGTTCTGTATTAAAAGTAAGCTAAAAACCAATTTTAAGTATCACAAACTCTAAGGACAAGTTATAGCAATGAGCATTATCCTCATTATTATAACGAAAAACTACTTATCGCTCGTACAAAATCCTAACTTTAGCTAAAGGCAAGTTATAATAATGGGCCTTAGAGTTTTAAACAATAAAAAATTAGAAAATTCTTTAAAGCAAGTAACACATATTTTTAATTTATTAATTTAATATAAAATTTATTGAAATAAAAAACTCTTTAATTTTTTTTTAAATATTTTTAAGTTTTACATAAATTGAAGGAAACTTATTTTTAGCAATACGAAATAAATTAAAATAAAAACAGAAATAAATTAAATTAAAAAAAATGAATTAAATTAAAAAAAAAATAAATAAAATAAAATAAAATTAAATAAAATAAGAGGGTATAATAAAATAATTTTTAATTTTTATTTTTAAATTTTTAATTTAAATAAAATAAAAACTTTAAAAAAATAGAATAAAAAAACAAACAAAAAAATTAAATTTTTTAACAAAATATAAAATAACAAAATTTGCGATCTCAACTGAAACTCAATCAAATTAAATATAAAATAACAAAAAATATTTTTAGGTAAACTTTTAAGCTTAAATTAAAATATCATATAGGGAGGTAATTCATTAAATTTGATAAGCAGTTGTCAGTTTCATTATCACTGAGTCACAAATATATATGTAATGATTTTTTCGCATTACCTTTACATACAACTATGATAATAATTTTTAATTAAATAATTTATAATTAAACAGTTTCATTAGAAGTTAGTTATAAAAACAAAATCATTATCATTCAGCAATGATAAAATGGTTTCAAAGCCTCATCATTATAATGTTTTATTTTTTCAATTTAAATTTTTTTAATATCAAGGTCGAGGTCTTTCCAGCTAAAAATGCTGCATTTAATTATGACTTTTTTGTTGTTGTTGTTGTTATTAAAAACTAGAGTGTATCTTTAAAATATAGCAAAAAATAATAGCATATTATTATTTGTAGGTGGGATACCGAAGCGATCCTATCGATAACATCATGGTTTCTTTTTGACCCCTTTCGGTTCTCAGTGATTTCTGGTAGCGATTGATAACCTACGACAAATACCTTACTTTCATTAAGTTTCGTGCTGTCACTAAGCCTCTTACTATCAACTGAAGTGATGATTTCAGAGTGGCGACTAATAAATTTCGACCTTCCTCCTCACCATAGATTATATCGTTATTGCATTCCCATTTAATATGTGGCCGTGATCAAAACTCGATTATCATTAGCCTGTTTGCTGCACATACACATACAATGTGCGCTACCGTCTCAGGCTTTTTCTAGGCACAGTCTGTAAGTATCGTCTCACATGGATTTTCATATTGGCCAGATGATACTTGAAGTTTTCATGACCTGTCTCTAACGCACTTAAACAGTTTCAAGGCACCCAGATTATATTCAAGCAGCTTTCTGGTCATCCTGCCAATTTGAAGTAAAAAATACTGAGCCCTTGGTAGGAATCGAAGCCACTACTGCAGACTGATAGACCAACAAACCTAACGGGGCACCCTGTAATAGTATTAAAGTTTGTCTGGAAAGGCTTGACACGAGGAGTGGCAAAAAAACTATTTTTAAAAGTGTGGTTCTAATTTTAGAATCAAATTGAGTTACACAGTACAGCAAAAATAGTTGACACGAAGTCTGACATTTCGAGGGAAATTTGATTTTTTAGATAGAAATCAAAAATAAGGTGGAAAATTCTGTAGTATTGGCTGACAATTCTTTTTATTTCTAATAAATATTTGAAAGAATGAATTTCAAATATCTATCTATAGAATAGACTGGTAGTATAGATCTCTTACAAAAATCTGATCTAATATTTAATGACACTAGGGATTACATAATTTGTGGCTTGTTTTGTGCAGTTTATTTATTAAATAAATTAAATCAGTCTATAGAGGCACATCTAGATGACAATGGCTACACAGCAACACTGCTATAAATGCCTTTGGCTACAATCGTCGTCGTGTAGTCAGCTATTTAATTTTATTAAAAAAGGACAGCTACGTCGTATACTCTAATATAGTTGTAGCTAGTTGTAGTTGTAGTTATAGTTGTAGAAATATGTACACATTTTACATCAATAAAAGTAAAAAAAATTTTTCAAATCAAATAAATTCTTTTGCTCTTTTGTGATATTCTCTTATTTTGAATAACAGCTGAAAAAGACTAAAATTGGCCTAAGTTGGCTACAGCTTCAATAATGATCGTGTAGCCACGTATCTATGATGTCGTCAAAATAATCGTTTTTATTTAAACGTGTGTATGTTAAAGTTGATAGGTTGTAGTCGGTCGCTGGGAGGCGTCTATGTGTTTAATGCATAAGAATTCATTTGAAAACCTATTTTGCAGATGGCTTAAAAATTGGAGTTGGAGATTGTTAAGATTTAATAAATTATTTTTTTTTTTTTGGTAAATAAATATTAAAGCCCAGATTTTATAAAACAATACGTTTAACGTTCAAAAATTTGTTTAGAAAAAAAAGTTTTTTTTTTAATAAAATTCAAGTGTTTTCAATGTTAAGATTTACGAAAGCAGCCACCAACTACATACTCCCCATAATTTGATATTTATTCACAAATTGCCTTCATTAAATAATTTTCTGGGTAAATAGAGGAATATTCGTACTTCCACAAATAACGCAATCATTAAGGACTTGGGGTTTCTATTACGTTAAAGCATAATAACAAGTATTTTTTGTAAAGAAAAAGAAGAGAAAAATATGCAAAAAAAATGTGAAAGAAAAAATTACAAAAAGGATACAAATAACCACAAATTACCCGCAAAGAACACGCACACACACATACTAACCACTACTTATACCGAATTGTTTTCTATTCTCTCAGTTGCTGGACTTTTTATTTTGTCCCTGATTACATTAACTATTGTATTAAAACAAACAGCCACTTAATAAGTCAATTTGCTCCGTATTGTTAATAAATATTATATAAAAATAAAGTTGGAAAAGCAAACTAAAAAATCCTTTAGAAAAGTATTATAAACAAATATTCATGCAGCGAACAAAATTTTATTGAACAACTGGAAAAGTTTTTTTGGTTCGTTCCAAGATAAACACATAAAATAAATGCAATTTAGCGGTAACAAATTACAAAAAAAAAGTTTTTTATTTTTTCTGGTAAAAGAAACTAAATTTTATAATCAAATGAGATTAAACTATAGAAGTCGCAACAAAGTTGAGTCTCATTGCGGTCCACAGGGGGACAAAAAGGAGCCATCTAGTTAGTGATCTGCTTTGATATCACCCCTTTAATAAAATAATGAGATCTAAACATATGTTTTATCTCCCAAACAACATTTTCGATTTCAAGAATTATTTTTTCAATGTTGAGGGTTATTCATTTTACGGTGGCGTGGAAAGACCCTTAGAGAGGCTTAGAGAGCATTAGATAAGCTAGTGGCCTTAAAACTTATTAAAAATAGTAAAATATAACCCTGATGAATTTGTTACGATTTAAATAGTTTTAAGGATTTTAACGATTTTCTTTGCATAATTTGGCGATTTTATATTAATTTTATCTGGCAACTCTGTATGTGAGCTTATATTATAACCATGTTATTAAAAGCATAGATTTAGGATTTATTAAAATTTATATAAAATACATATATTTTGTATGGGAACCTCCTTTATTGTTTAACATAAAGATACTCCTTGAAATGGCAACATTTCATGGGATAAAGGTGCGGGGCAAACCGATAAAAATTGGATTGATATTAATAAGGTCCCATTGACACCCTTTGGGTATGCGTAAAAAATTTCAATACAAAACAAATTAAAAAAATATTGGGAGAAACAGTTTTCTATTCTATAGTTAATCCTAGAAGTGCATCTAACGCTTTAAATATTATAAAGCCATTGTAACTATAAACTTCATTAGTTTTAATAAATCTATAGTTTTATTAAATCAATTCTGTATTTTTAGGCACCCTCTGCATTTAAGTCAAGTTCGAAATTGACCAACTTATTTGTTAGGATTTTTAATAATTTAGTAAGAGAAACGTGAGTTCTGTCGGCCATAAAGTTATTTATTTTACAGATTTAGGTAGGCAAATGACAAAATCTTGATACATAACTATCAAGAAAGACAAATATTTATTCATTCTAAAAGTATACTTCTAATTTAATGCTTTTAAAAATATAAAGTCTCACGTACTGATGCCATATAAAATTCGTATAAAACCGTCAAATTATGCAAAACGAATCGTTCAAATCTTTAGAAATTTTTTAAATCGTCAGAAAAGTGTTATCAAACAATAGAGAGTGTTCTTCTACAAAAAGCGCTTTTTAATAAAAATATTAATTCATCCTAAGACTATGCTTCTAATAATAAACTTTAATTAATATTATTTCCCATATAGGATTCCCACATAAAATTAGCACAAACAAACGTGTGCAAACAAATCATTTAAATCTGCAGAACTTTTTTAAATTTAAAAATTATTTTTTTTTTTAATTTAAAAATTACTTTTTCTTTACAAAAATAAAATTTTTTCCTTAAATTATGCTTCTAATATTATACTTTAAATAATATAAATTCCCACATAAACTTAGAACAAAATTGTTAAATTGAACAAAAAAAATTCGTCAAAATCTTAATAACTTTTTTATATTTCCAAAAATTTGTCAGCATAAAATGCTTGCTGTTTTTGTAAATGTTGTAAAATGTCTACCATCTGGCTAATAAAATCTCTAAAATTATTATTTAGGAGTGATTTATTATTGTTCGGCATTTCAAAACCAGCTATACTTTTTATGAAACTGAAATACTTTAAGGGCAGTAAGAAAACTATTTGGTGTTTTGTTGAAGCTTTAATATTCTGTAATATAACTCGACTAATATAATTCTCATTGTGTTTTAAAAATTCTAATACTTATAGAGTATTTTTGGCTTCTCTAAAATTAGGAAATAGGTTTCCAGTAGATCTGACCAGTGAAATAGGTATAGGAACTAGATTTTACTTTAACAAATAAATTGCATTTTTATTATAAAATATTATAAGTAAGTAGCATAATATTAAATATTCAATAAAAAAAATACTTTAAGCTTTCGAGCCTTTTTGTGCTTCTCTGCTACGGAATTAAAAAAAAAAAATTGTTACCTTAAATATATTTTTAAAATTATTTACAAATACATACTCATGTTTCAAATAATTTTTGACTTTTTTATATTTACGTTGGTAATAAAATTATAGAAATTAAAATATTACCCCAGGTCTTTGGCTGTAACTCCTTTAAACATCATTGAATAACACTCATACACTAATATTCTACAACAGTGGAATAAATAAAGAAATTATTAATTTAATTTGAAACATTATCTTTCGCTGCCTTGCAACAGGTGTTAAATAAGTTTCCTACGTCAATACTTTTCTATTAATTACAAATTGCAAATTATTCAATTAAATATTGTTTTTTTGCGCCTGAAAGCATTCTTTGGAATTCCATTGAAATTGAGTAAGTTTTGTTTTCTTTCAGCACGTTAAAAATAAGAAATAAAACAATTTGTTAGTTAAAAAACATTGTAGTACACGTGGTTTTAATGTCACTTCACTTTGTTGTTATTGTCTTCACCGCACAAGAAGAGATATTATCAGTTGGATTCCACAAGACCACAATTCATTCATAATTATAGTTAGATGTTATTTTGAAAAAAAAAAATCTTTTGTTTCTTTTCTAAAATGACTTGTAATAATATTAGTATTATTGTATTTGCTTAATGTATAAAAAAATGTGTGCGTCGGCATAGGAGAAGGGGCAGATGGTGGGAAAGTTATTTATGCTTGGCGTCGTTTGATAAACCCATTACCATAGATTACAAAAAAAACAAGCACAGTGGTAGTAGATATGCTATGATTATAAAAATTTAATTCTCTTTTGATCATCTGCCGTTTAGGAATAAAATATTCTTGGGCCCATTTTTACCTCCACATTTATATTTCTTGTCAGCTCTACAACTAACTGAAAAGAAGCAAAAAAAATTGCATATTTCTATTCAGTTATTCGAGGAAGTAAATGAACGATAATTGTGCTTGACTTTGGTTTATGTTAGGTTACACAGTTGATTTAAATTACACCTCTATGTTTCTCTAATAGACTTAACAGTTGTTAAGATAAATACAGTAGCGTGTCAGAAAATGCATTTACCAAATTTACTGCAGTTGCTTTTATTGCTCTTAGATTTCTCAGCTTAACAGAGATATTTTCTTCTCAACTTAAATATTATTGCACGATATGTCAAAATATGTTTTCTCAAATCAACATGAATTTAAGTTCAATATCGAACCTTAACCCCTGCCTATCCTAGAAAAACTTTTGTCAGTCACTGTAAAAATCTAGTAAATATGCCAGCTTATTTAAAATGTAGAGCTTGTGTTTACTGGTTATAATATACGCTGCTCTACAGTATTAAAAAAACAGCCATCAAGATACAGGTTTCCGGCATTTAAAACCCGGTTTTCGGTTTCGGTTAAAAACCGGTTAACCATTTACATGTATATTTTTATGACTGATAACTTTATCCAAACTAACATATATAAACAAATAAAGACTCCCTACTATAAAAAAAAATGTATATTTTTTTTTTTTATTTAAAAAAAAAAGAATAATATTTTTTTTTAAAAGTCGTTAATAACATGAATTAATATTGTATTGAAAAATTATTTAAAATTATTAAATTTTTAAGTTTTTAAAAATAAGTAGATCAAAAAACTCGTTCACTATAAATTGGGACTTAATAAGATTCTCTTTTTAAAAATATTTATGTGAATATTATCTTTTATATGCGAAGCTACCTATTGTTAATAAATATGCTTAACAAATAAAGAAGCAAGCACTAAATACTACGTCTTAGAATTTATAGAGCGAAAGTTTTCGTGACAATAATGTTCCGTTAAATATTTCTGAAAAAACAAACTTTTAAGAAAACCGGTTTTTGGAAAAACCGAGTTTTTAGAAAACCGAATTTTAGAAACCCGGTTTTTGGAAAAACGGTTAACCGTATTAAAAAAACGAACAACGAGTGTTCAAAAACACGAAAGCATTTTTTAAGTAAAAACCGTGTAAAACGGTTTTGCGGTTTTGGCTTAGAATACTCCAGTGAGCACTTCACGACGTCGTAAAAAAATCGTATTATCGCTTACTAGGAAATAATCTATATGATGAGTTTAACGAATGAAGTCATTTTATTTTTTGATTTATTTTTAATTAGCAAGCGTTGCTCCTTCCCGATTTTTTTAGAATTTTTTTGAGAAAAAAAATTTAAGTTTCTAAACATGTTAACAAAAGTTATAAAACACGAAAAAAATAATAAAAATTATAATGCATGCGTAATCATGTTAGAATATAACAAATAAAACATACATAATGGTTACGCATATTTTTGGTGTAAAATGCAAATGCAAGAACAGAAAAACTAGTGCAAGAAAAGTATAAACTGTGTAAAGTATAAACTGTTAACAGGAAATGTAAAAAATATTATATACAATATACATACTTATAAAATATACACATAATATTCAATATTAGAAATATTATTAGTCGAACTATTTATTTTACATGCAGATGTTATTTTAAATCAAGCTGATGTTGGGAGAAAACAAATAAACAAGAAGTAGCTCTCATTGCTAACCGAAGGTTGGCTGAAGCAACAAAAAATATAAGGCGGTAAATATTAAAAAGTAAAATTATTAAAAACAGGAGGGAGGCTTTAGGTAGGGGTAGACTTCGATCTCACCAACTGACGACTGATGATTGAATACTCGTATTCCCTGAGTTTGGTCGGTTAAATAGATGATGTTTACAACTAAACACTGCCCATAATAGATAGACAGATACGAAGAGTACTGATGATGAACGTAGCTGTCCAGAAGATGCATTCCATTCTGTTGGTGTTTAAAAATTTAATTTTCCCAATTTTTCTTTGATATCGATCACCTAATTTGTAATTTAAAATCATTCTTTCATAGAAAGAATAAAACCAACTTAAGCTTGATTTAAAATTACATCTGTATATAAATATAATTCATTTCAAAGTAAATTTTAATTATATCTAACTTGTAGTTGTATACGCTGTAACTCCTTAAGGTATGCTACAAAAACATTCATTTACAATGTTTTATACGTTCATATGATTAAAATCTAATTTAAATACTGCCGAAAGTATTTTGCAACTTCTTTATAATTTCTTATTTTAAAACAATTTTTTACCACGAAACAGAGGCAAAATTAAATTAAATACAAATTATAAAGTATGGTTATATAAACCAATTTTTGTAATAGTTTTAAACAAACCTGTTTATTTTTTTATAATAGAAATTAAACATAAGATATTAATTTATATTATGGTTTACTCAAGTGACACGTGTTTAAAAAAAATAGTTATTGCCAAAGGGTAAAAGGAAATAATCACAAATTTAAAATTAATAAAGTTATCAACTTATTTAGCTAAAGGCTCAAAAAGATAATTAGAAAAATAAGATGAAATATTGCTTAACAAAACCTGATTATAAAATTTTAAAACTCAGTTAATTAAAAAAATCTTCTACTCTTTCAACTATTTTTAACCACCTAAAAGTATGCTAAAAATTTTACTAAATTTAAATATTTCTCCTTAATTTAGTTATGTGTTCAACTTTGTTTCTAATTTATGTTACCAAATGCTAAAACTATTTTTAATTATTTTCTCTAATTTCTATTAAAAGTTTGAATATTCAAATTCCGTATGTGTAAACTTTTGCCTTAATGATTATGTGTGCGTGTGTGTGTGTGGTACTAAATCATACATATGTGTGCTTTTAATTATCAAACAATCATTTTTATATCCCACTGCTAATTACATTTTCGTTATTTCGGTTTGGTTTTGCCAACAATTGATTGAATTTTGTATTGAAATAATCATCATTAATACACAGGATATACCCAGGATATGTGAGATAGTTCAGCAACTGTTTACAAATGTCATTTTAAATTGATATTTTAACTGTTTTATTTATTAGATTCATTGACTTATTCAGTTTAGTTGCCATTAAAGGTAAATGTTTAATGTTTGGACTCTACTAATAACAGTTTAGGGAAAGGAAGGATAATTATTTTTGTAGTTCGGCTTTATAGCGTAAGATTTTTTCCTTGCTAAGATTAAAAAATATTGAAACTGATGCATTATTCGTGGTCGTTGTGATAGACTTATCAGGAAAGTAGTGCAAGCCGTAGCAAATATTTAATAACTCACTAGAAAAACAGGAAGAGGCGATAAAGAGGAATAGAATATAGAAAGCTTAATAGCTTTACAGAACCGAATCAAAATACTATTATTTTAGTTCTCGTTCCTAATCACCTTTAATAGTAAAGTTGACTAAAAGTTGTAGAGCTCCTTCCTTATTACTTTAACGGCTAGCAGTTGTTGATCTTCCTCCTCAACACTGAGTCCATAAATTCAATACCTTTTCATCTTAAATAGATCTCCTTCCTTTTTTATTTTAACGACTGCTAGTTGTTCAACTTCCTCCTCAACGTTGAGTCCATATAATCGATAGCTTTTCATCTTAAGTCTGCCATAGAATACTCGTACACATTTCATATCTTTTTGCTAGTGGTCTTCAGTTAATGCCCACCAGTGCTAGTCATTTGCATACAAAATGCGCTGCCATTTCAGTCTCCACCACTTGCAGCCAACAAACATGTTTTTTCTGGATTTTAATATCTGCCGGATGACATTAAAATTGAGAATTACCTTAGATAGGAAACTATGATTGCATATAGGTGGTACCTTATTCAGAACCGTTGGAGCTGTGAAACATTCCGCCGATACTCTAGTGAGTCAGTAAAGTTGGAAATCGCACTGTTAACGATGAAAATTTCTAAAAAAAATGATTTGTGTGGTCACTTTTTCTGGAACAAGTTACTTTTGGATTGGAAAAGGATCCTATTTTTACAAAATTTATCTATTCACTAAAAAGTATTTTTTCTTCTATAAGCAACTTTTCCCCAAAATGGCAATTTTTGTTCCAGTTTTTTTTAGCAAATTTTAAGAAAAAAAAATTGGTATTTTTTTATAAAAATATTTGGAATAAAGATTTTCACTAAGTTTTTTGTACAAAAATTGTTAAGCTTAATTTTATGCAATATTTCGATTTAAATAAATGCTCAACAGTTTTTAAATAAAAAATTTCATGATTTAAAAACGTTCAAAAATATATATAAAAGGATTTTTTTAAATATTTTTTTTCTGCAAAAGCATGTTTCTTTTGCAGCATTCGGTAAAAAGGCGAATAGCTAGAATATTTTAACATGTTTTCTTTGTGCTTTTTCTACTTTTTTAACAAGAGAATTAATGTTGTTTCTGTGAATATGATGTTTATTTGAGAGGTAAGATTGTAAAAGTATATTTCTGTTACAATGAGAATCCTCCACATTTGTTGTAGTGAAAGTACAATGAGATAATTTAAATTTAAAAATTTAAAGAAAATTATTTTTGCAATAATTTTGTATTTAATTCTTGCTCAAAAAACTGTCTTAAAACCAGATAGATGGGCATGATATTAAAAATATAACTTTTAAACAGAGTAATCTGCAAGCATTAAATATAGGGTAAGCAAAATAAGTCAAATATGAAGTCTTGTATTCGAGCACAATTTACTTTAAAATTTTATTTTTTATAGTTGTGTAAAATTTTAAGAGTCTGCCTGTAATGGTGTACATAAAATAGGTTTATGTAAGTACGTAAAAATCACCTCCTTTATGGGTTACCCTTTAGTTGTTAATTTTATATTTTTACTACCTGTTATTGCAGCGGACATAGAAGTACACACACTGTGTAATTTTGTATTATTGTTCAAAAGATAATCTATATGCACGTCTCTTAAGGGGGGTACCCTTTAATATTAATTTTTAATATTATAGCAATAGACATAATGTGTTAATTTCATTTGCCTATATATCGGTGGAAATTATAGGGCCATATACCTTGAATAAAGTCACCCATAGGAACACCCTTTAATTTAAATTTTTATATATTTATTCTTCTTGTTATTTCGATTAGGTTAATATACACTTTTTGCAAAATTCTTGTGGCCAATTATAACAGTTCAAAAGATTAGATCATATAAACTCTACCAATTGGGACGCCCTTTAATTTTTTTATTTAAAATTGAATAATTGTTGTTATAGCGGACATGTCAATACACATTCAGTGTAGTTTGCAAGTACATGTCTGCAACAGATCATAAGACAGGGTAATATTATTCTAACTAAGTTAGCTATGGGACACACCTTCATTTCATGATTTTATAACGTTTTGTTTTTGGGAGCTATGATGCGAATTTTGTAATTTTTTTTCCACAGAATTTTCAAGTGTCCCTCTAAACGTTTCACAATATTAAGCCATAAAATTCAATTTACTTCATGTATGGGTCCAGCACTTAATTTCTTATTCTAAATTGAATAATTGTTTTTATAGCGGCATATTAGTATGATCTATTGTCTTCCTACTCAACCAGATTGGATTCCCTGAGGTCGAAGGGTTTGGGTACAGTGAGGTCAAAAGTTTCGGAAAGAGTTGCTATTTCCCTCATAGAACTTATATACTAAAATTTTTCACTGTCACACTTTCAGAAAGTAAAATTTTCAAAAATTAAATTTGTAAAAAGTACGAGGACTGCATATTAGTATGATCTACTAACATCATATATAGGGACACCCTTTAATTTCTTCTTTTACATTGAATTATTGTTTTTATAGTGGATATATCAATACATATTCTGTGTAATTTTTAAATGTATGTCTACAAGAGATAATATAAGTCAAACTACGTCACCTATAGGGTACCTTTTAACTTTAGGTTTTTTTTTTAAATATTCTGTGTTATGGATGCCTATTGTGAAGCACAATTTGTGAAAATTACAAAAATCTTTTAAGTGTCTGTCTAAACATTTCAAAATATAGGGCCATATATATCGAATTACATCACCTATGGAGACACCCTTTAATTTCTTATTTGAAATTGAATAATTGTTTAAACATTTGGTGTAATTTTCGAGTGTATGTCTATAACAGTTCAAGCGATACAGTTACAAAAGTCAAACTATGCCACCTGTAGGGGCACCCTTTAAAAATGCAAACGAATTGATGAGCTTCCTACTTTTTTAAAATGACTCAAAAATAGCCAACATTTCAATTGTATCTTCTTTCTGTATTTACTTTCTATACCTTTTTATCTCTCATTACCTTTTCCTTCAACTTTAAATTAATTTTAAAATCAAAATTTAAAAAGAAAAGTAACGATTTTAATTCCAAGGAAAATAAAATTAATAAGTATTCTGTCATATTTAAATAAACATTTTATTCCATTTGATGTCTTCTTCTTTATCTTTTGGACTTTCTAATCCTTTAGGTACTGTTATGTTTTATTGTGACGTTGTTTTTAGTTACACTGTTTTAATGTTTAACAACATCATTTTACACATCCTTAATTACATTGCCATCTACGTACAAACATTTTTATCTTTTTAATTATTGTCTTTTTCTGTGCAAGTGTAAATGAAAGTATCATTTACATTATGCTCTTTAATTTCGTCAGCCGTAAACAAGAAAAATCCCTAAAACCACCATTGGGTATAATCCACACTCTTCTAAACTCCTTTGGCTTAATAATATTTTTCTCACATTTATAGATTAAGAGGGGAAGAAGGGAATAGAAGCCAGCATTAAAATTTGTGCGATGGTATTAATAAAATTAAACAAAATTTTTTTTAAACTAAAAAAAAAGTTCTTACAAACAAGTTTGTTAAACCAAAAAACAAGCAACAATGCATTAGGGATTTGTCAGAAAAAAAATATTTTTTTTTTTTTTAATAAAGAGAAGTACCACTCAGGCAGTTAATGCCTATATTAACAGTGGTACTTCCTTTGGAAAGGGATAGTAGTAGATAAGACAGATGGTTAGTGTGATAGTAAAGCTTCGATTCTGTCAACACTGCAATTGCACGTTATGATTATTTTTAGAACAGTATTGCAGCGCCTCTGGTGTTATTTAGGCGAATTAGTTCGAAGCTAGCAGAGCCAATTTATAATTATTTTACTTTGCCGGCGATTTAGTGCTATGTGCAAATACCGGCTTAGAAGGGCGCTGTGATATGCATTATTATAAAGAAAAATTAATACATGTCAGAAAAATTGATGTTGCCATGGCTGAGTATTGAACTCGTGACAATTGATTAGTAGTCAACGTGCTAACCACTTAAGCTACAGCATCCTCAATTTTTAAAAAAAATCCTCTTAAAAACTGTAATCATATGGTGACCGCTAAACCGCTAAGGTATGGATTATTTACAAAATAACAAAGAAAGAATAATTTAAAAATTAGGTCATTAATATTAAATAAAAATTGGGAAAATATAATTTTAGACACGTCTGTCATCACTAAGAGTGGCCTCTATCTACTTTGGGTAGGTAGTGTTTAGTTGTAAGCATCATCTATTTAACCAACCAAACTCAGATAAAGGAATGCGAGAAAAATCACATTCAATCATCTATCGTCCGTTGGTGAGAACATAGTCTACCACTACCTAAAGCTTCCCTTTTTTAATATTTTTACTATAATATTTACCACCTTATTTTTGTTGTTGCTTAAGCCAACCTTCGGTTAGCAATGAAAGCTAAATTTTTGTTTATTTGTTTTCTCCCAAAATTCCTTTTTAGTTAATACTACATCATCTGTATGTAAAACAAATAGTTCGACTAATAAAATTTCAAATATGTATGCAATAGAAAATTATTATCGTAAATGTAACCCCTCAAATAATGTGCATATTCGGACATAAAATAACTTGTAAGGGGTGATCAATTTCGAGGTTCCCTACTTTTTTTTAAGAAAAAAACACAGAAAATTCAAATTTAATAGAGAATGTTTATTATCATTTGAAAGAACATTCTTTGGCATTTATTTTTTGAAGATTATTTCTATCAAATGTTGGCCGTTGTTGTGTTGCAGAACGTCTATCCGTTGAGTCCAGTTTTCAATGACTCGTTCAAGTATTTCTACTAGTAACTGACGAATGACACGCCAAGGCCTGAATCGAAGCCTAAATTTTAGACTTTACATATCCCCACAGGAAAAACTCTAACGGTATGATATCACTTGATCTTGATGGCCAATCGACCGGCCCAAAACGTGAAATTATGTGCTCACCGAAATGTTCTCTCAATAAATCCATTGATTGATGCGATGTTTAGGCAGCGGCACCGTCTTGCTGAAACCAAATGTCGCCGAGATCGCGAGCTTCTATTTCAGGCATCAAATATTCGGTTATCATGGTACGATAACGGTCGCCATTGACGTTTACATTCGCACTGGCATAATTTTTAAAAAAATATAAATATAAGTCTTTCCATTATGAAATGCTAAACAATACTAAACAAAAATAACATGACAACATTACACGACTCACATGGGACCTGTCAGAAAAAGGCTATTGAAAAAAGTATCTCTACTTAAATTACCCTATATTTAGGAAACTATTTTAGGCAGACTCTTGAAATTTACAAGTTAATATTTCTAAATAGCGTACATAGTCCAGCAAATAAGATGGCTACTTTGGAGTAGTGGGCGTGGTAGGTCCCACATAAAGTGACTATAAAATAAAAAATATTTTCATGTGCCTATTGAACTATAATCAGTATAGTCCTAAACTTTGGTACGAGTAACCGCTTTATCAATGTTTGAGTGGTAACTCTTATAGAAAGTGAAGAATATAACCTAAAGAACTATATCAGCTAGGGAAGTTCAAAATATAATAACTCTAAAAATATATATTTTTTTTTTTTTGTATAAATTTAAAAAATCCAAAAAATATGCTTTTAAAAATTATTTCACATTCGCAGCTGCCACATAAAGTAAATAGAAAAACGTCGAAAAAAAACGGCAAAATCTTAAAACCAAAATTAATCAGCGAAAAATTTTATTATATATTTTTTTTAATAGCAGACAATTTATTGTAATGCAAAATCTTTCAAGGTGCAACAGTACCCTTCGTGTGTAAATACAAATTGCTTTTTGACGATATAAATGTATCTTAAATATTTTTTATAAAATAATTTTATTTTGATATTATTTTCAAATCAAAACTTAACTCCAAGTACTCCTGTTCAATAAAATGTAATAATTTTCTAATATTGAAGTATTATTGAAAAATATTTATATACAAATAGAAAACATTTCAGGCTTTCAGTGTCAATTCAAAACGAAGTGTTTACGTTGGAGAACATAAAATGCTATAAAGACATTTATGACAGTTTACATTTACTGCCGTCCGTCTCTTCTAACATTAAAATACAATTTAGTAAAATAAATATTAAATTCCAAATAAATATCAAAATATATTATTTTTATAAAGACTTGTAGAGAAATAATAAAAGTTTTATGTTTTAATACTGCTTTATTGAAAATAAATGGTTGTAAATTAAATACATCTCATCTCGTCTCGTAAAACTGAAAAAACAGAATTAACTTTAGCTACTACAAGGTCGGGGGTGGGTAAGTAATTGCCAGTATAATATTTCAATTAATGAAATTTTGCAAAAGAATCCGAAATTTAAGAAACCATTTCAGTAACGTAGAAAAAATAAATAAATTCATATCGAAACAAAACCCTGGATAAATTCTTCTAAAAACCCATTTACTGAATGGACTAGTAGACTAGTAGACTTTAATTTATTTATTAGCACGCGGTGAGCTAAAAAATACTTTCCTTCATTTTGGGTATGAATTTAATTAAAATTAAATGAACTTAATTTTTTTCCTTACAATCCTTTTATCATTTTCCTTTTGTCGATCATTGCACAGTTTGCAAAGCAATTATTCATATTTATATGTATATGCAGACATTTATGATAAAGAGAATAGATAACAGACTTTAAATAATTAAAGGTTTTAAAAATTTTTAATATAATTTATAGACGTAAAAATTTACATCTTAATTTAAATTAATTTTAATTGTAAAATCTTCATAAACAGTAAAATTGTAAAATTTGTCTTGACCTTTTAATAAAAGAAAAAATTCTCTAAATATTTCAATTTAAAAATCATCAGAAAATTGTATTTTTATTTATAATAAAAAGGGTTTTGGCTGTAAATTTAAATTTATTAAAAAATTAATATTAATCATACGTAAAGTGGTTCAGTGAGATTTATGCAGCTATTTATGATAAAGAGAATTAAAAAGCTCTTGTAAAAAATATTTACAAACAGTTCATAAAATTATACTGAATAGCAAATATAAGCATTTATATATTTGTGCTTTAACCATTTATATTTTTAACATTAAACATGAATAATTGAAGTGCCCTTCTTACATTTAATTCTCCTTGCAACTGATTACCTTGTGGCGTTCGGATAAACTTTTACAAAATTTATAGTTTATTAGAGCGTTAAACGAAGGAGCAGTGTTTATGCGTTGGCTTCCGACAATAATTTAGTGTTTTCGCAAGCATTAAAGCAGATATTTGCTTTTTAAAAAGAAACCTTTGTGTGAAAAGGAAAAGCCAATTACGTGGAAGGAAAATAATATTCTTGCTAATATTCCTGCTAGGGATTAATTTTTGCCTTGTTTATAATTTAATATCATAATTTTATAATAATAATAACAATAATAAGGCGTATAATAATATTCGTAGCATATTTTGAATTGAGTAATATGGAATTAATGTGCGAGTGGGAGTTAAATCTTCATAAATAAATTAATAAAAGGGAGCAATTTGGCAAAGAACTGTTCGTTTAAAAGATGGATGTCTTAAGTTTTGCACAACTATGGATGGAGACAATTGAATTATTGGTTGAACTGCCTTAATTTTGTTTCAGTCTCACTATTTCATTCTCTTCTCTTCACCATTTTTTCATTAATTTTTTTAATATGGATGGCACATTTTTACAGCTTTCAAAGCTTTCAAAAGAAATAAAAAGTTTGTAATACTGTTTGTAATTTCTGCAAAATTTATTTCCCTACCAGTAGGCTCTCCTTGCAGCCTCTTGCAGATACAGCTTGCAAGTATCGTCTTCTTCGATTCTCTTTTTGTCCAGATGATTTTTGAATTTGAATAAACTGTCAGCGCAGCTATTCAGTTTCTGCCCAGGAACTATTACCTCAAAAGATCTTCTCTTATCAATCTTTACTGGGTTCCTTCATTGGCCAATAAAACAGGCGTGCATTTATATACTTACCGACCAACTTTTATTAGGGTACCTTGTCCTCGATTTTAACAAAATAAGATTTCATAAAATTTCCACGAATTATGAAGAAAAGACAGAGTTCCTCCAAACAAATCGTAAGTAAGTTCTTTTACAGACATTGAAACTTTTGTTTTGCAACACTTGAGTTTGGAGGGAGGCAAGACAAATGGCAGTGAACATAAGGTACCAGCAGCTCTGCTGTAACTCTCTCTCTTTCTCTCTCTCTTGTTGGTTTTAGCTCTTTTGACTTGATCACGACTCTGTAAAACTATGCAGTCTTCAGTAATAAAAATTTTGATGTATGGACACAAATGCAATTTCAAAAGAGAATTTATGAAAATTCCAGAAACAAAAATTGGAAGTCTGGATAGGGACTACTCGTAAGTTTATATTAAAACTGTATGTCGACGGGTGTTCAGAGTACGCATACTAGCATCGTAGATCTTTTATGGCCACGCATTCCTGTCGTATTCTGAGGTTTAAGGCAACTTTTTCTAGGAACCTGTTAGTGGCCTTCATTGCGAACTTTTGATAGTACACTTATTATAAAGGAGTCAAAACCTTGTGTCTGCCAACCGACGACTTTATGTTTTGTTTAAACATCGTTGTAATTTTTGCCATTTAAACTTTTTTTTAATAATTTCTTTTTAAATTAAATAACAAATTTCTCAAGCTCGTTTTAATTTTAAAGGAACACTTTTTTAATAGAAAAACTTAATTAAAATTGTTAGCTTAATTAAGTGTTTTTATTTTCGTTAAATACCTAATAGGCATTTAAACATAATGGATACTAAACTTAATTATGGAAAGTGTTTATTATTAATTCCAATATTTCCTAAAACTATGCTGTAGATTATTATATTAAATATTAGATGACTTGTTATTAAACTCATCTAACATAAAAGAAATTCCAATTTTCATAATGAATTGTAAGAAAAGCTTCTTATATTTCAAATATTTTGGTAATTTATTAGTTGACATGAGAAATATTTTCTTCACTTTAATTATAAATTATTAATTATAAATATATAGATTGTCCTAAATTCGAGTTAAAGCTAACTTTGTGCGTTTATTCTTTTGAGTTTCAAAATTCACATTTAATAAGCGTCTACTTAATTGAATAAATTTAACTAGAATGACATTGTCATTGTCATTATATAGTTAAGGTAAATTAATATTTGACTAAATATTAAATATATAAAATGTCAATATAAATATATTCAATATGTTTCTACATTACTCATTCTATATTTACACTTGCCTGCGTAAACAATCACACACATACGAATAGATACATATGCGTGCGTGTATCAAATATTTAGTTGTTAGTCGTAAAAAGCTGTTTATAAATATTGAATTAAGGTTAAAAGTGATTAAACAATTAATCTTTTTTTTCTCCGCTGTAAACAAGACTGAGAGTAAAAAAAACTGAGTCAGTCCTAAGTTAAAGGGAACAAAAAAGTTAAATAACATACGAGTATCAATAGGTCAAAGCCATTAAATAAATGAAGGCTTTAACATTTTTAATATAATTCATATACGTAAAAGTTAACAACATATAATTTTAAACTAATTTTTGTTTTACAACCTCTTCAAAGTAAAATTTGTTTTAGCCTTTTATTAAAAGAAAAAAATCCACTTAGGGCCAAATTCATAAAAAATATTTTTTAGATTTATAAATGTTTTATAAAACAGATTTCGCATGAGAATTTGATTAATAAACCTTTTATAAAACGAAAATATTTTTTATGAATTTGTTCCTTAATATTTTGAATTAAAAATCATTAGAAAATTGTATTTTTATTTTATAATAAAACGAAATTTGGCTGAAATTTAAAATTACTTAAAAAATTAATATTAATCATACGTAAAGTGGTTCAGTGAGACTTATGACCTGAAGTTGTAAGACAAAAGAAAACTTTTTCTCAAAAAAGGTCTGTGTTTTTTTAATTTTTATTTCATATTTTAAAAAGCATTTATAAAGGAGTTGTTTGTTTTACGTAAAAGAAGTATATGTCATAAAACAAAAGCAAACATCAATCAATTTGAAATATTTGATCATTTTCAATCCTTTAAACATTATAATCAATAATTTTGCATTTTAATAATTAATTTAAACTTAATTATAATTTTACAATAGTCTAGAAGACAAAATACAACAGTCGGACGTGATTTAATATTCCCAAATCTTTAATAAAAAGTTTTTCAGTTCCAAAAATCTTTTCAACAAAAACTCCAAAATTTCCTTTAAATATTTTACTCTTTCTAAAATTAAAACTTTTTCGTCACAATCAAGAAGTTAATTAAGTGTAGGAAAAAGTTAAAAACAATTCTCATAAATAGCTTTAACTTTAAGCATGGCCACAAGTGCTTCTTTTTCCAACTTTCAACTTATTTAAAACAGTGATAAAAAATATTAAGCTCTTAACAGTTTAAAATCAATAATTCATTCATTCAATTCCAAAATCTACAAAAATATAAAATAGAAGAGCAAAAATTGTGTTAAAAGCAGTATCATTAGCTTGAAGAACGTTGTGAAATAAAAAAGCAAAAAGTATGCATCTTTATTAATTCTGATGCTAAATTTAGTTTTATGTTTTGCTATCATGAAATATACAGCTCGAAGGTTCTTGCTTATTAAAACAGGGAGCTAGGGAGGGAAAAGGAGCAAGTGAGTATTTTTGCTCATACAAGAATTATGAAAAATATACACTTGACTGCAACAACTTGTCAAAATGATGGTTATGATGACGACTATAATTTTATTAAAAACTTGAATTTTTACGGTATTTAAAAAATTTTAAAGTAAACAAAAGCTGTGAGGACTATTAAAAAAGATTTTAAAGGCTTAAAGGTTAAAATAAAATCATTTCATTAACTTAACTTTATTTTTAGCTATTGAGAATAAATAATATTTTATATTAGCGAAGTGGAAGTTTATTAAACACTGTAAGATATTATTTGGAAGAAGAATGTTAAAAAATGTTATAAAATATAAAATAAAAGTAAATGGAACGAAATGAAATGAAACACTGAAAAAGTAGCATTAAATTATAGTTTCCTCTTTTAAATTAGTACAATATAACAAAATTACAAAAAAATACCTTTTAAAAATAATCTTCAAAAATGGAACGAAATGGAAACGGTGAAACATATTAAAAATGCCATGATATGTACTTCTTTTTCCATCATTTTTAACTCTTATACTACTACAACATAGCGAAATTTAAAAAAAATATTTATAATAATAATTTTGAAAAATGGAATGCAATGGAATCTGGTGAAACATTTTAAAAATATTATAAAATTTACTTCTTTTTCTTTCATTTTCGTCTTTTAAACTCCCATCTCATTTTGAATTTATAAAAAAAAAAACCTTTTAAAAATAATTTTCAAAAATGGAATGAAATGGAAAAGGTGAAACACATTAAAAAAGTTACGCAATACACTTCTCTGTCTATAATTTTTCACTTAAACTACTACAATATAACAAAATTTTAATAAATACCAATAATAATAATTTTCAAAAATGGAATGCAATGGAATCTGGTGAAACATTTTAAAAATATTATAAAATTTACTTCTTTTCGCTTTCATTTTCGTCTTTTAAACTCCTACCATATTTCAAATTAAATTAATATCAAAATTAATATCTTTAAAAATAATCTTCAAAGATGGAATAAAATGGAAAAAGGTGAAACATATTAAAAATGTTATGAAATGTAATTCTTTTTTTATAATTTTTCACTCTTAAACTACTACAACATAGCGAAATTATAATAAATACGTATATTAATAATTTCCAAAAATGGAATGAAATGGAATCTGGTGAAACATTTTAAAAATGATATGAAATTTACTTCTTTTTCTTTCATTTTCATCTTTTAAACTACTGTAACATTGCGAAGTTATAAAAAATATTTTTTAATAAACTGTTTTAAAAATGGAATGAAATGGAATCATGTGAAACACTTTAAAATTATTATGAAAGTTATTTCTTTGCTTTTAATAATTGCTCAGTTTTGGTAAACTATTAAATAAAATCGGATAATAACTACTTTTGGGTGAAACGAAATGGAATAAAATTAATAAGTAAATTGCAATTAGCTTCCTAAATCTTAACTTTTGCGTGTTTATGATTATTTTAGATCAACTATTTGAAGTGATAAGATGATTTTTTCAAAGCCTTCTTTAAATAAATAACACTCATACGCACCATTCAACAAATTATAATTTTCCAATTTAAACATAAATTTTATGCGGAAAAATTATCATTTAATGTTTCAATTAGGCTTTAAAAGTTTATGCGTTTGAAAATTATTTATAATATTTATTGTTGATATAATTAAATATAATAATGAAAAAGTAAAACGAAAGTAAATTTCTGGGATTTTTTTTAGTATAATTTTAAAAGTTAAACTTTTTAAGTTAAAATTTTTTAAAATTTAATTCTAAACAAAACAAAAAAAAATTGAAATTTCGCAAATAATATTTTTATAACTTAATTATAATACGCTCGCCTTAGAAATTGTTTTTTTTTTCTTCATGTATATTTATCAACTATTATTAGAAAGTTTTAAATTTATATATTTTTTAAAGATTTATAATAAATAATTTATTTTTCTTTTCAACTATTGCAGATTTAATCTCTTTGGTATTCCAAACAGCCAAGACCAACCTTAAATTTATATCAGTTTTCCTAAGTAAAAACATCAAACTCTAAAACAATTACATGTCTCCCTCAAAGATTTAAAAACAGCAATTCATTAAAATGTATTAATTAAATAGCAGAAATAAAAAAATTAACTCATTTAAGACAACTATGATTACTTTAACTCCCTGTGCTATTTATTTCATTCGCTATTTATCAAAGATAATTTTCAAGGACATTTACTCAACATTACACCTTTGTTACATTTGATATTTTTTTGCTTAGAAAAAAAAGTTGCTTTATAGAAGCAAACGAGAATAAACAAAAATATTTTAAAAATTATTTTATGACTGAAGCCAACAAGCACTCACGCAAATTAAGAACTTGTTGCTAAACATTGCAACTGACACATATACAAATGTAGTGTAACGATACAACAGGTTGCTTTAAAATATATATTTTTAGTGAATATTTCAATCATAAAAATTGCAAAATATGTTAAGACTATAAATATCTAGACGTTAATACAGGAAAAGGCACACAAATCCTTGAATATAAACTGCTTGTAAATTTAAGCGTTGAAATATTAAATAAAGAAAAGTAAAAGCCTAAAGATTAAACTTTTTTTTTTGCATTTGTTTGCCTCCGGTTTCTTATGCTGCTTCTTTTGCCCAGTATTTAAAGATTACAAAATTAAATAAAAATTTTTAAATAGATGAGGGTTTCACAAATATCAATATCTAGAGAATTTTTAGTTAAGAAAATAAATTTAAATGATTATTGCTACATTAGCGTAGAATTTTCAGAAAGAACTAAAAATTATTTAAACAAATATTTTGTAAATTATTAATTTAATATATTTTTTTGAAACTATTTAAAGGGTTTGAAACTTTTTTTTTTGCTGCCAAATTGTTATAAAGGAACATTATGGAATTAGATGAAACACTAATAAATTTTAAAACAAAAATGTTTAGTTGTTAGGTACATGCTAAAACATTGATGAAAATGAAATAAATATTATTAATGCTTTTTTCTATAAGTGGAACGAAACGGAAACTTTTGAAAGATTAAACAACTTTACCTGATTTCTAAATTTTACTATATAATCACCAAATACATATGTATATATAGAAAAGAAAAATACCAGTATTTGATAGAGGAACATAATCGAACCCAATGAAAGACTTAAAAATAATCATTAACAATGTTTTTTTTTAGAAAGTTATTAAAATATGAAGTAAAATATAATAAAAAATTTTCATTGTATGAAGTAAAATAGTTAAGTAAAAATAATTTTTAGTTTACTTTATTAATTATTATAACTAAATTCTATATCTATAAATCTGTGGCAACAAGGAATAAGTGCTTAAGTCGACTTAAGAAAAAATTAAGTTACTGGCACCTTTGAAATCTCCGCACTTCAAAGTACACATGTGCAAATTTTCAATTATTTTGAACTATTTTTCAGGAAGTTATAGCAAAAAAACTTTCTACTAATCTTTTTTCAATGCCGAATCGTATTTGGAAAAAAGCTTAAGAAATTAAAAGGTATTTTTCAAAATCATAGAAACTCCTTTTACAAATCGCCAAAAATTTCTAAAAGGAATTACTGCCAATTTTTGGCTGAGGAACATAATGGAATCTAATAAAATACTAATAATTAAACATTAAAAATGTTTATTATTTTTTCGAAAATTATTCAGAAATATAGAAAAAAAAATAAATTTAAAATTATTTTATATTTTATAAAAGTAAAACGAAATGGAAACTACGAAATATCTAAATGTTTTAATTTATGAAATTTATAATCGAGCTTAAGTTCGTTTTTATTCTCTCTAAGAAAGAATTAATTAAATTACAAATTAGGTGATAATATTAAAGAAAAAATTGGGAAAAGTTAATTTTTAGACACCAGCAACGAGTGGAATGCACATTTTCTAGACAGCCACGTCCGTCATCAGCACTACTTGTATCTAATCTACTTAGGGTAGTGTTTTAGTTGTAAGCATCATCTATTTAACCAACCAAACCAAGATAAAGGAATACGAGAAAACTTGTATTCAATTATCAATCGTCAATTGGTGAGAACGAAGTCTACCACTACCTTAAGCTTCCCTCTTGTTGAATATTTTTACTTTAATATTTACCACCCATATTTTGTTGTTCCTTCAGCGAACCTTCGGTAACAAATTAAACAAAAAGTAACTTCATTGCTAACCGAAGGTTCGCTGAAGGAACAACAAAATATGGGTGGTAAATATTAAAGTAAAAATATTCAACAAGAGGGAAGCTTAAGGTAGTGGTAGACTTCGTTCTCACCAATTGACGATTGATAATTGAATACAAGTTTTCTCGTATTCCTTTATCTTGGTTTGGTTGGTTAAATAGATGATGCTTACAACTAAAACACTACCCTAAGTAGATTAGATACAAGTAGTGCTGATGACGGACGTGGCTGTCTAGAAAATGTGCATTCCACTCGTTGCTGGTGTCTAAAAATTAACTTTTCCCAATTTTTTCTTTAATATTATCACCTAATTTGTAATTTAATTAATTCTTTCTTAGAGAGAATAAAAACGAACTTAAGCTCGATTATAAATTTCATTGTATGTAATACGTAAAACAGTTCGACTAATAATAATTAAAATTTTCAAAGTTTTAATTTATGTTTAGTAATTTTTTTATAACATAAATTTCTAGTTATTTCTAAAAAGAATTTCTGCCAATTTTTAACTGAGGAACATAATGGAATCTAATGAAATACTAATAAATAATCATTAAAAATGTTTAATTTTATAGAATATCAATTAGATATTAGAAATAAATATTTTATAATCATAAAATATTTATTTAATAAATTTACAAAGGAATCATGCGTGACTACAAATAAATAATGTATTAGAAAAAAAAAATAAAATTATTCTTAATTTTTTTAAGTGTAATGTAATAGAAATTACGAAATATCTAAATATTTTTCTATATAATTTTTTATCATATGTATTGCTCGTTATTGGTAAAAAGGATTAATACCACTTTTTGGCTGAGGAACATACTGGAATTTGATGAAACACTAGTCAATAATTCTTTAAATATTTTTTTTTTAGTTTTTAAAATAATAATAACAAAACTAGTGAAAAAAATGTTTAATGCGATTCTATAATAGAGGAATGACATATAAATTATTAGAATAAAAAATAAAATAATATCTCAATATGTTTTTTATAATTTGATTATCAAACCGCCACAAATAAATATATACAGAACACTTATATTTTAAACTTATTTTCAAATCATAAAAATACAAAAAAAATTATTTTATTTTATAACAGGGGAACGAAATGAATCTTTAAAAACTATATATTATTTCCAAATATTTATAGAAAGATGAAATAGCAATTTTTGAAAATAATTAAAACAATTGAATAAAGAATTTCTAAAGCTGTTTCAATTAGGGGATCGAAACGGTAACTAGTGAATTATCTAAAATATGTAAAATAAAGCATTATTAAAGGTAATATATATAGGGGAACGAAATTGGTATAAAATACAAGCAGTTTGTTTTCTATAAGTGGAACGGAAACTAATGAAATACTTAAAATTTGTAAAATTATTCATTTCTGATAATTAACACAATGAAATCTTATGAAAAACTAATAACTAGTTTATTAAAAATATTTAATAAACTTTTACTAAAATAAAAAAAGTTATTAAAATTACAAAAAATATCAATAAAACAATAATATAAAAGTTATCAATAGAGAAACTATATGAAGTTTCTTCAAACATTTGTCATGTATATGGAATCACATAGATAGATGGAGTTCGGGGATAGATAGAGTCTCCTAAAAAATTAACTAATCCTCCTTGCAGCCTCTCTTAAACCACTTCCACTAGAAACACGGTATAAGTAACGAGTAACCTGAGTATGAACTAATCGTTGCGAATATTGGCAAAAACAAGTTGGAGTACCAGTGTTCGTATTGATACCGTCCGTATAAACCGAGACAGCATATTCATGGATTACAGAAATTTTCCCTCCAGTCATACTTGCTCGATGGCCTGAATGAATGCGACTATCATCTTAAACCAAGAGCTAGACTTTGGACCAAGGAAACACTATACACTGTATCAAAACTGTGTCAACACGTGTATGCATTAAATATCCTGACTCACTACTCTCTCTTCCGAACAGGCAGGGGAGTAAAGTTAAATATTTTTCTTAAATTTATTAAAATGTAAAAATTTTTTTTTCAAATATCAGTAAAAAGTTATAACATTTCTCACATGATTAATCGTTTTTCTTACAAAAAGAACTAAAGTTAAGTTTTTTACCTTAAGCTATTTGCTATTAATAAATTGTTTCAATTATATAAAAAAGGACTTTACAACTAAAATATTTTAAAAGTTTTGCAAATCTTTTGAACTTTTCTTTTCTAGTTTGTTTCCCTCTAAGCGTATGGTTAATATTAATTTTCTTCAATCAAATTAATATCAATCATACGCCTTCGTTCTACAACAGGTCATTATAAATTGCTTTTGTCTTACAAATCTCATAACTAAATACTAAAATCATAAACTGTTTAAAATTTCAATTGACTTATATAAGGCGCACTTTTTTGTGTTTCAACGCAGCCGTCAAGATTTGTCAGCACAAATAAACCCATCAATAATAATATATATTTCTACTAACACTATTATATTTAGAAGAACTATAACTTTAGTATTATTTACTTAACAGAGATAATAATGTTATAACGTTGACAATAGAATTTATGTAGTTGGCGATAATACAAGTAATTTGCTGTTTGTACCAGCAGGAAGAAGACAACAGGCAACAATGGCAATCAAGAGGAACACAAACAGTTGGTTAAATAATGACATCAAATCACTGCTGGTTGCATACTTATGTGGCAATGCCTAATGGCGGTTTAAACAAGAGATGTTATTTTGTTTAAGACATTGTTGGCCGAAGAATAATTTTTGTAATCATTTAAGCAAATTTTTAACAGTGAAACTCACAATTTTCTTTTCTTTTTTTATTAAATTCCATTTCGTTTCCCATGAAATACTTGGTATATTTCACTGTTTTTTATTGTTATACAATGCCTGTTATTCAAAAAAGTTCATAATCATTAAATTTTAAACAAAAATGTTGAACCTTTCATATAATTCCAATTCGTTCCTAATATAAATTTCAAAGAAACAAATTTGTTTCTATTATTTTGTTTTATTTTATTTTTAATTTTATTTTTATTTGTATAACTTATTAAGAATTTAGTAATAACTTTTCAGTGTTTCATTTAATTTCATTTCGTTTCTCATTAAAAAAATATTTTTAAATAACCCACAACTATTACTTTAGATTTGATTAGTAATTGTAAAATAATTTTAAGTGGAAAACTTAAAATATTTTTTTAATATTTCACCGATTTTTATTTTCCTAATATTTCAAAAAAGAAATATTATTAAGAGATGAATATAATTATTTATCACTCCATATGCAAAAGTTGCAGCGCTTTTCTAAGATTATTTGGAAAATACCAAAAATATTTGCGTTATTTTCCTGAATAAAGTCAATAAAGCATAAAGAACGAAATGGAATCTTATAAAATATTAAAAAAAAATTTAAAGACATTAAATTTAAATAAAAATTTTAATTTTAAAATAAAGCTGCTCTTAAATGTTTTCAAATTAAACTAGAAAATATAAAGGGGAACAAATGGAATTTTTGATATAAATTGTTTTTTCACCACATGTGAAAAGTACATTGGGAACGAAATAATTTTTCAGAATCGGCAGATAGTTTGCAAAAATAAGTTAATTAAAGATTTTTATTTTAACTTTGTTAAAAAAAATAACCATATCAAGTCTTTTATATGGAGAGAAAATACGTGAGGAACGAAATGGATTATTATGAATAATTAAAAAATAATTTTTTACTGATATAAAATAATAATTTTTAAATAATAAAAATTAATAATTTTGAACAAATTTTTTTACTGATTATTTTTAAACTTTTAATAAAAAAAAAACTAGTGTGAAACGTTTTAAAATAAAGAAAAGACGTATAGGAACAAAATGGTATTTAATGAAAAATGAGAAATATATCTTTTTTTAGAAGAGTTATTTCTAAAATTAATGATAAAAGTAACATAAAACACTATAAATTAAAAAAATTACATAAGGAACGAAATGGAATGATATGAAACATTGGAAATTTAAATATTTCTAGTAACGTTGTTTTAAAAATTAATAATAAAAGCAGCATAAAACACTTTTGTACTTATGAAACGAAATGGAATTTTATGAAACATTAGAACGTAATTTTATAAAAGAGGTTTTTTTTACTTGAAAAAAAAAAATCATATGTGTTAGTGATATAAGATTCTTATTTAATTAATTGATTTACTCTGCTTTATTAAGATAAAAAGAACGTGAATAAACAACCAACCCTATTCTAACGATAACAAACTGTGTAATTTTTTAAGTCATGGCAAAATAACCATATACGGACACCACTACGTCATAAAAGATCAAAAAAAAAGACCCCTGTCTCCCAGTTTTGCCCAAAGTCCTCCAGGTTTTTTTTATGTGCCCTCAAATATGTGGGGCCTCGATGTCATTTTTGCAAAAAATGATCATTTACTCAAGCTCATATTTTGCAAACCGTATGAAATTTTGATATACTCTCTAAGGCAAAGCTGTAGCTCTTGTCATAAAGAACAAAAATTTTTCACATATAAAATCAAAAAAAACTTCATCTTCAAGGTCAAAATCGCAAAAAACTTTAAAAAATTCAATTATTCCTTATGACAAGAGCTACAACTTTGCCTCAGAGAGTATATCAAAATTTCAAACGGTTTGCAAAATATGAGCTTGAGTAAATGATCATTTTTTTGCAAAAATGATATCGAGGCCCCACATCTTTGAGGGCCCATAAAAAAAAACCTGGACGACTTTGGGCAAAACTGGGAAACGAGGGTCTTTTTTTTGGTCTTTTATCACGTAGTGGTGTCCGTATATGGTTATTTTTTTTCCGTGTTGCACTGTGTAATAAAGCAAATTGTACGTTCAACAGTTAGGTCTATTTAGGAATAAAGCAACCTAATTTATCTAGAGAAGGAATAGGATCAACCTAAAAATTAACTTATTATTTTCTCTTTTCAATAGTGAATACAGGAGTTTTGGCACTTAGAGACTAAATGTGATACAAGTTTGAATAATTTTTCGTTATTCAATATTCATCCTTAAATGTTTAAAAATTTCCTACAACTCTGTTACTTTAAACTATTGAATATTCAACATAAATGTGTTCTTATTCAGGCCCACAACTACTCGCTGGCTCTTGTTTAAACTGGAACATCTACACTGCCACTTGTACATGCATTTAATCAGGCAAACAGCACCTTTAAAAATGCCATACAAGTACTCACTCACTTCTACTGCAATGTTTTGCTTTACACATACCTGCATGTCGTCATAAAAGCATTTTTACTTATACATACATACAGTGACACAATTACGCACATATTCTCACCGACATATTTATTTTATAGTGTCTAGTACTTGAAAAGTGACTGCTTGTGACTTCTAGTTAATTAAAAAGTGGATTTTCGTGTTAAATAATTTGCAAATGAAAGTGAAATTATGCGGACAAAATGTCATTGCATTTTTACCTGAAGTCAAACGTACATTGTGGTAGAAATTTAAAAGGAAATTAAAAAATAATTTTAATATGATTGTTTTTAATGACATTCTGGGAAAATATTCTTTTATCTCGGTATCTTTGTTGTGAGTTTAAAAGTAAAGAAAAAATAATTTATAATATAAATAGGCTTAATAATAGTTTGGAGTTTGGATAGAAATAAATAAATGTTTTAACACTTAATAAAATTTTAAGTAAATTTGTTAAAATAATAAAAATTTAAACCCGCAAACGATTTGGGATTTTTATAAAACATTTGAAAATTTAAATAAATCAGTAGATATGTTTGTATAATAATAAAACTTACACTGACCAGAAAAATATGCAAAATGTATGCAGAGGAATGAAATGGAATTTAGTGAAACACAAACAAAATTTTCAAATTTTTCTTTTTTAACAGAAATTGATATATTTCGACTTAAGATATAAAGAAAATGGAAAAATTTAACACTTCACGTACAGGAACAAAATGGAATAAGATGAAACACGGAATGGAATTTGGTGAAAAATAAGCATAAACTTCAAATTTTTCTTTTGTAACAGAAATTGATATAATTAGCCGAAAGCTATGAAAAAACCAGGACTTCAGACTTAGGAACAAAGTGGAAACTGGTGAAACACCAAATTGAATTAGGTAATTTTAAGCAAAATCTTAAAATTTTTCTTTTGTAACACAAGTTGTTATGTTAAGCTGAAGAAAATTTTTTATATTTAAGGCAAAAAAAAACAAAATGGAATTAAGAGAAACTTGAAACAGAGTTAAGTACCCAAAGGGTAAAAATGTAACCCTATTTGTTTTCATTCAACTGTTTGCCCATCTGTCAGAGCCCTATATCTCTGGAACCATAACAGATTGAGTTCGGAAATTTTCACAGAACGTTTATAACTATGGCCGCTATATTAAAAAAATAGTAAAAATTAAAGGTTGTAAAACATAAAATTTAGGATTAAACGTTTTCCTATAAAAGACATGAAAAACTTAAAATGTTGTCCTGCTAAGTTTATATATTAAACGTAGCATGTAACCGTATGTGTGCGAGTCAGACGGATTTATTTTTACTTAACCATACGTAGTATATGGCCTATGTAGTAATCATGAAAAAATGAAGGTCGGGATTTCGACGGATTTATATTTGAGGTCTTCTGAATCCATTTTGGCTATTTTCGCGATGATGTGTGTGGGTGGGTGGGTGTGTATGCCACTATTCTTGTGGAGTTTGTACAGGTCATAGCGTTTAGCATATCAATATGAAATTTAGTAAGTGCCTTTGGTAAATGGAGACGTAGAGTTGCATAGTTTTTGGACATAATAGGGAGGGGAGAAGAGGTAGTTTCCTTACCCCCAAGTGTTGTGAACTCTCTACAGGTCATACCGTACGACGTATTAAAACGAATTTTATTATGTGCCTATGGTATATGGAGATGAACAGTTTTGTAAATTTTGGGCATAATCGAAAAGGAGCAAGGGGTAGTTTACTTACTCCCAAATTTTGTAAACGCTCTACAATTCATGCCGTAAGACATATCAAATTAAATTAAGTATGTGCCTTTGGTTTATGTAGATAAAGAGCTGTGTAAATTTTGCACATAATCGTGAAGGGGCAAGGGGTAGTTTACTTAACACCCCAAACAGAAAATAATTAATTTTTCGATTCGACTATACTTTGCACTTATATTCTTTATGTAATATATCCATATCTGTTTTCATTGGGTATATGGTAAAAGTGAGTGTAGGCGACTCCAGACTTTTTTATTTGAGTTTAATCCGATTACAAGCCTCTGGATTTATATGGTTTTTCTTTAATAATATAAAAAACTCTAACTAATACTTTCCTTTTCCCTTTTTTAATATTATTGTCGGATTCAAAGATCCTTAAAATATGCCACAAAAATTATAAAATAAGCAATTAATACAAAAAATGTAAAAAAAAAGATTAGCGTGATGACGCCATTTAGTAAGATTTTATCTATCCAAAACCCCCCTTATGTCAGGTTCCCAGCCATGAGAGTCAGAGTGTTGGTAATGAGCGGACGAACCGTTTAGCAAACCAGGGAGCCCAACCCTGATTTATAGGACCCTTTTTTGACATATCTACTGGAAGATATGCTAAAGAAAAAAACTGGTTCCAAGGTAGAAACAGAGTTTTATTGTCATCCAAAAGCTCTAACAGGGCTCAGGCACGCAAAGCGTTTTATCACCTTTTCTTCAGTTTTTTTTTTTTTAAGAGAAGTACCACTCAGGCAGAAATGCCTACATTAACTGTGGTACTTCCTTTGGAATGGGATAGTAGTAGATAAGACAGATGGTTAGTGATAGTAAAGCTTAGATTCTGGCAACACTGCAATTGCACGTTATGATTATTTTTAGAACAGTATTGCACCGCCTCTGGTGTTATTTAGGCGAATTAGTTCGAAGCTAGCATAGCCAATTTATAATTATTTTACTTTGCCGACGATTTAGTGCTATGTGGTAATACCGGCGAAGGAGGGCGCTGTGATATGCATTATTATAAAGAAAAATTAATTCATATCAGAAAAAATGATGTTGCCACGGCTGAGTATTGAACTCGTGACCAACGTGCTAACCACTTAAGCTAGAGCACCCAAAGACAATTATCACTTAATGAGAATGAATTAAAGCAACGTACAGGATGGCTTATTGAATATTTCTTTCTTCGATAGCATTAATATACATTAGAAAATACTTGAATTAGAATAGGCAGATACTGCGAGCTGCTCTATGAGACTTCGAAACATATACTGTCCTGCCTTGGAGTCTCGTAGAACAAAACTTCTAGGAGGCTCGTTGTTATATCCAGGGCATGTGAGTGTTATATCCAACTGTATAAGATTATTGGATTTTCTTAATTCGTAGCCTAGAACTTATTCTTGGAACACAAAGGCTGTACAAAAGATCTCTCCCAGTTTTAAACCGAAAACTTCAGTACCTTTAAACAGGAAATTGCGTACTTTCACAGCTTTTTCTCCACTTTCTCTTGGTAATGATGTATTTTTGCGGAAAAAAGTATCCTATATTGGAATCAGGATGCTAATGTAGCTCCTCACAAAATTTTACTAAAATCCATCTAGTGGTTTTTACCTGAAGCGAACACAAAAGAAAAGCAGACGGACAGACAGACAGAAGGAAATGAGTTACTATGTTATTATATGTTTATAGATTTAAAAAAATTTAGCTCCTGGAATATTTAAATTTGTTATTTTTGTAAAATTGAGCAACAATTTTAAATATATTTTTTTTGCGTTAAAGCTTCAGTATACTTTTTCAAGTTCTGTTGTGCTTTAAAATGGCCCTGTTTGTTAAAACAAATAGCCTGCATTCAACTCGTTGACAAAAAGTTACATGGTCTTGTTGCTATTTTATTTACAACAGCAGCAATCGCTAAAATAGTTACCACAATGACAGTGAAAAATAAAATGCAGGAGAAAGTATATATATATATATATTTGTTATACAAGTCGGAGGAAATTTTTTACAAGTCGGAGGAAATTTTTTCTATTCAAATTTCAATGAAAACTCTCATACTCAAATTATTTCTAAACTTTTCTCTGCTTCATTACACACTGACACATATAAATAATATAAACAGTTATCATGAATGAATTGAGGTATATAGACCACGTTTTGTATGTGTGTGTATGTGTTATTATTTTAGGTTAAATAAAACACTAAGACACTACAAACAAAAACATTTTGTTTTTCAAAAGGAAGTAGAAGAACACTAACAAAATAAGTCCATGTTATCCTTAGTCTTTGGAAACTTAAAAATATGATAAAAAAAAATAGCTGACATTAAAAATTTGCTTTAGGAAGCTGCACAAAGAGAAATATTTATTTTTTGCTTTTAATGTTTTTTCTTATTTCTTAAAGGTTGTTGAGAAGATGCAAGATTCACTGCTTTGGATATACAATTCACGCTCAAACAATCACACTGATATACACAGATTTGCATTTCAATACTGCGGCCATTATGTTGTGTTATTGTTCTGCATGAATAAATATCTAAATGACTCAGGGATGGAAATTTTTTTTACTGTTGTAGTAACGTTTGCCAAAGTAGTTGAATATCGCAGTGTAGCTATGAAAAACCCTACACATAATCAAAGTGGAAAATTAAAGTAATGACTAGAGAACAAATAACTAACTCAAAGCAAGCAAAGAGTTAGATAAATGTTATATAAATAAAAAGAAATGAATTGCATAAAGCACTTATTCGGATAAATTTTCTTCAAATAAAATATATTATTTAAATAAATAACTGGGATCTAATCACCGCATGCGATATCGAGTAAATTATCTCTCGCACTTGATATTGAATATAAAAGTATTGTAATTTCATTTGAAAGGAAATGCTTTTAAACCGTGTTTTCTTATTCACTTGTTGACATATGACGACGATTCGATACATGTCGACGGGCATAATTTGCTTACTCGACTCGTATCGAAATGTTATTTGATACGATTGTTTACTCGATATCGAATGCGGTGATTTGGCCACTGAACTGGATTCAGTGTACTTAAAAAAATATTATTCCAATAAACAACTTATTCGAATAAAATTTATTCGAATATAAAATTTATTCGAATATAAAATTTATTCGAATATAAAATTTATTCGAATAAAAAATTATTCGAATGCATATGATTAAATTTTTTAGCTTAACAAAAAATTAAACAAACATTTTAAACCAAAAAAACAACATGCAACAAAAATATTTGTTTGAAGTTTGTTTATTTAATTTTTCCAGATTTAAGCAAATTCATATTTTCACTTTTTTATAGTTCAGTCTTAAATCTTAAAAAAACTATTCATTTCAATTGTTATAAAATACCATTTAAAAATTTCAATTTTCCATGCCTGTTATACATATTGTTTGTTACGCTAAATTACAGTTAGCAAGAGGGAGCAAGATAATGAGTGCAGCGAAAATATGAATGAGTTTGGTAGTACTACGTTTGTATGAGTGTTGTTTGCAAAATGGGGATAAAGATGAATATAAGAGTGAGAATGAGGATAAGGATACACATAATAAGGATAACGTCAGAGATATTAAGAATAAACCTCTGTTTGGTGGTTTATTTGTAAAGAATATTTTTTTGAGCTGTTGTTCTTTAAATTGTATGTATGTATGTATGTATGTATTTATGTATGTACAGGGTGGCGCAAATATAACCTTCCGATGTTTTTTGGCTGTAATTTAAAAAAAAAATGAAAAACTTTGATTCTTCTTGTGGATTATTTTTATTTGGTCTTTTAATTTTTTTACATCAAGTCGAGAATATGATGTCATGTAAATGGCCGCTGCCACAGTTGATTGTCATTTGAGCCCTTTTTATGGCATTTTCCATCACTTTGGCCAAAACTTCCGGCGATAGGTCCTCACATTCTTGACGGATATTGTCTTTAAGAGCTGCAAGAGTCTGAGGCTTGTTGACATAAACCCGCGACTTAAAAAAGCCCCACAAAAAGAAGTCTGCAGCGATCAAATCAGGCGATCTTGCTGGCCAGTGCAAATCGCCAAAACGGGAGATTAGGCGCCCGGGAAATGCATCCTTCACCATATCGGTTGCGGCACGTGCAGTGTGTGCCGTTGCACCGTCCAGTTGGAACCACATGTTTTCCAATCCCAATTCATCAAGTTGCGGCAAAAAGAACTCTTTAATCATTTCTCTGTAGCGCTCACCATTCACAGTAACCGTTTGGCCCGCGACGTCTTCGAAGAAAAAAGGTCCGATGACTCCTCCAGCGAAAACAGCACACCATACAGTGACTTTGAGCGGGTGTAATGGCTCTTCGTGGGTTACACGCGGATTTACAGTGCCCCAGAAGCGTAAATTTTGCATATTTACTTACCCGCTAAGATGGAAATGGGCCTCATCACTCATGATTATTTTTGATGAAAAATCATCTTCCTCTTGGTGGTGATTAATATTCCGCGTTCTGGAGCATTGTAGCGTAACATTGTTTATTAACGTGTATTTCGCAAGTGTTTACTACACAAATGTCAAAACAGAATTGACATTAGGGGCCAATCGCAAAATTTATAACATTTTCTGATAGGAGGATTACTTTTGCGCCACCCAGTATGTAGGTATGTATGTATGTAGGTATGTATGTAAGTATGTATATAAGTTCAGTTTAGCATTCATTTGTTCAAACTTAAAAATAAAACCAGCAATGAAAAGAAAAATATTTGGATGTGTAGAGAAGCAAACGCGCATATACAACTGTATGTTTGAAGTAAGTTGGCACGGCAGTGTGTATTCCTTGTATGACCTTTTTAGAAGAATTTGTACCTTAAGTTATGAAGGAAGTGAATGTGTTTTTAAAACAAATCTCTTTTCAATTTACCAAGTTCACTTTTAGTTCCTTATAATGTTTTATATTTCGTGGTAAAAGTCAGCTTTTCGGATTTATTTTTATTTAAACATAAAGCAAGAGAAATGTGGGAAATATTTTATATGCAAGTATTTCCACCTTTAATATACTATAAACAAAATTTTTGTAAATTAATTTAAATATGTGCGAAACAAAAAATTTTAATTATATTTTAAAAAATTCAGCAGTTAAATGAGCCATATTGCAAAATATCATTGCTTATGCGATATAAACTATAACAATTATATGTCAAATATTCTTGGACATATAAATATGTAAAAGTAGCTACAAATTCTTTAATCAGGACCTTGACGACGTTGTTATATTGTAAGCACAACAGGGGATCAGAGAGAATTCTTATTTCGAAATGCAGATTAAAAAATAATAAATCATTTCCGTCTGTCTGTCTGTCTGCTATTCATTTGCGTTAGCATCACGTAAAAACTACTGGATGGATTTTAAGAAAATTTCGTGAGGAGGTACCTAAGCATCCTGATTCCAATATAGGATACTTTTTTTCTGCAAAAATATCTCGTTTTCAAAAGAAAGTGGAGAAAAAGCAGTGAAAGTAAGCAATTTCCGGTTTAAAGTTACGGAAATTTTTGGGTTAAAACTGGGATATTTTAAACACGGTTGCACAGCTTTTATTTTTGTAAGCGGAATACACATTTTAAACAAAATTGCGCAACAGATGGCGCCAATTGACAAAAAAAATTTGTATTTTTACTTTGTGGAATTACATTGTTATTTAAATATTTATTTTTGAATGTGGAATATTTTAAACAAAATTGCGCAACAGATGGCGCCAGTTAAATGAAATTAGCATTTTTACTTTGTTATTAAAACATTTTAAACACCTCTAACAAAGCTTTACAATAGTTTTTAAAATTTTTATTGATTTTAGAATTTTATCCAGGGATGGGTACATGAAGTAAATATATAAACCATAACTGAAGCTCTATTAAAGTAAGAGTCTTACAATTGGTGTGGAATACTTGCAAGGCAAAATCGAGAAGAATATTGTCGGGCGTCCTAACGACGTGGCGGGCACAGCTAGTAAAATATTAAATTTAAATTTTCTAATAAAAACTTAAAAAAAATTAAATCTTGTACATGTGTGAGTCTGAATCGCACTTGCCTGATAGTTGTACAAATACAATGCATAAATATACATACATCTGTATAAACATAATATTAATTCATATTTGCAGTCATTAATGAGTTCATTACCAATTCCGGTTTTAATGTTTTTCTTCAGTTAAATTTTAAACTCAATTGCATTTAAAATTCTTTTGTCTTGTTTTAATTTTTGGCCATTGTAATAAAAAGCCATTTCAATAAAATAATTTTGTTAAATAATTACAATAATTAATGGATAATTTAAAAATTTCTTAACTGCATACATACTTATATAGGGTGATCCATTTCGAGGTACTTTTTTCAATAACTTTTTTTTGACAGATCACGTGTGAGTCGTGTGAGTCGTTTCATGCTGTCATGTTATTTTTGTTTAGTATTGTTTGGCATTTCATAATGGAAAGACTTACGCCTGAATTGCTTCGCTCTATGGGCTCTTGAAAAGTTCCAAAAAGATCCTACGTTTTTGAGGCAAATTTTGTTTAGCGATGAGGCCCATTTCTGGCTCAATGGGTATGTAAACAAACAAAATTGCCGCATTTGGAACGAGAAGAGCAACCTGAAGAGCTTCAAGAGCTGCCACTTCATCCAGAAAAAACAACGGTTTGGTGTGGTTTATGGGCCGTTGGAATCATCTGTCTATATGTCTTTAAAAATGAAGCCGGTGCGAACAACGTAACCGTCAATGGCGACCATTATCGTGCCATGATAACCGACTATTTGATGCCTGAAATTGAAGCTCGTGATATCGGTGACATTTGGTTTCAGCAGGACGGCGCCACTTCCCACACATCGCATCAATCAATGGATTTATTAAGAGAACATTTCGGTGAGCACATAATTTCACGTTTTGGGCCGGTATATTGGCCACCAAGATCGTGTGATATCACACCGTTAGACTTTTTTCTGTGGGGATATGTAAAGTCTAAAGTTTAGGCCGATAAACCCGCTTCGATTCACACCTTGGAAGAAAACATTACGCGTTTCGTTCTCCAGCTACCAGTCGAAATGCTCGAAAGAGTCATGCAGAACTCGACTCAACCGATGGACCATCTGCATGGTAGCAAGGGCCAACATTTGATAGACAAAATCTTTAAAAAAAAATAAATGCCAAGAAATATTCTTTCACATGATAATAAACATTCTCCATTAAATTGGAATTTTCTGTGTTCATTTCTTTAAAAAAGTAGGGAACCTCGAAATGGATCACCCATACGAGTACATATGTATATGTACCTTTATAAACATTTGCTATTTTCAGTTAATTGGATGAAATTTTAATTTTATTTAAATTACGATTGAAATAAAACATTGTGTCTCAATTAATTAATTTATGAATAAATTTTCGATTTCGATGTAGCAGCTGATAGAGTGGACCATATTTAAACAGAAAAAAATAATGAAGAGAGCAGAAATATTAACAAAAATATATTTAAAACATAATTGTATAATTAAAAAAAAAAATGTTATTTTATTTTCATGCTACAAATAAAGAAGAAAATAATTTTTTAAATAAAAAGTAACTTTACCTACTAAAAGACTTAAAAAAAATTTCGTAGAAGCATGGTCACTTTAATTTGGTAGTCCTACATGGGTGTAAATAACACACTGTGTAATTTTTTAAGTCATGGCAAAATAACCATATACGGACACCACTACGTCATAAAAGACCAAAAAAAAAAAGACCTCTGTCTCCCAGTTTTGCCCAAAGTCCTCCAGGTTTTTTTTATGGGCCCTCAAGAACATATGAACTTCCTAGGAATGATTCTTAACACCGTTTAGGTAGCGCTTAGGTAGCCGAAATGAATTTAAAAATTTTCGGGAAATTTTTCATTTTTGCGGCTACCTAAGCGCTACCTAAACGGTGTTAAGAATCATTCCTAGCAAGTTAATATGTTCTAGAAAGTTGTTTATTGAGATCTTAGGTTCATTTTTGTAGTTGATTGTTTCCTTGAATTTTGAACGGTTTGCTACCTATGGACCTGAACAGGGGAAAAAAGGTAAAAAATTAAATTTTTTAAAGTTTTTTGCGATTTTGACCTTGAAGATGAAGTTTTTTTTTTATATGTAAACAATTTTTGTTCTTTATGACAAGAGCTACAACTTTGCTCAGAGAGTATATCAAAACTTCAAACGGTTTGCAAAATATGAGCTTGAGTATATGATCATTTTTTTGCAAAAATGACATCGAGGCCCCACATCTTTGAGGGCCCATAAAAACGAACCTGGAGGACTTTGGGCAAAACTGGGAGACAGGGGTATTTTTTTTTGGTCTTTTATCACGTAGTGGTGTCCGTAAATGGTTATTTTTTTCCGTGTTGCACTGTGTAATAGAAATAAAACCATTGTAGAGTTCGTTAAGCCTCTTCTAAACTGCGTCGATGCACTAATCTTTTTTGTACACACACATGTATTTTCTTTTTTTTTTTCAACGAATATTGGAAACGAAACACTCATCGTTCGTCCCAGTACTGTTTATAGCATAACTCGATCAAAAAATATTTAATAAATTTTTATGTGATTTTGTGAGTTCTGGCCACAAAAAAATAAGAGGAAATCGTTTCTTGCCAATAAGTTTTTAAAAACAAAAAAATAAAATACTTAATAAAAAAATATGTAAAAAATACAAGCTTTCAGAATAATAGAAATAAAAAATAAAACAATATAAATGAAAACTGTAAAGATAACTATGTGTATGTACATAATATATACGTAGTTGGAGCTTATAAATGGTTACAAATAATTGCATTGGTGTCGATAATGCTCGATTGGTTAACTTTATTATATTTTTTTATGCATCCAACATATTTTGCACACAATGTGTTCCCTGGATAAAAATGTGGGGAATGAAAAAAAAAATAAAATAAATTCAAATATTAAAACAACACTCCCACTGTAGCCACAAACTATAGTCAGTCTTGTTAACTTTAGTATTTTCAAGCATTTTCGTTTTGAGCCATGTGTATGTGTCTGCTTGTGTCTGTATGATAATATAACAAATACAAATACTGTCATTGACATTCCACTGAAAAATAGCAAACGATAATTGATTTATAAGTTGGCACGAAAACTCTACAAAAAGTTAATATTTTATGCAGAATTTTTCGAAGAACAGAAAATGGTATAAAATGACCATTAAATGGAATAGACTAACATGGTCAATTATGCAACAGATTCAGTAAAAAAAAAATATTTTAAAGAAATTTGCTTAAACAAAGGTCACACATCTAGCCAAGGAGATTATGTTCCAAATAAAGAAGTTATTTGCCAATTTAATTGCTTTTTCCTTGAAAGGTGTATGTTACGTTGGAACATAGAAACGTTCTCTCTTTTTTCAATATCAAACAGTTCTCGAATTTAAAAGGCAAATTAGAATTTGAAATAATTGCAACAAACTTTTTACTAAAGTTATCACTCATTTTTGGCCTTCAAAAAATATTTTACGATTTATAAAAATTTGTGGTCCCTTTTCGATGCCTATTGGTCCTCAAAGATTTCAGGCGGCCGATTCGTTATTTTTGACCACCTTACTTTTATTGCTTCTCGTTATAATACTAGGCTTTACTCTCGACTAAAGTGATTTAAGAATAACTTTCGACCTTGTCCCTGATCAAGGACTCTATTAAAATTGCTACCATTTGTCTAAAGCTTAGAATCCCTATGACATCCACAGTTAATATATAGCCGAAGTTTATATCTTACCCTATCCAGTGCTAAACATTGAGTGCCTCAATAGACTGATGGGAAGAGCTCTAGTCTATCAGTCTGGGGGTTGCGGGTTCGATTTCCGCCAAAGACTTTGGGTGTATTCTGCAGACTCAGCCATCTTCCAACACAGTCTGCAAATATTATTTTTTCGATGGTTATCTTGCACAAATGATACTTAAAGTTTCCATGACCTGTCACTAATTCTGGTAATTCTTAAAAGGTCGAGGGAGACTACTATAAATAGACATGCCCGAATGGTGCTCAAAAACCCCTTGACAGGAAGGCCAGGAAAATGCTTAGATATAATAGGGGTACCTTAAGGTGGATAATTGCATAAGTGACAGGTTATGAAACTTCAAGTATCATCTAGCTAAAATGAAAATTGAAGAAGATGCTACTTGCAGACTATTCCTGAAAGACGCTGAGACGATAGCTCACATTGTGTGTGAATTTCCATAAGACTTAGGACCACGGCCAGAAGCTCATTAAATGTGAATGCTATGGGGGAACTAAGCCTTTCAAAATACTTGCAATCAGTAGAGAAATCACAAAAGTCTAGATTTAAGGCTGGTTGTAGCACGTGACTCAATGAAAGTAAGGTTGCCTATAATCATTAAGGATGGAAGAGGGTCGAAAAGCGACCCATTTAGAAAGAGATCTCTATCGATAATACCCCTATATTAATATTTTTTAAGACAACACTACCTCTGCAAAGCTCTTTGCTTATCCGCAGAAAACAGTCATTGATAGAAATCGAACCTGCAACCTGAAATCACTGAGGACCAATTGGGGTTGAAAATTGACCCACAAATTTTAATAAATCACTAAATATTTCCTCAAGGGCCAAGAAATTTGTGATATTAATCATAGAGCATGGGAAGTAGGTCGGAAAGGGACCCAATAAAGAAGTAGTCTCCTTCGATATTCTCCCTACATTAAAACAAAAAAAAATCTGTGCTGTCAATAATAAAAATATACAGCCAAAGTTTGTTGCAACTATCGCGATACCAATCGTTTTATCGAGGCACATGCTGGATATTAAAGTACCCCGATTATATTCCATCAAACTTCGTGCCGAGAGGCTATTGCCTTAAGAGTGCCTTAAGAAATTAACCCATCTACGTCTTGAGAGGAATTCGTGAACAAATTTTTGAGACCCATAAAACCGGAGTTCCTTTAGAGACTGCCCTCTTCATCTCCTGCGAGATTATTTCGTCCACTGCTAACGGAAACTCACGGTCCTTTTTGATTTTACCAAACATTTAAATAATAAACTTCCCAATAATGGGGACAGTATGTAAACCAACACAGAGCTCCATATGAGCAGTTAAGACGCTAAAGTAAATATGTAGAAACGAAGTTATGAATCCAAGTTCTAAATGCTTGTTAGTAAATACGATATCTATTTAAACTATATTTTTAAAATGAAAGTGGTTGTGATGAAATTTCCATTGTTATCAAATGCCATATTGTTTCCTCAGGTCTAATCTGTCGTCTTATTACTTTTTTGTAATGAAAAAGGATTTTCAAACAAAATTTTGAAATGCTATTAGATTCCATTTATTAATAATTTCAAACCTCTGTGAAACATATTTGTATAGCAGACGAAATTTGTTGCAAAGATAATAAATAACTTAATGTTTTTGATAGCTAGTTTGATTTAGCATCCATCTTTTGAGTTATCCAGCTTTTGAAGCATCTATTATTCTAGACACCTTCTGAGGAAGGCTGAATTTTGAAGAAATAATTTCATATAATTTCACATAAATTGTTTTTAACTCATGTTTAAACCTTTTATCAATACTATTTAAAATTTTGAATTATTTTATATAACAGTATTTTCACAATGTATTTTCTGATCCACTACAGCGAAAAAGAAATTTAAAAAAAACCAAACGTTTAATAAAGTACCTTTTATTATAACTATAATTTTTATATTTTTAATATTTAAAAAATTCAGAATTAGATTTACATTGTATTTTCTGAACCGCTACAGCAAAAAAAAATTAGAAAACAAATCATTAATTTCGCATTTTTAGTACCCTTTATTATATTTTTACTTATACATTTTTAATATTAAACAAATTTTAAATTATTTTTACACTTGTAAAAGACATTGCATTTTCTGACCCGCTACAGCAAAAAAAACAAAAAAACCTTTTATTACAATTAATATATTTAATTTTTAATATTTAGAAAATTTTGAATTATTTTTACACTTCAAAAACAGTTTTTGTTTTATAACCCGCTACAGCCAAAAATAACCTAACTAACTAAAATAAAAAAACAATTAATTTCATTAATTTCGCATTTTTACAACTTCTTACTACACAGCACGACAGTGGTTGGTACACATGAGAAATGTTAACAGAATATGAAAATAGGCTTAAAATAAAGAAATACGTGTCTCGGCGTTTTGCTGTAGCACGTCAGAATTTTAAGAAAATCGATTTTAAAGATTCGAAGGAATGTGGAGGTTCACTTGTAACGTAATACTATTATAAAAAGTTATATAAAAATAGAGTGAGTGAAACGATTTAAATGCTTGAGCCAGTTTTGAAAAGGGAATTAAATTTGGATTTGTTTTTATTAAAAAGCATTTTTTTCCGCTAGATGGCGCTTTAATTTTCATGTAAAATAAGTTAAGGCGCAGATAAGAAGTAATGACAAACTTAGAAACGATCGACCGCCATATGGTTCAAATCCCAGACGACTTGTTTTAATTTTTTCTAATTGCAGAATTGTATTTTTAATGAATTTCGTACATTTTTTGGATATTTTTTAATTTTACATGAAAATTAAAGCGCCATCTAGTTTCTTTTAATAAAAACAAATCCAAATTTAATTCCCTTTTCAAAACTGGCTCAAGCATTTAAATCGGTTCACCCATTTATTTTTATAGAACATTTTATAATAGTATTACGTTACAAGTGAACCTCCACGGTCCTTCGAATTTTTAAAATCGATTTTCTTAAAATTCTGACGTGCTACAGCAAAACGCCGAGACACGTATTTCTTTATTTTAAGCCTATTTTCATATTCTTTTGACATTACTCATGTGCACTCAAAAAAATTTGATTTTGTCGTACTGTGTTATAAGTAATATTTTGAATATTTAAAAAAAAAATTTAATTATTTTTATACTTGTAAAACATAATGTATATCTGGCCCGCTACAGCAAAAAAAAACATTAATTAAAATCAAAACAAAGCATTAATTTAGCATTTTTAATATTACTAATATTTTTAATATTTAAGTTTTCTCTAAAAATTTTTTTTGACATTTTGTTTTATTTAATCGGTTATGATTTGTATATTAAAAGATTTGTTAAATGATTTTATAAACTCAGACCCACGGTGTTATGACTGCTTGTTTGACCAAATGGTGGCCAACAAAATTGCATCGACACCCTCATATGATGGTTAATAAAATATTTTTGTAAAATATAGTTTTATGTTGATTCACTTATAAGACAGAAGGGAAAGTATAAAAATATGTGGGCGATAGAAAAACATTAACATCTACATACATACATCCATACATATTCAATATTTGCTTAAAGCAACAATCGGAAAATAAAAATATGTGAGGTATTCGTTCGTTAAAATTTGAATATTATTAACATCGATATAATTTGGCCCACAAATTCAAGTGGTTATTTTTAAAATTAATTATGTAGTAAAATTTATTATTTTAAAAACGAGTATAAGTAAAAAATGTTGCATATTTTGAGGCATTTTTGTTGGGAAAATTTTATAAAAACGTTTCAATACGACAATTTAGATAAATATTTATTTAACAAGCCATTGGTTTCGCCAGGAACTATACTCCCACAGTTGACATAGTTAACTGTGAAAGTTTTCTAAATATTAATTAGAAAATAATACATAGTTTTTATATGAAGCGTTGGCAAATAAATTTATTTTAATTTTAATAATTAAAAAGGACAATTTCAATAAACATTAAAATAAATTTACTGATAATTTTACTTTATCGAAATAGAATTAAAACAAACTTTTTTTTAATTTTAGTTAACTTTTTTATTTAAAATTTTTTCAACTAAAATTTTAGTTAATTTTTTTTAACTAAAAATTTATTTAATTTTTTTTTTTTTAACTAAAATTTTAGTTAAAAATTTGTTCTTACAGAAATTTAAAAAAAATAATATTTTTATATTTACAAATATTTTTAGTAAAATGATCTTAAAAAAGAATTTTTGACCACAAAAAAATTTACTTAAATTATTATTAATAAAATATTTAATAATAATTAAAATTTTCAAAAATAAAAAATTTTTTGCTAAAATTTTCTTTTTTGTAGAACATTTTGTAAAAAAAATTATTTTTACCCTCTTTACATGTCTAACTGATAAACTTTACCAAAATTTATTTATTTACCAAAATTTTAGTTATTTTTTTTCAACTAAAATTTTATTTAAATTTTTTTTTTTCAACTAAAATTTTAGTTAATAAATTTTTTTTCAACTAAAATTTTAGTTACAATTTTTTTTTCTACTGTAATTTAAAAAAATTGAATTAATATTTTTACATTCACAAATATTATTTTGTAAAATAATCTTAAAAAATAATTTTTCGTCACAAAAATTTCACTTTAATTTTTATTAATAAAAAAATTTTTTGCTAAAATTTTCTATTTTGTAAAACATTTTGTAAAAAATTTATTTTTACCCTTTTTACATGTCTAAATGAGAAACTTTACTAAAATATATTTATTTGCCAAAATTTTAGTTAATTTTTTTTCAACTTAAATTTTATATAAAATTTTTTTAAACCAAAATTTTATTTAAAATTTTTTTTAACTAAAAGTTTAGTAACAATTTTTTTCCTACTGAAATTTAAAAAAAAAATTAATTAATATTTTTACATTGACAAATATTTTTTTGTAAAAATATCTTAAAAAATAATTTTTCGTCACAAAAAATTTCGCTTAAATTTTTATTAATAAAAAAATTTTTTGCTAAAATTTTCTTTTTTGTAAAACATTTTGTAAAAAAATTATTTTTACCCTTTTTACATATCTAAATGATAAACTTTACCAAAATTTATTTATCTACCAAAATTTTAGTTATTTTTTCTTCAACTAAAATTTTATTTAAATTTTTTTTTTTCAACTAAAATTTTATTTAAAACTTTTTTTAACTAAAATTTTAGTAAAAATTTTTTTCCTACTGAAATTTAAAAAAAAATTAATTAATATTTTTACATTCACAAATATTTTTTTGTAAAAATATCTTAAAAAATAATTTTTCGTCACAAAAAATTTTACTTAAATTTTTATTAATAAATGATTTTTTGCTAAAATCTTTTTTTTTTGTAAAACATTTTTTAAAAAAATATATAAATTTTAATTTTTTTTACATGTTCAAATGATTACGTTTAAAATTTTCTTTCACAAAATATTATTTAACGCTTAAATCGCAACAATTCTTTTTAAAAATTTGTCTTCTATTGCAAAGGAATTCTTTTAAAAATTTTTAAACAGCAACAAGAAAGAAAAATGTTTTTCTTCAATATCTCCTTTAATTAATACTTTTGTTTTAGAAAATCATTTTCGTTTTAAGTTATTGCTTTAACAATTTTTTTAAGGAAAATTCGTTTAAAAAATCAATAAGTAAAAACAAAATATTCTGTAGAATTTAAAAAAAAAAATAAAATCTCTCGTTACTCACGTCAAAAATTAAAACAAAACACAGCTTAAAGCTGCAAAAAGAAAGAAAAACTGAACAGTAAAAACTCTTTTATTATCTCTTTTCAATGCATTTTAGTTTTTATTGTCTTCTTTTTAAAAACGCGGTGCATTGAGTACAAGTTTTTAAACGTTCAACACAATTTCCTAACAAAACACTTGAAACTTTTGAAACTTTTTTTTGTAACTTTTGCACGTCATTGAATGAATGAATTGATGATCAAATAAATCGAATCAGACATGTTATGTACTGCAGGTAAAAAAAATATTTTTTATGAAATATTCAAGATTTTAAGTGAAATTTTTGGTTCCATTAGTGTCCAACCTATTCATAAATAAAATGCATTTTATTTAAATACGATCAGTTTAATATGGCCCTACCTCAAAAAATGTGGAGAGCTGGAAATATTGTATGAATAATTTTAGAATCAGCCTTTCGCTAAATATAAAAAAATATTAAGATAGAAATTCAATATATAGATCAAACTATATTAGTGATAACGTGAGGTTTAAAAATATCTGTTTTTTTTACGGAATACTTCTAGCGAAGCTGCTAGTATAGGCTTTCATTTGCTTCTATTATTATCAAAATCAATCAAACTTTAAAGAAATTATCTAAAATTTACCAAAAATAGTCAGTATTTATATCAATCATACGCACTATTGAACCAAAAATAAATTTTATTATTTTTTGGATTTACATTGTAATTAATTTTTACTTTTACGATTTTTTTCAACATTTTGGTAAAAATGCGTTTTTTAATTTCTATTCTATAAAGCATCCTAACAGTTAATCAAATAAAAAGTTTTTCTTTAAAATTTTTAGATTTATAAATTTATAAATTAATTTTTAGATTTATAAATTTCTAAAAAAAAATGTTTCAATAGAATTAGTGAGATATTAAATTCAAATTTCGGATTTAAACCCCTGTATCTTTGAGAAAATCGGTAGCGAAATGTTATTTTAGTTGCCCCTGAAAATTATTTTTATAGTATTTTTCTTAGTCAGTATTTGATATTCTGTGGCTTTTAAAGGCTCCTTAGCCATGATTGCATTAAATAGTGCTTGTCAAAATTTAGGATTTTCAAATATTTAGACTGAGAGTAGAGGGCACTTTAGCAATAATGCTATGCTTTAGCTTCGATAATTTAGATTAAATTATCTCTTTCTAAACAATATTTCAAATTAAAATGAGAAATTCATTTGATAGTAGAATTTTGAAGAAAAACATTTTAATCGAAAGTGTAACAAAAAGAAAAAAATATAAAACAAACTTTTTTGTATTTTCTGAAGCGGAAATAATTCATTTGTATTTGTATTTTTTTATGCTTTATTTGTATGCAATATCAAATAGGACATTTACTTGTATCCATATGGCTGTATAACCCATTTCCGTTTTGTGAGCTGCAACACATATACAAATATTTAAATTTGTGGTTGAAAATCATTTATTCTAAAGGAATATTTTGTTTTCAAAATTTTATCACTTAAAAAAAGCTTTTGAGTTTTTTTTTTTCAAAATGATGTTTCCTATTTTCTCTGCTTTTTTTATATCAACAGAACACATACATACATATATGCACGATAATCTATGTCATCACAAATATCAGGTATTATCATTTAAAGATCCTGAAACAGCTCTTTAATATTTGACAAAAGGATTTAAATTTTGTTTTTCTTGTTATGAAGGTGATAGAAAAAAACGTCACTCATGAGACGTTTTTTTCCATCGCCATCATCGTCACAGATGAGAAAAAACATTTGTATTGAAATTGTGTTAATACTTATCAAGTAATATTATGCAGATTTTAAAGAAGGATAAAATAAAAGTGACACATTTTGCAAACAAAAAAAAAACTTTGAATAGTTTGTAAAAGTTAGTTTGCGCCGGATGTTAGTTAATGCACAATTAATTCAATTGGGTCAGACCGGTTTACTTCTAATCCTTACTCTTACTCTCCGGTGGTTCTCACTCCCTTCACCAGCCATGTATCCAATCAATAAAATAAACGAACATATTAACTGACTTATGCATATCAATACAGCATGCAGTTAATTTTAAGAGCATTATGCCTTCCCAAACAGTCTTCTAACACAGACGGTGAAGCAGTGGCGTAAAATATGTTCTAACATTTCCGCATCCTAATCCTGACATAAAATGTCAAAATCGAAATAGGGTTTGGTTCCAAAAACTATTAGAAAAATGATTAATTCACAAAGCTGGCACCAATGATGAAACACTAAACTCGCTTTGCCATTTACTTCACTTTTTGCTTTTTTGCCCAGTGTTTCATATTTTTCTATTTTAGACACAAATTGCTCTTCGCCATGGAAGTATGTAGAAAGAAGCGAAAGATTAATTTGACAACCGATAAGTCTCTAATATTTTTTGTTTGATCGTTTGTGTTAGACTAATCCAAAAACAATATGAACTACTTACTGTCAAATAGCCAGTAAATGGAATAAAATTTGTGTTTGATTTGTGTTTTTACTTGGTGGAATTACATTGTTATTAAAATATTTTTTCAACACCTTTTACAGAGCTTTACAATAATTTTTAGAATTTTTTATAAATTTTAGAATTTTTTCCAGGATGGGTACCTTTATATAAAGTAAAGCACTATAAAAGTAAGAATCTTAAAATTTGGTGTGCTTTACTTTCAAAGCAAAATCGAAAAAAATATTATCAGGACACACTCAACGTTTGTGGGCACAGCTAGTGTTTATAAATAAAATTCTAGGGGCCAAATTTTTAAAAATATATTTTTGATTTATAAAAGGTTTATAAAACAGTTTCGTATGAAAATTTGATTAATAAACCCTTTATAAAAAGAAAATATTTTTTATGAATTTGCTCCTACATATTTATTATTACGTATGTGTAATTTTTAAATAAATATCACTCATACGTAAAAATGGCTATTATCGAACATTTAGTGGATTTGAATTTGCAAACTTTTCGCTGAATGTTTTTCTTCCATAATTGTTTTAAGAAATTTTATTCTTTTGCATTTAAATAATTTAATAGAAATTCCATATTCTTACAAGTGCTCATGCAACTTACTATGCCAGTGACCTCATTGCAACAAACCTACAACAAAACTATTTACTAAATGCGATTTATAATCGCTGGGAAAATGTTTAAGTAAAAACTAAATGCTTTCTACATCAATTTAAAACTGACAGGAAAACTATAGACCAAAAAAAATCAATAAAAATGCAATTTAATGTTGGAAATGCATTTACATATGCATTAAATGCTTTAACTATATTCATATACATATATGTAAGTTAAATGATTATGTGTAACAAGTAAGAAAACTGGCTCCTTTTTATAATTTTGCATTTGAAACGTTTGCAATTACTGGTATTTTAATTTAACATTTTTTTTTTTTTTTATAAGACAGAAATTAATTTTTCCAAGAATTTTTTTACGCGTGTTCTTTTTTGTTACCTCAAATACTAGGGCCAAATATCAAAACTGCAAATTTTTTATAATTAAAAAAAGGGACCGATTAAGGCAGCGGTTTTCTTCGATATTTCCCCTACATTACAACATTAATAGTGAAAATGTTTCAAGAGATATAAATTCGCTGAAAATTAGAAAAGTATAATTTCTTCAGTGATTCAATTCAATTCCTTCAGTGATTCATTCGCACAATGGACAATTGTTATAAATAAGGTTTAGTTAGTGTTAGGCTTGGATCTGGATGATTGATCTCATTTTCTGTTACCAGAGCTTGAATTGAGTTTGGTGAAATGGATGATGTTAAATGATGACTAAAAGTAGTATGTTTGTGTACCTTCTGCGACAGCTTTTTCATACAAATCAATGCTCCAAACAGTGCGCGACAAAAGTATACATACACTTAAAGTAGATTTTTTTTCTTTCAACAGCTAAACAGCCTGTTTGGCTATTGAAATAAGCTGCTTATCTGTTGAACAGCTAAACAGCTTCTTTTAAGCTGTCGCAGAAGGTACACAAACATACTACTACTAAACCCTACCCAAAGTAGATAGTGAAGAAAAATGCTAAAGAATTATGAAGCCATCCACAAAGTGGATAACATGCAAATATTGTATAAAATTAAATTGGTACCATTATTCTTTAAAATTAATCATCTAATTTGTAAAAAAATTCTTTCAACCCTATAGAGTTGTGCAAGAGAATAGGCGAACTAAAGCCTACTTAACAATTCATTTGTATTTTTATAAGCTTAAAAAAAGAAATAAATTTTATAATTTGAAAAAACTGCATATAAAATCTCATAATGTTATATCCAAATTTCAATAAATTTATTAAATATACTAGCTGTAGCCGCCATGTCGTGGGCCTCCTGACAATATTTTGCTCGATTTTGCTTTGAAAGTAAGACTCTTACTTTTATAATGCTTCAGTTATGGTTTATGTATTTACTTAATATAAAAGTACCCATCTCTGAATAAAATTCTAAAATTTATAAAAATTATTGTAAAGATATCTGTAAGAGATGTTTAAAATATTTCCATAACAATGTAATTTCACAAAGTGAAAATACAAATTGTATTCAATTGGCGCCATCTGTTGGGCAATGTTGTTTAAAGTATTCTACTTTCAAAAATAAAAGGTGCGCAACCCTGTTTAAAATATCACAGTTCTAAACCGACAATTTCAGTACCTTTAAACTGGAAAATGGGTACTTTCTTTTTGCATTTTCTCCACTTTCTCTTGGAAGTGTGATATTTTTGCAGAACAAGATATCCTATATTGGAACCAGGATGCTAAGGCACCATCTCACAAAATTTTGTTAAAATCTATTCAGTAGTTTTTACGTGATGCGAATGCAAAGAAGGAAGGACAGACAGACAGCCATGAAATGAGTTATTTTTTTATTTTATGTATATCATACACTCACTCACCACTACTAGTTCCATTTCGCACTAAAATTTATTTAAAGTCTATTTATAGTCTTGTCTTAAGTTTTTTTTATTTTTGCAAATTCCATAATTCTTAACACTCGTTTCATGTTACTTCGTTACACCAATCATTGCAAAACAAAAACAACATATTATACTAGAAAAAATGCAAAAAAAAATTACAGAGATTTCTGTCTTGTCTATCTGATACTTGTTAAAACATCAAGTATTTCTTTAGAATTACTAGAACAAAGAAAACACCATCGAACTTAGAGTAGGGTAACAAAAAGAAAAATCTAAAAAATAAACTTAAACATCCGTCTTTGCTTTGCTACTTCTACTCTTTTGTTAACAATGAAAACAAAGTTGATGTTTTTACTAGTCTTCCTTATTTCCATAGCATAATTTTAGGTGTTGTTTTTAAACATAACACAATAACTTAAACACAAAGTAAAAGTAAAAACAACAACAAGTAAAAGTGCTATATTCGGCCGTGCCGAATCTTCTATACCCTTCACCGCGATGATTTTATTTATACAGATATGTACAGCATTATCCACATTGTTGACTCTTTCCATGAAAAAAGCGCATTATTCATGCTTTAAAGAAAAAGAAGACAGCGGCTACGCAGCTAAATGAAAATAAATTCCGTTGGCTACAATTGTCGCCGCGCTGTCAGCTACTTAATGATATTGAAGACGACAGCTGCATCGTAAACTCTGACATTGTTTTAGAAATACTTATTTTGCTTTTATAAAATTAAATAACATTTTCAAAAAATTATAAATATTTCCTCCAAAACTTTTTGTTTGTTTATGAATTTGTAATTTACAATTTTGTGACATTTTCTTTTGTTGAATAAAATAGAAATTAGCCTAAGTTGACGACAGCCACAACGGTGGCCGTGTAGCCATATAGCTTTACTGACTTCAAAATAATCGTTTTATTTTTGACAGTTTGTAGTCGGTATCCTGATGATGTCTATGTGTTTAATGCTCCTAGGTTTTAAAACAGAGATATCATATAACTATTTAAAAATCAAACGCATTTAAAAAAAGATGTTACTCTATATACACACATACATACATATGTATATTCTTAATATTAAATATATGTTATGTCATGATTTTCATTTTCAAAGAAAAAATGTAAATTTTTGTTTTAATTTTTCGAAAATTGTGTGTAAAAATTTTTTGTAAAAATATCTTTTTAAAATTTTTTTGTAAAATTTTATTCAAAAATTTTTTGGAAAATTTTTTAAAAAAATTTTTTCTCGAATATTTTTCTATAAAATATCTTTTTGAAAATGATTTGTAAATTTTTTTGTAAATATTTCTGAAAAAAAATTTATAAATTTTTTTAAAAAAAATTTAAAAAAATTTTTTTTTTTTAAATTTTATCGAAATTTTGTTGTTAAATTTAGGACCTTTCTGCAATCTATATTGAGTTATAATGGTCAGACTAAAGGAAAAAGAAATCCTTACAAAAAAAAAAAATTCCTCATATTGACACATGGGGGGTCCTTTTAACTGCTCCTATTTGTCAGTGGGTACCCTGTGGGTCCATTGACTACCTCTATGCGTATTGATTTCTATTAAGGTCTCTAATACAAATCAAAGCAGAAAAACCCTACCAATCTAAAAACAAACAAAAATCGTCCCTCGCAGGGGGTTATTGATCCCCCGAGATCTGTATGCACTCCTTGCGATCTACCTGTCACACTCTAATATTTATTTGACAAAAAAAGGCAATACAGAATCATTAAAGCCGAAAAAAATTAAAAAAAAAAACGTAAAAAAAATATAGGTGGGCGTGCTTTTTGGCCCGTAGCCTCCAAAGGAATGATCCGATGTTGCTGAATTGCAATACCAAAATTTTCGAAACTATGCCTGACAGATTGGTGTGCTTAACTTTTTTGTATCTCTTCTGGTGCCTTGGCAAATGACATTACCACACTAACACGGACAGACGGACAGACGGACAGACGGACATCGCTTAATCAACTTCTCTATATATAAGGATCCAGAATATATATACTTCATGGGGTCGGAAATGAATATTGTAGAAATTACACACGGAATGACAAGCTTATATATAAAAAAAATTGTCGCTTTGTATGGGAGGTACCACACCCACTATTCCAATTCAGCCTTTGTTTAGCTTGACTATGTACGTTAATATGGGAGTTACTGGTGCGAAATTCAAAGGTGCTACATGTGTTTGCATGTATTTCAAGAGTTCATGTGAGGTTTGGTTGAAGAAGAGGTTGGCTTTTAGGGTTGCGTACCCAAAGGGTAAAAACGTAACCCTATTGCTTTCGCTACAATACAATGTCTGTCCGTCTGTCCGTCCGTTCGTCTGCCAGTGCCTTTCATCTCTGCAACAGAAATAGGTAGACTCTTGAAATTTTCCCAGAAGATATACATATAACTGTTGACGCTATAGCAACAAATACCAAAACTTATAAGGTGTTCCGATAGCGACGTGTTATTCAGGAATATGTGTTTATTTCTTGAACTGTACTTCAAATTTACAAACAGTAATCAACACTTAGTTCGCTATATAAACAAGTATACAAAAACCTAAAAATTAAAGGGTGTTCCAATAGTGACGTGATTTACATGTATATGGCCTAAGTTATAACCATAATAGGTATACTCTTGAAATTTTCACAAATGTATAGTAATAAATACTAAAACTTATAGGGTGTTCCGAAAGTGACGTGCTATTTAGGTTTATGTCTTTTTTTCTAGAGCTTTAGGAGGCAACCACTTAAAATTTCCAGTCACTAATTAAAACTATGTTTGCTTTATGAACAAGTATTTAAAATTAAACCTTAAAATTAAAGGGTATTCCGAAAGTGACGTGATTTGCATGTATATGTCCTAAGTTTTGAACGATAATAGGTAGAATCTAAAATATTTATAGGAGGTGTATTACCATAGCCTCTATAACAAATAGTAAAAATTAGAGGGTGTGCTGACATTGACGTGATTTGTATGAATATGGCCTAACCTTTTAACCATAATAGGTAGACTTTTGAAATTTTCACAGATGGGGTATTACTATGACCCCTATAAAAAAGTAAAAATTAAAGGGTTTTCCGACAGTGACGTGATGTTCATGTATAACGCCTTATTTCTTGAAACGTAATAGGTAGACATTCTTAAAATTTTGTACAGAAGATGTGTTGCCACGGCTGATATGACAATTACTAAAAATTAAAGGGTGTTCCGACAGCGATATGTTCTTCACATATAGTTATTTTTAATCGTAATAGGTAGACTCTTGATATATTTATAGAAAGGGAATTGCCATGGCCGCTATAACTAATAATAAAATTAAAGGGTTTTCCGACAGCGACATGAGTTTTACTTAAATAGCCTTATTTTATAAACCTTAATAGGTAGACTCTTAAAATGTTTACACTAGATGTGTTACTTCGGCCTCTATAAAAATTACTAAAAATTGAAGGTTGTTCATTAGTGACGTGTATTTTACGAATATTACCTTATTTTTTAAAACGCAATAGGTATGCGCCTGATATTCTTATAGAAAGTGGCCGCTATAACAAAAATTACATTACAATTTATAGGGTGTTTCAATAGTGATGCAATTTTTTCAAATAAGACTTTAATTTTCAAATTAAAGGGTGCCCCAAAAGACATAAAAAATTAACAATTTGAATTTTTAAAATTGTAATAAACATAGTACGAAACCCTACGTGTGCGAGTCTAACTGGCACTTGAAGAATTTATTTCGTTTCGTTTTGAACCCATCAGTGTTCGGAGCTTTTGCTACCAAGTACAACAAGAAATTAATAAAAATTATTATTGTTTTTAATATTACATACAAATGAATTGTTAAGTCAGACCTAAGTTCTTTCATTCTCTCTACCAACTCTATAGGACCGAAGGATTAGTTTTTACTTATGAGAGGATAAGTTTTAAAGAAAAAAAAACCGACTTCAAAACAGATAGAAGGGCACCAATTCTAAACTAAAAATATATGAAGTAATCTGTAAGAATTAGGTTTAAAGCAAATAAAAGATGCACCAAATTGGAGAGGAAAAAAGTAAAGACTATGTGAATGTCAAGCCACTCCCTATTACTGTTCAAAAATTAAGCTATTTTCACCAGCATCCGTCTTTTATTGGGACACCATTCAAGCCTCTGTCTCTAACGGTTTCAAAGATAGGGTCACATTTATCAAATAACATCACCTATTGGAACACCCTTTAATTTCCATTTTTAAATTAAAGGTCTGTTGTTATAGAGAACTTGGCCACAAAATTCTGTGTAAATTTTAACTATCTGTCTATAACGGTTCAAAAGTTTGGCCATATATATCAAATTACATGAACTATTGGGACACCCTTTACATTAAAATTCCAAATATTTATACTTGTTATTATACCGGAGAAAGTAGCGGTCATTCCGCCTAATTTTTAAGTGTTTGTATTTAACGGTTCAAAAGATAGGGCCATATAGATTAAATTACATAATTTATGGAGACACCCTTTAATTTCTAAATTCAAATTGTATACTTGCTATAGTGGACTTTGCAATACAGGTTCCTTGTAAATTTCAGCTGTCTGCCTATAACAGTTCAAAAGTTTGGCCACATACGTAGAATTACATTAACTATTGGAACACCCTTTTATTACCAAATTCAAATTTTATACTTTTTGTTATAGCTGACTTAGCAGTACAGGTTCTTTGTAAATTTCAGCGGTCTGTGTAGAACTGTTTAAAAGTATGGCCATATACATCAAATCAAATTAACTATTGGAGCACCCTTTAATTTAAAATTTAGAATATTTTATTATAACGGTCATAGTAGTCGACATTCTGTTAAATTTTAAAAGTTTTTTCTATTACGGTTCAAAAGATAGGCCCAAATAGGTCAATTTACGTCACCTATGAGGACACCCTTTAAATTTTAAATTTATCTTTTTTATTAATTTCTGCTGTTGATTCTAAATACATGTAAGAAACATGTATGTTGTATGGGGACACCCTTTAATTTTTAATATAATGAACTGTTTTTAAAACGGGACCAACCTGATAGCATAACCTTTCAAATAAAGAAAAAAAATTTAAAATCGGTTCAGAAATGGTTGAGTTCTGCGGTTACATACATAAAAAAGCAACATTCAGACGAATTGATAACCTCCTTCTTTTTTGAAGTCGGTTTAAAAAGACAAGACACCAGGAGAAGCTTAAAAATTACTTATTCATTACAAAAATATACGTTTATATTAAATAGATAAAAAAATCTTCCATACCTCCATATTATATTTAACTATACGTTAAAATTTTTAGGCAGTTAACAACACTTACTTTAGTACCCAAATAAATTTCTTGCTGATATTTCACAACTTGATTATTAAACTGTGTGCAGTTTTTAAATTAATTCTAAACTGTTTTTGGTTATATGGCAGTCATAGAGATACATTTTTTATAAAAAATTAAAAAATTAGTTGCAGTTACATGGATCGCATGAAAGATTTAGATTTTGGGTTTCTACATATTTTTCTGCTAGTTTTTGTTCTCTACTGTTTTAGTGATTATTTGTTTATTTATTTTGTATTTAGGAATTTAAGAATTTAATAAGAAAAAAGTGTTTACTTTTCATGTTGTTCTTAAAATAAAATCAAATGATAACAATCGTCATAAAAAAATAAAAAACAAACGTTTAATAACAAATAATTAAATGAGTTAGTTACAATATTTTAACTACGAAGCTTTTTTAGTTTTTGGAATTAAAATATTGAAATTTCAAAAATAACTTAAGAAAAGCAATAAAAAAGTCTAAATTTGGCAATTTCTTGGGAAGTTGGTATAACACAGTATGTACAAACGGTTCAGTAGATAGAGAGAGGGCTCTGAAAAGGGGTTTGTACTTTCTTATTACTTTAGCGTGTGATTTTATTTTATTTTTAAGCGTATTTATACAAAGACATTAACAATGATAACATACATACGTTTTAGAAAAATAAAAAACATACGTTTAATACACACTGTGTAATTTTTTAAGTCATGGCAAAATAACCATATACGGACACCACTACGTCATAAAAGACCAAAAAAAAGACCCCTGTCTCCCAGTTTTACCCAAAGTCCTCCAGGTTTTTTTTATGGGCCCTCAAAGATGTGGGGCCTCAATATCATTTTTGAAAATTGTTAACATATAAAATCAAAAAAACTTCATCTTCAAGGTCAAAATCGCAAAAAACTTTAAAAAATTCAATTTTTTTACCTTTTTTCCCCTGTTCAGGTCCATAGGTAGCAAACCGTTCAAAATTCAAGGAAACAATCAACTACAAAAATGAATCCAAGATCTCAATAAACAACTTTCTAGAACATATGAACTTCTTAGGAATGATTCTTAATACAGTTTAGGTAGCCGAAATGAATTTAAAAATTTTCGGGAAATTTTTCACTTTTGCGGCTACATAAGCGCTACCTAAACGGTGTTAAGAATCATTCCAAGGAAGTTCATACGTTCAAGAAAGTTGTTTATTGAGATCTTAGGTTCATTTTTTTAGTTGATTGTTTCCTTGAATTTTGAACGGTTTGCTACCTGTGGACCTGAACAGGGAAAAAAGGTAAAAATAATTTATTTTTTAAAGTTTTTTGCGATTTTGACCTTGAAGATGAAGTTTTTTTGATTTTATATGTTAACAATTTTTGTTCTTTATGATAAGAGCTACAGCTTTCCCTCAAAGAGTATATCAAAATTTCAAACGGTTTGCAAAATATGAGCTTGAGTAAATGATCATTTTTTTCAAAAATGACATCAAGGCCCCACATCTTTGAGGGCCCATAAAAAAAACCTGGAGGACTTTGGGCAAAACTGGGAGACTGGAGTCTTTTTTTTTGGTCTTTTATCACCTAGTGGTGTCCGTATATGGTTATTTTTCCATGTTGCACTGTGATATGTAAATAATTAAATAAAAATAAAAATAGTACTGTGCAAAACAACAAACAATAGCAAGAAGCACACCAAACAGTTGCACAGAGGAGTATTTCACTGAAAAAGCTGGCCAAAAAGGCAAAACTGAATTTTAAGAAATCTAAAGAACTAACAACGCAGCTCGACAGACAACAATATTTTACATTATATTGTTAGTTTTGAAGACTTTTAGTTGCGATTTGTAGCTCTGAGACCCTGCTAAAGTCAGGAAAGTGAAGAAAATTATATGAGATTTAAATGTTTGTTTCGGTTTCTGGATGTTTATATGATATTTTTTTGCGGCTAAACGAATAAAGGTTTAACAAAGATTATTTTTTTTCGCTGAAAGGTTATTTAAATAAATCAGTCAAGTGCGAGTTAGTCTCACACACGTAGGGTTCCGTACTATGTTTAGTAAGCCTTTAAAAACTCATGTTGTTAATTTTTTCATGTCTTATGGGGTACCCTTTTCTTTTTAAAATCAAAGTCATATTCGCGAAAATTGCATCGCTATTGGAACATCCTTTAAATTTAAGGAATTGTTGTTATAACGGCTATGGTAATACATTTTCTATAAAAATATCAGGCCTATCTATTGCGGTTTAAAAAATAAGGTAATATACGTGAAAAACATGTCACGGATGGATCACCCTTTAGTAATTAGTAATTGTTACAGTGGCCGAAGTACAACATCTACTGTAAATAATTCAAGATTCTACCTATTACGGTTCAAAAAATAAGGCTATTTAAGTAAAAATCATGTCTCTGTCTGACCACCCTTTAATTTTTATTATTTGTTATAGTTTCCATAGTAATAAACCTCCTGTAAAAACTTCAAGAGTCTACTTATTATCGTTCAAAACTTAGGCCATATACACGAAAAAGCACGTCACTCTCGAAAAACACCCTTTAATTTTAAGGTTTAATTTAATAGAAAGCGAACATAGAATTAATTACTGTCTGCAAATTTTAGGTGTTTGCCTGCTATAGCTCAAGAAAGACATAAAGACATATAGGCAAATAACACCTCACTTTCGGAACACCCGATAAGTTTTAGTATATATTGCTATAGTGGCCACAGTTATACACACCTTCTGTGAAAATTTCAAGAGTCTACCTATAATAGTTCAAAACTTAGGCCTTATTTGCATGTAAATCACGCCACTATCGGAACACCCTTTATTTTTTAGGTTTAGTTTTTAGAGAACTAAGTTTTAATTACTGCTTGCATATTTTTAGTGTATTCCTTCTACAGTTCAAGAAATAAACACATATTCGTGAATATCACCTCTCTATCGGAACACCCTATAAGTTTTCATTTTTGTTGTTATAGCTGCCACCGCTATACACCTTCTGTGAAAATTTCAAGAGTTTACCTATTATGGTTCAAAACGTATGCCTTATACATGCAAATCACACCACTATCGGAACACCCTTTAATTTTTAGTTTTATTTTCTTATAGTTGTTTTTGAACTAAGTTTTAATTACTGTTTGTAAATTTCAAGTGTATCCCACCTACAGTTCACGAAATATGCACATATTCGTGAATAACACCTCTCTATCGGAACACCCTATAAGTTTTAGTATTTGTTGCTATTACGGCAACAGCTGTACATCATCTATGAAAATTTAAAGAGTCTACCTATTACGGTTTCAAAGATAAAAGGCGCTGACAGACGGACAGACATTGTAGCGAAAACAATAGGGTTACGTTTTTACACTTTGTGTACGGAACCCTAAAAAGAAAAAAAAATTTTAAATATGTTGAATATTACATACAATGAAATTTATAATTAAGCTTAAGTTCGTTTTTATTCTCTCTAAGAAAGAATTAATTAAATTACAAATTAGGTGATAATATTAAAGAAAAATTGGGAAAATTTAATTTTTAGACACCAGCACGAGTGGAATGCACATTTTCTAGACAGCCACGTCCGTCATCAGCACTACTTGTATCTAAACTACTTAGGGTAGTGTTTTAGTTGTAACCATCATCTATTTAACCAACCAAACCCAGATAAAGGAATACGAGAAAACTTGTATTCAATTATCAATCGTTGAACGAATATGTTGAATATTCATTTTGAAACAATTCGTTCAAAAGCTAAAAAAAAAACAAATTATACACTTTTTTTTTTGCAAAAAAAGGAAAAGAAGAGATTTTTAAAAGTGAGGTAAGCATGTCTACGAATTATGTTTGTTACCACAATAAAATTTGGAATCTCTATTTTTGACGATTTTTTTAAATTTTCAGATTTCTTCTATTTTTGCTCATCATAAACTTTTATGTATTTTGAATTATTGATTTCAACTCTTATTCACATCACTTTTAACACTTCACAATATTAATACCTGCCTATATGTAATTATAAATTCCAAAAATTTATAAGAGAATGTATTAATAAAAAATCTTTTTCATCAGAAACCATCACACTTCTTCTTCCTGACACCGATGATGCAGCTAATGAGGATAATAATTAGTAAGGAATTTTTATTAGTTTAACTTTTCCGTTTATATTATATTAAATAACACACTGTGTAATTTTTTAAGTCATGGCAAAATAACCATATACGGACACCACTACGTCATAAAAGACCAAAAAAAAAGACCCCTGTCTCCCAGTTTTTCCCAAAGTTCTCCAGGTTTTTTTTATGGGCCCTCAAAGATGTGGGGCCTCGATGTCATTTTTGCGAAAAATGATAATTTACTCAAGCTCATATTTTGAAAACCGTTTGAAATTTTGATATACTCTCTGAGGCAAAGTTGTAGCTCTTGTCATATTGTTAACATATAAAATCAAAAAAACTTGATCTTCAAGGTAAAAATTGCAAAAAACTTTAAAAAATTAAATTTTGTTTACCTTTTTTCCCCTGTTCAGGTCCATGGGTAGCAAACCGTTCAAAATTCAAGGAAACAATCAACTACAAAAATGAACCTAAGATCTCAATAAACAACTTTCTAGAACATAGGAATGATTCTTAACACCGTTTAGGTAGCGCTTAGGTAGCCGAAATGAATTTAAAAATTTTCGGGAAATTGTTCACTTTTGCGGCTACCTAAGCGCTACCTACACGGTGTTTTGTTCTTTATGACAAGAGCTACAACTTTGCCTCAGAGAGTATATCAAAATTTCAAACGGTTTGCAAAATATGAGCTTCAGTAAATGATCATTTTTCGCAAAAATGACATCGAGGCCCCACATCTTTGAGGGCCCATAAAAAAAACCTGGAGGACTTTGGGCAAAACTGGGAGACAGGGGTCTTTTTTTTTTTTGGTCTTTTATCACGTTGTTTAATAACTCCAAAATAGTAATAGATATAAAATAAACGTGTATGGTTAGTTTAAGCAGAATTTTCCGGTACATCTTCTGATCCTCCTGTTATTAAAATCGGAGAACACGTTTTCAAGTTATGCCAAAATATATAAGGCAACCCAACGATTTAGGGGGTGAAGTATGCCACGCCTTTAAAAGAAAATCCTTATGTACTAGAGAAAAACGGAAAACAGATTTGAATTAAGGGCATCAAAAACCACATACTTTTATTTCTAGGGTAGAGAAAAATTTTTTTGTTGCGCAGTGTACTTTTGTTGCGCAGTGTAATTTTTTCAAAATCTACCACTAGACTTTTTATATCATACTACGCCTAAAACTATCAAAAAACTAAAACTTTTAATTCAAAAAACACGTTTAATAATTTTGGCCAGCTTTTCAGGCCAAATACTACTCTGTGAGTTGGTTAAAATATTATAACTGTCATTCCTTTTAACCGACTTCACAAGAGAAGGAGGTTATCAATTCGTCTGAATGTTGCTTTTTTGATGTATGTAACCGCAGAACTCAGCCATTAATGAACCGATTTTAATTTATTTTTTTTTTTTTTTCATTTGAAAGGTTATGCTTTCAGGTTGGTCCCGTTTTAAAAACAGTTCATTATATTAAAAATTAAAGGGTGTGTCCCCATACAACATACATGTTTTTTACGTGCATATTAAGAACCCTAAAGGGCACCAAATTACAATTTTAAAAAATTGCTTGTCGCTATAGCTCCCCCAACAGCAGAAATTAATTAAAAAAAAATAAATTTTAAATTTAAAGGGTATCCCCATAGATGCAGTAATTTGACCTATTTGGGCCTATCTTTCGAACCGTTATAGACAAAACCTTGAAAATTTGACAGAATGTCGATTACTATGACCGTGTTATAATAAAATATATAAATATTCAAAATTTTAAATTAAAGGGTGCTCCAATAGTTCATTTGATTTGTTGTATATGGCCATACTTTTAAACAGTTCTACACAGACCGCTGAAATTTACAAAGAACCTGTATTGCAAAGTCCGCTATAACAAAAAGTATACAATTTTAATTTGTAAATAAAAGGGTGTCCCAATAGTTAATGTAATTCTATGTATGTGGCCAAACTTTTGAACTGTTATAGACAGATAGCTGAAATTTACAAGGAACCTGAATAGCAAAGTCCACTATAGCAAGTATACAATTTGAATTTTGAAATTAAAGGGTGTCCCCATAAATTATGTAATTTAATCTATATGGCCCTATCCTTTGAACCGTTAAACACAAACACTTGAAAATTAGGCAGAATGACCGCTACTTTCTCTGGTATAATAACAAGTATAAATATTTGGAATTATAATGTAAAGGGTGTCCCAATAGTTCATGTAATTTGCCATATATGGCCAAACTTTTGAACCGTTATAGACAGATAGTTAATATTTACAAAGAATCTTTTTGGCCAAGTCCTCTATAACAAACAGGTCTTTAATTTAAAATTGTAAATTAAAGGGTGTCCCAATAGGTGATGTTATTTGATCAATGTGACCCTATCTTTGAAACCGTTAGAGACAGAGGCTTGAATGGTGTCCCAATAAAAGACGGATGCTGGTGAAAATAGCTTAATTTTTAAACAGTAATAGGGAGAGGCTTGACATTCACATAGTCTTTATTTTTTTCCTCTCCAATTTGGTGCATCTTTTATTTGGTTTAAATCTAATTCTTACATTTGTGTCCATTAGCTACATGTTTTTCACGAATATTACGAATATTACGAACCTGTGAATTGGCCTCCAAGATCTTGTGATTTAACAACGCTAGACTACTTTCTGTGGGGCTATGTAAAGTCATTGGTCTATGCGGAGAAGAAACAAACGCTTGACCATTTGGAAGACAACATTCGCGGTGTTATTGTCGATATACGGCCACAAATATTGGAAAAAGTCATCGTAAATTGGACGTCCAGATTGGACTATATCCGCGCCAGCCGTGGCGGTCATATGCCAGAAATCATATTTAAAATGTAATGCCACATGATTATCTTTCGGATAAATAATATTTATTATTATTTATTTATTTATTTATTTATTTATTATTATTAATTTTTAACTAAAATACCCCTTTTAAGTATGCTTCATTTTTACCTCTAACACCCCATGAAAATTTTTAACGTGAAATTTTTGAAGCATATTTTTTGGATTTTTATTCAGTCCTCATTCGACATACCATTCTGAGCATTATACATTAAGGATTTAAAATTATTTTCGGCACAAGTCTTAAAATCCACATAATATTTTGTAATAAATAATAATAAAAAATCTGACATCTTTGACAAATAAAATTGTATTGTTTTAGACTTTAGCAATTTTTGTAAGCATTAGTAAAAGCCTACTTCTAGGGGCAACAAAATAGAAATGACAAGTAAAAATAAGTTTAAGCACTCTAACCCTTATTGGCTTTAGACTTTGTGCAGTATCATAAACTGTTGAAATTCTTTTGTTGCTCGCAAACAAAAAATCCAAATCATTTGTTAACCTGTTAACCCACATGTAACATGTTTAATTCTTTTTTTTTTCTCTATATAACCATCACTTTTCACTTTGTGTTTCCTATTGACAATTTGACTTCTTGATTAACACAAAATCCTTTTGACCAAAAAAAAAATATTTAAAACTCCACATGCTCAAATGTTTATTTTTCCTTTTGCACTTAATTGGAATTTGACCATTTTAGCCTTTTTAGATTTACTGTAAGGCTCTTACACACATGTGTCAATATGCTGAATTTCATATACATATATATTCAAATTTGCTTAGTTATTTTTAATCTTTTTTAGATTTAAAGCGAAAAAGGATATTAAACTAACAAGCTGTCCTAGTTTAAATTTATTTGAAATTTCAAAAAAATGGTAACTTTGGAATACCATGGGATATTTTTGTTAATATTTTATTCACAATATTAACAAAAATGTATATAAACATAAGCATTAAAATATGATGTTTGATGGTAAAACAAATCTATTTTAGACTTATGCCTTAAAAACATACACAACAATGGCTACAAAGCTACACGATTACAAACATCGTTGGCTACAATTGTCGCCATGTAGTCAGCTACTTAATAACAGCAACAGTGTATTACCATGGCCTCTATGACAACAATTACTAAAATGTAAAGGGTGTTCCAATAGTGATGCCATTTTCGTGATGCCATTTTCGACATAAAAAAAATTAACAACTTGAATTCTTAAAGTGGTATTGTGTGAGTCTAACTCGCACTTGACTGATTTATTTTATACTATTCTGATATTTTTTCTTCCCAAAGTACTATATTGAATGCTCTTCATTCTACATCGATTCCTAAATAGGGGATGGCTAACTAAAAAGACTATTGCTCCCAAACAATAAAACATGGTTGAGGTAATCACAATCTATACATATTGTTACGTTTTTACTTTACGTTGGGTTCTTTTAATTGCAAAATAAATACACTCTGTTATTACTTTTACTGTAAGTCACTTTATTTATTTAACACCACTGTTCAAAAATACAGCAAACTGTTAAACACTCTTAAAATTCGACAACTTAACTCTTTGACTTTCAAATTAATACTGCCATACTTCTCGCCAGCACGATTCGCTTATATAGGTGATTAAAAGCACCAGAATGTTCTATTCCAGACTTATCTGGCAGGTTCGATTGTTATTGCTCTTGTTTTCTGTTTGTGTGATTGGTTATTTCTTTATACCTGTGTTTATGGCTATTTATTTCTTTATACCTGTGTGTGTGGCTGTTTATTTGTTTATGCTTGTATTTATGTATGTGGCTGTGTATTTAACAGAAGAGTATTTAATCTGTGTGTGTGTGTATGCGTAAATGCGAATTTTTGTATGAGGCGTTTCTTTCTTCCATCATTGTAAGAAAATAAGCCATTACTGTTGTTGTTGTTGTTCGAGAGTATTGTTGTTCAGAGCTTATAATGAATAAATTCTTCTTTAGTAACAATATAATAAAATAGTAACTCATTTTCTGTCTGTCTGTCTGTCTGTCTGTCTTTTTATTTATGTTCGCATCACGTAAAAATTACTGGGTGGATTTTCACAACATTTTGTGAACTTTAGTATCCTGATTCCAATATAGGATACTTTGTTTTCGCATAAATATCTTATTTCCGAGATAAAGTGGAGAAAAAGCAGTGAAAGTACACCGATCTTTTTTACCGATTTAAAGGTACTGCATACTTTAAGGCATATTTAATTTTTGAAAGCGGGACGTTTTAAACACGATTGCGCAACAGATGGCGCTGTTTTATAATAATGAATAACTCATTTCCTGTCAGTCTTTTACAGAGCTTTACAATAATTTTTAGAATTTACAATAACTTTTAGAATTTCATCCAGGGATGGGTTCCTTTATATAAGGTAAATGCGTAAGAGTCTTGGAGTTGCATCCAGGGATGTGTAAGGTAAATACGTAAATACATAAGAGTCTTAGAATTTCATCCAGGGATGGGTACCTTTATATAAAGTAAATACGTAAGAGTCTTAAAATTTGGGAAATGAATTTAAATTACACAACTTTCTAGAACATATGAACTTCCTAGGAATGATTCTTAACACCGTTTAATGAATTTAAATTCATTTCGGCTACCTAAGCGCTACCTAAACGGTGTTAAGAATCATTCCTAGGAAGTTCATATGTTCTAGAAAGTTGTTTATTGAGATCTTAGGTTCATTTTTTTAGTTGATTGTTTCCTTGAATTTTGAAAGGTTTGCTACCTATGGACCTAAAGAGGGGAAAAAATGTAAAAAAAAATGAATTTTTTAAAGTTTTTTGCGATTTTGACCTTGAAGATGAAGTTTTTTTGATTTTATATGTTCACAATTTTTGTTCTTTATGACAAGAGCTACAACTTTGCCTCAGAGGGTATATCAAAATATCAAACGGTTTGCAAAATAGGAGCTTGAGTAAATGATAATTTTTTTGCAAAAATTACATCGAGGCTCCACATCTTTGAGGGCCCATAAAAAAAACCGTGTTACACTGTGTTATTTAATCATAAAAAAATTTCTCAACTTAAGAGTAACTTTAGCTCATCCTAAATTTAGTTTCCTGGTGATGCTAAATTAAGCACTTAGTGAAATGACCATCGAGACTAGTTTCCTCGTAGTAATGAATTTCAGTGAATTTATAATTTTACTCATAAATGAACAAGCAGAAAATATTTTGTAGTCCCTCACATATGTGTGAAAAGAAGCAGAAAAAAAACTAAAATATACATACTCACACATGATTGAGCAGTGAGTGAGCACTTCGGTACTATGACCAAAAGACAAGTTTTTATTAAAACCCGAATTTTGATTCAAAATTTAGTTGTTTTACCAAAATTTCCCAAATCTCACTTGTTAATTATTTATTTCCTTTTTATTTGTCTCTTTTTCACCTAAACTTACTCGTAACTTTAACATGCACAACAATAAGCCCCTTTTAGCTTTAAAAAATATTTTTCGCAATAAAACTACATTTAATATAAATAAATATATTTTAAATAACACAATAAAGACATTTGTTATTAAAAAAAAAAATACATATTGATTTAAATGGTATTTTCAAAGTCCATGTTAATAAATTTTATTTAAAATCGAAATAGTCATTTAGCCAGGTTTTTTCCTCCTCCACGAATTTATGGCTGTACAAAATGGATATAAATTAATCTAAATATATAAACTGAAGATATAAAAAATATTGCAAAAAAAAACACATTTTAAAAACCATATAATTGAAAGCATCTAAATAATTTAATAAAAAATCTACTTTTGTTTTCGCAAATTTAAAAAAAAAATATTAAATTTTTTTTTTTTTATTTAATTCCATTAAGTTATAATCCATTTTTAACATTAATTAATACTGACACTCCTCTTATTTACTACTGAACTTAGTTTAGCATACATTTAGGCTTAACATTATAAGAAAAAATATTGCATATTTTAAGGGGTTTGAATATATGAAAATAATAGGTGCGCTAAAGTAAATTAATTGTTTATTAAAAATTAACAAATAATATCAATAAAACCCATGGGAACTTCTGTGTTTTTAAAACATTCCAATTATCTAAACGACACATTATTCCTAAATTGTGTTTAAAACTGAACATTTTTAAAATTAATATTTAATTATAATATCAAACACTTAACGTTTTTGCATTAATATTATAAACAATGCTCGAGGGATGAAACAAACAAAAACATAGGAATTTAATTAGAAAAGTTTAACAAATCGTGTGATTATACAAATTAATTAGTTACTGAAAGATTAAGTTAACAAAACTAAATAAAATAATTTTCATTATAATTCTTTTAAATTGAATAGTTAACTTAAAACGTCCAGCCTTTTTCTCAATGATTTCTGATAGCCGATTTCTAATTTATGACTTCTTTCAATAAATCATATAATGTTACACTTAGCTCTCGGCTGTAATGATTTCAAAATGTTGGCTGTTAACTGTCGATCTTGTTTCCCCACACAGAGTCTATAGTTATTGTTATGATTTGTCTAAGGATAAGATCACCCTAAATTATAAATATTTCAATTGTGGATGACATAGTTTCTAGCTCTAATGCAGGTGACTGCTAGACATTTACACTCAATGTGCAGACACTGTATACAAGTATGGTCCTTTTATACACTTCATCACAGGTGGAAAATATTTATTTTCGACCCCATAAAGTACACATATTCTGAATCCTTATACATAGAGAAGTTGATTAAGTGATGTCCATCTGTCCTCTCTGTTATCGAATTGAAATCAACTTTACCAAAAAACCAGAAGAGATACAGAAAATTTAATCACACCGATGTGTCAGGCATAGTTTCGAAAATTTCACTAGTGCAATTCAGCAACATCAGACTATTCCATTCAAGGCTGTGGGCAAAATACCACGCCCGGTTGTAATGATTCGGTTTTGTTTTTTTTGGTAAATAAATATCAGACTGGGACCAGTAGATCGCATGGAGTGCATACAGAACTTTTATAAAAAATTTTCTGTAAAACTTTTACAAACTTTCGATAAAATTTTTACAAAAAATATTCGAAAAAAGTTTTACAAATAATTTCTGATTATATTTTTACAAAAAAATTTTGATAAAATTTTAAAAATAATTTTCGATCAAATTTTTATATAAAATTTTCGATAAAATTTTACAAAAAGTTTTCGAAAAAATTTTCGATATTTTTACAAAAGATTTTCGATAAAATTTTTTTAACCAAATTTTCGATAAAATTTTTACAAAATAATCTCGATAAAATTAAAAAATAATCGATAAAGTTATTATTAAAACTTTGTAATAAAATTTTTGCAAAACATTTTCGATAAAATATTATCAAAAAGTGTTTGCAAAAAGATTCCTATAAATTTTAACAACTTTTCATTAAAAGTTTTATAAAAAATTTTTTGGTAAAATTTTAACAAAAAATTTTCGATAAAACTTTTACAATAATTTTCGATTAAATTTTCCAAAAAAATTTTCATAAAATTTTAACAAAAAAATTTCGAAATAAATTTTACCAAAAAAATTTCGATAAATTTTTTACAAAAAATTTCGATAAAATTTTTACATAAAATTTTAAGAAAATAATTTCCATAAAATTTTAACAACAAATTTTCCACAAAACTTTAACAAAAAATTTTCCATTAAATTAAAAAAAAAAAAAAATTTCATCAAATTTTATCAAAAAAATTTCGAAAAAATTTTTACAAAAAATTTCGATATAATTTTTACAATAAATTTCGATAAAACTTTTAAAAAAAATTTCGATAAAATTTTTACAAAAAATTTTCCATAAAATTTTAAAAAAAAATTTTCCTAAAATATAAAAAAAAATTCGATAAAATTTTAAAAAAAAAATTTTCGATAAAATATTAACAAAAAATTTTCCATAAAATTTTTACAAAAAAATTTCTATAAAATTTTTGCAAAAAAATTTCGATAAAAACTTTACAAAACATTTTCGACAAAATTATTACAAAAAAAAATTCGATAAAATTGTTACAAAATTTGAACGAAAAAATTTCCATGAAAAAAATTACAAAATAAAAAATTTTCAATAAAATTAAAAAAAAACTCAAAAACATATTTTTAATAATAAAGTTGCAAATCAATTATACAACTTAAGGTACTCTTAATATATCTTTCGGTAGAAGGGCTATAAGCTCAGGAATTTATTTAGGAATTAGTCTGTTCAGGGTTTGCATAATATTCGTGTCTAACTGTTGCGGATTACTCTATTGGCCAATGAAACCAAGAGCTCCCGTGGAGACTAAACTCCTCATTCCTGTGCGATTCTTACGATCATGGTAATTTTTAACAAAATTAGAATTTTTACTGTTGACACAAATAATGGATAGACAAATTTCCAACCTTAATGTGCTCCACCTGATATATGCTAATAAGTCTGTATTAACAGCAAAGGTCGACAGATATCTAGCTTCCGTCCTATTTAGTTCAAGATTAGGACTATTGGATGAAAGCAAAAATTCTTTGAGAAAAAATTGAAAAATATGTCCTGCTAAAAACAGAAATTAAAGTGGGTTTAATCATTTGTGTTAGAGTGTATATTCTATGTTAACAGTCTCGCATGCTCAATGTTAACAGCCAGAGTCAAGTGTGAATACCTCAGTCAATAATGCATTTAAAATATCTGTCATATAAAAAAAAATGATTTATCACTATACGAAGCGTCATAACAAAACTTCCAATCATTATGCCTGCATGTAGTTTCCTGACTTTGTCTTTTGCTAAGCCTCTTTAGTTAGGATTTTTATTTTTTTATTTTTTTTTAAATTTATCATTGAAAGTAAACTAAATATACTCAAATAACGAGTGATTTTTTAAGAGCTTGAGAACTTTTTTTTTTTTAAAAAACGCATAAAATTTGCAAAATCTCATCGGTTCTTTATTTGAAACGTTAGATTGGTCCATGACATTTACTTTTTGAAGATAATTTCATTTAAATGTTGACCGCGGCTGCGTCTTAGGTGGTCCATTCGGAAAGTCCAATTTTGGGCAACTTTTTCGAGCATTTCGGCCGGAATAGCCCGAATTTCTTCGGAAATGTTGTCTTCCAAAGCTGGAATAGTTGCTGGCTTATTTCTGTAGACTTTAGACTTGACGTAGCCCCACAAAAAATAGTCTAAAGGCGTCAAATCGCATGATCTTGGTGGCCAACTTACCGGTCCATTTCTTGAGATGAATTGTTCTCCGAAGTTTTCCCTCAAAATGGCCATAGAATCGCGAGCTGTGTGGCATGTAGCGCCATCTTGTTGAAACCACATGTCAACCAAGTTCAGTTGTTCCATTTTTGGCAACAAAAAGTTTGTTAGCATCGAACGATAGCGATCGCCATTCACCGTAACGTTGCGTCCAACAGCATCTTTGGAAAAATACGGTCCAATGATTCCACCAGCGTACAAACCACACCAAACAGTGCATTTTTCGGGATGCATGGGCAGTTCTTGAACGGCTTCTGGTTGCTCTTCACTCCAAATGCGGCAATTTTGCTTATTTACGTAGCCATTCAACCAGAAATGAGCCTCATCGCTGAACAAAATTTGTCACATTTGAACATTTCGAACCGAACACTGATTTTGGTAATAAAATTCAATGATTTGCAAGCGTTGCTCGTTAGTAAGTCTATTCATGATGAAATGTCAAAGCATACTGAGCATCTTTCTCTTTGGCACCATGTCTGAAATCTCACGTGATCTGTCAAATACTAATGCATGAAAATCCTAACCTCAAAAAAATCACCCATTAGAACATATCTAGAGCATTAATAACCAAAAAAAATGACTGATGAGCAATTGTTAGTGAAAACAAAGTAGCAAATGCATCTAAAAATGGCATAAACTGCAAATAGATTGAAAACAAATAAAACGTTCGTTACAAAACATTTTTCTTTTAATTGGCAATGATTCCCTATTGAATAAGAATCTTGCAAACATCAATTACGAAAACAAAAATAAACACTTGGAAAAATTTAATTTAAATTACTTGGATATAGAAACAACATGTGGTATGATTAATATTAATTACATTCGTAACACTCATACGCTTGAAGGACCTTAAAGGGGAATTAATTTAAATTTTTCTTTTGCAATATTTAAGCTGTTTCTGTGAGACATAAAATATATTTAATTGAGTCATATAACTGCAAGCCTTTAAGTTATTTTTATTTTGCAAAATATTTAAGAAAATTTGTTGTTTGTTGCTTATCTCCCAAACTCCTTTAATCTATCCTTATCTTTTATCGTGAGGGAAAAAATCCCTAGAGAAAATTTTGAAGAAAAGCTTTAATTAGACAATAAAATAAATTAAAAATAAAAAAAAACAGAAGTACTTTTATACACATCACGGAACCAAATTCCTTTACATGAAAACAAGAGACTTAAATATGTAAAAACAATGTTAACAAAAATTATCTAAAATTTAATATTTCTTTCAACTGGCTCTGTTTTTTTGAAAAGATATGAATACAAACTATAAGTACACATTTTTGGATAAATTTGCTTTCTGAGACGAATATTTTTATTTTTTAACACTTAAGAATACTTTTAGTTAAAACAAACATACAAGTTGAATTGAAACAGAGACGCCTTGTTGTGATAGTTTTTAAATTATTTCAGAATTAAAGAAACACGTACATTATATTGCGTACAGGATGTCAGAATTTCCAAATTCAGCTTTTGTTACTTAACTTTATTCGAGTTTTAAATGGTGCTCCACCAAGGAATGAATTTAAATTTAAATTTTAGGTTACAAAAGGATTTATAAAAACTAAGTATCACTCTACAGCTATTCGAATCAAACAAATCAATCTATGCTAGAATGAAAAGAAAATCAATCGAAGGCCAATAAACATGGTAGGGCTGACTGTCCCTAAAAATTAACGCTTATGACGCGCGCATGCTGTTTATCCAACCGGCGCAATTTTACGACTAATTCTTCTCAATTTACAAAAAATTATTTAAAACATTAAATACTTAAGGAATTAAATTTACACGTTTCCAATTTTAACAACAAGGTTGCCATATTTTTTCTTGTTCGCCGAATTTGCAATAAAATTCGCCATTTTTTTTTTTTGTGCTTTTTTTCTATTTAGTCATTTATTTTTTTATTATAAATATTTTTTTATTTTTTAGTAATTAGCAAAAAATCATTTATAAAAAGTATAAAAATTGCAAAAAAAAATAAAAAAGTTCCTAAAATATAAATTTTAAAAATCGCTGAAAATCTTAGAATAAATTTAAAATAATTAAAAATCGACAAATTTTATTGGAAAATTAAAAATTTCCTGTAAATAAATTTAGCAAAAAATACTTTTTTACAGAAACAAATCATAAATTAATTGTTTATATATCAAAAATCGCTGCAAATCAGCAGTGCTGGTAACGGAACAGACATATGGTAACTTCATACATGCAGGACGTCATTTTATACTCTCGCTGTACTTTGAAAGGAATTAAAACTCCGATGGAATTGCTGGTGTTGTTGATTTAAAAAAAAAGTAATTTGTATTTCTCTAAAGTTAATATTACAACAGAGGCGAAGTTGTAATTACTGAATTATTTTTTGATTAATTTTAAAAAATAGACTACAAAAAAATTTGGAGTTTACGGCTATTTAACGTTTGACAAAGCGCTCGTATTGCATTCTATTTCCAAAAATATCTTTAAATGGAGTTCATTACTAAACATATTCTTTTTAAACAGACATTACACCCAATTTTGGCTATACATCAACATATCTAACAGCCCTGCTCACCAATAAAATATATTTAAAAAAAAACGAAGCATATTTTAGGGCTCAAATTAATAAAAATAGTTAATATAAAGTATACGCTATAGTAAGACACACTTCAGGAAGACGCTCCTGCTCTTTAGTTTTTTCGTTTCAATACTATGACTATAAAATAATGGGTTAAGTGCCACAAAAAGTCTTTGTAAAAGGAAACATAATAACATTAGATGCACATGTTGGAAACTTGCAATCATATATTAAGCAAATATGCACATGACTCCTTCCTTTCTCAAACGAGTACCTTCTTGATAAGACTCTTGTTATTTATGAATAAATTATAACTTTTAAAAATGCTATTGTTGAACAAAGTATAAGGAAAGGCAAAAAGATATAGAGAGAATTAGCAAGAAATTTCGTATTTAGTTAAAAGCCAGTTAAAGGCATTTATGTATGTAATGAGCAGAAGAAAGGGCAACGAGCATAAGAGTAAATAAAAACTTTACATATAAATTTGTTAAACGAAAATATTGAAGTACTGATTATATCAGAATTTAATTTTTTAGTAAAAGTTGCTCTTCAGCACGATTGAACTTTTTATTGCTTTTCATTTATTTTAAAATATGCAAATGGGTACGATGATTGGCAGAGAATTAATCTTATTGCAAAAAGAAAATACCCGCAACTGTAAAATAATAATTTTAAATGTGGAAACTGGGTTCAAAACCCCATAATTTATTCACAAATGTAAAACATTTATTTCCACAAAATCATGCATTTTATCGGGTACCTGATCTAGCAATCGCACCCAAAAATATACCAAATAAATCTGGAGTGGCCTACACTCAACTTTACCTTACCTCATGGGTACGTATATTACATAAAAAATAAAATTTCAAATAATATTCGAATCCAATCAAATCGAAAATATTTATTTTCGGTTTGGGGTGTCAAGAGTAAACTACTCCTTGCCCCCTCCCGATTATGCCCAAAAACTGTTCAGCTCCTCATTTTCCTAGCCATTTTATGCCCGAAATTTTTGCTTGAACAATGATCCATTGACCTAAATGCCTAAACCCCATCAACCATTACAAACGAGGGATAAGAAAGCTTCGATATACTCTAACCCCTGTATGGACTTTAAGATCGCCTTTGCGATACTGAAGATTTCTCATCGTAAATATCGTAACCTATGAGGTGCAGATGAACATTTGGTTGACAAAAGTTCTGTACTATATTCTATACATGACTTATTTTCAATGTTGAACATTCTGTGACCTCCCTCGCATTTACATCTTCAAACCAATCACCATCATCATTAATACAAAAGTGTATTTATTACAATTGTTCTGCTTGACGTTTTCTGTAACTCCATGTGTAGAATATAAGACATCATGAATTTGAAATGGCAACACATGACAACACACACATCCATACAACACTTTTTTACAGATTTTTAAGTTTCTTATTTTTATAACACAAATTTTGTGTTGTTAGCCGAGTGTAAAATTAAACGAAACAAAGTAATATGATTGTACTGCTTTAGGTGTATTCGTATGCATGTGTGAACACTAGGGAGCAAGACAGATCAAAACACAACAAGTCAAGATAAGACATTTTAAAGTTCTTAAGTATAGAGTTTTTGCTACCAGAAGTGTTGTGTTCTTCGAATTTGCATGAATACCACAAGGAAGTAACGCCTCACAAACACAATTAATTTTTATAGAAACAAAGTTAAAATAAATGTTTGATATTTATGCTTAAATGCATAAATAAATAAATAACAGTTAAGAAAACTTTTTTTAAGGAAAAAAAAGAGGTACAGTAATTATTGTGAGTCGTACAATAATTACCTTACCTCTACCTCTATACCAATGTGAGAGATTGAGCAACATTGAAAAAAGGCTCTTATAGCACACTGCTCGTGCTTAATGAGTAAATGGTTCCATCAAGATCTAAATAATAGCGTTAGAATATGAATAAAGCTTTAAGCAGCGGTATTTTATTTGGATGCCGGAACATCTAGAATTGTTGGTAATTACCGAGAAAGAACTTGATTTCGTCACTTTCAATTTAGTAAAAATTAAAATCATTGTTCAAACACCACACAAACATAAAAGAACCTGGAATAAATCTAAAAACGCTTAGCTAATTACTATTAATGAAGGCGTTGACAGCCACTTAAAGTTTTTCAGCATCTAATCAGATTAATATAAAATAGCGAATGTATATTGACTAATATGAAACAGAATTTAGTGAAGGCATTCAAGCAGTCGAATATTTGTTACCAAACTGTCCAAGTTTTGCAAAAATAAGATCCCAGCAATTTACGGATGTACTAAATAATAGCAGATATTATAATTCCAAGAAATTTTAATTTTGATTTATTCGAAGTTCCAAGTTTCTTTAATTTTCCAGGAATTTTGTATATGTACAGAAATATACCATAAAACAGTATAATCACTATTTTAAAATGTATATCCTGCAAAAAAAAATTTTAAAATTGCTTCCTTGGTATTCACAAGATGTATGGCCTACCCCTACACCAGCACCCTTATAACTAAGGTGCTGTTTAAACAATCTCTTGACAAATTTATAAATCTTACAGCTTGGGTTTTCTTGTATAAATTGTATATACATATATTTTTAGTTCGGCTTAAAACGTGAAAATCGAGTAGTTTATAAAAACTTCAATATTAGCTGTGTTGTGTGGCGTATGATTAATATTAATTTCTGCCTGTTTTTACCTTAACGCCTATAAATTGTAAATTAATTTAGTCTGTTTTTTAGATTTTGTTTTATTTCAAGGCTAATATAACGCTTTCATTTAAAACATTTAAATGGAAGAGATTAAAAAATAATGTAAGTTAAAAACAATAGCAAAATCGTAGCATTTTGAAAAGAAAAGAAATAGAAAGTGGGTTTTTGAAGACTATATTTGATAAATTGTTGAAATACTTTTTAAAATAAAAAAAATATTTTTTTTTTAAATGAACAAAACAATAGCAAGACATTTTTATGTTAATTATACATATTTGTTCACACTATATAAATTTATAAAGTTTAACCTCACTATTTATAAAAAAATAAAACTTATTTGGAATGTATTTTAGAACAACTTTAGTTTGAAAAATTAGTTCTAAAAATAGATTTCAAATATATTTTATTTTTTATAAATATGGGGGTTAGTATTTTATGACTATTTTGTTTATTTTTGTTATAGTCAAATGAAAACACAATATTTAATTTCCTACAATTGTGGTTAATTTTAGATTCATCTTAACAAGCAGCTTGTGAAACATGCATTTTTATAGTCCCCTAATTTTATCATTCATTTTGAGCATATTCCTTATGTTGTGGGCTCAAACTTCGTCAGATGATGCTTTTGGCAACGATGGTAAGTTAATAATTATTTTCAATTGATACAATACAATTATTGAAATGTATTTTAAAGGCAGACTAATTTTCAAAAATCTGTTTTAAAACTTTTTGTTTTCATTTTCGAGCAAAGGGGTCATAATAAAAAACTTTTTGTTTTTCTTTTAAAATTAAAAAAAAGAAGATGAAAGAACAATAGAACTAAATAAGCATATAGAAAACAATAAAATAATTGTTATATTTATATTATTACAAATCTAATATAGAAATTTTTTTGTACAAATTTTATCGAAAATTATTTGTAAAAATTATATTGAAATTTTTTTTTTTATTTTATCGAAAACATTTTGTAAAAGTTTTATCAAAAATTGTTTGCAATAATTTTATAGAAAATTTTTTGTAAATTTTTTATCGAAACCTTTTGGTTAAAATTTTGACAAAAATTTTTTTTGTAAAAATTATATCGATTTTTTTTTTAATTTTAATTTTATTTTTTTAATTTTTTTTTTTTTTTTTTTGAAGATATTTAATTAAAATTTTTTATAAAAATTTTATAGAAAAAATTTTTTTTTAATTCTAATGAAAATATTTTTGTAAAAATTTTATGGAAAATATTTGTAAAAATTTAATCGAAAATGTTTTGCAAAAATTTTATCGAAAATGTTTTGTAAAAATTATATTGATTTTTTATTTAACTAAAATATTTTTTATAAAAATTTATTTTGTAAAAATTTTATCAAAAATTTTTATGTAAAATTTTATCGAAAATGTTTTGAAAAAATTTTATCGAAAATTTTTTGTAAAGGTTTTATCGAAAAATTTTTTTGGAAATATTTTATAGAAAATATTTTGTAATTTTTTTCTATTTAGAATATATTGATTTTTTATAAAAATTTTATCGAAAATTTTTTGTAAAAATTGTAATGAAAATTATTTTGTAAACATTTTATCGAAAATTTTTATGTAAAATTTTATCGAAAATGTTTTGAAAAAATTTTATCGAAAATGTTTTGAAAAAATTTTATCGAAAATTTTTTTTAAAGATTTTATCAAAATTTTTTTTGGAACTATTTTATAGAAAATGTTTTGTAATTTTTTTTTTATTTAGAAAATTTAAATGAAAAAATAATATTAAAACTATTCTAAATAAAAGCAAGTTAAAAAATGTATATGAATAATTTAATTAATTTTTTATTTGGAAAATTAGAAACAAATATTACAACAAATTTTACACAAAAAAAAATGTTTTTAATTAAATTGAAAAAGTTACGTAAAATATTTTTTTTATAAATTAAAATTTTATTTAACACGGTGGTGGCGTGTTGCAGTGGTTAAGTGCTTGCTTACAAAAATAAGCACACCAGGTTCAATACCTGGCAGAGGATGAAAAATTTAATGATGCTTTTTCGTGTTTTAAAAAAAATAAGGGCTTCAACGCCCTCCAAACAATCCTGACGAACCCCTGGTAAAGTAGAGGATAACATCAGGGCAAAATTTCAGGCAGCCGCCACCACCTGAAAAAAAGGAAAAGGTAGAAATCAAAGATTAGCAAGGTTTCACACCACTACACCAAATACACGCAGGGTATTGTTTCTAGGCAACGACAGATGGCATTCCATTTTCATTATCCTAGGACTCGCTACAGCAGTCCAATCATCTAATTAGAAGGAACAACAGCCAATTAACGAAACTAACACAAGGCAAAATAACAATGGACTAAATCTTTCAGCAAAACCTTTAGCATACGAAATGGAATACGCGAAAATAACGCGTAAGATGGAGATGCTTTATGGAAGCCAAGAGGGGAAATGGAAAAAAATTTGCATGGAGAATTATCATAAATTATTGATTGAATTATCATAAATTATTCTTATCGCTTATATATTTTTTTAATTATATTAAATTTTCCTAAGCTAAAACATAGAAAAGTTTTAAGAATTTCATTTAACAGAAAATTGTTAAAAATTTCCTTAACAATAAAAAAAGGTATTAAAACGATTATAAATTAAAGAAAAATACACGCAATTAGATAAATTTTATTTTAATTGCAAAATTAACTGACATTTTTTTAAATAGTAAATTATTAAGATTTATCAAAAAATTTTTAAACAGATAATTACCAAAAAATTCTTCGACATACAGAGCTAATTGTTGAAAATTTTTCTACCAAAAAAAATATATTTTACAAAAAATTTCCTCAAACATAAGTATGCAATTACTGATGATTTTTTTTAATTTAAAAATTTCTCAAAAATTTTCTACAAATAGAAAATGAGTAAAAAATAATTTAATAAACAGATACTCAATTCATTTACTATGTTTTACAATTTCTTTTCGTTACAAATTTCACATTTTATCCACAGCTGCTCTTAATGCGCTGTACAACAAACTCTTACAACGTGAATATACCGAACCGGTAGTTTTTCCTAATCATCAAGTCGAACGTAAAGCTCAACGCTCACCCTCTCTGCGGTTACGTTTTGGTCGTCGCAGCAATCCCGAACTCGTACCACATACAGCCGAAAAACGTTGGTTTGGCGAGGTCAATCAAAAGCCCATGCGATCGCCTTCATTGCGTTTACGTTTCGGACGTCGTAGTGATCCCTTAATGCCCATACACAGTCCTCTGGATATGATTATGAATGAAGCCAACGGTAATCAAGTGAAACATTATTTGTTTGATGATAATGAAGTCGATTCAGCTAATAATGACGAGGATTTATATAATTCCTTAATGCATTCACAAAAGCTAAGAAATCTCTTGGAGTTTTTAAACAACTATGGCGACAGCAAGGATATTGAGGGTTCGCCTTCAATATCAGCATCATCATCATCATTACCGTTTTTGGGAGAGGATATGGATGCATATGAAAGAACTATAAGGAAGGCAGGACCTTTACGTTTAAGTTGGGGTCGCAGCACCGGGGGACTGACACTTATGGGGGCTAATAGCGTTAAACACAAAAATGATTTGGAGCAAAAGGTAATTGATTGAAAATTTTTGATTATAGTACAAAAAATATCAGTTTATATGTTTTTTGTTTTTTTAGAACAGGGTAACAGAAATCTCCAATGAGGTAGACAAATCGCTTAATCCCCAAAACAAAGACTAAATTATTAGATGAAATTAAGGATCTTGAGCTGTATGGGATTTAATAACTTCAATTTAGGCCGACATTTCTTATGTGGATAAAATGGCAGAACTTTTTATGGAAAATATTTTTATTTATTTATTTAAAATATAAAAATAAGTCTTTAATACAAAACGATATACAAGAAAACTAAAGTATTAACAAATTAAAGTCCATAAACTTTAACAATAAAATATAATAAAATTATTTTTTTTTATAGAAAAATATTTATATTTATATTTTTATGTTTATGATCTATTTTTTTTTATAATTAAGATTTATAAGAACAAAGAAATTGTATATACAAAAAAATTAAAAAAATAATTCATCATTAAAATAAATAAATATTTAATTAAATATATACATAATTATTAAAAAACTTAATAATATTAAACAACCTGTTTTTTAAATTAAACGGTGGAGTTGTCTTTTTATTGAACAACAAATAAGGTGCGCTTCAAAGTAATAAGGTTACTAAGTTATTTACGGTTTATGCAAAAGCCTCAAGAGTATATTTTGATTCGCTCTCTTATATACATGTTGCTGATACATGTTGTTTATAAAAACATTATTTGCTGTTATACGTTAGCTGTATCTATACTCGTTAAGTGCATTTTGAGTATATGAAAATATAAAGTTCGTTGCATAATATTGTTGAAAAATAAACATTTAGTTATAAGTCTATGGCAACACGACTGCATTATAATATTTCTTTTGGTAAATAGTATAATAAGTATGGCTACACTGTAAATATAAACTCGGCCTTACTTTTAAGAATAATTATCCTTATATGTATAGATTAATAGTTTGTAAGTTTTACTTTATAATAAATCAGTAAAGAGAAAGTTTGCGTTTTATTTGTGTGTGCAGAAATGGTAAGTAGCGAGAATGAAAAACTCTAAAACAAAAATATTTATTGAAATATATTTTTTTATATTTTTAACCTTGCGCCCAGCCAGCATTAAAAACTCAGTTTCAGCTCTTTTCGTTCATTTAAATCGGGAGGCAGGAGGTTAGAATACTGAAACAGATAACAAATATTTGTATACCTTTCTGATCCCCCTTTCATAACATCCAATTGTCGATTGTTACTGGCCGATTTCCTTTACCATCACTGCATACCGAGCAATCATTAACTGTTAGTGTCGGCTTTAGAGACTTCTGAATGTTGTCTGGTAGCTTGCAAATGGCTTGTAATCTCTGAAAAACTGAGGACACTAACTTCTAATTTATGTCCGAATTTGCTGCTCTCGGAAAGTTACGACCAAACTCCAACAAGGAAAGCTATACAAAACGTTCCAAACGGTTAAGAAAAATCTAAAGCTCAGAAAAAGTTTTTAACCGGTTGCTATCGCTATAGATAGTATCTGTTCATTTTGAGGGACCAATGATTTTTTTTCTCCTTGCTGTCATGTTATTTTTGTTTAGTATTGTTTGGCATTTCATAATGGAAAGACTTACGCCTAAATCGCTTCGCTCTATGGGCTCTTGAAAAGTTCCAAGAAGATCCGACGTTTTCGAGGCAAATTTTGTTTAGCGATGAGGCCTATTTCTGGCTCAATGGGAACGTAAACAAACAAAATTGCCGCATTTGGGACGAAGAGCAACCTGAAGAGATTCAAGAGCTGCCACTGCATCCAGAAAAAATAACGGTTTGCTGTAGTTTGTCGGCCGGTGGAATCATCGGTCCATATTTCTTAAAAAATTATGGCGTTGCGAACGTAACCGTCAATGGCGACAGTTATCGTGCCATGATAACCGACTATTTGATGCCTGAAATTTAAGCTCGTGACGTTGTCGTCATTTGGTTTCAGCAAGACGGCTAAACTTCCCACACATCGCATCAATCAATGGATTTATTGAGAGGACATTTCGGTGAGCACATAATTTCACGTTTTGGGCCAGTCGATTGGCCACCTAGATCGTGTGATATCACACAGTTAGACTTTTTCCTGTGGGGATATGTAAAGTCTAAAGTTTATGCGGACAAACACGCTTCGATTCAGGCCTTGGAGGAAAACATCACTCGTGTCATTCGCCAGTTACCAGTCGAAATGCTCGAACGAGTCATCGAAAATTGGACTCAACGGATGGACCATCTGCGACGTAGTAACGGCCAACATTTGATAGACATAATCATCAAAAAATAAATGCCAAAGAATGTTCTTTCAAATGATAATAAAAATTCTCCATTTAATTCGAATTTTCTGTTTTTTTTTTCTTTAAATAAATAGGGAACCTCGAAATGGATTCTGGATCCTTCTACATAAAGAAGTTGATTTAGCCATTTAGGTTTGTACTAAATATCAGGGCGTTCACTGTGACCTCAACCTGTTCTAAGTGGCGATGAGAGATAGGCTCCTATTAGGAATGCTAGACGAGATAATTTAACTCATACTGTGAAGGATTCATGTACCGCTTGGTCGCTAGCATACGATCTCTCGTTACAAGTCTACTTTTAGTTTTGATACGTTGCTATTAATGGAGATCTGTACTCTCTTTCTTCTCTGCTGTAGACTAAAAGAAATCCAAAGCAATAAATAATGAAACCTTGCAAGAGTAGGGGACATAAATCTCTGTGGCAATACTAGGGGAACGAGGGGAAATGTAAGTAGAATGTTTATATTTTCAAAAAAAAACGTACAGAGACTTGAGTTTCTACAACAAAAACTTCAACTTGAGTCCTTAAATGTGTGTGGAGTGAGTAAGTGGTTTAGTGTAACAACTTCGTAATCTTAAACTTAGTTTAACCACGGAAAAAAATAGTCCCGCGTGGGACGAAGCAGCTTATGTGGATTCTTCTGCGTTTGAATTGAGAAGTCGACGATCTGGCACTTATGGTTGGTAAAATTTTCATCGATATCATCCAGGAATGTGTAAAACAGGCTCTCATAACAGCATGGTGTAATGCACAGGGTCTGACCATAAATGCTAGCACATTCGAAGCTATGCTCTTCACTCGAAGGAAGAAGTGTATAGAGGTTGGATCCGTAATTATTTTCATATAAACAAATAGACTTTTTATGAAAAATGTAGGTCGTCACAGATTTTTGTATAAAAGATTTTCATATAAAAAAATAGATTTTTTATGAAAAATATAGGTCGTCACAGATTTTTGTCCTTTTTTCGATTAGACGCTGTTTTAAGAAGACACAGCAAAAATAAGATTTTCATATAAAAAAAAAAAAGATTTTTTATGAAAAATATAGGTCGTCACAGATTTTTGTCCTTTTTTCGATTAGACGCTGTTTAAAGAAGATACAGCAAAAATAAGATTTTCATATAAAAAAATTAGATTTTTTATGAAAAATGTAGGTCGTCACAGATTTTTGTCCTTTTTTCGATTAGACGCTGTTTAAAGAAGGTACAGCAAAAATAAGATTTTCATATAAAAAAATTAGATTTTTTATGAAAAATGTAGGTCGTCACTGATTTTTGTCCTTTTTTCGATTAGACGCTGTTTAAAGAAGATACAGCAAAAATAAGATTTTCATATAAAAAAATAGATTTTTTATGAAAAATGTAGGTCGTCACTGATTTTTGTCCTTTTTTCGATTAGACGCTGTTTTAAGAAGATACAGCAAAAATAAGATTTTCATATAAAAAAATAGATTTTTTATGAAAAATGTAGGTCGTCACTGATTTTTGTCCTTTTTTCGATTAGACGCTGTTTAAAGAAGATACATCAAAAATAAGATTTTGATATAAAAAATAGATTTTTTATCTAAAATATAGGTCGTCACAGATTTTTGTCCTTTTTTCGATTATACGCTGTTTAAAGAAGATACAGCAAAAATAAGATTTTCATATAAAAAAATAGATTTTTTATGAAAAATATACGTCGTCACAGATTTTTGTCCTTTTTTCGATTAGACGCTGTTTAAAGAAGATACAGCAAAAATAAGATTTTCATAAAAAAAAAATATATTTTACGAAAAATATAGGTCGTCACAGATTTTTGTCCTTTTTTCGATTAGACGCTGTTTAAAGAAGATACAGCAAAAATAAGATTTTCATATAAAAAAATAGATTTTTTAGAAGATACAGCAAAAATAAGATTTTCATATAAAAAAATAGATTTTTTATGAAAAATATAGGTCGTCACAGATTTTTGTCCTTTTTTTCGATTAGACGCTGTTTAAAGAAGATACAGCAAAAATAAGATTTTCATATAAAAAAATAGATTTTTTAGAAGATACAGCAAAAATAAGATTTTCATATAAAAAAATATATTTTTTATGAAAAATATAGGTCGTCACAGATTTTTGTCGTTTTTTCGATTAGACGCTGTTTAAAGAAGATACAGCAAAAATAAGATTTTCATATAAAAAAATAGATTTTTTAGAAGATACAGCAAAAATAAGATTTTCATATAAAAAAAAATATATTTTACGAAAAATATAGGTCGTCACAGATTTTTTTCCTTTTTTCGATTAGACGCTGTTTAAAGAAGATACAGCAAAAATAAGATTTTCATATAAAAAAATATATTTTTTATGAAAAATATAGGTCGTCACAGATTTTTGTCCTTTTTTCGATTAGACGCTGTTTAAAGAAGATACAGCAAAAATAAGATTTTCATATAAAAAAAATATATTTTACGAAAAATATAGGTCGTCACAGATTTTTGTCCTTTTTTCGATTAGACGCTGTTTAAAGAAGATACATCAAAAATAAGATTTTGATATAAAAAATAGATTTTTTATCTAAAATATAGGTCGTCACAGATTTTTGTCCTTTTTTCGATTATACGCTGTTTAAAGAAGATACAGCAAAAATAAGATTTTCATATAAAAAAATAGATTTTTTATGAAAAATATACGTCGTCACAGATTTTTGTCCTTTTTTCGATTAGACGCTGTTTAAAGAAGATACAGCAAAAATAAGATTTTCATAAAAAAAAAATATATTTTACGAAAAATATAGGTCGTCACAGATTTTTGTCCTTTTTTCGATTAGACGCTGTTTAAAGAAGATACAGCAAAAATAAGATTTTCATATAAAAAAATAGATTTTTTAGAAGATACAGCAAAAATAAGATTTTCATATAAAAAAATAGATTTTTTATGAAAAATATAGGTCGTCACAGATTTTTGTCCTTTTTTTCGATTAGACGCTGTTTAAAGAAGATACAGCAAAAATAAGATTTTCATATAAAAAAATAGATTTTTTAGAAGATACAGCAAAAATAAGATTTTCATATAAAAAAATATATTTTTTATGAAAAATATAGGTCGTCACAGATTTTTGTCGTTTTTTCGATTAGACGCTGTTTAAAGAAGATACAGCAAAAATAAGATTTTCATATAAAAAAATAGATTTTTTAGAAGATACAGCAAAAATAAGATTTTCATATAAAAAAAATATATTTTACGAAAAATATAGGTCGTCACAGATTTTTTTCCTTTTTTCGATTAGACGCTGTTTAAAGAAGATACAGCAAAAATAAGATTTTCATATAAAAAAATATATTTTTTATGAAAAATATAGGTCGTCACAGATTTTTGTCCTTTTTTCGATTAGACGCTGTTTAAAGAAGATACAGCAAAAATAAGATTTTCATATAAAAAAAATATATTTTACGAAAAATATAGGTCGTCACAGATTTTTGTCCTTTTTTCGATTAGACGCTGTTTAAAGAAGATACAGCAAAAATAAGATTTTCATATAAAAAAATATATTTTTTATGAAAAATATAGGTCGTCACAGATTTTTGTCCTTTTTTCGATTAGACGCTGTTTAAAGAAGATACAGCAAAAATAAGATTTTCATATAAATAAATAGATTTTTTATGAAAAATATAGGTTGTCACAGATTTTTGTCCTTTTTTCGATTAGACGCTGTTTAAAGAAGATACAGCAAAAATAAGATTTTCATATAAACAAATAGATTTTTTATGAAAAATATAGGTCGTCACAGATTTTTGTCCTTTTTTCGATTAGACGCTGTTTAAAGAAGATACAGCAAAAATAAGATTTTCATATAAAAAAATAGATTTTTTATGAAAAATATACGTCGTCACAGATTTTTGTCCTTTTTTCGATTAGACGCTGTTTAAAGAAGATACAGCAAAAATAAGATTTTCATATAAACAAATAGATTTTTTATGAAAAATATAGGTCGTCACAGATTTTTGTCCTTTTTTCGATTAGACGCTGTTTAAAGAAGATACAGCAAAAATAAGATTTTCATATAAAAAAATAGATTTTTTATGAAAAATATACGTCGTCACAGATTTTTGTCCTTTTTTCGATTAGACGCTGTTTAAAGAAGATACAGCAAAAATAAGATTTTCATAAAAAAAAAATATATTTTACGAAAAATATAGGTCGTCACAGATTTTTGTCCTTTTTTCGATTAGACGCTGTTTAAAGAAGATACAGCACAAATAAGATTTTCATATAAAAAAATAGATTTTTTAGAAGATACAGCAAAAATAAGATTTTCATATAAAAAAATAGATTTTTTAGAAGATACAGCAAAAATAAGATTTTCATATAAAAAAATAGATTTTTTATGAAAAATATAGGTCGTCACAGATTTTTGTCCTTTTTTCGATTAGACGCTGTTTAAAGAAGATACAGCAAAAATAAGATTTTCATATAAAAAAATAGATTTTTTAGAAGATACAGCAAAAATAAGATTTTCATATAAAAAAATAGATTTTTTATGAAAAATATAGGTCGTCACAGATTTTTGTCCTTTTTTCGATTAGACGCTGTTTAAAGAAGATACAGCAAAAATAAGATTTTCATATAAAAAAAATATATTTTACGAAAAATATAGGTCGTCACAGATTTTTGTCCTTTTTTCGATTAGACGCTGTTTAAAGAAGATACAGCAAAAATAAGATTTTCATATAAACAAATAGATTTTTTATGAAAAATATAGGTCGTCACAGATTTTTGTCCTTTTTTCGATTAGACGCTGTTTAAAGAAGATACAGCAAAAATAAGATTTTCATATAAAAAAATAGATTTTTTATGAAAAATATACGTCGTCACAGATTTTTGTCCTTTTTTCGATTAGACGCTGTTTAAAGAAGATACAGCAAAAATAAGATTTTCATAAAAAAAAAATATATTTTACGAAAAATATAGGTCGTCACAGATTTTTGTCCTTTTTTCGATTAGACGCTGTTTAAAGAAGATACAGCACAAATAAGATTTTCATATAAAAAAATAGATTTTTTAGAAGATACAGCAAAAATAAGATTTTCATATAAAAAAATAGATTTTTTAGAAGATACAGCAAAAATAAGATTTTCATATAAAAAAATAGATTTTTTATGAAAAATATAGGTCGTCACAGATTTTTGTCCTTTTTTCGATTAGACGCTGTTTAAAGAAGATACAGCAAAAATAAGATTTTCATATAAAAAAATAGATTTTTTAGAAGATACAGCAAAAATAAGATTTTCATATAAAAAAATAGATTTTTTATGAAAAATATAGGTCGTCACAGATTTTTGTCCTTTTTTCGATTAGACGCTGTTTAAAGAAGATACAGCAAAAATAAGATTTTCATATAAAAAAAATATATTTTACGAAAAATATAGGTCGTCACAGATTTTTGTCCTTTTTTCGATTAGACGCTGTTTAAAGAAGATACAGCAAAAATAAGATTTTCATATAAAAAAATATATTTTTTATGAAAAATATAGGTCGTCACAGATTTTTGTCCTTTTTTCGATTAGACGCTGTTTAAAGAAGATACAGCAAAAATAAGATTTTCATATAAAAAAATAGATTTTTTAGAAGATACAGCAAAAATAAGATTTTCATATAAAAAAATAGATTTTTTATGAAAAATATAGGTCGTCACAGATTTTTGTCCTTTTTTCGATTAGACGCTGTTTAAAGAAGATACAGCAAAAATAAGATTTTCATATAAAAAAAATATATTTTACGAAAAATATAGGTCGTCACAGATTTTTGTCCTTTTTTCGATTAGACGCTGTTTAAAGAAGATACAGCAAAAATAAGATTTTCATATAAAAAAATAGATTTTTTAGAAGATACAGCAAAAATAAGATTTTCATATAAAAAAATATATTTTTTATGAAAAATATAGGTCGTCACAGATTTTTGTCCTTTTTTCGATTAGACGCTGTTTAAAGAAGATACAGCAAAAATAAGATTTTCATATAAATAAATAGATTTTTTATGAAAAATATAGGTTGTCACAGATTTTTGTCCTTTTTTCGATTAGACGCTGTTTAAAGAAGATACAGCAAAAATAAGATTTTCATATAAACAAATAGATTTTTTATGAAAAATATAGGTCGTCACAGATTTTTGTCCTTTTTTCGATTAGACGCTGTTTAAAGAAGATACAGCAAAAATAAGATTTTCATATAAAAAAATAGATTTTTTATGAAAAATATACGTCGTCACAGATTTTTGTCCTTTTTTTCGATTAGACGCTGTTTAAAGAAGATACAGCAAAAATAAGATTTTCATATAAACAAATAGATTTTTTATGAAAAATATAGGTCGTCACAGATTTTTGTCCTTTTTTCGATTAGACGTTGTTTAAAGAAGATACAGCAAAAATAAGATTTTCATATAAAAAAATAGATTTTTTATGAAAAATATACGTCGTCACAGATTTTTGTCCTTTTTTCGATTAGACGCTGTTTAAAGAAGATACAGCAAAAATAAGATTTTCATATAAATAAATAGATTTTTTATGAAAAATATAGGTTGTCACAGATTTTTGTCCTTTTTTCGATTAGACGCTGTTTAAAGAAGATACAGCAAAAATAAGATTTTCATATAAACAAATAGATTTTTTATGAAAAATATAGGTCGTCACAGATTTTTGTCCTTTTTTCGATTAGACGCTGTTTAAAGAAGATACAGCAAAAATAAGATTTTCATATAAAAAAATAGATTTTTTATGAAAAATATACGTCGTCACAGATTTTTGTCCTTTTTTCGATTAGACGCTGTTTAAAGAAGATACAGCAAAAATAAGATTTTCATATAAATAAATAGATTTTTTATGAAAAATATAGGTTGTCACAGATTTTTGTCCTTTTTTCGATTAGACGCTGTTTAAAGAAGATACAGCAAAAATAAGATTTTCATATAAACAAATAGATTTTTTATGAAAAATATAGGTCGTCACAGAGATTTTTGTCCTTTTTTCGATTAGACGCTGTTTAAAGAAGATACAGCAAAAATAAGATTTTCATATAAAAAAATAGATTTTTTATGAAAAATATACGTCGTCACAGATTTTTGTCCTTTTTTCGATTAGACGCTGTTTAAAGAAGATACAGCAAAAATAAGATTTTCATATAAACAAATAGATTTTTTATGAAAAATATAGGTCGTCACAGCTTTTTGTCCTTTTTTCGATTAGACGCTGTTTAAAGAAGATACAGCAAAAATAAGATTTTCATATAAAAAAATAGATTTTTTATGAAAAATATACGTCGTCACAGATTTTTGTCCTTTTTTCGATTAGACGCTGTTTAAAGAAGATACAGCAAAAATAAGATTTTCATAAAAAAATATATTTTACGAAAAATATAGGTCGTCACAGATTTTTGTCCTTTTTTCGATTAGACGCTGTTTAAAGAAGATACAGCACAAATAAGATTTTCATA